>OW679195.1:35418334-35612336 GCA_940337035.1 Agriotes lineatus | reverse complement strand
ATGAAGCATACAGAAACGTCTCAACCAAGCTTTAAACACACATTATACAGTTTTTGTAGAGTACTGGACATATTTAGAACCTTATAATGCGGTTTGACATCATTTGAAAGCTAATACTTTTACACTACGTTTTCAGCATGTATGCTAGAGAGCATAATATATTTTTTTAGATATTCAATAAGTGCTGGGAGTGTCCGTTCTGGTACATTTATGCATTACTACACCATCAACAATTGATACTTCTGCTTTAACCACCACACCCATATTCAAATAGACATAGTTTGGCCGCCAACATAAAGCATACAGAAACGTCTCAACCAAGCTTTAAACAAGCATTATATAGTTTTTGTAGAGTACTGGACATATTTAGAACCTTATAAAACGGTTTGACACCATCTGAACGCTAATACTTTTCACTACGTTTTCAGCTTGTATGCTAGAGGGCCTAATATATTTTTTTAGTTATTCAAAAAGTGCTGGGAGTGTCCGTTCTGCTACATTTATGAATTCCTAAACCATCAACAATTGCTATTTCAGCTTTAATAACCCCACCCATATTCAAATAGACATAGTTTGGCCGCCAACATAGAGCATACAGAAACGTCTTAACCAAGTTTTAAACACGCATTATATAGTTTTTGTAGAGTACTGGACATATTTAGAACCTTATAAAGCGGTTTGACACCATCTGAAAGCTAATACTTTTACACTACGTTTTCAGCTTGTATGCTAAAGAGCCCAACATATTTTTTTAGATATTCAATCAGTGCTGGTAGTGTCCGTTCTGGTACATTTATGCATTACTACACCATCAACAATTGATATTTCTGCTTTAATCACCACACCCATATTCAAATAGACATAGTTTGGCCGCCAACATAAAGCATACAGAAACGTCTCAACCAAGCTTTAAACACTCATTATATAGTTTTTGTAGAGTACTGGACATATTTAGAACCTTATAAAACGGTTTGACACCATCTGAACGCTAATACTTTTCACTACGTTTTCAGCTTGTATGCTAGAGGGCCTAATATATATGTTTTTAGTTATTCAATAAGTGCTGGGAGTGTCCGTTCTGGTACATTTATGAATTCCTAAACCATTAACAATTGATACTTCTGCTTTAATAACCACACCCATATTCAAATAGACATAGTTTGGCCGCCAACATAGAACATACAGAAACGTCTTAACCAAGCTTTAAACACGCATTATATAGTTTTTGTAGAGTACTGGACATATTTAGAACCTTATAAAGCGGTTTCACACCATCTGAAAGCTAATACTTTTACACTACGTTTTCAGCTTGTATGCTAGAGAGCCCAATATATTTTTTTAGATATTCAATCAGTGCTGGGAGTGTCCGTTCTGGTACATTTATGCATTACTACACCATCAACAATTGATACTTCTGCTTTAATAACCACACCCATATTCAAATAGACATAGTTTGGCCGCCAACATAGAGCATACAGAAACGTCTCAACCAAGCTTTAAACACTCATTATATAGTTTTTGTAGAGTACTGGACATATTTAGAACCTTATAAAACGGTTTGACACCATCTGAACGCTAATACTTTTCACTACGTTTTCAGCTTGTATGCTAGAGCGCCTAATATATATGTTTTTAGTTATTCAATAAGTGCTGGGAGTGTCCGTTCTGGTACATTTATGAATTCCTAAACCATTAACAATTGATACTTCTGCTTTAATAACCACACCCATATTCAAATAGACATAGTTTGGCCGCCAACATAGAACATACAGAAACGTCTTAACCAAGCTTTAAACACGCATTATATAGTTTTTGTAGAGTACTGGACATATTTAGAACCTTATAATGCGGTTTCACACCATCTGAAAGCTAATACTTTTACACTACGTTTTCAGCTTGTATGCTAGAGGGCCTAATATATTTTTTTAGTTATTCAATAAGTGCTGGGAGTGTCCGTTCTGGTACATTTATGCATTACTAAACCATCAACAATTGCTACTTCTGCTTTAATCACCACACCCATATTCAAATAGACATAGTTTGGCCGCCAACATGAAGCATACAGAAACGTCTCAACCAAGCTTTAAACACACATTATACAGTTTTTGTAGAGTACTGGACATATTTAGAACCTTATAATGCGGTTTGACATCATTTGAAAGCTAATACTTTTACACTACGTTTTCAGCATGTATGCTAGAGAGCATAATATATTTTTTTAGATATTCAATAAGTGCTGGGAGTGTCCGTTCTGGTACATTTATGCATTACTACACCATCAACAATTGATACTTCTGCTTTAACCACCACACCCATATTCAAATAGACATAGTTTGGCCGCCAACATAAAGCATACAGAAACGTCTCAACCAAGCTTTAAACAAGCATTATATAGTTTTTGTAGAGTACTGGACATATTTAGAACCTTATAAAACGGTTTGACACCATCTGAACGCTAATACTTTTCACTACGTTTTCAGCTTGTATGCTAGAGGGCCTAATATATTTTTTTAGTTATTCAAAAAGTGCTGGGAGTGTCCGTTCTGCTACATTTATGAATTCCTAAACCATCAACAATTGCTATTTCAGCTTTAATAACCCCACCCATATTCAAATAGACATAGTTTGGCCGCCAACATAGAGCATACAGAAACGTCTTAACCAAGTTTTAAACACGCATTATATAGTTTTTGTAGAGTACTGGACATATTTAGAACCTTATAAAGCGGTTTGACACCATCTGAAAGCTAATACTTTTACACTACGTTTTCAGCTTGTATGCTAAAGAGCCCAACATATTTTTTTAGATATTCAATCAGTGCTGGTAGTGTCCGTTCTGGTACATTTATGCATTACTACACCATCAACAATTGATACTTCTGCTTTAATCACCACACCCATATTCAAATAGACATAGTTTGGCCGCCAACATAAAGCATACAGAAACGTCTCAACCAAGCTTTAAACACTCATTATATAGTTTTTGTAGAGTACTGGACATATTTAGAACCTTATAAAACGGTTTGACACCATCTGAACGCTAATACTTTTCACTACGTTTTCAGCTTGTATGCTAGAGGGCCTAATATATATGTTTTTAGTTATTCAATAAGTGCTGGGAGTGTCCGTTCTGGTACATTTATGAATTCCTAAACCATTAACAATTGATACTTCTGCTTTAATAACCACACCCATATTCAAATAGACATAGTTTGGCCGCCAACATAGAACATACAGAAACGTCTTAACCAAGCTTTAAACACGCATTATATAGTTTTTGTAGAGTACTGGACATATTTAGAACCTTATAAAGCGGTTTCACACCATCTGAAAGCTAATACTTTTACACTACGTTTTCAGCTTGTATGCTAGAGAGCCCAATATATTTTTTTAGATATTCAATCAGTGCTGGGAGTGTCCGTTCTGGTACATTTATGCATTACTACACCATCAACAATTGATACTTCTGCTTTAATAACCACACCCATATTCAAATAGACATAGTTTGGCCGCCAACATAGAGCATACAGAAACGTCTTAACCAAGCTTTAAACACGCATTATACAGTTTTTGTAGAATACTGGACATATTTAGAACCTTATAAAACGGTTTGACACCATCTGAAGGCTAATACTTTTCACTACGTTTTCAGCTTGTATGCTAGAGGGCCTAATATATTTTTTTAGTTATTCAATAAGTGCTGGGAGTGTCCGTTCTGGTACATTTATGCATTACTAAACCATCAACAATTGCTACTTCTGCTTTAATAACCACACCCATATTCAAATAGACATAGTTTGGCCGCCAACATAAAGCATACAGAAACGTCTCAACCAAGCTTTAAACACACATTATATAGTTTTTGTAGAGTACTGGACATATTTAGAACCTTATAATGCGGTTTGACATCATCTGAAAGCTAATACTTTTACACTACGTTTTCAGCTTGTATGCTAGAGGGCCTAATATATTTTTTTAGTTATTCAATAAGTGCTGGGAGTGTCCGTTCTGGTACATTTATGCATTACTACACCATCAACAATTGATACTTCTGCTTTAACCACCACACCCATATTCAAATAGACATAGTTTGGCCGCCAACATAGAACATACAGAAACATCTTAACCAAGCTTTAACACGCATTATACAGTTTTTGTAGAATACTGGACATATTTAGAACCTTATAAAACGGTTTGACACCATCTGAACGCTAATACCTTTCACTACGTTTTCAGCTTGTATGCTAGAGGGCCTAATATTTTTTTTAGTTATTCAATAAGTGCTGGGAGTGTCCGTTCTGGTACATTTATGCATTACTACACCCATCAACAATTGATACTTCTGCTTTAACCACCACACCCATATTCAAATAGACATAGTTTGGCCGCCAACATAAAGCATACAGAAACGTCTCAACCAAGCTTTAAACACTCATTATATAGTTTTTGTAGAGTACTGGACATATTTAGAACCTTATAATGCGGTTTGACATCATCTGAAAGCTAATACTTTTTCACTACTTTTTCAGCTTGTATGCTAGAGAGCATAATATATTTTTTTAGATATTCAATCAGTGCTGGGAGTGTCCGTTCTGGTACATTTATGCATTACTACACCATCAACAATTGATACTTCTGCTTTAACCACCACACCCATATTCAAATAGACATAGTTTGGCCGCCAACATAAAGCATACAGAAACGTCTTAACCAAGCTTTAAACACGCATTATACAGTTTTTGTAGAATACTGGACATATTTAGAACCTTATAAAACGGTTTGACACCATCTGAAGGCTAATACTTTTCACTACGTTTTCAGCTTGTATGCTAGAGGGCCTAATATATTTTTTTAGTTATTCAATAAGTGCTGGGAGTGTCCGTTCTGCTACATTTATGAATTCCTAAACCATCAACAATTGCTATTTCTGCTTTAATAACCCCACCCATATTCAAATAGACATAGTTTGGCCGCCAACATGGAGCATACAGAAACGTCTTAACCAAGTTTTAAACACGCATTATATAGTTTTTGTAGAGTACTGGACATATTTAGAACCTTATAAAGCGGTTTGACACCATCTGAAAGCTAATACTTTTACACTACGTTTTCAGCTTGTATGCTAAAGAGCCCAACATATTTTTTTAGATATTCAATCAGTGCTGGTAGTGTCCGTTCTGGTACATTTATGCATTACTACACCATCAACAATTGATACTTCTGCTTTAACCACCACACCCATATTCAAATAGACATAGTTTGGCCGCCAACATAAAGCATACAGAAACGTCTCAACCAAGCTTTAAACACTCATTATATAGTTTTTGTAGAGTACTGGACATATTTAGAACCTTATAAAACGGTTTGACACCATCTGAACGCTAATACTTTTCACTACGTTTTCAGCTTGTATGCTAGAGAGCCCAATAAATTTTTTTAGATATTCAATCAGTGCTGGGAGTGTCCATTCTGGTACATTTATGCATTACTACACCATCAACAATTGATACTTCTGCTTTAATAACCACACCCATATTCAAATAGACATAGTTTGGCCGCCAACATAGAGCATACAGAAACGTCTTAACCAAGCTTTAAACACGCATTATACAGTTTTTGTAGAATACTGGACATATTTAGAACCTTATAAAACGGTTTGACACCATCTGAACGCTAATACTTTTCACTACGTTTTCAGCTTGTATGCTAGAGGGCCTAATATATTTTTTTAGTTATTCAATCAGTGCTGGGAGTGTCCGTTCTGGTACATTTATGCATTACTACACCATCAACAATTGATACTTCTGCTTTAACCACCACACCCATATTCAAATAGACATAGTTTGGCCGCCAACATAAAGCATACAGAAACGTCTCAACCAAGCTTTAAACACGCATTATATAGTTTTTGTAGAGTACTGGACATATTTAGAACCTTATAAAACGGTTTGACACCATCTGAACACTAATACTTTTCACTACGTTTTCAGCTTGTATGCTAGAGGGCCTAATATATTTTTTTAGTTATTCAAAAAGTGCTGGGAGTGTCCGTTCTGCTACATTTATGAATTCCTAAACCATCAACAATTGCTATTTCAGCTTTAATAACCCCACCCATATTCAAATAGACATAGTTTGGCCGCCAACATAGAGCATACAGAAACGTCTTAACCAAGTTTTAAACACGCATTATATAGTTTTTGTAGAGTACTGGACATATTTAGAACCTTATAAAGCGGTTTCACACCATCTGAAAGCTAATACTTTTACACTACGTTTTCAGCTTGTATGCTAGAGAGCCCAATATATTTTTTAGATATTCAATCAGTGCTGGGAGTGTCCGTTCTGGTACATTTATGCATTACTACACCATCAACAATTGATACTTCTGCTTTAATAACCACACCCATATTCAAATAGACATAGTTTGGCCGCCAACATAGAGCATACAGAAACGTCTTAACCAAGCTTTAAACACGCATTATACAGTTTTTGTAGAATACTGGACATATTTAGAACCTTATAAAACGGTTTGACACCATCTGAAGGCTAATACTTTTTACTACGTTTTCAGCTTGTATGCTAGAGGGCCTAATATATTTTTTTAGTTATTCAATAAGTGCTGGGAGTGTCCGTTCTGGTACATTTATGCATTACTAAACCATCAACAATTGCTACTTCTGCTTTAATAACCACACCCATATTCAAATAGACATAGTTTGGCCGCCAACATAAAGCATACAGAAACGTCTCAACCAAGCTTTAAACACACATTATATAGTTTTTGTAGAGTACTGGACATATTTAGAACCTTATAATGCGGTTTGACATCATCTGAAAGCTAATACTTTTACACTACGTTTTCAGCTTGTATGCTAGAGGGCCTAATATATTTTTTTAGTTATTCAATAAGTGCTGGGAGTGTCCGTTCTGGTACATTTATGCATTACTAAACCATCAACAATTGCTACTTCTGCTTTAATAACCACACCCATATTCAAATAGACATAGTTTGGCCGCCAACATAAAGCATACAGAAACGTCTCAACCAAGCTTTAAACACACATTATATAGTTTTTGTAGAGTACTGGACATATTTAGAACCTTATAATGCGGTTTGACATCATCTGAAAGCTAATACTTTTACACTACGTTTTCAGCTTGTATGCTAGAGGGCCTAATATATTTTTTTAGATATTCAATCAGTGCTGGGAGTGTCCGTTCTGGTACATTTATGCATTACTACACCATCAACAATTGATACTTCTGCTTTAACCACCACACCCATATTCAAATAGACATAGTTTGGCCGCCAACATAAAGCATACAGAAACGTCTCAACCAAGCTTTAAACACGCATTATATAGTTTTTGTAGAGTACTGGATATATTTAGAACCTTATAAAACGGTTTGACACCAGCTGAAAGCTAATACTTTTACACTACGTTCTCAGCTTGTATGCTAGAGAGCCCAATATATTTTTTTAGATATTCAATCAGTGCTGGGAGTGTCCGTTCTGTACATTTATGCATTACTACACCATCAACAATTGACACTTCTGCTTTAATGACCACACCCATATTCAAATAGACATAGTTTGGCCGCCAACATAGAACATACAGAAACATCTTAACCAAGCTTTAACACGCATTATACAGTTTTTGTAGAATACTGGACATATTTAGAACCTTATAAAACGGTTTGACACCATCTGAACGCTAATACCTTTCACTACGTTTTCAGCTTGTATGCTAGAGGGCCTAATATATTTTTTTAGTTATTTAATAAGTGCTGGGAGTGTCCGTTCTGGTACATTTATGCATTACTACACCATCAACAATTGATACTTCTGCTTTAACCACCACACCCATATTCAAATAGACATAGTTTGGCCGCCAACATAAAGCATACAGAAACGTCTCAACCAAGCTTTAAACACGCATTATATAGTTTTTGTAGAGTACTGGACATATGTAGAACCTTATAATGCGGTTTGACATCATCTGAAAGCTAATACTTTTTCACTACTTTTTCAGCTTGTATGCTAGAGAGCATAATATATTTTTTTAGATATTCAATCAGTGCTGGGAGTGTCCGTTCTGGTACATTTATGCATTACTACACCATCAACAATTGATACTTCTGCTTTAACCACCACACCCATATTCAAATAGACATAGTTTGGCCGCCAACATAAAGCATACAGAAACGTCTTAACCAAGCTTTAAACACGCATTATACAGTTTTTGTAGAATACTGGACATATTTAGAACCTTATAAAACGGTTTGACACCATCTGAAGGCTAATACTTTTCACTACGTTTTCAGCTTGTATGCTAGAGGGCCTAATATATTTTTTTAGTTATTCAATAAGTGCTGGGAGTGTCCGTTCTGCTACATTTATGAATTCCTAAACCATCAACAATTGCTATTTCTGCTTTAATAACCCCACCCATATTCAAATAGACATAGTTTGGCCGCCAACATAGAGCATACAGAAACGTCTTAACCAAGTTTTAAAACACGCATTATATAGTTTTTGTAGAGTACTGGACATATTTAGAACCTTATAAAGCGGTTTGACACCATCTGAAAGCTAATACTTTTACACTACGTTTTCAGCTTGTATGCTAAAGAGCCCAACATATTTTTTTAGATATTCAATCAGTGCTGGTAGTGTCCGTTCTGGTACATTTATGCATTACTACACCATCAACAATTGATACTTCTGCTTTAACCACCACACCCATATTCAAATAGACATAGTTTGGCCGCCAACATAAAGCATACAGAAACGTCTCAACCAAGCTTTAAACACTCATTATATAGTTTTTGTAGAGTACTGGACATATTTAGAACCTTATAAAACGGTTTGACACCATCTGAACGCTAATACTTTTCACTACGTTTTCAGCTTGTATGCTAGAGAACCCAATAAATTTTTTTAGATATTCAATCAGTGCTGGGAGTGTCCGTTCTGGTACATTTATGCATTACTACACCATCAACAATTGATACTTCTGCTTTAATAACCACACCCATATTCAAATAGACATAGTTTGGCCGCCAACATAGAGCATACAGAAACGTCTTAACCAAGCTTTAAACACGCATTATACAGTTTTTGTAGAATACTGGACATATTTAGAACCTTATAAAACGGTTTGACACCATCTGAACGCTAATACTTTTCACTACGTTTTCAGCTTGTATGCTAGAGGGCCTAATATATTTTTTTAGTTATTCAAAAAGTGCTGGGAGTGTCCGTTCTGCTACATTTATGAATTCCTAAACCATCAACAATTGCTATTTCAGCTTTAATAACCCCACCCATATTCAAATAGACATAGTTTGGCCGCCAACATAGAGCATACAGAAACGTCTTAACCAAGTTTTAAACACGCATTATATAGTTTTTGTAGAGTACTGGACATATTTAGAACCTTATAAAGCGGTTTGACACCATCTGAAAGCTAATACTTTTACACTACGTTTTCAGCTTGTATGCTAAAGAGCCCAACATATTTTTTTAGATATTCAATCAGTGCTGGTAGTGTCCGTTCTGGTACATTTATGCATTACTACACCATCAACAATTGATACTTCTGCTTTAATCACCACACCCATATTCAAATAGACATAGTTTGGCCGCCAACATAAAGCATACAGAAACGTCTCAACCAAGCTTTAAACACTCATTATATAGTTTTTGTAGAGTACTGGACATATTTAGAACCTTATAAAACGGTTTGACACCATCTGAACGCTAATACTTTTCACTACGTTTTCAGCTTGTATGCTAGAGGGCCTAATATATATGTTTTTAGTTATTCAATAAGTGCTGGGAGTGTCCGTTCTGGTACATTTATGAATTCCTAAACCATTAACAATTGATACTTCTGCTTTAATAACCACACCCATATTCAAATAGACATAGTTTGGCCGCCAACATAGAACATACAGAAACGTCTTAACCAAGCTTTAAACACGCATTATATAGTTTTTGTAGAGTACTGGACATATTTAGAACCTTATAAAGCGGTTTCACACCATCTGAAAGCTAATACTTTTACACTACGTTTTCAGCTTGTATGCTAGAGAGCCCAATATATTTTTTTAGATATTCAATCAGTGCTGGGAGTGTCCGTTCTGGTACATTTATGCATTACTACACCATCAACAATTGATACTTCTGCTTTAATAACCACACCCATATTCAAATAGACATAGTTTGGCCGCCAACATAGAGCATACAGAAACGTCTTAACCAAGCTTTAAACACGCATTATACAGTTTTTGTAGAATACTGGACATATTTAGAACCTTATAAAACGGTTTGACACCATCTGAAGGCTAATACTTTTTACTACGTTTTCAGCTTGTATGCTAGAGGGCCTAATATATTTTTTTAGTTATTCAATAAGTGCTGGGAGTGTCCGTTCTGGTACATTTATGCATTACTAAACCATCAACAATTGCTACTTCTGCTTTAATAACCACACCCATATTCAAATAGACATAGTTTGGCCGCCAACATAAAGCATACAGAAACGTCTCAACCAAGCTTTAAACACACATTATATAGTTTTTGTAGAGTACTGGACATATTTAGAACCTTATAATGCGGTTTGACATCATCTGAAAGCTAATACTTTTACACTACGTTTTCAGCTTGTATGCTAGAGGGCCTAATATATTTTTTAGTTATTCAATAAGTGCTGGGAGTGTCCGTTCTGGTACATTTATGCATTACTAAACCATCAACAATTGCTACTTCTGCTTTAATAACCACACCCATATTCAAATAGACATAGTTTGGCCGCCAACATAAAGCATACAGAAACGTCTCAACCAAGCTTTAAACACACATTATATAGTTTTTGTAGAGTACTGGACATATTTAGAACCTTATAATGCGGTTTGACATCATCTGAAAGCTAATACTTTTACACTACGTTTTCAGCTTGTATGCTAGAGGGCCTAATATATTTTTTTAGATATTCAATCAGTGCTGGGAGTGTCCGTTCTGGTACATTTATGCATTACTACACCATCAACAATTGATACTTCTGCTTTAACCACCACACCCATATTCAAATAGACATAGTTTGGCCGCCAACATAAAGCATACAGAAACGTCTCAACCAAGCTTTAAACACGCATTATATAGTTTTTGTAGAGTACTGGATATATTTAGAACCTTATAAAACGGTTTGACACCAGCTGAAAGCTAATACTTTTACACTACGTTCTCAGCTTGTATGCTAGAGAGCCCAATATATTTTTTTAGATATTCAATCAGTGCTGGGAGTGTCCGTTCTGGTACATTTATGCATTACTACACCATCAACAATTGACACTTCTGCTTTAATGACCACACCCATATTCAAATAGACATAGTTTGGCCGCCAACATAGAACATACAGAAACATCTTAACCAAGCTTTAACACGCATTATACAGTTTTTGTAGAATACTGGACATATTTAGAACCTTATAAAACGGTTTGACACCATCTGAACGCTAATACCTTTCACTACGTTTTCAGCTTGTATGCTAGAGGGCCTAATATATTTTTTTAGTTATTTAATAAGTGCTGGGAGTGTCCGTTCTGGTACATTTATGCATTACTACACCATCAACAATTGATACTTCTGCTTTAACCACCACACCCATATTCAAATAGACATAGTTTGGCCGCCAACATAAAGCATACAGAAACGTCTCAACCAAGCTTTAAACACGCATTATATAGTTTTTGTAGAGTACTGGACATATTTAGAACCTTATAATGCGGTTTGACATCATCTGAAAGCTAATACTTTTTCACTACTTTTTCAGCTTGTATGCTAGAGAGCATAATATATTTTTTTAGATATTCAATCAGTGCTGGGAGTGTCCGTTCTGGTACATTTATGCATTACTACACCATCAACAATTGATACTTCTGCTTTAACCACCACACCCATATTCAAATAGACATAGTTTGGCCGCCAACATAAAGCATACAGAAACGTCTCAACCAAGCTTTAAACACGCATTATATAGTTTTTGTAGAGTACTGGACATATTTAGAACCTTATAATGCGGTTTGACATCATCTGAAAGCTAATACTTTTTCACTACTTTTTCAGCTTGTATGCTAGAGAGCATAATATATTTTTTTAGATATTCAATAAGTGCTGGGAGTGTCCGTTCTGCTACATTTATGAATTCCTAAACCATCAACAATTGCTATTTCTGCTTTAATAACCCCACCCATATTCAAATAGACATAGTTTGGCCGCCAACATAGAGCATACAGAAACGTCTTAACCAAGTTTTAAACACGCATTATATAGTTTTTGTAGAGTACTGGACATATTTAGAACCTTATAAAGCGGTTTGACACCATCTGAAAGCTAATACTTTTACACTACGTTTTCAGCTTGTATGCTAAAGAGCCCAACATATTTTTTTAGATATTCAATCAGTGCTGGGAGTGTCCGTTCTGGTACATTTATGAATTCCTAAACCATTACCAATTGATACTTCTGCTTTAATAACCACACCCATATTCAAATAGACATAGTTTGGCCGCCAACATAGAACATACAGAAACGTCTTAACCAAGCTTTAAACACGCATTATATAGTTTTTGTAGAGTACTGGACATATTTAGAACCTTATAAAGCGGTTTCACACCATCTGAAAGCTAATACTTTTACACTACGTTTTCAGCTTGTATGCTAGAGAGCCCAATATATTTTTTTAGATATTCAATCAGTGCTGGAAGTGTCCGTTCTGGTACATTTATGCATTACTACACCATCAACAATTGATACTTCTGCTTTAATAACCACACCCATATTCAAATAGACATAGTTTGGCCGCCAACATAGAGCATACAGAAACGTCTTAACCAAGCTTTAAACACGCATTATACAGTTTTTGTAGAATACTGGACATATTTAGAACCTTATAAAACGGTTTGACACCATCTGAAGGCTAATACTTTTTACTACGTTTTCAGCTTGTATGCTAGAGGGCCTAATATATTTTTTTAGTTATTCAATAAGTGCTGGGAGTGTCCGTTCTGGTACATTTATGCATTACTAAACCATCAACAATTGCTACTTCTGCTTTAATAACCACACCCATATTCAAATAGACATAGTTTGGCCGCCAACATAAAGCATACAGAAACGTCTCAACCAAGCTTTAAACACACATTATATAGTTTTTGTAGAGTACTGGACATATTTAGAACCTTATAATGCGGTTTGACATCATCTGAAAGCTAATACTTTTACACTACGTTTTCAGCTTGTATGCTAGAGGGCCTAATATATTTTTTTAGTTATTCAATAAGTGCTGGGAGTGTCCGTTCTGGTACATTTATGCATTACTAAACCATCAACAATTGCTACTTCTGCTTTAATAACCACACCCATATTCAAATAGACATAGTTTGGCCGCCAACATAAAGCATACAGAAACGTCTCAACCAAGCTTTAAACACACATTATATAGTTTTTGTAGAGTACTGGACATATTTAGAACCTTATAATGCGGTTTGACATCATCTGAAAGCTAATACTTTTACACTACGTTTTCAGCTTGTATGCTAGAGGGCCTAATATATTTTTTTAGATATTCAATCAGTGCTGGGAGTGTCCGTTCTGGTACATTTATGCATTACTACACCATCAACAATTGATACTTCTGCTTTAACCACCACACCCATATTCAAATAGACATAGTTTGGCCGCCAACATAAAGCATACAGAAACGTCTCAACCAAGCTTTAAACACGCATTATATAGTTTTTGTAGAGTACTGGATATATTTAGAACCTTATAAAACGGTTTGACACCAGCTGAAAGCTAATACTTTTACACTACGTTCTCAGCTTGTATGCTAGAGAGCCCAATATATTTTTTTAGATATTCAATCAGTGCTGGGAGTGTCCGTTCTGGTACATTTATGCATTACTACACCATCAACAATTGACACTTCTGCTTTAATGACCACACCCATATTCAAATAGACATAGTTTGGCCGCCAACATAGAACATACAGAAACATCTTAACCAAGCTTTAACACGCATTATACAGTTTTTGTAGAATACTGGACATATTTAGAACCTTATAAAACGGTTTGACACCATCTGAACGCTAATACCTTTCACTACGTTTTCAGCTTGTATGCTAGAGGGCCTAATATATTTTTTTAGTTATTTAATAAGTGCTGGGAGTGTCCGTTCTGGTACATTTATGCATTACTACACCATCAACAATTGATACTTCTGCTTTAACCACCACACCCATATTCAAATAGACATAGTTTGGCCGCCAACATAAAGCATACAGAAACGTCTCAACCAAGCTTTAAACACGCATTATATAGTTTTTGTAGAGTACTGGACATATTTAGAACCTTATAATGCGGTTTGACATCATCTGAAAGCTAATACTTTTTCACTACTTTTTCAGCTTGTATGCTAGAGAGCATAATATATTTTTTTAGATATTCAATCAGTGCTGGGAGTGTCCGTTCTGGTACATTTATGCATTACTACACCATCAACAATTGATACTTCTGCTTTAACCACCACACCCATATTCAAATAGACATAGTTTGGCCGCCAACATAAAGCATACAGAAACGTCTTAACCAAGCTTTAAACACGCATTATACAGTTTTTGTAGAATACTGGACATATTTAGAACCTTATAAAACGGTTTGACACCATCTGAAGGCTAATACTTTTCACAACGTTTTCAGCTTGTATGCTAGAGGGCCTAATATATTTTTTTAGTTATTCAATAAGTGCTGGGAGTGTCCGTTCTGCTACATTTATGAATTCCTAAACCATCAACAATTGCTATTTCTGCTTTAATAACCCCACCCATATTCAAATAGACATAGTTTGGCCGCCAACATAGAGCATACAGAAACGTCTTAACCAAGTTTTAAACACGCATTATATAGTTTTTGTAGAGTACTGGACATATTTAGAACCTTATAAAGCGGTTTGACACCATCTGAAAGCTAATACTTTTACACTACGTTTTCAGCTTGTATGCTAAAGAGCCCAACATATTTTTTTAGATATTCAATCAGTGCTGGTAGTGTCCGTTCTGGTACATTTATGCATTACTACACCATCAACAATTGATACTTCTGCTTTAACCACCACACCCATATTCAAATAGACATAGTTTGGCCGCCAACATAAAGCATACAGAAACGTCTCAACCAAGCTTTAAACACTCATTATATAGTTTTTGTAGAGTACTGGACATATTTAGAACCTTATAAAACGGTTTGACACCATCTGAACGCTAATACTTTTCACTACGATTTCAGCTTGTATGCTAGAGAGCCCAATAAATTTTTTTAGATATTCAATCAGTGCTGGGAGTGTCCGTTCTGGTACATTTATGCATTACTACACCATCAACAATTGATACTTCTGCTTTAATAACCACACCCATATTCAAATAGACATAGTTTGGCCGCCAACATAGAGCATACAGAAACGTCTTAACCAAGCTTTAAACACGCATTATACAGTTTTTGTAGAATACTGGACATATTTAGAACCTTATAAAACGGTTTGACACCATCTGAACGCTAATACTTTTCACTACGTTTTCAGCTTGTATGCTAGAGGGCCTAATATATTTTTTTAGTTATTCAAAAAGTGCTGGGAGTGTCCGTTCTGCTACATTTATGAATTCCTAAACCATCAACAATTGCTATTTCAGCTTTAATAACCCCACCCATATTCAAATAGACATAGTTTGGCCGCCAACATAGAGCATACAGAAACGTCTTAACCAAGTTTTAAACACGCATTATATAGTTTTTGTAGAGTACTGGACATATTTAGAACCTTATAAAGCGGTTTGACACCATCTGAAAGCTAATACTTTTACACTACGTTTTCAGCTTGTATGCTAAAGAGCCCAACATATTTTTTTAGATATTCAATCAGTGCTGGTAGTGTCCGTTCTGGTACATTTATGCATTACTACACCATCAACAATTGATACTTCTGCTTTAATCACCACACCCATATTCAAATAGACATAGTTTGGCCGCCAACATAAAGCATACAGAAACGTCTCAACCAAGCTTTAAACACTCATTATATAGTTTTTGTAGAGTACTGGACATATTTAGAACCTTATAAAACGGTTTGACACCATCTGAACGCTAATACTTTTCACTACGTTTTCAGCTTGTATGCTAGAGGGCCTAATATATATGTTTTTAGTTATTCAATAAGTGCTGGGAGTGTCCGTTCTGGTACATTTATGAATTCCTAAACCATTAACAATTGATACTTCTGCTTTAATAACCACACCCATATTCAAATAGACATAGTTTGGCCGCCAACATAGAACATACAGAAACGTCTTAACCAAGCTTTAAACACGCATTATATAGTTTTTGTAGAGTACTGGACATATTTAGAACCTTATAAAGCGGTTTCACACCATCTGAAAGCTAATACTTTTACACTACGTTTTCAGCTTGTATGCTAGAGAGCCCAATATATTTTTTTAGATATTCAATCAGTGCTGGGAGTGTCCGTTCTGGTACATTTATGCATTACTACACCATCAACAATTGATACTTCTGCTTTAATAACCACACCCATATTCAAATAGACATAGTTTGGCCGCCAACATAGAGCATACAGAAACGTCTTAACCAAGCTTTAAACACGCATTATACAGTTTTTGTAGAATACTGGACATATTTAGAACCTTATAAAACGGTTTGACACCATCTGAAGGCTAATACTTTTCACTACGTTTTCAGCTTGTATGCTAGAGGGCCTAATATATTTTTTTAGTTATTCAATAAGTGCTGGGAGTGTCCGTTCTGGTACATTTATGCATTACTAAACCATCAACAATTGCTACTTCTGCTTTAATAACCACACCCATATTCAAATAGACATAGTTTGGCCGCCAACATAAAGCATACAGAAACGTCTCAACCAAGCTTTAAACACACATTATATACTTTTTGTAGAGTACTGGACATATTTAGAACCTTATAATGCGGTTTGACATCATCTGAAAGCTAATACTTTTACACTACGTTTTCAGCTTGTATGCTAGAGGGCCTAATATATTTTTTTAGTTATTCAATAAGTGCTGGGAGTGTCCGTTCTGGTACATTTATGCATTACTACACCATCAACAATTGATACTTCTGCTTTAACCACCACACCCATATTCAAATAGACATAGTTTGGCCGCCAACATAAAGCATACAGAAACGTCTCAACATAGCTTTAAACACGCATTATATAGTTTTTGTAGAGTACTGGATATATTTAGAACCTTATAAAACGGTTTGACACCAGCTGAAAGCTAATACTTTTACACTACGTTCTCAGCTTGTATGCTAGAGAGCCCAATATATTTTTTTAGATATTCAATAAGTGCTGGGAGTGTCCGTTCTGGTACATTTATGCATTACTACACCATCAACAATTGACACTTCTGCTTTAATGACCATACCCATATTCAAATAGACATAGTTTGGCCGCCAACATAGAACATACAGAAACATCTTAACCAAGCTTTAACACGCATTATACAGTTTTTGTAGAATACTGGACATATTTAGAACCTTATAAAACGGTTTGACACCATTTGAACGCTAATACCTTTCACTACGTTTTCAGCTTGTATGCTAGAGGGCCTAATATTTTTTTTTAGTTATTCAATAAGTGCTGGGAGTGTCCGTTCTGGTACATTTATGCATTACTACACCATCAACAATTGATACTTCTGCTTTAACCACCACACCCATATTCAAATAGACATAGTTTGGCCGCCAACATAAAGCATACAGAAACGTCTCAACCAAGCTTTAAACACTCATTATATAGTTTTTGTAGAGTACTGGACATATTTAGAACCTTATAATGCGGTTTGACATCATCTGAAAGCTAATACTTTTTCACTACTTTTTCAGCTTGTATGCTAGAGAGCATAATATATTTTTTTAGATATTCAATCAGTGCTGGGAGTGTCCGTTCTGGTACATTTATGCATTACTACACCATCAACAATTGATACTTCTGCTTTAACCACCACACCCATATTCAAATAGACATAGTTTGGCCGCCAACATAAAGCATACAGAAACGTCTTAACCAAGCTTTAAACACGCATTATACAGTTTTTGTAGAATACTGGACATATTTAGAACCTTATAAAACGGTTTGACACCATCTGAAGGCTAATACTTTTCACTACGTTTTCAGCTTGTATGCTAGAGGGCCTAATATATTTTTTTAGTTATTCAATAAGTGCTGGGAGTGTCCGTTCTGCTACATTTATGAATTCCTAAACCATCAACAATTGCTATTTCTGCTTTAATAACCCCACCCATATTCAAATAGACATAGTTTGGCCGCCAACATAGAGCATACAGAAACGTCTTAACCAAGTTTTAAACACGCATTATATAGTTTTTGTAGAGTACTGGACATATTTAGAACCTTATAAAGCGGTTTGACACCATCTGAAAGCTAATACTTTTACACTACGTTTTCAGCTTGTATGCTAAAGAGCCCAACATATTTTTTTAGATATTCAATCAGTGCTGGTAGTGTCCGTTCTGGTACATTTATGCATTACTACACCATCAACAATTGATACTTCTGCTTTAACCGCCACACCCATATTCAAATAGACATAGTTTGGCCGCCAACATAAAGCATACAGAAACGTCTCAACCAAGCTTTAAACACTCATTATATAGTTTTTGTAGAGTACTGGACATATTTAGAACCTTATAAAACGGTTTGACACCATCTGAACGCTAATACTTTTCACTACGTTTTCAGCTTGTATGCTAGAGGGCCTAATATATATGTTTTTAGTTATTCAATAAGTGCTGGGAGTGTCCGTTCTGGTACATTTATGAATTCCTAAACCATTAACAATTGATACTTCTGCTTTAATAACCACACCCATATTTAAATAGACATAGTTTGGCCGCCAACATAGAACATACAGAAACGTCTTAACCAAGCTTTAAACACGCATTATATAGTTTTTGTAGAGTACTGGACATATTTAGAACCTTATAATGCGGTTTCACACCATCTGAAAGCTAATACTTTTACACTACGTTTTCAGCTTGTATGCTAGAGAGCCCAATAAATTTTTTTAGATATTCAATCAGTGCTGGGAGTGTCCGTTCTGGTACATTTATGCATTACTACACCATCAACAATTGATACTTCTGCTTTAATAACCACAACCATATTCAAATAGACATAGTTTGGCCGCCAACATAGAGCATACAGAAACGTCTTAACCAAGCTTTAAAAACGCATTATACAGTTTTTGTAGAATACTGGACAATTTAGAACCTTATAAAACGGTTTGACACCATCTGAACGCTAATACTTTTCACTACGTTTTCAACTTGTATGCTAGAGGGCCTAATATATTTTTTTAGTTATTCAATAAGTGCTGGGAGTGTCCGTTCTGGTACATTTATGCATTACTACACCATCAACAATTGATACTTCTGCTTTAACCACCACACCCATATTCAAATAGACATAGTTTGGCCGCCAACATAAAGCATACAGAAACGTCTCAACCAAGCTTTAAACACGCATTATATAGTTTTTGTAGAGTACTGGACATATTTAGAACCTTATAAAACGGTTTGACACCATCTGAACACTAATACTTTTCACTACGTTTTCAGCTTGTATGCTAGAGGGCCTAATATATTTTTTTAGTTATTCAAAAAGTGCTGGGAGTGTCCGTTCTGCTACATTTATGAATTCCTAAACCATCAACAATTGCAATTTCAGCTTTAATAACCCCACCCATATTCAAATAGACATAGTTTGGCCGCCAACATAGAGCATACAGAAACGTCTTAACCAAGTTTTAAACACGCATTATATAGTTTTTGTAGAGTACTGGACATATTTAGAACCTTATAAAGCGGTTTGACACCATCTGAAAGCTAATACTTTTACACTACGTTTTCAGCTTGTATGCTAAAGAGCCCAACATATTTTTTTAGATATTCAATCAGTGCTGGTAGTGTCCGTTCTGGTACATTTATGCATTACTACACCATCAACAATTGATACTTCTGCTTTAATCACCACACCCATATTCAAATAGACATAGTTTGGCCGCCAACATAAAGCATACAGAAACGTCTCAACCAAGCTTTAAACACTCATTATATAGTTTTTGTAGAGTACTGGACATATTTAGAACCTTATAAAACGGTTTGACACCATCTGAACGCTAATACTTTTCACTACGTTTTCAGCTTGTATGCTAGAGGGCCTAATATATATGTTTTTAGTTATTCAATAAGTGCTGGGAGTGTCCGTTCTGGTACATTTATGAATTCCTAAACCATTAACAATTGATACTTCTGCTTTAATAACCACACCCATATTCAAATAGACATAGTTTGGCCGCCAACATAGAACATACAGAAACGTCTTAACCAAGCTTTAAACACGCATTATATAGTTTTTGTAGAGTACTGGACATATTTAGAACCTTATAAAACGGTTTGACACCATTTGAACGCTAATACCTTTCACTACGTTTTCAGCTTGTATGCTAGAGGGCCTAATATTTTTTTTTAGTTATTCAATAAGTGCTGGGAGTGTCCGTTCTGGTACATTTATGCATTACTACACCATCAACAATTGATACTTCTGCTTTAACCACCACACCCATATTCAAATAGACATAGTTTGGCCGCCAACATAAAGCATACAGAAACGTCTCAACCAAGCTTTAAACACTCATTATATAGTTTTTGTAGAGTACTGGACATATTTAGAACCTTATAATGCGGTTTGACATCATCTGAAAGCTAATACTTTTTCACTACTTTTTCAGCTTGTATGCTAGAGAGCATAATATATTTTTTTAGATATTCAATCAGTGCTGGGAGTGTCCGTTCTGGTACATTTATGCATTACTACACCATCAACAATTGATACTTCTGCTTTAACCACCACACCCATATTCAAATAGACATAGTTTGGCCGCCAACATAAAGCATACAGAAACGTCTTAACCAAGCTTTAAACACGCATTATACAGTTTTTGTAGAATACTGGACATATTTAGAACCTTATAAAACGGTTTGACACCATCTGAAGGCTAATACTTTTCACTACGTTTTCAGCTTGTATGCTAGAGGGCCTAATATATTTTTTTAGTTATTCAATAAGTGCTGGGAGTGTCCGTTCTGCTACATTTATGAATTCCTAAACCATCAACAATTGCTATTTCTGCTTTAATAACCCCACCCATATTCAAATAGACATAGTTTGGCCGCCAACATAGAGCATACAGAAACGTCTTAACCAAGTTTTAAACACGCATTATATAGTTTTTGTAGAGTACTGGACATATTTAGAACCTTATAAAGCGGTTTGACACCATCTGAAAGCTAATACTTTTACACTACGTTTTCAGCTTGTATGCTAAAGAGCCCAACATATTTTTTTAGATATTCAATCAGTGCTGGTAGTGTCCGTTCTGGTACATTTATGCATTACTACACCATCAACAATTGATACTTCTGCTTTAACCGCCACACCCATATTCAAATAGACATAGTTTGGCCGCCAACATAGAGCATACAGAAACGTCTTAACCAAGTTTTAAACACGCATTATATAGTTTTTGTAGAGTACTGGACATATTTAGAACCTTATAAAGCGGTTTGACACCATCTGAAAGCTAATACTTTTACACTACGTTTTCAGCTTGTATGCTAAAGAGCCCAACATATTTTTTTAGATATTCAATCAGTGCTGGTAGTGTCCGTTCTGGTACATTTATGCATTACTACACCATCAACAATTGATACTTCTGCTTTAATCACCACACCCATATTCAAATAGACATAGTTTGGCCGCCAACATAAAGCATACAGAAACGTCTCAACCAAGCTTTAAACACTCATTATATAGTTTTTGTAGAGTACTGGACATATTTAGAACCTTATAAAACGGTTTGACACCATCTGAACGCTAATACTTTTCACTACGTTTTCAGCTTGTATGCTAGAGGGCCTAATATATATGTTTTTAGTTATTCAATAAGTGCTGGGAGTGTCCGTTCTGGTACATTTATGAATTCCTAAACCATTAACAATTGATACTTCTGCTTTAATAACCACACCCATATTCAAATAGACATAGTTTGGCCGCCAACATAGAACATACAGAAACATCTTAACCAAGCTTTAACACGCATTATACAGTTTTTGTAGAATACTGGACATATTTAAAACCTTATAAAACGGTTTGACACCATTTGAACGCTAATACCTTTCACTACGTTTTCAGCTTGTATGCTAGAGGGCCTAATATTTTTTTTTAGTTATTCAATAAGTGCTGGGAGTGTCCGTTCTGGTACATTTATGCATTACTACACCATCAACAATTGATACTTCTGCTTTAACCACCACACCCATATTCAAATAGACATAGTTTGGCCGCCAACATAAAGCATACAGAAACGTCTCAACCAAGCTTTAAACACTCATTATATAGTTTTTGTAGAGTACTGGACATATTTAGAACCTTATAATGCGGTTTGACATCATCTGAAAGCTAATACTTTTACACTACTTTTTCAGCTTGTATGCTAGAGAGCATAATATATTTTTTTAGATATTCAATCAGTGCTGGGAGTGTCCGTTCTGGTACATTTATGCATTACTACACCATCAACAATTGATACTTCTGCTTTAACCACCACACCCATATTCAAATAGACATAGTTTGGCCGCCAACATAAAGCATACAGAAACGTCTTAACCAAGCTTTAAACACGCATTATACAGTTTTTGTAGAATACTGGACATATTTAGAACCTTATAAAACGGTTTGACACCATCTGAAGGCTAATACTTTTCACTACGTTTTCAGCTTGTATGCTAGAGGGCCTAATATATTTTTTTAGTTATTCAATAAGTGCTGGGAGTGTCCGTTCTGCTACATTTATGAATTCCTAAACCATCAACAATTGCTATTTCTGCTTTAATAACCCCACCCATATTCAAATAGACATAGTTTGGCCGCCAACATAGAGCATACAGAAACGTCTTAACCAAGTTTTAAACACGCATTATATAGTTTTTGTAGAGTACTGGACATATTTAGAACCTTATAAAGCGGTTTGACACCATCTGAAAGCTAATACTTTTACACTACGTTTTCAGCTTGTATGCTAAAGAGCCCAACATATTTTTTTAGATATTCAATCAGTGCTGGTAGTGTCCGTTCTGGTACATTTATGCATTACTACACCATCAACAATTGATACTTCTGCTTTAACCGCCACACCCATATTCAAATAGACATAGTTTGGCCGCCAACATAAAGCATACAGAAACGTCTCAACCAAGCTTTAAACACTCATTATATAGTTTTTGTAGAGTACTGGACATATTTAGAACCTTATAATGCGGTTTCACACCATCTGAAAGCTAATACTTTTACACTACGTTTTCAGCTTGTATGCTAGAGAGCCCAATAAATTTTTTTAGATATTCAATCAGTGCTGGGAGTGTCCGTTCTGGTACATTTATGCATTACTACACCATCAACAATTGATACTTCTGCTTTAATAACCACACCCATATTCAAATAGACATAGTTTGGCCGCCAACATAGAGCATACAGAAACGTCTTAACCAAGCTTTAAAAACGCATTATACAGTTTTTGTAGAATACTGGACAATTTAGAACCTTATAAAACGGTTTGACACCATCTGAACGCTAATACTTTTCACTACGTTTTCAACTTGTATGCTAGAGGGCCTAATATATTTTTTTAGTTATTCAATAAGTGCTGGGAGTGTCCGTTCTGGTACATTTATGCATTACTACACCATCAACAATTGATACTTCTGCTTTAACCACCACACCCATATTCAAATAGACATAGTTTGGCCGCCAACATAAAGCATACAGAAACGTCTCAACCAAGCTTTAAACACGCATTATATAGTTTTTGTAGAGTACTGGACATATTTAGAACCTTATAAAACGGTTTGACACCATCTGAACACTAATACTTTTCACTACGTTTTCAGCTTGTATGCTAGAGGGCCTAATATATTTTTTTAGTTATTCAAAAAGTGCTGGGAGTGTCCGTTCTGCTACATTTATGAATTCCTAAACCATCAACAATTGCAATTTCAGCTTTAATAACCCCACCCATATTCAAATAGACATAGTTTGGCCGCCAACATAGAGCATACAGAAACGTCTTAACCAAGTTTTAAACACGCATTATATAGTTTTTGTAGAGTACTGGACATATTTAGAACCTTATAAAGCGGTTTGACACCATCTGAAAGCTAATACTTTTACACTACGTTTTCAGCTTGTATGCTAAAGAGCCCAACATATTTTTTTAGATATTCAATCAGTGCTGGTAGTGTCCGTTCTGGTACATTTATGCATTACTACACCATCAACAATTGATACTTCTGCTTTAACCGCCACACCCATATTCAAATAGACATAGTTTGGCCGCCAACATAAAGCATACAGAAACGTCTCAACCAAGCTTTAAACACTCATTATATAGTTTTTGTAGAGTACTGGACATATTTAGAACCTTATAAAACGGTTTGACACCATCTGAACGCTAATACTTTTCACTACGTTTTCAGCTTGTACGCTAGAGGGCCTAATATATATGTTTTTAGTTATTCAATAAGTGCTGGGAGTGTCCGTTCTGGTACATTTATGAATTCCTAAACCATTAACAATTGATACTTCTGCTTTAATAACCACACCCATATTCAAATAGACATAGTTTGGCCGCCAACATAGAACATACAGAAACGTCTTAACCAAGCTTTAAACACGCATTATATAGTTTTTGTAGAGTACTGGACATATTTAGAACCTTATAAAGCGGTTTCACACCATCTGAAAGCTAATACTTTTACACTACGTTTTCAGCTTGTATGCTAGAGAGCCCAATATATTTTTTTAGATATTCAATCAGTGCTGGGAGTGTCCGTTCTGGTACATTTATGCATTACTACACCATCAACAATTGATACTTCTGCTTTAATAACCACACCCATATTCAAATAGACATAGTTTGGCCGCCAACATAGAGCATACAGAAACGTCTTAACCAAGCTTTAAACACGCATTATACAGTTTTTGTAGAATACTGGACATATTTAGAACCTTATAAAACGGTTTGACACCATCTGAAGGCTAATACTTTTCACTACGTTTTCAGCTTGTATGCTAGAGGGCCTAATATATTTTTTTAGTTATTCAATAAGTGCTGGGAGTGTCCGTTCTGGTACATTTATGCATTACTAAACCATCAACAATTGCTACTTCTGCTTTAATCACCACACCCATATTCAAATAGACATAGTTTGGCCGCCAACATGAAGCATACAGAAACGTCTCAACCAAGCTTTACACACACATTATACAGTTTTTGTAGAGTACTGGACATATTTAGAACCTTATAATGCGGTTTGACATCATCTGAAAGCTAATACTTTTACACTACGTTTTCAGCATGTATGCTAGAGAGCATAATATATTTTTTTAGATATTCAATCAGTGCTGGGAGTGTCCGTTCTGGTACAATTATGCATTACTACACCATCAACAATTGATACTTCTGCTTTAACCACCACACCCATATTCAAATAGACATAGTTTGGCCGCCAACATAAAGCATACAGAAACGTCTCAACCAAGCTTTAAACACGCATTATATAGTTTTTGTAGAGTACTGGATATATTTAGAACCTTATAAAACGGTTTGACACCAGCTGAAAGCTAATACTTTTACACTACGTTCTCAGCTTGTATGCTAGAGAGCCCAATATATTTTTTTAGATATTTAATCAGTGCTGGGAGTGTCCGTTTTGGTACATTTATGCATTTACTACACCATCAACAATTGATACTTCTGCTTTAACCACCACACCCATATTCAAATAGACATAGTTTGGCCGCCAACATAAAGCATACAGAAACGTCTTAACCAAGCTTTAAACACGCATTATACAGTTTTTGTAGAATACTGGACATATTTAGAACCTTATAAAACGGTTTGACACCATCTGAAGGCTAATACTTTTCACTACGTTTTCAGCTTGTATGCTAGAGGGCCTAATATATTTTTTTAGTTATTCAATAAGTGCTGGGAGTGTCCGTTCTGCTACATTTATGAATTCCTAAACCATCAACAATTGCTATTTCTGCTTTAATAACCCCACCCATATTCAAATAGACATAGTTTGGCCGCCAACATAGAGCATACAGAAACGTCTTAACCAAGTTTTAAACACGCATTATATAGTTTTTGTAGAGTACTGGACATATTTAGAACCTTATAAAGCGGTTTGACACCATCTGAAAGCTAATACTTTTACACTACGTTTTCAGCTTGTATGCTAAAGAGCCCAACATATTTTTTTAGATATTCAATCAGTGCTGGTAGTGTCCGTTCTGGTACATTTATGAATTCCTAAACCATTAACAATTGATACTTCTGCTTTAATAACCACACCCATATTTAAATAGACATAGTTTGGCCGCCAACATAGAACATACAGAAACGTCTTAACCAAGCTTTAAACACGCATTATATAGTTTTTGTAGAGTACTGGACATATTTAGAACCTTATAATGCGGTTTCACACCATCTGAAAGCTAATACTTTTACACTACGTTTTCAGCTTGTATGCTAGAGAGCCCAACATATTTTTTTAGATATTCAATCAGTGCTGGTAGTGTCCGTTCTGGTACATTTATGCATTACTACACCATCAACAATTGATACTTCTGCTTTAATAACCACACCCATATTCAAATAGACATAGTTTGGCCGCCAACATAGAGCATACAGAAACGTCTTAACCAAGCTTTAAAAACGCATTATACAGTTTTTGTAGAATACTGGACAATTTAGAACCTTATAAAACGGTTTGACACCATCTGAACGCTAATACTTTTCACTACGTTTTCAACTTGTATGCTAGAGGGCCTAATATATTTTTTTAGTTATTCAATAAGTGCTGGGAGTGTCCGTTCTGGTACATTTATGCATTACTACAACCATCAACAATTGATACTTCTGCTTTAACCACCACACCCATATTCAAATAGACATAGTTTGGCCGCCAACATAAAGCATACAGAAACGTCTCAACCAAGCTTTAAACACGCATTATATAGTTTTTGTAGAGTACTGGACATATTTAGAACCTTATAAAACGGTTTGACACCATCTGAACACTAATACTTTTCACTACGTTTTCAGCTTGTATGCTAGAGGGCCTAATATATTTTTTTAGTTATTCAAAAAGTGCTGGGAGTGTCCGTTCTGCTACATTTATGAATTCCTAAACCATCAACAATTGCAATTTCAGCTTTAATAACCCCACCCATATTCAAATAGACATAGTTTGGCCGCCAACATAGAGCATACAGAAACGTCTTAACCAAGTTTTAAACACGCATTATATAGTTTTTGTAGAGTACTGGACATATTTAGAACCTTATAAAGCGGTTTGACACCATCTGAAAGCTAATACTTTTACACTACGTTTTCAGCTTGTATGCTAAAGAGCCCAACATATTTTTTAGATATTCAATCAGTGCTGGTAGTGTCCGTTCTGGTACATTTATGCATTACTACACCATCAACAATTGATACTTCTGCTTTAACCGCCACACCCATATTCAAATAGACATAGTTTGGCCGCCAACATAAAGCATACAGAAACGTCTCAACCAAGCTTTAAACACTCATTATATAGTTTTTGTAGAGTACTGGACATATTTAGAACCTTATAAAACGTTTGACACCATCTGAACGCTAATACTTTTCACTACGTTTTCAGCTTGTATGCTAGAGGGCCTAATATATATGTTTTTAGTTATTCAATAAGTGCTGGGAGTGTCCGTTCTGGTACATTTATGAATTCCTAAACCATTAACAATTGATACTTCTGCTTTAATAACCACACCCATATTCAAATAGACATAGTTTGGCCGCCAACATAGAACATACAGAAACGTCTTAACCAAGCTTTAAACACGCATTATATAGTTTTTGTAGAGTACTGGACATATTTAGAACCTTATAAAGCGGTTTCACACCATCTGAAAGCTAATACTTTACACTACGTTTTCAGCTTGTATGCTAGAGAGCCCAATATATTTTTTTAGATATTCAATCAGTGCTGGGAGTGTCCGTTCTGGTACATTTATGCATTACTACACCATCAACAATTGATACTTCTGCTTTAATAACCACACCCATATTCAAATAGACATAGTTTGGCCGCCAACATAGAGCATACAGAAACGTCTTAACCAAGCTTTAAACACGCATTATACAGTTTTTGTAGAATACTGGACATATTTAGAACCTTATAAAACGGTTTGACACCATCTGAAGGCTAATACTTTTCACTACGTTTTCAGCTTGTATGCTAGAGGGCCTAATATATTTTTTTAGTTATTCAATAAGTGCTGGAGTGTCCGTTCTGGTACATTTATGCATTACTAAACCATCAACAATTGCTACTTCTGCTTTAATCACCACACCCATATTCAAATAGACATAAGTTTGGCCGCCAACATGAAGCATACAGAAACGTCTCAACCAAGCTTTACACACACATTATACAGTTTTTGTAGAGTACTGGACATATTTAGAACCTTATAATGCGGTTTGACATCATCTGAAAGCTAATACTTTTACACTACGTTTTCAGCATGTATGCTAGAGAGCATAATATATTTTTTTAGATATTCAATCAGTGCTGGGAGTGTCCGTTCTGGTACAATTATGCATTACTACACCATCAACAATTGATACTTCTGCTTTAACCACCACACCCATATTCAAATAGACATAGTTTGGCCGCCAACATAAAGCATACAGAAACGTCTCAACCAAGCTTTAAACACGCATTATATAGTTTTTGTAGAGTACTGGATATATTTAGAACCTTATAAAACGGTTTGACACCAGCTGAAAGCTAATACTTTTTACACTACGTTCTCAGCTTGTATGCTAGAGAGCCCAATATATTTTTTTAGATATTTAATCAGTGCTGGGAGTGTCCGTTCTGGTACATTTATGCATTACTACACCATCAACAATTGACACTTCTGCTTTAATGACCACACCCATATTCAAATAGACATAGTTTGGCCGCCAACATAGAACATACAGAAACATCTTAACCAAGCTTTAACAGGCATTATACAGTTTTTGTAGAATACTGGACATATTTAGAACCTTATAAAACGGTTTGACACCATCTGAACGCTAATACCTTTCACTACGTTTTCAGCTTGTATGCTAGAGGGCCTAATATATTTTTTTAGTTATTCAATAAGTGCTGGGAGTGTCCGTTCTGGTACATTTATGCATTACTAAACCATCAACAATTGCTACTTCTGCTTTAATCACCACACCCATATTCAAATAGACATAGTTTGGCCGCCAACATAAAGCATACAGAAACGTCTCAACCAAGCTTTAAACACACATTATATAGTTTTTGTAGAGTACTGGACATATTTAGAACCTTATAATGCGGTTTGACATCATCTGAAAGCTAATACTTTTACACTACGTTTTCAGCTTGTATGCTAGAGGGCCTAATATATTTTTTTAGTTATTCAATAAGTGCTGGGAGTGTCCGTTCTGGTACATTTATGCATTACTAAACCATCAACAATTGCTACTTCTGCTTTAATCACCACACCCATATTCAAATAGACATAGTTTGGCCGCCAACATGAAGCATACAGAAACGTCTCAACCAAGCTTTAAACACGCATTATATGGTTTTTGTAGAGTACTGGACATATTTAGAACCTTATAAAACGGTTTGACACCATCTGAACACAAATACTTTTCACTACGTTTTCAGCTTGTATGCTAGAGGGCCTAATATATTTTTTTAGTTATTCAAAAAGTGCTGGGAGTGTCCGTTCTGCTACATTTATGAATTCCTAAACCATCAACAATTGCTATTTCTGCTTTAATAACCCCACCCATATTCAAATAGACATAGTTTGGCCGCCAACATAGAGCATACAGAAACGTCTTAACCAAGTTTTAAACAAGCATTATATAGTTTTTGTAGAGTACTGGACATATTTAGAACCTTATAAAGCGGTTTGACACCATCTGAAAGCTAATACTTTTACACTACGTTTTCAGCTTGTATGCTAAAGAGCCCAACATATTTTTTTAGATATTCAATCAGTGCTGGTAGTGTCCGTTCTGGTACATTTATGCATTACTACACCATCAACAATTGATACTTCTGCTTTAACCACCACACCCATATTCAAATAGACATAGTTTGGCCGCCAACATAAAGCATACAGAAACGTTTCAACCAAGCTTTAAACACTCATTATATAGTTTTTGTAGAGTACTGGACATATTTAGAACCTTATAAAACGGTTTGACACCATCTGAACGCTAATACTTTTCACTACGTTTTCAGCTTGTATGCTAGAGGGCCTAATATATATGTTTTTAGTTATTCAATAAGTGCTGGGAGTGTCCGTTCTGGTACATTTATGAATTCCTAAACCATTAACAATTGATACTTCTGCTTTAATAACCACACCCATATTCAAATAGACATAGTTTGGCCGCCAACATAGAACATACAGAAACGTCTTAACCAAGCTTTAAACACGCATTATATAGTTTTTGTAGAGTACTGGACATATTTAGAACCTTATAAAGCGGTTTCACACCATCTGAAAGCTAATACTTTTACACTACGTTTTCAGCTTGTATGCTAGAGAGCCCAATAAATTTTTTTAGATATTCAATCAGTGCTGGGAGTGTCCGTTCTGGTACATTTATGCATTACTACACCATCAACAATTGATACTTCTGCTTTAATAACCACACCCATATTCAAATAGACATAGTTTGGCCGCCAACATAGAGCATACAGAAACGTCTTAACCAAGCTTTAAACACGCATTATACAGTTTTTGTAGAATACTGGACATATTTAGAACCTTATAAAACGGTTTAACACCATCTGAACGCTAATACCTTTCACTACGTTTTCAGCTTGTATGCTAGAGGGCCTAATATATTTTTTTAGTTATTCAATAAGTGCTGAGAGTGTCCGTTCTGGTACATTTATGCATTACTAAACCATCAACAATTGCTACTTCTGCTTTAATCACCACACCCATATTCAAATAGACATAGTTTGGCCGCCAACATAAAGCATACAGAAACGTCTCAACCAAGCTTTAAACACACATTATATAGTTTTTGTAGAGTACTGGACATATTTAGAACCTTATAATGCGGTTTGACATCTGAAAGCTAATACTTTTACACTACGTTTTCAGCTTGTATGCTAGAGAGCATAATATATTTTTTTAGATATTCAATCAGTGCTGGGAGTGTCCGGTCTGGTACATTTATGCATTACTACACCATCAACAATTGATACTTCTGCTTTAACCACCACACCCATATTCAAATAGACATAGTTTGGCCGCCAACTTAAAGCATACAGAAACGTCTCAACCAAGCTTTAAACACGCATTATATAGTTTTTGTAGAGTACTGGACATATTTAGAACCTTATAATGCGGTTTGACATCTGAAAGCTAATACTTTTACACTACGTTTTCAGCTTGTATGCTAGAGAGCATAATATATTTTTTTATATATTCAATCAGTGCTGGGAGTGTCCGTTCTGGTACATTTATGCATTACTAAACCATTAACAATTGATACTTCTGCTTTAATAACCACACCCATATTCAAATAGACATAGTTTGGCCGCCAACATAGAACATACAGAAACGTCTTAACCAAGCTTTAAACACGCATTATATAGTTTTTGTAGAGTACTGGACATATTTAGAACCTTATAAAGCGGTTTCACACCATCTGAAAGCTAATACTTTTACACTACGTTTTCAGCTTGTATGCTAGAGAGCCCAATAAATTTTTTTAGATATTCAATCAGTGCTGGGAGTGTCCGTTCTGGTACATTTATGCATTACTACACCATCAACAATTGTTACTTCTGCTTTAATAACCACACCCATATTCAAATAGACATAGTTTGGCCGCCAACATAGAGCATACAGAAACGTCTTAACCAAGCTTTAAACACGCATTATACAGTTTTTGTAGAATACTGGACATATTTAGAACCTTATAAAACGGTTTGACACCATCTGAACGCTAATACTTTTCACTACGTTTCCAGCTTGTATGCTAGAGGGCCTAATATATTTTTTTAGTTATTCAATAAGTGCTGGGAGTGTCCGTTCTGGTACATTTATGCATTACTAAACCATCAACAATTGCTACTTCTGCTTTAATCACCACACCCATATTCAAATAGACATAGTTTGGCCGCCAACATGAAGCATACAGAAACGTCTCAACCAAGCTTTAAACACACATTATACAGTTTTTGTAGAGTACTGGACATATTTAGAACCTTATAATGCGGTTTGACATCATCTGAAAGATAATACTTTTACACTACGTTTTCAGCATGTATGCTAGAGAGCATAATATATTTTTTTAGATATTCAATCAGTGCTGGGAGTGTCCGTTCTGGTACAATTATGCTTTACTACACCATCAACAATTGATACTTCTGCTTTAACCACCACACCCATATTCAAATAGACATAGTTTGGCCGCCAAAATAAAGCATACAGAAACGTCTCAACCAAGCTTTAAACACGTGTTATATAGTTTTTGTAGAGTACTGGATATATTTAGAACCTTATAAAACGGTTTGACACCAGCTGAAAGCTAATACTTTTACACTACGTTCTCAGCTTGTATGCTAGAGAGCCCAATATATTTTTTTAGATATTCAATCAGTGCTGGGAGTGTCCGTTCTGGTACATTTATGCATTACTACACCATCAACAATTGACACTTCTGCTTTAATGACCACACCCATATTCAAATAGACATAGTTTGGCCGCCAACATAAAGCATACAGAAACGTCTCAACCAAGCTTTAAACACGTATTATATAGTTTTTGTAGAGTACTGGATATATTTAGAACCTTATAAAACGGTTTGACACCAGCTGAAAGCTAATACTTTTACACTACGTTCTCAGCTTGTATGCTAGAGAGCCCAATATATTTTTTTAGATATTCAATCAGTGCTGGGAGTGTCCGTTCTGGTACAATTATGCTTTACTACACCATCAACAATTGATACTTCTGCTTTAACCACCACACCCATATTCAAATAGACATAGTTTGGCCGCCAACATAAAGCATACAGAAACGTCTCAACCAAGCTTTAAACACGTATTATATAGTTTTTGTAGAGTACTGGATATATTTAGAACCTTATAAAACGGTTTGACACCAGCTGAAAGCTAATACTTTTACACTACGTTCTCAGCTTGTATGCTAGAGAGCCCAATATATTTTTTTAGATATTCAATCAGTGCTGGGAGTGTCCGTTCTGGTACATTTATGCTTTACTACACCATCAACAATTGATACTTCTGCTTTAACCACCACACCCATATTCAAATAGACATAGTTTGGCCGCCAACATAAAGCATACAGAAACGTCTCAACCAAGCTTTAAACACGTATTATATAGTTTTTGTAGAGTACTGGATATATTTAGAACCTTATAAAACGGTTTGACACCAGCTGAAAGCTAATACTTTTACACTACGTTTTCAGCTTGTATGCTAGAGAGCATAATATATTTTTTTAGATATTCAATCAGTGCTGGGAGTGTCCGGTCTGGTACATTTATGCATTACTACACCATCAACAATTGATACTTCTGCTTTAACCACCACACCCATATTCAAATAGACATAGTTTGGCCGCCAACTTAAAGCATACAGAAACGTCTCAACCAAGCTTTAAACACGCATTATATAGTTTTTGTAGAGTACTGGACATATTTAGAACCTTATAATGCGGTTTGACATCATCTGAAAGCTAATACTTTTACACTACGTTTTCAGCTTGTATGCTAGAGAGCATAATATATTTTTTTATATATTCAATCAGTGCTGAGAGTGTCCGTTCTGGTACATTTATGCATTACTAAACCATCAACAATTGCTACTTCTGCTTTAATCACCACGCCCATATTCAAATAGACATAGTTTGGCCGCCAACATAAAGCATACAGAAACGTCTCAACCAAGCTTTAAACACACATTATATAGTTTTTGTAGAGTACTGGACATATTTAGAACCTTATAATGCGGTTTGACATCATCTGAAAGCTAATACTTTTACACTACGTTTTCAGCTTGTATGCTAGAGAGCATAATATATTTTTTTAGATATTCAATCAGTGCTGGGAGTGTCCGTTCTGGTACATTTATGCATTACTACACCATCAACAATTGATACTTCTGCTTTAACTACCACACCCATATTCAAATAGACATATTTTGGCCGCCAACATAAAGCATACAGAAACGTCTCAACCAAGCTTTAAACACGCATTATATAGTTTTTGTAGAGTACTGGACATATTTAGAACCTTATAAAGCGGTTTGACACCATCTGAAAGCTAATACTTTTACACTACGTTTTCAGCTTGTATGCTAAAGAGCCCAACATATTTTTTTAGATATTCAATGAGTGCTGGGAGTGTCCGTTCTGGTACATTTATGCATTAGTAAACCATAAACAATTGCTACTTCTGCTTTAATCACCACACCCATATTCAAATAGACATAGTTTGGCCGCCAACATAAAGCATACAGAAACGTCTCAGCCAAGCTTTAAACACGCATTATACAGTTTTTGTAGAGTACTGGAAATATTTAGAACCTTATAATGCGGTTTGACACCATCTGAAAGCTAATACTTTTACACTACGTTTTCAGCTTGTATGCTAGAGAGCTCAATATATTTTTTTAGATATTCAATCAGTGCTGGGAGTGTCCTTTCTGTTACACATATGCATTACTACACCATCAACAATTGATACTTCTGCTTTAATAACCACACCCATATTCAAATAGACATAGTTTGGCCGCCAACATAGAGCATACAGAAACGTCTTAACCAAGCTTTAAACACGCATTATACAGTTTTTGTAGAATACTGGACATATTTAGAACCTTATAAAACGGTTTGACACCATCTGAACGCTAATACTTTTCACTACGTTTACAGTTTGTATGCTAGAGAGCCCAATATATTTTTTTAGATATTCAATCAGTGCTGGGAGTGTCCGTTCTGGTACATTTATGCATTACTACACTATCAACAATTGATACTTCTGCTTTAATAACCACACCCATATTCAAATAGACATAGTTTGGCCGCCAACATGAAGCATACAGAAACGTCTCAACCAAGCTTTAAACACGCATTATATGGTTTTTGTAGAGTACTGGACATATTTAGAACCTTATAAAACGGTTTGACACCATCTGAACACTAATACTTTTCACTACGTTTTCAGCTTGTATGCTAGAGGGCCTAATATATTTTTTTAGTTATTCAAAAAGTGCTGGGAGTGTCCGTTCTGCTACATTTATGAATTCCTAAACCATCAACAATTGCTATTTCTGCTTTAATAACCCCACCCATATTCAAATAGACATAGTTTGGCCGCCAACATAGAGCATACAGAAACGTCTTAACCAAGTTTTAAACAAGCATTATATAGTTTTTGTAGAGTACTGGACATATTTAGAACCTTATAAAGCGGTTTGACACCATCTGAAAGCTAATACTTTTACACTACGTTTTCAGCTTGTATGCTAAAGAGCCCAACATATTTTTTTAGATATTCAATCAGTGCTGGTAGTGTCCGTTCTGGTACATTTATGCATTACTACACCATCAACAATTGATACTTCTGCTTTAACCACCACACCCATATTCAAATAGACATAGTTTGGCCGCCAACATAAAGCATACAGAAACGTCTCAACCAAGCTTTAAACACTCATTATATAGTTTTTGTAGAGTACTGGACATATTTAGAACCTTATAAAACGGTTTGACACCATCTGAACGCTAATACTTTTCACTACGTTTTCAGCTTGTATGCTAGAGGGCCTAATATATATGTTTTTAGTTATTCAATAAGTGCTGGGAGTGTCCGTTCTGGTACATTTATGAATTCCTAAACCATTAACAATTGATACTTCTGCTTTAATAACCACACCCATATTCAAATAGACATAGTTTGGCCGCCAACATAGAACATACAGAAACGTCTTAACCAAGCTTTAAACACGCATTATATAGTTTTTGTAGAGTACTGGACATATTTAGAACCTTATAAAGCGGTTTCACACCATCTGAAAGCTAATACTTTTACACTACGTTTTCAGCTTGTATGCTAGAGAGCCCAATAAATTTTTTTAGATATTCAATCAGTGCTGGGAGTGTCCGTTCTGGTACATTTATGCATTACTACACCATCAACAATTGATACTTCTGCTTTAATAACCACACCCATATTCAAATAGACATAGTTTGGCCGCCAACATAGAGCATACAGAAACGTCTTAACCAAGCTTTAAACACGCATTATACAGTTTTTGTAGAATACTGGACATATTTAGAACCTTATAAAACGGTTTAACACCATCTGAACGCTAATACCTTTCACTACGTTTTCAGCTTGTATGCTAGAGGGCCTAATATATTTTTTTAGTTATTCAATAAGTGCTGAGAGTGTCCGTTCTGGTACATTTATGCATTACTAAACCATCAACAATTGCTACTTCTGCTTTAATCACCACACCCATATTCAAATAGACATAGTTTGGCCGCCAACATAAAGCATACAGAAACGTCTCAACCAAGCTTTAAACACACATTATATAGTTTTTGTAGAGTACTGGACATATTTAGAACCTTATAATGCGGTTTGACATCATCTGAAAGCTAATACTTTTACACTACGTTTTCAGCTTGTATGCTAGAGAGCATAATATATTTTTTTAGATATTCAATCAGTGCTAGGAGTGTCCGGTCTGGTACATTTATGCATTACTACACCATCAACAATTGATACTTCTGCTTTAACCACCACACCCATATTCAAATAGACATAATTTGGCCGCCAACTTAAAGCATACAGAAACGTCTCAACCAAGCTTTAAACACGCATTATATAGTTTTTGTAGAGTACTGGACATATTTAGAACCTTATAATGCGGTTTGACATCATCTGAAAGCTAATACTTTTACACTACGTTTTCAGCTTGTATGCTAGAGAGCATAATATATTTTTTTATATATTCAATCAGTGCTGGGAGTGTCCGTTCTGGTACATTTATGCATTACTAAACCATTAACAATTGATACTTCTGCTTTAATAACCACACCCATATTCAAATAGACATAGTTTGGCCGCCAACATAGAACATACAGAAACGTCTTAACCAAGCTTTAAACACGCATTATATAGTTTTTGTAGAGTACTGGACATATTTAGAACCTTATAAAGCGGTTTCACACCATCTGAAAGCTAATACTTTTACACTACGTTTTCAGCTTGTATGCTAGAGAGCCCAATAAATTTTTTTAGATATTCAATCAGTGCTGGGAGTGTCCGTTCTGGTACATTTATGCATTACTACACCATCAACAATTGATACTTCTGCTTTAATAACCACACCCATATTCAAATAGACATAGTTTGGCCGCCAACATAGAGCATACAGAAACGTCTTAACCAAGCTTTAAACACGCATTATACAGTTTTTGTAGAATACTGGACATATTTAGAACCTTATAAAACGGTTTGACACCATCTGAACGCTAATACTTTTCACTACGTTTTCAGCTTGTATGCTAGAGGGCCTAATATATTTTTTTAGTTATTCAATAAGTGCTGGGAGTGTCCGTTCTGGTACATTTATGCATTACTAAACCATCAACAATTGCTACTTCTGCTTTAATCACCACACCCATATTCAAATAGACATAGTTTGGCCGCCAACATGAAGCATACAGAAACGTCTCAACCAAGCTTTAAACACACATTATACAGTTTTTGTAGAGTACTGGACATATTTAGAACCTTATAATGCGGTTTGACATCATCTGAAAGCTAATACTTTTACACTACGTTTTCAGCATGTATGCTAGAGAGCATAATATATTTTTTTAGATATTCAATCAGTGCTGGGAGTGTCCGTTCTGGTACAATTATGCTTTACTACACCATCAACAATTGATACTTCTGCTTTAACCACCACACCCATATTCAAATAGACATAGTTTGGCCGCCAACATAAAGCATACAGAAACGTCTCAACCAAGCTTTAAACACGTGTTATATAGTTTTTGTAGAGTACTGGATATATTTAGAACCTTATAAAACGGTTTGACACCAGCTGAAAGCTAATACTTTTACACTGCGTTCTCAGCTTGTATGCTAGAGAGCCCAATATATTTTTTTAGATATTCAATCAGTGCTGGGAGTGTCCGTTCTGGTACATTTATGCATTACTACACCATCAACAATTGACACTTCTGCTTTAATGACCACACCCATATTCAAATAGACATAGTTTGGCCGCCAACATAAAGCATACAGAAACGTCTCAACCAAGCTTTAAACACGTATTATATAGTTTTTGTAGAGTACTGGATATATTTAGAACCTTATAAAACGGTTTGACACCAGCTGAAAGCTAATACTTTTACACTACGTTCTCAGCTTGTATGCTAGAGAGCCCAATATATTTTTTTAGATATTCAATCAGTGCTGGGAGTGTCCGTTCTGGTACAATTATGCTTTACTACACCATCAACAATTGATACTTCTGCTTTAACCACCACACCCATATTCAAATAGACATAGTTTGGCCGCCAACATAAAGCATACAGAAACGTCTCAACCAAGCTTTAAACACGTATTATATAGTTTTTGTAGAGTACTGGATATATTTAGAACCTTATAAAACGGTTTGACACCAGCTGAAAGCTAATACTTTTACACTACGTTCTCAGCTTGTATGCTAGAGAGCCCAATATATTTTTTTAGATATTCAATCAGTGCTGGGAGTGTCCGTTCTGGTACATTTATGCTTTACTACACCATCAACAATTGATACTTCTGCTTTAACCACCACACCCATATTCAAATAGACATAGTTTGGCCGCCAACATAAAGCATACAGAAACGTCTCAACCAAGCTTTAAACACGTATTATATAGTTTTTGTAGAGTACTGGATATATTTAGAACCTTATAAAACGGTTTGACACCAGCTGAAAGCTAATACTTTTACACTACGTTTTCAGCTTGTATGCTAGAGAGCATAATATATTTTTTTAGATATTCAATCAGTGCTGGGAGTGTCCGGTCTGGTACATTTATGCATTACTACACCATCAACAATTGATACTTCTGCTTTAACCACCACACCCATATTCAAATAGACATAGTTTGGCCGCCAACTTAAAGCATACAGAAACGTCTCAACCAAGCTTTAAACACGCATTATATAGTTTTTGTAGAGTACTGGACATATTTAGAACCTTATAATGCGGTTTGACATCATCTGAAAGCTAATACTTTTACACTACGTTTTCAGCTTGTATGCTAGAGAGCATAATATATTTTTTTATATATTCAATCAGTGCTGAGAGTGTCCGTTCTGGTACATTTATGCATTACTAAACCATCAACAATTGCTACTTCTGCTTTAATCACCACGCCCATATTCAAATAGACATAGTTTGGCCGCCAACATAAAGCATACAGAAACGTCTCAACCAAGCTTTAAACACACATTATATAGTTTTTGTAGAGTACTGGACATATTTAGAACCTTATAATGCGGTTTGACATCATCTGAAAGCTAATACTTTTACACTACGTTTTCAGCTTGTATGCTAGAGAGCATAATATATTTTTTTAGATATTCAATCAGTGCTGGGAGTGTCCGTTCTGGTACATTTATGCATTACTACACCATCAACAATTGATACTTCTGCTTTAACTACCACACCCATATTCAAATAGACATATTTTGGCCGCCAACATAAAGCATACAGAAACGTCTCAACCAAGCTTTAAACACGCATTATATAGTTTTTGTAGAGTACTGGACATATTTAGAACCTTATAAAGCGGTTTGACACCATCTGAAAGCTAATACTTTTACACTACGTTTTCAGCTTGTATGCTAAAGAGCCCAACATATTTTTTTAGATATTCAATGAGTGCTGGGAGTGTCCGTTCTGGTACATTTATGCATTAGTAAACCATAAACAATTGCTACTTCTGCTTTAATCACCACACCCATATTCAAATAGACATAGTTTGGCCGCCAACATAAAGCATACAGAAACGTCTCAGCCAAGCTTTAAACACGCATTATACAGTTTTTGTAGAGTACTGGAAATATTTAGAACCTTATAATGCGGTTTGACACCATCTGAAAGCTAATACTTTTACACTACGTTTTCAGCTTGTATGCTAGAGAGCTCAATATATTTTTTTAGATATTCAATCAGTGCTGGGAGTGTCCTTTCTGTTACACATATGCATTACTACACCATCAACAATTGATACTTCTGCTTTAATAACCACACCCATATTCAAATAGACATAGTTTGGCCGCCAACATAGAGCATACAGAAACGTCTTAACCAAGCTTTAAACACGCATTATACAGTTTTTGTAGAATACTGGACATATTTAGAACCTTATAAAACGGTTTGACACCATCTGAACGCTAATACTTTTCACTACGTTTACAGTTTGTATGCTAGAGAGCCCAATATATTTTTTTAGATATTCAATCAGTGCTGGGAGTGTCCGTTCTGGTACATTTATGCATTACTACACTATCAACAATTGATACTTCTGCTTTAATAACCACACCCATATTCAAATAGACATAGTTTGGCCGCCAACATAGAGCATACAGAAACGTCTTAACCAAGCTTTAAACACGCATTATACAGTTTGTGTAGAATACTGGACATATTTAGAACCTTATAAAACGGTTTGACACCATCTGAACGCTAATACTTTTCACTACGTTTTCATCTTGTATGCTAGTAGGCCTAATATCTTTTTTTAGTTATTCAATAAGTGCTGGGAGTGTCCGTTCTGGTACATTTATGCATTACTAAACCATCAACAATTGCTACTTCTGCTTTAATCACCACACCCATATTCAAATAGACATAGTTTGGCCGCCAACATAAAGCATACAGAAACGTCTCAACCAAGCTTTAAACACGCATTATATAGTTTTTGTAGAGTACTGGACATATTTAGAACCTTATAAAGCGGTTTGACACCATCTGAAAGCTAATACTTTTCACTACGTTTTCAGCTTGTATGCTAGAGGGCCTAATATATTTTTTTAGTTATTCAAAAAGTGCTGGGAGTGTCCGTTGTGGTACATTTATGAATTCCTAAACCATCAACAATTGCTATTTCTGCTTTAATAAACCCACCCATATTCAAATAGACATAGTTTGGCCGTCAACATAAAGCATACAGAAACGCCTCAACCAAGCTTTAAACACGCATTATATAGTTTTTGTAGAGTACTGGACATATTTAGAACCTTATAAAACGGTTTGACACCATCTGAACGCTAATACTTTTCACTACGTGTTCAGCTTGTGTGCTAGAGGGCCTAATATATTTTTTTCGTTATTCAAAAAGTGCTGGGAGTGTCCGTTCTGGTACAGTTATGAATTCCTAAACCATTAACAATTGCTATTTCTGCTTTAATAACCACAACCATATTCAAATAGACATAGTTTGGCCGCCAACATAGAGCATACAGAAATGTCTTAACCAAGCTTTAAACACGCATTATATAGTTTTTGTAGAGTACTGGACATATTTAGAACCTTATAAAGCGGTTTGACACCATCTGAAAGCTAATACTTTTACACCACGTTTTCAGCTTGTATGCTAAAGAGCCCAAAATATTTTTTTAGATATTCAATCAGTGCTGGGAGTGTTCGTTCTGGTACATTTATGCATTACTACACCATCAACAATTGATACTTCTGCTTTAACCACCACACCCATATTCAAATAGACATAGTTTGGCCGCCAACATAAAGCATACAGAAACGTCTTAACCAAGCTTTAAACACGCATTATAGTGTTTTTTTAGAGTACTGGACATATTTACAACCTTATAAAGCGGTTTGACACCATCTGAAAGCTAATACTTTTAAACCACGTTTTCAGCTTGTATGCTAAAGAGCCCAACATATTTTTTTAGATATTCAATCAGTGCTGGGAGTGTTCGTTCTGGTACATTTATGCATTACTACACCATCAACAATTGATACTTCTGCTTTAACCACCACACCCATATTCAAATAGACATAGTTTGGCCGCCAACATAAAGCATACAGAAACGTCTTAACCAAGCTTTAAACACGCATTATATAGAATTTGTAGAGTACTGGACATATTTAGAACCTTATAAAGCGGTTTGACACCATCTGAAAGCTAATACTTTTACACTACGTTTTCAGCTTGTATGCTAAAGAGCCCAACATATTTATTTAGATATTCAATCAGTGCTGGGAGTGTCCGTTCTGGTACATTTATGCATTACTACACCATCAACAATTGATACTTCTGCTTTAACCACCACACCCATATTCAAATAGACATAGTTTGGCCGCCAACATAGAGCATACAGAAACGTCTTAACCAAGCTTTAAACACGCATTATATAGTTTTTGTAGAGTACTGGACAAATTTAGAACCTTATAAAGCGGTTTGACACCATCTGAAAGCTAATACTTTTACACTACGTTTTCAGCTTGTATGCTAGAGAGCCCAATATATTTTTTTAGATATTCAATCAGTGCTGGGAGTGTCCGTTCTGGTACATTTATGCATTACTACACCATCAACAATTGATACTTCTGCTTTAACCACCACACCCATATTCAAATAGACATAGTTTGGCCGCCAACATAAAGCATACAGAAACGTCTTAACCAAGCTTTAAACACGCATTATATAGTTTTTGTAGAGTACTGGACATATTTAGAACCTTATAAAGCGGTTTGACACCATCTGAAAGCTAATACTTTTACACTACGTTTTCAGCTTGTATGCTAAAGAGCCCAACATATTTATTTAGATATTCAATCAGTGCTGGGAGTGTCCGTTCTGGTACATTTATGCATTACTACACCATCAACAATTGATACTTCTGCTTTAACCACCACACCTATATTCAAATAGACATAGTTTGGCCGCCAACATAGTGCATACAGACACGTCTCAACCAAGCTTTAAACACGCATTATATAGTTTTTCTAGAGTACTGGACATATTTAGAACCTTATAAAGCGGTTTGACACCATCTGAAAGCTAATACTTTTACACTGCGTTTTCAGCTTGTATGCTAGAGGGCCAAATATATTTTTTTAGCTAGTCAATAAGTGCTGGGAGTGTACGTTCTGGGACATTTATGCATTACTAAACCATCAACAATTGCTACTTCTGCTTTAACTATCACACCCATATTCAAATAGACATAGTTTGGGAGCCAACATATAGCATACAGAAACGTATCAATCAAGGTTTAAACACGCATTATATAGCTTTTTTGTAGAGTACTAGACATATTTAGAACCTTATAAAGCGGTTTGACAACATCTGAAAGCTAATACTTATACACTACGTTTTCAGCTTGTATGCTAGAAGGCCTAATATATTTTTTTAACTATTCAATAAGTGCTGGGAGTGTCCGTTCTTGTACATTTACGCATTACTAAACCATCAACAAATGCTACTTCTGCTTTAATCACCACACCCATATTCAAATAGACATAGTTTGGCCACCAACATAAAGCATACAGAAACGTCTCAACCAAGCTTTAAACACGCATTATACAGTTTTTGTAGAGTACTGGACATATTTAAAACCTTATAAAGCGGTTTGACACCATCTGAACGCTAATACTTTTCACTACGTTTTCAGCTTGTATGCTAGAGGGTCTAATATATTTTTTTAGCTAGTCAATAAGTGCTGGGAGTGTCCGTTCTGGTACATTTATGCATTACTAAACCATCAACAATTGCTACTTCTGCTTTAACTATCACACCCATATTCCAATAGACATAGTTAGGGAGCCAACATATAGCATACAGAAACGTATCAATCAAGGTTTAAACACGCATTATATAGCTTTTTTGTAGAGTACTGGACATATTTAGAACCTTATAAAGCGGTTTGACAACATCTGAATGCTAATACTTATACACTACGTTTTCAGCTTCTAAGCTAGTAGGCCTAATATATTCTTTTAAGTATTCAATAGGTGCTGCGAGTGTCCGTTCTGGTACATTTATGAATTCCTAAACCATCAACAATTGATACTTCTGCTTTAATAACCACACCCATATTCAAATAGACATAGTTTGGCCACCAACATAGAGCATACAGAAACGTCTTAACCAAGCTTTAAACACGCATTATATAGTTTTTGTTGAGTACTGGACTTATTTAGAACCTTATAAAGCGGTTTGACACCATCTGAAAGCTAATACTTTTACACTACGTTTTTAGCTTGTATGCTAGAGAGCCCAATATATTTTTTTAGATATTCAATCAGTGCTGCGAGTGTCCGTTCTGGTACATTTATGCATTACTACACCATCAACAATTGATACTTCTGCTTTAATAACCACACCCATATTCAAATAGACATAGTTTGGCCGCCAACATAGAGCATACAGAAACGTCTTAACCAAGCTTTAAACACGCATTATACAGTTTTTGTAGAGTACTGGACTTATTTAGAACCTTATAAAACGGTTTGACACCATCTGAACGCTAATACTTTTCACTACGTTTTCAGCTTGTATGCTAGAGGGCCTAATATATTTTTTTAGTTATTCAATAAGTGCTGGGAGTGTCCGTTCTGGTACATTTATGAATTCCTAAACCATCAACAATAGATACTTCTGCTTTAACTATCACACCCATATTCAAATAGACATAGTTTGGGAGCCAACATATAGCAGACAGAAACGTATCAATCAAGGTTTAAACCCGCATTATATAGTTTTTTTGTAGAGTACTAGACATATTTAGAACCTTATAAAGCGGTTTGACAACATCTGAATGCTAATACCTTTACTCTACGTTTTCAGCTTCTATGCTAGAAGGCCTAATATATTCTTTTAGGTATTCAATAAGTGCTGCGAGTGTCCGTTCTGGTACATTTATGCATTACTACACCATCAATAATTGATACTTCTGCTTTAATAACCACACCCATATTCAAATAGACATAGTTTGGCCGCCAACATAGAGCATACAGAAACGTCTTAACCAAGCTTTAAACACGCATTATATAGTTTTTGTAGAGTATTGGACATATTTAGAACCTTATAAAGCGGTTTGACACCATCTGAACGCTAATACTTTTCACTACGTTTTCAGCTTGTATGCTAGATGGCCTAATATACCTTTTTAGTTATTCTAGAAGTGCTAGGAGTTTCCGTTCTGGTACATTTATGCTTTACTAAACCATCAACAATTGCTACTTCTGCTTTAACCACCACACCCGTATTCAAATAGACATACGAGTAGTTGTTAGGCCGCCGACATAGAGCATACAGAAACAAGACTATTAAGCAGTATGCAGGCATTATATAGTTTATGTAGGGTACTGGACATATTTAGAACCTTATAAAGCGGTTTGACAGCATCTGAACGCTAATACTTTTCACTACGTTTTCAGCTTGTATGCTAGAGGGCCTAATATATATGTTTTTAGTTATTCAATAAGTGCTGGGAGTTTCCGTTCTGGTACATTTATGAATTCCTAAACCATTAACAATTGATACTTCTGCTTTAACCACCACACCCATATTCAAATAGACATAGTTTGGCCGCCAATTTAAAGCATACAGACACGTCTCAACAAAGCTTTAAAAACGCATTATATAGAATTTGTAGAGTACTGGACATATTTGGAACCTTATAAAACGGTTTGACACCATCTGAACGCTAATACTTTTACACTACGTTTTCAGCATGTATGCTAGAGAGCCCAATATATTTTTTTAGATATTCAAAAAGTGCTGGGAGTGTCCGTTCTGGTACATTTATGAATTCCTAAACCATCAACAATTGCTATTTTTGCTTTAATAACCCCACCCATATTCAAATAGACATAGTTTGGCCGCCAACATAGAGCATACAGAAACGTCTTAACCAAGTTTTAAACACGCATTATATAGTTTTTGTAGAGTACTGGACATATTTAGAACCTTATAAAGCGGTTTGACACCATCTGAAAGCTAATACTTTTACACTACGTTTCCAGCTTGTATGCTAAAGAGCCCAACATATTTTTTTAGATATTCAATCAGTGCTGGTAGTGTCCGTTCTGGTACATTTATGCATTACTACACCATCAACAATTGATACTTCTGCTTTAACCACCACACCCATATTCAAATAGACATAGTTTGGCCGCCAACATAAAGCATACAGAAACGTCTCAACCAAGCTTTAAACACTCATTATATAGTTTTTGTAGAGTACTGGACATATTTAGAACCTTATAAAACGGTTTGACACCATCTGAACGCTAATACTTTTCACTACGTTTTCAGCTTGTATGCTAATATATTTTTTTAGTTATTCAATAAGTGCTGGGAGTGTCCGTTCTGGTACATTTATGAATTCCTAAACCATTAACAATTGATACTTCTGCTTTAACCACCACACCCATATTCAAATAGACATAGTTTGGCCGCCAATTTAAAGCATACAGACACGTCTCAACATAGCTTTAAAAACGCATTATATAGAATTTGTAGAATACTGGACATATTTAAAACCTTATAAAGCGGTTTGACACCATCCGAACGCTAATACTTTTCACTACGTTTTCAGCTTGTATGCTAGAGGGTCTAATATATTTTTTTAGCTAGTCAATAAGTGCTGGGAGTGTCCGTTCTGGTACATTTATGCATTACTAAACCATCAACAATTGCTACTTCTGCTTTAACTATCACACCCATATTCCAATAGACATAGTTAGGGAGCCAACATATAGCATACAGAAACGTATCAATCAAGGTTTAAACACGCATTATATAGCTTTTTTGTAGAGTACTGGACATATTTAGAACCTTATAAAGCGGTTTGACAACATCTGAATGGTAATACCTTTACTCTACGTTTTCAGCTTCTATGCTAGTAGGCCTAATATATTCTTTTAAGTATTCAATAGGTGCTGCGAGTGTCCGTTCTGGTACATTTATGAATTCCTAAACCATCAACAATTGATACTTCTGCTTTAATAACCACACCCATATTCAAATAGACATAGTTTGGCCACCAACATAGAGCATACAGAAACGTCTTAACCAAGCTTTAAACACGCATTATATAGTTTTTGTTGAGTACTGGACATATTTAGAACCTTATAAAGCGGTTTGACAACATCTGAATGCTAATACCTTTACTCTACGTTTTCAGCTTCTATGCTAGTAGGCCTAATATATTCTTTTAAGTATTCAATAGGTGCTGCGAGTGTCCGTTCTGGTACATTTATGAATTACTACACCATCAACAATTGATACTTCTGCTTTAATAACCACACCCATATTCAAATAGACATAGTTTGGCCGCCAACATAGAGCATACAGAAACGTCTCAACCAAGCTTTAAACACGCATTATATAGTTTTTGCAGAGTACTGGACATATTTAGAACCTTATAAAACGGTTTGACACCATCTGAACGCTAATACTTTTCACTACGTTTTCAGCTTGTATGCTAGAGGGCCTAATATATTTTTTTAGTTATTCAATAAGTGCTGGGAGTGTCCGTTCTGGTACATTTATGCATTACTAAAACATCAACAATTGCTACTTCTGCTTTAATCACCACACCCATATTCAAATAGACATAGTTAGGGAGCCAACATATAGCATACAGAAACGTATCAATCAAGGTTTATACACGCATTATATAGCTTTTTTGTAGAGTACTAGACATATTTAGAACCTTATAAAGCGGTTTGACAACATCTGAAAGCTAATACCTTTACTCTACGTTTTCAGCTTCTATGCTAGTAGGCCTAATATATTCCTTTAGGTCTTCAATAAGTGCTGCGAGTGTCCGTTCTGGTACATTTATGCATTACTACACAATCAACAATTGATACTTCTGCTTTAATAACCACACCCATATTCAAATAGACATAGTTTGGCCGCCAACATAGAGCATACAGAAACGTCTTAACCAAGCTTTAAACACGCATTATATAGTTTTTGTAGAGTACTGGACATATTTAGAACCTTATAAAACGGTTTGACACCATCTGAACGCTAATACTTTTCACTACGTTTTCAGATTGTATGCTAGAGGGCCTAATATATTTTTTTAGTTATTCAGTAAGTGCTGGGAGTGTCCGTTCTGGTACATTTATGAATTCCTAAACCATCAACAATAGATACTTCTGCTTTAACTATCACACCCATATTCAAATAGACATAGTTTGGGAGCCAACATATAGCAGACAGAAACGTATCAATCAAGGTTTAAACCCGCATTATATAGTTTTTTTGTAGAGTACTAGACATATTTAGAACCTTATAAAGCGGTTTGACAACATCTGAATGCTAATACCTTTACTCTACGTTTTCAGCTTCTATGCTAGAAGGCCTAATATATTCTTTTAGGTATTCAATAAGTGCTGCGAGTGTCCGTTCTGGTACATTTATGCATTACTACACCATCAATAATTGATACTTCTGCTTTAATAACCACACCCATATTCAAATAGACATAGTTTGGCCGCCAACATGGAGCATACAGAAACGTCTTAACCAAGCTTTAAACACGCATTATATAGTTTTTGTAGAGTATTGGACATATTTAGAACCTTATAAAGCGGTTTGACAGCATCTGAACGCTAATACTTTTCACTACGTTTTCAGCTTGTATGCTAGAGGGCCTAATATATATGTTTTTAGTTATTCAATAAGTGCTGGAGTTTCCGTTCTGGTACATTTATGAATTCCTAAACCATTAACAATTGATACTTCTGCTTTAACCACCACACCCATATTCAAATAGACTTAGTTTGGCCGCCAATTTAAAGCATACAGACACGTCTCAACAAAGCTTTAAAAACGCATTATATAGAATTTGTAGAGTACTGGACATATTTGGAACCTTATAAAGTGGTTTGACACCATCTGAAAGCTAATACTTTTACACTACGTTTTCAGCATGTATGCTAGAGAGCCCAATATATTTTTTTAGATATTCAATCAGTGCTGGGAGTGTCCGTTCTGGTACATTTATGAATTACTACACCATCAACAATTGATACTTCTGCTTTAACCACCACACCCATATTCAAATAGACTTAGTTTGGCCGCCAACATAAAGCATACAGAAACGTCTCAACCAAGCTTTAAACACGCATTATATAGTTTTTGTAGAGTACTGGACATATTTAGAACCTTATAAAACGGTTTGACACCATCTGAACGCTAATACTTTTCACTACGTTTTCAGCTTGTATGCTAGAGGGCCTAATATATTTTTTTAGTTATTCAAAAAGTGCTGGGAGTGTCCGTTCTGGTACATTTATGAATTCCTAAACCATCAACAATTGCTATTTTTGCTTTAATAACCCCACCCATATTCAAATAGACATAGTTTGGCCGCCAACATAGAGCATACAGAAACGTCTTAAACAAGTTTTAAACACGCATTATATAGTTTTTGTAGAGTACTGGACATATTTAGAACCTTATAAAGCGGTTTGACACCATCTGAAAGCTAATACTTTTACACTACGTTTTCAGCTTGTATGCTAAAGAGCCCAACATATTTTTTTAGATATTCAATCAGTGCTGGTAGTGTCCGTTCTGGTACATTTATGCATTACTACACCATCAACAATTGATACTTCTGCTTTAACCACCACACCCATATTCAAATAGACATAGTTTGGCCGCCAACATAAAGCATACAGAAACGTCTCAACCAAGCTTTAAACACTCATTATATAGTTTTTGTAGAGTACTGGACATATTTAGAACCTTATAAAACGGTTTGACACCATCTGAACGCTAATACTTTTCACTACGTTTTCAGCTTGTATGCTAGAGGGCCTAATATATTTTTTTAGTTATTCAATAAGTGCTGGGAGTGTCCGTTCTGGTACATTTATGAATTCCTAAACCATTAACAATTGATACTTCTGCTTTAACCACCACACCCATATTCAAATAGACATAGTTTGGCCGCCAATTTAAAGCATACAGACACGTCTCAACATAGCTTTAAAAACGCATTATATAGAATTTGTAGAGTACTGGACATATTTGGAACCTTATAAAGTGGTTTGACACCATCTGAAAGCTAATACTTTTACACTACGTTTTCAGCATGTATGCTAGAGAGCCCAATATATTTTTTAGATATTCAATCAGTGCTGGGAGTGTCCGTTCTGGTACATTTATGAATTACTACACCATCAACAATTGATACTTCTGCTTTAACCACCACACCTATATTCAAATAGACATAGTTTCGCCGCCAACATAGTGCATACAGACACGTCTCAACCAAACTTTAAACACGCATTATATAGTTTTTGTAGAGTACTGGACATATTTAGAACCTTATAAAGCGGTTTGACACCATCTGAAAGCTAATACTTTTACACTACGTTTTCAGCTTGTATGCTAGAGGGCCTAATATATTTTTTTAGTTATTCAATAAGTGCTGCGAGTGTCCGTTCTGGTACATTTATGAATTCCTAAACCATCAACAATTGATATTTCTGCTTTAATAACCACACCCATATTCTAATAGACATAGTTTGGCCGCCAACATAGAGCATACAGAAACGTCTTAACCAAGCTTTAAACACGCATTATACAGTTTTTGTAGAATACTGGACATATTTAGAACCTTATAAAACGGTTTGACACCATCTGAACGCTAATACTTTTCACTACGTTTACAGCTTGTATGCTAGAGAGCCCAATATATTTTTTTAGATATTCAATCAGTGCTGGGAGTGTCCGTTCTGGTACATTTATGCATTACTACACCATCAACAATTGATACTTCTGCTTTAATAACCACACCCATATTCTAATAGACATAGTTTGGCCGCCAACATAGAGCATACAGAAACGTCTCAACCAAGCTTTAAACACGCATTATACAGTTTTTGTTGAATACTGGACATATTTAGAACCTTATAAAACGGTTTGACACCATCCGAACGCTAATACTTTTCACTACGTTTTCAGCTTGTATGCTAGAGGGCCTAATATATTTTTTTAGTTATTCAATAAGTGCTGGGAGTGTCCGTTCTGGTACATTTATGCATTACTAAACCATCAACAATTGCTACTTCTGCTTTAATCACCACACCCATATTCAAATAGACATAGTTTGGCCGCCAACATAAAGCATACAGAAACGTCTCAACCAAGCTTTAAACACACATTATACAGTTTTTGTAGAGTACTGGACATATTTAGAACCTTATAATGCGGTTTGACATGATCTGAAAGCTAATACTTTTACACTACGTTTTCAGCTTGTATGCTAGAGAGCAGAATATATTTTTTTAGATATTGAATCAGTGCTCGGAGTGTCCGTTCTGGTACATTTATGCATTACTACACCATCAACAATTGATACTTCTGCTTTAACCACCACACCCATATTCAAATAGACATAGTTTGGCCGCCAACATAAAGCATACAGAAACGTCTCAACAAAGCTTTAAACACGCATTATATAGTTTTTGTAGAGTACTGGACATATTTAGAACCTTATAAAGCTGTTTGACACCATCTGAAAGCTATTACTTTTCCCTACGTTTTCAGCTTGTATGCTAGAGGGCCTAATATATTTTTTTAGTTATTCAAAAAGTGCTGGGAGTGTCCGTTCTGGTACATTTATGAATTCCTAAACCATCAACAATTGCTATTTCTGCTTTAATAAACCCACCCATATTCAAATAGACATAGTTTGGCCGCCAACATAAAGCATACAGAAACGTCTCAACCAAGCTTTAAACACGCATTATATAGTTTTTGTAGAGTACTGGACATATTTAGAACCTTATAAAACGGTTTGACACCATCTGAACGCTAATACTTTTCACTACGTGTTCAGCTTGTGTGCTAGAGGGCCTAATATATTTTTTTAGTTATTCAAAAAGTGCTGGGAGTGTCCGTTCTGGTACATTTATGAATTCCTAAACCATCAACAATTGCTATTTCTGCTTTAATAAACCCACCCATATTCAAATAGACATAGTTTGGCCGCCAACATAAAGCATACAGAAACGTCTCAACCAAGCTTTAAACACGCATTATATAGTTTTTGTAGAGTACTGGACATATTTAGAACCTTATAAAGCGGTTTGACACCATCTGAACGCTAATACTTTTCACTACGTGTTCAGCTTGTGTGCTAGAGGGCCTAATATATTTTTTTAGTTATTCAAAAAGTGCTGGGAGTGTCCGTTCTGGTACATTTATGAATTCCTAAACCATCAACAATTGCTATTTCTGCTTTAATAACCACACCCATATTCAAATAGACATAGTTTGGCCGCCAACATAGAGCATACAGAAACGTCTCAACCAAGCTTTAAACACGCATTATACAGTTTTTGTAGAATACTGGACATATTTAGAACCTTATAAAACGGTTTGACACCATCCGAACGCTAATACTTTTCACTACGTTTTCAGCTTGTATGCTAGAGGGCCTAATATATTTTTTTAGTTATTCAAAAAGTGCTGGGAGTGTCCGTTCTGGTACATTTATGAATTCCTAAACCATCAACAATTGCTATTTCTGCTTTAATAAACCCACCCATATTCAAATAGACATAGTTTGGCCGCCAACATAAAGCATACAGAAACGTCTCAACCAAGCTTTAAACACGCATTATATAGTTTTTGTAGAGTACTGGACATATTTAGAACCTTATAAAGCGGTTTGACACCATCTGAACGCTAATACTTTTCACTACGTGTTCAGCTTGTGTGCTAGAGGGCCTAATATATTTTTTTAGTTATTCAAAAAGTGCTGGGAGTGTCCGTTCTGGTACATTTATGAATTCCTAAACCATCAACAATTGCTATTTCTGCTTTAATAACCACACCCATATTCAAATAGACATAGTTTGGCCGCCAACATAGAGCATACAGAAACGTCTCAACCAAGCTTTAAACACGCATTATACAGTTTTTGTAGAATACTGGACATATTTAGAACCTTATAAAACGGTTTGACACCATCCGAACGCTAATACTTTTCACTACGTTTTCAGCTTGTATGCTAGAGGGCCTAATATATTTTTTTAGTTATTCAATACGTGCTGGGAGTGTCCGTTCTGGTACATTTATGCATTACTAAACCATCAACAATTGCTACTTCTGCTTTAATCACCACACCCATATTCAAATAGACATAGTTTGGCCGCCAACATAAAGCATACAGAAACGTCTCAACCAAGCTTTAAACACGCATTATATAGTTTTTGTAGAGTACTGGACATATTTAGAACCTTATAAAGCGGTTTGACACCATCTGAACGCTAATACTTTTCACTACGTGTTCAGCTTGTGTGCTAGAGGGCCTAATATATTTTTTTAGTTATTCAAAAAGTGCTGGGAGTGTCCGTTCTGGTACATTTATGAATTCCTAAACCATCAACAATTGCTATTTCTGCTTTAATAACCACACCCATATTCAAATAGACATAGTTTGGCCGCCAACATAGAGCATACAGAAACGTCTCAACCAAGCTTTAAACACGCATTATACAGTTTTTGTAGAATACTGGACATATTTAGAACCTTATAAAACGGTTTGACACCATCCGAACGCTAATACTTTTCACTACGTTTTCAGCTTGTATGCTAGAGGGCCTAATATATTTTTTTAGTTATTCAAAAAGTGCTGGGAGTGTCCGTTCTGGTACATTTATGAATTCCTAAACCATCAACAATTGCTATTTCTGCTTTAATAAACCCACCCATATTCAAATAGACATAGTTTGGCCGCCAACATAAAGCATACAGAAACGTCTCAACCAAGCTTTAAACACGCATTATATAGTTTTTGTAGAGTACTGGACATATTTAGAACCTTATAAAGCGGTTTGACACCATCTGAACGCTAATACTTTTCACTACGTGTTCAGCTTGTGTGCTAGAGGGCCTAATATATTTTTTTAGTTATTCAAAAAGTGCTGGGAGTGTCCGTTCTGGTACATTTATGAATTCCTAAACCATCAACAATTGCTATTTCTGCTTTAATAACCACACCCATATTCAAATAGACATAGTTTGGCCGCCAACATAGAGCATACAGAAACGTCTCAACCAAGCTTTAAACACGCATTATACAGTTTTTGTAGAATACTGGACATATTTAGAACCTTATAAAACGGTTTGACACCATCCGAACGCTAATACTTTTCACTACGTTTTCAGCTTGTATGCTAGAGGGCCTAATATATTTTTTTAGTTATTCAATACGTGCTGGGAGTGTCCGTTCTGGTACATTTATGCATTACTAAACCATCAACAATTGCTACTTCTGCTTTAATCACCACACCCATATTCAAATAGACATAGTTTGGCCGCCAACATAAAGCATACAGAAACGTCTCAACCAAGCTTTAAACACGCATTATATAGTTTTTGTAGAGTACTGGACATATTTAGAACCTTATAAAACGGTTTGACACCATCTGAACGCTAATACTTTTCACTACGTGTTCAGCTTGTGTGCTAGAGGGCCTAATATATTTTTTTAGTTATTCAAAAAGTGCTGGGAGTGTCCGTTCTGGTACATTTATGAATTCCTAAACCATCAACAATTGCTATTTCTGCTTTAATAACCACACCCATATTCAAATAGACATAGTTTGGCCGCCAACATAAAGCATACAGAAACGTCTCAACCAAGCTTTAAACACGCATTATATAGTTTTTGTAGAGTACTGGACATATTTAGAACCTTATAAAACGGTTTGACACCATCTGAACGCTAATACTTTTCACTACGTGTTCAGCTTGTGTGCTAGAGGGCCTAATATATTTTTTTAGTTCTTCAAAAAGTGCTGGGAGTGTCCGTTCTGGTACATTTATGCATTACTACACCATCAACAATTGATACTTCTGCTTTAACCACCACACCTATATTCAAATAGACATAGTTTGGCCGCCAACATAGTGCATACAGACACGTCTCAACCAAGCTTTAAACACGCATTATATAGTTTTTCTAGAGTACTGGACATATTTAGAACCTTATAAAGCGGTTTGACACCATCTGAAAGCTAACACTTTTACACTACGTTTTCAGCTTGTATGCTAGAGGGCCTAATATATTTTTTTAGTTATTCAATAAGTGCTGCGAGTGTCCGTTCTGGTACATTTATGCATTACTAATCCATCAACAATTGCTATTTCTGCTTTAATCACCACACCCATATTCAAATAGACATAGTTTGGCCTCCAACATAAAGCATACAGAAACGTCTCAACCAAGCTTTAAACACGCATTATACAGTTTTTGTAGAGTACTGGACATATTTAAAACCTTATAAAGCGGTTTGACACCATCTGAACGCTAATACTTTTCACTACGTTTTCAGCTTGTATGCTAGAGGGTCAAATATATTTTTTTAGCTAGTCAATAAGTGCTGGGAGTGTACGTTCTGGGACATTTATGCATTACTAAACCATCAACAATTGCTACTTCTGCTTTAACTATCACACCCATATTCAAATAGACATAGTTTGGGAGCCAACATATAGCATACAGAAACGTATCAATCAAGGTTTAAACACGCATTATATAGCTTTTTTGTAGAGTACTAGACATATTTATAACCTTATAAAGCGGTTTGACAACATCTGAAAGCTAATACTTATACACTACGTTTTCAGCTTGTATGCTAGAAGGCCTAATATATTTTTTTAACTAGTCAATAAGTGCTGGGAGTTTCCGTTCTGGTACATTTATGAATTCCTAAACCATTAACAATTGATACTTCTGCTTTAACCACCACACCCATATTCAAATAGACATAGTTTGGCCGCCAATTTAAAGCATACAGACACGTCTCAACAAAGCTTTAAAAACGCATTATATAGAAATTGTAGAGTACTGGACATATTTGGAACCTTATAAAGTGGTTTGACACCATCTGAAAGCTAATACTTTTACACTACGTTTTCAGCATGTATGCTAGAGAGCCCAATATATTTTTTTAGATATTCAATCAGTGCTGGGAGTGTCCGTTCTGGTACATTTATGAATTACTACACCATCAACAATTGATACTTCTGCTTTAACCACCACACCTATATTCAAATAGACATAGTTTGGCCGCCAACATAAAGCATACAGAAACGTCTCAACCAAGCTTTAAACACGCATTATATAGTTTTTGTAGAGTACTGGATATATTTAGAACCTTATAAAACGGTTTGACACCATCTGAACGCTAATACTTTTCACTACGTTTTCAGCTTGTATGCTAGAGGGCCTAATATATTTTTTTAGTTATTCAATAAGTGCTGGGAGTGTCCGTTCTGGTACATTTATGAATTCCTAAACCATTAACAATTGATACTTCTGCTTTAACCACCACACCCATATTCAAATAGACATAGTTTGGCCGCCAATTTAAAGCATACAGACACGTCTCAACAAAGCTTTAAAAACGCATTATATAGAAATTGTAGAGTACTGGACATATTTGGAACCTTATAAAGTGGTTTGACACCATCTGAAAGCTAATACTTTTACACTACGTTTTCAGCATGTATGCTAGAGAGCCCAATATATTTTTTTAGATATTCAATCAGTGCTGGGAGTGTCCGTTCTGGTACATTTATGAATTACTACACCATCAACAATTGATACTTCTGCTTTAACCACCACACCTATATTCAAATAGACATAGTTTCGCCGCCAACATAGTGCATACAGACACGTCTCAACCAAACTTTAAACACGCATTATATAGCTTTTGTAGAGTACTGGACATATTTAGAACCTTATAAAGCGGTTTGACACCATCTGAAAGCTAATACTTTTACACTACGTTTTCAGCTTGTATGCTAGAGGGCCTAATATATTTTTTTAGTTATTCAATAAGTGCTGCGAGTGTCCGTTCTGGTACATTTATGCATTACTACACCATCAACAATTGATACTTCTGCTTTAATAACCACACCCATATTCTAATAGAAATAGTTTGGCCGCCAACATAGAGCATACAGAAACGTCTTAACCAAGCTTTAAACACGCATTATACAGTTTTTGTAGAATACTGGACATATTTAGAACCTTATAAAACGTTTTGACACCATCTGAACGCTAATACTTTTCACTACGTTTTGAGCTTGTATGCTAGAGGGCCTAATATATTTTTATAGTTATTCAATAAGTGCTGGGAGTGTCCGTTCTGGTACATTTATGCATTACTAAACTATCAACAATTGCTACTTCTGCTTTAATCACCACACCCATATTCAAATAGACATAGTTTGGCCGCCAACATAAAGCATACAGAAACGTCTCAACCAAGCTTTAAACACACATTATACAGTTTTTGTAGAGTACTGGACATATTTAGAACCTTATAATGCGGTTTGACATCATCTGAAAGCTAATACTTTTACACTACGTTTTCAGCTTGTATGCTAGAGAGCAGAATATATTTTTTTAGATATTGAATCAGTGCTCGGAGTGTCCGTTCTGGTACATTTATGCATTACTACACCATCAACAATTGATCCTTTTGCTTTAACCACCACACCCATATTCAAATAGACATAGTTTGGCCGCCAACATAAAGCATACAGAAACGTCTTAACCAAGCTTTAAACACGCATTATATAGTTTTTGTAGAGTACTGGACATATTTAGAACCTTATAAAGCTGTTTGACAACATCTGAAAGCTATTACTTTTCCCTACGTTTTCAACTTGTATGCTAGAGGGCCTAATATATTTTTTTAGTTATTCAATAAGTGCTGCGAGTGTCCGTTCTGGTACATTTATGAATTCCTAAACCATCAACAATTGCTATTTTTGCTTTAATAACCCCACCCATATTCAAATAGACATAGTTTGGCCGCCAACATAGAGCATACAGAAACGTCTTAACCAAGTTTTAAACACGCATTATATAGTTTTTGTAGAGTACTGGACATATTTAGAACCTTATAAAGCGGTTTGACACCATCTGAAAGCTAATACTTTTACACTACGTTTTCAGCTTGTATGCTAGAGGGCCTAATATATTTTTTTAGTTATTCAATAAGTGCTGGGAGTGTCCGTTCTGGTACATTTATGAATTCCTAAACCATTAACAATTGATACTTCTGCTTTAACCACCACACCCATATTCAAATAGACATAGTTTGGCCGCCAATTTAAAGCATACAGACACGTCTCAACATAGCTTTAAAAACGCATTATATAGAATTTGTAGAGTACTGGACATATTTGGAACCTTATAAAGTGGTTTGACACCATCTGAAAGCTAATACTTTTACACTACGTTTTCAGCATGTATGCTAGAGAGCCCAATATATTTTTTTAGATATTCAATCAGTGCTGGGAGTGTCCGTTCTGGTACATTTATGAATTACTACACCATCAACAATTGATACTTCTGCTTTAACCACCACACCTATATTCAAATAGACATAGTTTCGCCGCCAACATAATGCATACAGACACGTCTCAACCAAACTTTAAACACGCATTATATAGTTTTTGTAGAGTACTGGACATATTTAGAACCTTATAAAACGGTTTGACACCATCTGAAAGCTAATACTTTTACACTACGTTTTCAGCTTGTATGCTAGAGGGCCTAATATATTTTTTTAGTTATTCAATAAGTGCTGCGAGTGTCCGTTCTGGTACATTTATGAATTCCTAAACCATCAACAATTGATATTTCTGCTTTAATAACCACACCCATATTCTAATAGACATAGTTTGGCCGCCAACATAGAGCATACAGAAACGTCTTAACCAAGCTTTAAACACGCATTATACAGTTTTTGTAGAATACTCGACATATTTAGAACCTTATAAAACGGTTTGACACCATCTGAACGCTAATACTTTTCACTACGTTTACAGCTTGTATGCTAGAGAGCCCAATATATTTTTTTAGATATTCAATCAGTGCTGGGAGTGTCCGTTCTGGTACATTTATGCATTACTACACCATCAACAATTGATACTTCTGCTTTAATAACCACACCCATATTCTAATAGACATAGTTTGGCCGCCAACATAGAGCATACAGAAACGTCTTAACCAAGCTTTAAACACGCATTATACAGTTTTTGTAGAATACTGGACATATTTAGAACCTTATAAAACGGTTTGACACCATCTGAACGCTAATACTTTTCACTACGTTTTCAGCTTGTATGCTAGAGGGCCTAATATATTTTTTTAGTTATTCAATAAGTGCTGGGAGTGTCCGTTCTGGTACATTTATGCATTACTAAACCATCAACAATTGCTACTTCTGCTTTAATCACCACACCCATATTCAAATAGACATAGTTTGGCCGCCAACATAAAGCATACAGAAACGTCTTAACCAAGCTTTAAACACGCATTATATAGTTTTTGTAGAGTACTGGACATATTTAGAACCTTATAAAGCTGTTTGACACCATCTGAAAGCTATTACTTTTCCCTACGTTTTCAGCTTGTATGCTAGAGGGCCTAATATATTTTTTTAGTTATTCAAAAAGTGCTGGGAGTGTCCGTTCTGGTACATTTATGAATTCCTAAACCATCAACAATTGCTATTTCTGCTTTAATAAACCCACCCATATTCAAATAGACATAGTTTGGCCGCCAACATAAAGCATACAGAAACGTCTCAACCAAGCTTTAAACACGCATTATATAGTTTTTGTAGAGTACTGGACATATTTAGAACCTTATAAAACGGTTTGACACCATCTGAACGCTAATACTTTTCACTACGTGTTCAGCTTGTGTGCTAGAGGGCCTAATATATTTTTTTAGTTATTCAAAAAGTGCTGGGAGTGTCCGTTCTGCTACATTTATGAATTCCTAAACCATCAACAATTGCTATTTCTGCTTTAATAACCACACCCATATTCAAATAGACATAGTTTGGCCGCCAACATAAAGCATACAGAAACGTCTCAACCAAGCTTTAAACACGCATTATATAGTTTTTGTAGAGTACTGGACATATTTAGAACCTTATAAAGCGGTTTGACACCATCTGAAAGCTAATACTTTTACACTACGTTTTCAGCTTGTATGCTAGAGAGCCCAATATATTTTTTTAGATATTCAATCAGTGCTGGGAGTGTCCGTTCTGGTACATTTATGCATTACTACACCATCAACAATTGATACTTCTGCTTTAACCACCACACCTATATTCAAATAGACATAGTTTGGCCGCCAACATAGTGCATACAGACACGTCTCAACCAAGCTTTAAACACGCATTATATAGTTTTTGTAGAGTACTGGACATATTTAGAACCTTATAAAGCGGTTTGACACCATCTGAAAGCTAATACTTTTACACTACGTTTTCAGCTTGTATGCTAGAGAGCCCAATATATTTTTTTAGATATTCAATCAGTGCTGGGAGTGTCCGTTCTGGTACATTTATGCATTACTACACCATCAACAATTGATATTTCTGCTTTAATAACCACACCCATATTCTAATAGACATAGTTTGGCCGCCAACATAGAGCATACAGAAACGTCTTAACCAAGCTTTAAACACGCATTATACAGTTTTTGTTGAATACTGGACATATTTAGAACCTTATAAAACGGTTTGACACCATCTGAACGCTAATACTTTTCACTACGTTTACAGCTTGTATGCTAGAGAGCCCAATATATTTTTTTAGATATTCAATCAGTGCCGGGAGTGTCCGTTCTGGTACATTTATGCATTACTACACCATCAACAATTGATACTTCTGCTTTAATAACCACACCCATATTCTAATAGACATAGTTTGGCCGCCAACATAGAGCATACAGAAACGTCTTAACCAAGCTTTAAACACGCATTATACAGTTTTTGTAGAATACTGGACATATTTAGAACCTTATAAAACGTTTTGACACCATCTGAACGCTAATACTTTTCACTACGTTTTCAGCTTGTATGCTAGAGGGCCTAATATATTTTTATAGTTATTCAATAAGTGCTGGGAGTGTCCGTTCTGGTACATTTATGCATTACTAAACTATCAACAATTGCTACTTCTGCTTTAATCACCACACCCATATTCAAATAGACATAGTTTGGCCGCCAACATAAAGCATACAGAAACGTCTCAACCAAGCTTTAAACACACATTATACAGTTTTTGTAGAGTACTGGACATATTTAGAACCTTATAATGCGGTTTGACATCATCTGAAAGCTAATACTTTTACACTACGTTTTCAGCTTGTATGCTAGAGAGCAGAATATATTTTTTTAGATATTGAATCAGTGCTCGGAGTGTCCGTTCTGGTACATTTATGCATTACTACACCATCAACAATTGATCCTTTTGCTTTAACCACCACACCCATATTCAAATAGACATAGTTTGGCCGCCAACATAAAGCATACAGAAACGTCTTAACCAAGCTTTAAACACGCATTATATAGTTTTTGTAGAGTACTGGACATATTTAGAACCTTATAAAGCTGTTTGACACCATCTGAAAGCTATTACTTTTCCCTACGTTTTCAACTTGTATGCTAGAGGGCCTAATATATTTTTTTAGTTATTCAATAAGTGCTGCGAGTGTCCGTTCTGGTACATTTATGAATTCCTAAACCATCAACAATTGCTATTTTTGCTTTAATAACCCCACCCATATTCAAATAGACATAGTTTGGCCGCCAACATAGAGCATACAGAAACGTCTTAACCAAGTTTTAAACACGCATTATATAGTTTTTGTAGAGTACTGGACATATTTAGAACCTTATAAAGCGGTTTGACACCATCTGAAAGCTAATACTTTTACACTACGTTTTCAGCTTGTATGCTAGAGGGCCTAATATATTTTTTTAGTTATTCAATAAGTGCTGGGAGTGTCCGTTCTGGTACATTTATGAATTCCTAAACCATTAACAATTGATACTTCTGCTTTAACCACCACACCCATATTCAAATAGACATAGTTTGGCCGCCAATTTAAAGCATACAGACACGTCTCAACATAGCTTTAAAAACGCATTATATAGAATTTGTAGAGTACTGGACATATTTGGAACCTTATAAAGTGGTTTGACACCATCTGAAAGCTAATACTTTTACACTACGTTTTCAGCATGTATGCTAGAGAGCCCAATATATTTTTTTAGATATTCAATCAGTGCTGGGAGTGTCCGTTCTGGTACATTTATGAATTACTACACCATCAACAATTGATACTTCTGCTTTAACCACCACACCTATATTCAAATAGACATAGTTTCGCCGCCAACATAGTGCATACAGACACGTCTCAACCAAACTTTAAACACGCATTATATAGTTTTTGTAGAGTACTGGACATATTTAGAACCTTATAAAACGGTTTGACACCATCTGAAAGCTAATACTTTTACACTACGTTTTCAGCTTGTATGCTAGAGGGCCTAATATATTTTTTTAGTTATTCAATAAGTGCTGCGAGTGTCCGTTCTGGTACATTTATGAATTCCTAAACCATCAACAATTGATATTTCTGCTTTAATAACCACACCCATATTCTAATAGACATAGTTTGGCCGCCAACATAGAGCATACAGAAACGTCTTAACCAAGCTTTAAACACGCATTATACAGTTTTTGTAGAATACTGGACATATTTAGAACCTTATAAAACGGTTTGACACCATCTGAACGCTAATACTTTTCACTACGTTTACAGCTTGTATGCTAGAGAGCCCAATATATTTTTTTAGATATTCAATCAGTGCTGGGAGTGTCCGTTCTGGTACATTTATGCATTACTACACCATCAACAATTGATACTTCTGCTTTAACCACCACACCTATATTCAAATAGACATAGTTTCGCCGCCAACATAGTGCATACAGACACGTCTCAACCAAACTTTAAACACGCATTATATAGTTTTTGTAGAGTACTGGACATATTTAGAACCTTATAAAACGGTTTGACACCATCTGAAAGCTAATACTTTTACACTACGTTTTCAGCTTGTATGCTAGAGGGCCTAATATATTTTTTTAGTTATTCAATAAGTGCTGCGAGTGTCCGTTCTGGTACATTTATGAATTCCTAAACCATCAACAATTGATATTTCTGCTTTAATAACCACACCCATATTCTAATAGACATAGTTTGGCCGCCAACATAGAGCATACAGAAACGTCTTAACCAAGCTTTAAACACGCATTATACAGTTTTTGTAGAATACTGGACATATTTAGAACCTTATAAAACGGTTTGACACCATCTGAACGCTAATACTTTTCACTACGTTTACAGCTTGTATGCTAGAGAGCCCAATATATTTTTTTAGATATTCAATCAGTGCTGGGAGTGTCCGTTCTGGTACATTTATGCATTACTACACCATCAACAATTGATACTTCTGCTTTAACCACCACACCTATATTCAAATAGACATAGTTTCGCCGCCAACATAGTGCATACAGACACGTCTCAACCAAACTTTAAACACGCATTATATAGTTTTTGTAGAGTACTGGACATATTTAGAACCTTATAAAACGGTTTGACACCATCTGAAAGCTAATACTTTTACACTACGTTTTCAGCTTGTATGCTAGAGGGCCTAATATATTTTTTTAGTTATTCAATAAGTGCTGCGAGTGTCCGTTCTGGTACATTTATGAATTCCTAAACCATCAACAATTGATATTTCTGCTTTAATAACCACACCCATATTCTAATAGACATAGTTTGGCCGCCAACATAGAGCATACAGAAACGTCTTAACCAAGCTTTAAACACGCATTATACAGTTTTTGTAGAATACTGGACATATTTAGAACCTTATAAAACGGTTTGACACCATCTGAACGCTAATACTTTTCACTACGTTTACAGCTTGTATGCTAGAGAGCCCAATATATTTTTTTAGATATTCAATCAGTGCTGGGAGTGTCCGTTCTGGTACATTTATGCATTACTAAACTATCAACAATTGCTACTTCTGCTTTAATCACCACACCCATATTCAAATAGACATAGTTTGGCCGCCAACATAAAGCATACAGAAACGTCTCAACCAAGCTTTAAACACACATTATACAGTTTTTGTAGAGTACTGGACATATTTAGAACCTTATAATGCGGTTTGACATCATCTGAAAGCTAATACTTTTACACTACGTTTTCAGCTTGTATGCTAGAGAGCAGAATATATTTTTTTAGATATTGAATCAGTGCTCGGAGTGTCCGTTCTGGTACATTTATGCATTACTACACCATCAACAATTGATCCTTTTGCTTTAACCACCTCACCCATATTCAAATAGACATAGTTTGGCCGCCAACATAAAGCATACAGAAACGTCTTAACCAAGCTTTAAACACGCATTATATAGTTTTTGTAGAGTACTGGACATATTTAGAACCTTATAAAGCTGTTTGACAACATCTGAAAGCTATTACTTTTCCCTACGTTTTCAACTTGTATGCTAGAGGGCCTAATATATTTTTTTAGTTATTCAATAAGTGCTGCGAGTGTCCGTTCTGGTACATTTATGAATTCCTAAACCATCAACAATTGCTATTTTTGCTTTAATAACCCCACCCATATTCAAATAGACATAGTTTGGCCGCCAACATAGAGCATACAGAAACGTCTTAACCAAGTTTTAAACACGCATTATATAGTTTTTGTAGAGTACTGGACATATTTAGAACCTTATAAAACGGTTTGACACCATCTGAAAGCTAATACTTTTACACTACGTTTTCAGCTTGTATGCTAGAGGGCCTAATATATTTTTTTAGTTATTCAATAAGTGCTGGGAGTGTCCGTTCTGGTACATTTATGAATTCCTAAACCATTAACAATTGATACTTCTGCTTTAACCACCACACCCATATTCAAATAGACATAGTTTGCCCGCCAATTTAAAGCATACAGACACGTCTCAACATAGCTTTAAAAACGCATTATATAGAATTTGTAGAGTACTGGACATATTTGGAACCTTATAAAGTGGTTTGACACCATCTGAAAGCTAATACTTTTACACTACGTTTTCAGCATGTATGCTAGAGAGCCCAATATATTTTTTTAGATATTCAATCAGTGCTGGGAGTGTCCGTTCTGGTACATTTATGAATTACTACACCATCAACAATTGATACTTCTGCTTTAACCACCACACCTATATTCAAATAGACATAGTTTCGCCGCCAACATAATGCATACAGACACGTCTCAACCAAACTTTAAACACGCATTATATAGTTTTTGTAGAGTACTGGACATATTTAGAACCTTATAAAACGGTTTGACACCATCTGAAAGCTAATACTTTTACACTACGTTTTCAGCTTGTATGCTAGAGGGCCTAATATATTTTTTTAGTTATTCAATAAGTGCTGCGAGTGTCCGTTCTGGTACATTTATGAATTCCTAAACCATCAACAATTGATATTTCTGCTTTAATAACCACACCCATATTCTAATAGACATAGTTTGGCCGCCAACATAGAGCATACAGAAACGTCTTAACCAAGCTTTAAACACGCATTATACAGTTTTTGTAGAATACTCGACATATTTAGAACCTTATAAAACGGTTTGACACCATCTGAACGCTAATACTTTTCACTACGTTTACAGCTTGTATGCTAGAGAGCCCAATATATTTTTTTAGATATTCAATCAGTGCTGGGAGTGTCCGTTCTGGTACATTTATGCATTACTACACCATCAACAATTGATACTTCTGCTTTAATAACCACACCCATATTCTAATAGACATAGTTTGGCCGCCAACATAGAGCATACAGAAACGTCTTAACCAAGCTTTAAACACGCATTATACAGTTTTTGTAGAATACTGGACATATTTAGAACCTTATAAAACGGTTTGACACCATCTGAACGCTAATACTTTTCACTACGTTTTCAGCTTGTATGCTAGAGGGCCTAATATATTTTTTTAGTTATTCAATAAGTGCTGGGAGTGTCCGTTCTGGTACATTTATGCATTACTAAACCATCAACAATTGCTACTTCTGCTTTAATCACCACACCCATATTCAAATAGACATAGTTTGGCCGCCAACATAAAGCATACAGAAACGTCTCAACCAAGCTTTAAACACACATTATACAGTTTTTGTAGAGTACTGGACATATTTAGAACCTTATAATGCGGTTTGACATCATCTGAAAGCTAATACTTTTACACTACGTTTTCAGCTTGTATGCTAGAGAGCAGAATATATTTTTTTAGATATTGAATCAGTGCTCGGAGTGTCCGTTCTGGTACATTTATGCATTACTACACCATCAACAATTGATACTTTTGCTTTAACCACCACACCCATATTCAAATAGACATAGTTTGGCCGCCAACATAAAGCATACAGAAACGTCTTAACCAAGCTTTAAACACGCATTATATAGTTTTTGTAGAGTACTGGACATATTTAGAACCTTATAAAGCTGTTTGACACCATCTGAAAGCTATTACTTTTCCCTACGTTTTCAGCTTGTATGCTAGAGGGCCTAATATATTTTTTTAGTTATTCAAAAAGTGCTGGGAGTGTCCGTTCTGGTACATTTATGAATTCCTAAACCATCAACAATTGCTATTTCTGCTTTAATAAACCCACCCATATTCAAATAGACATAGTTTGGCCGCCAACATAAAGCATACAGAAACGTCTCAACCAAGCTTTAAACACGCATTATATAACGGGTGTTCATAAACAGTCGTCATCCCAGTTGCTTTGAAAAACAAAATGTTATGTCTTTGATTAATTCGTGCAACACAATGAAACGTCATTGAGTACTGTCATAGCGCATTTTTTCTCAATTTTAATAGACATACGTTTCTGAAGTCAAAACCTACTGGGATGACGACTGTTTATGAACACCCGTTAGTTTTTGTAGAGTACTGGACATATTTAGAACCTTATAAAACGGTTTGACACCATCTGAACGCTAATACTTTTCACTACGTGTTCAGCTTGTGTGCTAGAGGGCCTAATATATTTTTTTAGTTATTCAAAAAGTGCTGGGAGTGTCCGTTCTGCTACATTTATGAATTCCTAAACCATCAACAATTGCTATTTCTGCTTTAATAACCACACCCATATTCAAATAGACATAGTTTGGCCGCCAACATAAAGCATACAGAAACGTCTCAACCAAGCTTTAAACACGCATTATATAGTTTTTGTAGAGTACTGGACATATTTAGAACCTTATAAAGCGGTTTGACACCATCTGAAAGCTAATACTTTTACACTACGTTTTCAGCTTGTATGCTAGAGAGCCCAATATATTTTTTTAGATATTCAATCAGTGCTGGGAGTGTCCGTTCTGGTACATTTATGCATTACTACACCATCAACAATTGATACTTCTGCTTTAACCACCACACCTATATTCAAATAGACATAGTTTGGCCGCCAACATAGTGCATACAGACACGTCTCAACCAAGCTTTAAACACGCATTATATAGTTTTTGTAGAGTACTGGACATATTTAGAACCTTATAAAGCGGTTTGACACCATCTGAAAGCTAATACTTTTACACTACGTTTTCAGCTTGTATGCTAGAGAGCCCAATATATTTTTTTAGATATTCAATCAGTGCTGGGAGTGTCCGTTCTGGTACATTTATGCATTACTACACCATCAACAATTGATACTTCTGCTTTAACCACCACACCTATATTCAAATAGACATAGTTTGGCCGCCAACATAGTGCATACAGAAACGTCTCAACCAAGCTTTAAACACGCATTATATAGTTTTTGTAGAGTACTGGACATATTTAGAACCTTATAAAACGGTTTGACACCATCTGAACGCTAATACTTTTCACTACGTGTTCAGCTTGTGTGCTAGAGGGCCTAATATATTTTTTTAGTTATTCAAAAAGTGCTGGGAGTGTCCGTTCTGGTACATTTATGAATTCCTAAACCATCAACAATTGCTATTTCTGCTTTAATAACCACACCCATATTCAAATAGACATAGTTTGGCCGCCAACATAAAGCATACAGAAACGTCTCAACCAGGCTTTAAACACGCATTATATAGTTTTTGTAGAGTACTGGACATATTTAGAACCTTATAAAGCGGTTTGACACCATCTGAAAGCTAACACTTTTACACTACGTTTTCAGCTTGTATGCTAGAGGGCCTAATATATTTTTTTAGTTATTCAATAAGTGCTGCGAGTGTCCGTTCTGGTACATTTATGCATTACTAATCCATCAACAATTGCTATTTCTGCTTTAATCACCACACCCATATTCAAATAGACATAGTTTGGCCTCCAACATAAAGCATACAGAAACGTCTCAACCAAGCTTTAAACACGCATTATACAGTTTTTGTAGAGTACTGGACATATTTAAAACCTTATAAAGCGGTTTGACACCATCTGAACGCTAATACTTTTCACTACGTTTTCAGCTTGTATGCTAGAGGGTCAAATATATTTTTTTAGCTAGTCAATAAGTGCTGAGAGTGTACGTTCTGGGACATTTATGCATTACTAAACCATCAACAATTGCTACTTCTGCTTTAACTATCACACCCATATTCAAATAGACATAGTTTGGGAGCCAACATATAGCATACAGAAACGTATCAATCAAGGTTTAAACACGCATTATATAGCTTTTTTGTAGAGTACTAGACATATTTATAACCTTATAATGCGGTTTGACAACATCTGAAAGCTAATACTTATACACTACGTTTTCAGCTTGTATGCTAGAAGGCCTAATATATTTTTTTAACTAGTCAATAAGTGCTGGGAGTGTCCGTTCTTGGACATTTACGCATTACTAAACCATCAACAATTGATACTTCTGCTTTAATCACCACACCCATATTCAAATAGACATAGTTTGGCCACCAACATAAAGCATACAGAAACGTCTCAACCAAGCTTTAAACACGCATTATACAGTTTTTGTAGAGTACTGCACATATTTAAAACCTTATAAAGCGGTTTGACACCATCTGAACGCTAATACTTTTCACTACGTTTTCAGCTTGTATGCTAGAGGGTCTAATATATTTTTTTAGCTAGTCAATAAGTGCTGGGAGTGTCCGTTCTGGTACATTTATGCATTACTAAACCATCAACAATTGCTACTTCTGCTTTAACTATCACACCCATATTCAAATAGACACAGTTAGGCAGCCAACATATAGCATACAGAAACGTATCAATCAAGGTTTAAACACGCATTATATAGCTTTTTTGTAGAGTACTAGACATATTTAGAACCTTATAAAGCGGTTTGACAACATCTGAATGCTAATACCTTTACTCTACGTTTTCAGCTTCTATGCTAGTAGGCCTAATATATTCTTTTAGGTATTCAATCAGTGCTGCGAGTGTCCGTTCTGGTACATTTATGCATTACTACACCATCAACAATTGATACTTCTGCTTTAATAACCACACCCATATTCAAATAGACATAGTTTGGCCGCCAACATAGAGCATACAGAGACGTCTTAACCAAGCTATAAACACGCATTATATAGTTTTTGCAGAGTACTGGACATATTTAGAACCTTATAAAACGGTTTGACACCATCTGAACGCTAATACTTTTCACTACGTTTTCAGCTTGTATGCTAGAGGGCCTAATATATTTTTTTAGTTATTCAATAAGTGCCGGGAGTGTCCGTTCTGGTACATTTATGCATTAATAAACCATTAACAATTGATACTTCTGCTTTAATCACCCCACCCATATTCAAATAGACATAGTTTGGCCGTCAATTTAAAGCATACAGACACGTCTCAACGAAGCTTTAAAAACGCATTATATAGAATTTGTAGAGTACTGGACATATTTAGAACCTTATAAAGCGGTTTGACACCATCTGAAAGCTAATACTTTTACACTACGTTTTCAGCTTGTATGCTAGAGAGCCCAATATATTTTTTTAGATATTTAATCAGTGCTGGGAGTGTCCGTTCTGGTACATTTATGCATTACTAAAACATCAACAATTGCTACTTCTGCTTTAATCACCACACCCATATTCAAATAGACATAGTTTGGCCGCCAACATAAAGCATACAGAAACGTCTCAACCAAGCTTTAAACACGCATTATACAGTTTTTGTAGAGTACTGGACATATTTAAAACTTTATAAAGCGGTTTGACACCATCTGAACGCTAATACTTTTCACTACGTTTTCAGCTTGTATGCTAGAGAGCCCAATATATTTTTTTAGATATTCAATCAGTGCTGGGAGTGTCCGTTCTGGTACATTTATGCATTACTACACCATCAACAATTGATACTTCTGCTTTAACCACCACACCTATATTCAAATAGACATAGTTTGGCCGCCAACATAGTGCATACAGACACGTCTCAACCAAGCTTTAAACACGCATTATATAGTTTTTCTAGAGTACTGGACATATTTAGAACCTTATAAAACGGTTTGACACCATCTGAACGCTAATACTTTTCACTACGTTTTCAGCTTGTATGCTAGAGGGTCAAATATATTTTTTTAGCTAGTCAATAAGTGCTGGGAGTGTACGTTCTGGGACATTTATGCATTACTAAACCATCAACAATTGCTACTTCTGCTTTAACTATCACACCCATATTCAAATAGACATAGTTTGGGAGCCAACATATAGCATACACAAACGTATCAATCAAGGTTTAAACACGCATTATATAGCTTTTTTGTAGAGTACTAGACATATTTAGAACCTTATAAAGCGGTTTGACACCATCTGAACGCTAATACTTTTCACTACGTTTTCAGCTTGTATGCTAGAGGGTCAAATATATTTTTTTAGCTAGTCAATAAGTGCTGGGAGTGTACGTTCTGGGACATTTATGCATTAGTAAACCATCAACAATTGCTACTTCTGCTTTAACTATCACACCCATATTCAAATAGACATAGTTTGGGAGCCAACATACAGCATACAGAAACGTTTCAACCAAGCTTTAAACACGCATTATATAGTTTTTCTAGAGTACTGGACATATTTAGAACCTTATAAAGCGGTTTGACACCATCTGAAAGCTAATACTTTTACACTACGTTTTCAGCTTGTATGCTAGAGAGCCCAATATATTTTTTTAGATATTCAATCAGTGCTGGGAGTGTCCGTTCTGGTACATTTACGCATTACTAAACCATCAACAATTGATACTTCTGCTTTAATCACCACACCCATATTCAAATAGACATAGTTTGGCCACCAACATAAAGCATACAGAAACGTCTCAACCAAGCTTTAAACACGCATTATACAGTTTTTGTAGAGTACTGCACATATTTAAAACCTTATAAAGCAGTTTGACACCATCTGAACGCTAATACTTTTCACTACGTTTTCAGCTTGTATGCTAGAGGGTCTAATATATTTTTTTAGCTAGTCAATAAGTGCTGGGAGTGTCCGTTCTGGTACATTTATGCATTACTAAACCATCAACAATTGCTACTTCTGCTTTAACTATCACACCCATATTCAAATAGACATAGTTAGGGAGCCAACATATAGCATACAGAAACGTATCAATCAAGGTTTAAACACGCATTATATAGCATTTTTGTAGAGTACTAGACATATTTAGAACCTTATAAAGCGGTTTGACAACATCTGAATGCTAATACCTTTACTCTACCTTTTCAGCTTCTATGCTAGTAGGCCTAATATATTCTTTTAGGTATTCAATAAGTGCTGCGAGTGTCCGTTCTGGTACATTTATGAATTCCTAAACCATCAACAATTGATACTTCTGCTTTAATAACCACACCCATATTCAAATAGACATAGTTTGGCCACCAACATAGAGCATACAGAAACGTCTCAACCAAGCTTTAAACACGCATTATATAGTTTTTCTAGAGTACTGGACATATTTAGAACCTTATAAAACGGTTTGACACCATCTGAACGCTAATACTTTTCACTACGTTTTCAGCTTGTATGCTAGAGGGTCAAATATATTTTTTTAGCTAGTCAATAAGTGCTGGGAGTGTACGTTCTGGGACATTTATGCATTACTAAACCATCAACAATTGCTACTTCTGCTTTAACTATCACACCCATATTCAAATAGACATAGTTTGGGAGCCAACATATAGCATACAGAAACGTATCAATCAAGGTTTAAACACGCATTATATAGCTTTTTTGTAGAGTACTAGACATATTTAGAACCTTATAAAGCGGTTTGACACCATCTGAACGCTAATACTTTTCACTACGTTTTCAGCTTGTATGCTAGAGGGTCAAATATATTTTTTTAGCTAGTCAATAAGTGCTGGGAGTGTACGTTCTGGGACATTTATGCATTACTAAACCATCAACAATTGCTACTTCTGCTTTAACTATCACACCCATATTCAAATAGACATAGTTTGGGAGCCAACATACAGCATACAGAAACGTTTCAACCAAGCTTTAAACACGCATTATATAGTTTTTCTAGAGTACTGGACATATTTAGAACCTTATAAAACGGTTTGACACCATCTGAACGCTAAAACTTTTCACTACGTTTTCAGCTTGTATGCTAGAGGGTCAAATATATATTTTTAGCTAGTCAATAAGTGCTGGGAGTGTACGTTCTGGGACATTTATGCATTACTAAACCATCAACAATTGCTACTTCTGCTTTAACTATCACACCCATATTCAAATAGACATAGTTTGGGAGCCAACATATAGCATACAGAAACGTATCAATCAAGGTTTAAACACGCATTATATAGCTTTTTTGTAGAGTACTAGACATATTTAGAACCTTATAAAGCGGTTTGACACCATCTGAACGCTAATACTTTTCACTACGTTTTCAGCTTGTATGCTAGAGGGTCAAATATATTTTTTTAGCTAGTCAATCAGTCCTGGGAGTGTACGTTCTGGGACATTTATGCATTACTAAACCATCAACAATTGCTACTTCTGCTTTAACTATCACACCCATATTCAAATAGACATAGTTTGGGAGCCAACATACAGCATACAGAAACGTTTCAACCAAGCTTTAAACACGCATTATATAGTTTTTCTAGAGTACTGGACATATTTAGAACCTTATAAAGCGGTTTGACACCATCTGAAAGCTAATACTTTTACACTACGTTTTCAGCTTGTATGCTAGAGAGCCCAATATATTTTTTTAGATATTCAATCAGTGCTGGGAGTGTCCGTTCTGGTACATTTACGCATTACTAAACCATCAACAATTGATACTTCTGCTTTAATCACCACACCCATATTCAAATAGACATAGTTTGGCCACCAAGATAAAGCATACAGAAACGTCTCAACCAAGCTTTAAACACGCATTATACAGTTTTTGTAGAGTACTGCACATATTTAGAACCTTATAAAACGGTTTGACACCATCTGAAGGCTAATACTTTTCACTACGTTTTCAGCTTGTATGCTAGAGGGCCTAATATATTTTTTTAGCTAGTCAATAAGTGCTGGGAGTGTCCGTTCTGGTACATTTATGCATTACTAAACCATCAACAATTGCTACTTCTGCTTTAACTATCACACCCATATTCAAATAGACATAGTTAGGGAGCCAACATATAGCATACAGAAACGTATCAATCAAGGTTTAAACACGCATTATATAGCATTTTTGTAGAGTACTAGACATATTTAGAACCTTATAAAGCGGTTTGACAACATCTGAATGCTAATACCTTTACTCTACCTTTTCAGCTTCTATGCTAGTAGGCCTAATATATTCTTTTAGGTATTCAATAAGTGCTGCGAGTGTCCGTTCTGGTACATTTATGAATTCCTAAACCATCAACAATTGATACTTCTGCTTTAATAACCACACCCATATTCAAATAGACATAGTTTGGCCACCAACATAGTGCATACAGACACGTCTCAACCAAGCTTTAAACACGCATTATATAGTTTTTGTAGAGTACTGGACATATTTAGAACCTTATAAAGCGGTTTGACACCATCTGAAAGCTAATACTTTTACACTACGTTTTTAGCTTGTATGCTAGAGAGCCCAATATATTTTTTTAGATATTCAATCAGTACTGCGAGTGTCCGTTCTGGTACATTTATGCATTACTACACCATCAATAATTGATACTTCTGCTTTAATAACCACACCCATATTCAAATAGACATAGTTTGGCCGCCAACATAGAGCATACAGAAACGTCTTAACCAAGCTTTAAACACGCATTATATAGTTTTTGCAGAGTACTGGACATATTTAGAACCTTATAAAACGGTTTGACACCATCTGAACGCTAATACTTTTCACTACGTTTTCAGCTTGTATGCTAGAGGGCCTAATATATTTTTTTAGTTATTCAATAAGTGCTGGGAGTGTCCGTTCTGGTACATTTATGCATTAATAAACCATTAACAATTGATACTTCTGCTTTAATCACCCCACCCATATTCAAATAGACATAGTTTGGCCGCCAACATAAAGCATACAGAAACGTCTTAACCAAGCTTTAAACACGCATTATATAGTTTTTGTAGAGTGCTGGACATATATAGAACCTTATAAAGCGGTTTGACACCATCTGAAAGCTAATACTTTTCACTACGTTTTTAGCTTGTATGCTAGAGAGCCCAATATATTTTTTTAGATATTCAATCAGTACTGCGAGTGTCCGTTCTGGTACATTTATGCATTACTACACCATCAATAATTGATACTTCTGCTTTAATAACCACACCCATATTCAAATAGACATAGTTTGGCCACCAACATAGTGCATACAGACACGTCTCAACCAAGCTTTAAACACGCATTATATAGTTTTTGTAGAGTACTGGACATATTTAGAACCTTATAAAGCGGTTTGACACCATCTGAAAGCTAATACTTTTACACTACGTTTTTAGCTTGTATGCTAGAGAGCCCAATATATTTTTTTAGATATTCAATCAGTACTGCGAGTGTCGGTTCTGGTACATTTATGCATTACTACACCATCAATAATTGATACTTCTGCTTTAATAACCACACCCATATTCAAATAGACATAGTTTGGCCGCCAACATAGAGCATACAGAAACGTCTTAACCAAGCTTTAAACACGCATTATATAGTTTTTGCAGAGTACTGGACATATTTAGAACCTTATAAAAAGGTTTGACACCATCTGAACGCTAATACTTTTCACTACGTTTTCAGCTTGTATGCTAGAGGGCCTAATATATTTTTTTAGTTATTCAATAAGTGCTGGGAGTGTCCGTTCTGGTACATTTATGCATTAATAAACCATTAACAATTGATACTTCTGCTTTAATCACCCCACCCATATTCAAATAGACATAGTTTGGCCGCCAACATAAAGCATACAGAAACGTCTTAACCAAGCTTTAAACACGCATTATATAGTTTTTGCAGAGTACTGGACATATTTAGAACCTTATAAAACGGTTTGACACCATCTGAAAGCTAATACTTTTCACTACGTTTTCAGCTTGTATGCTAGAGAGCCTAATATATTTTTTTAGTTATTCAATAAGTGCTGGGAGTGTCCGTTCTGGTACATTTATGAATTCCTAAACCATCAACAATTGATACTTCTGCTTTAACTATCAAACCCATATTCAAATAGACATAGTTTGGGAGCCAACATATAGCAGACAGAAACGTATCAATCAAGGTTTAAACCCGCATTATATAGTTTTTTTGTAGAGTACTAGACATATTTAGAACCTTATAAAGCGGTTTGACAACATCTGAAAGCTAATACCTTTACTCTACGTTTTCAGCTTCTATGCTAGAAGGCCTAATATATTCTTTTAGGTATTCAATAAGTGCTGCGAGTGTCCGTTCTGGTACATTTATGCATTACTACACCATCAACAATTGATACTTCTGCTTTAATAGCCACACCCATATTCAAATAGACATAGTTTGGCCGCCAACATAGAGCATACAGAAACGTCTTAACCAAGCTTTAAACACGCATTATATAGTTTTTGTAGAGTACTGGACATATTTAGAACCTTATAAAACGGTTTGACACCATCTGAACGCTAATACTTTTCACTACGTTTTCAGCTTGTATGCTAGAGGGCCTAATATATTTTTTTAGTTATTCAATAAGTGCTGGGAGTGTCCGTTCTGGTACATTTATGAATTCCTAAACCATCAACAATTGATACTTCTGCTTTAATAACCACACCCATATTCAAATAGACATCGTTTGGCCACCAACATAGAGCATACAGAAACGTCTTAACCAAGCTTTAAACACGCATTATATAGTTTTTGTAGAGTACTGGACATTTTTAGAACCTTATAAAGCGGTTTGACACCATCTGAAAGCTAATACTTTTACACTACGTTTTCAGCTTGTATGCTAGAGAGCCCAATATATTTTTTTAGATATTCAATCAGTGCTGCGATTGTCCGTTCTGGTACATTTATGCATTACTACACCATCAACAATTGATACTTCTGCTTTAATAACCACACCCATATTCAAATAGGCATAGTTTGGCCGCCAACATAGAGCATACAGAAACGTCTTAACCAAGCTTTAAACACGCATTATATAGTTTTTGTAGAGTACTGGACATATATAGAACCTTATAAAGCGGTTTGACACCATCTGAAAGCTAATACTTTTCACTACGTTTTCAGCTTGTATGCTAGAGGGCCTAATATATTTTTTAGTTATTCAATAAGTGCTGGGAGTGTCCGTTTGGTACATTTATGAATTCCTAAACCATCAACAATTGATACTTCTGCTTTAACTATCACACCCATATTCAAATAGACATAGTTTGGGAGCCAACATATAGCAGACAGAAACGTATCAATCAAGGTTTAAACCCGCATTATATAGTTTTTTTGTAGAGTACTAGACATATTTAGAACCTTATAAAGCGGTTTGACAACATCTGAAAGCTAATACCTTTACTCTACGTTTTCAGCTTCTATGCTAGAAGGCCTAATATATTCTTTTAGGTATTCAATAAGTGCTGCGAGTGTCCGTTCTGGTACATTTATGCATTACTACACCATCAACAATTATTACTTCTGCTTTAATAACCACACCCATATTCAAATAGACATAGTTTGGCCGCCAACATAGAGCATACAGAAACGTCTTAACCAAGCTTTAAACACGCATTATATAGTTTTTGTAGAGTATTGGACATATTTAGAACCTTATAAAGCGGTTTGACACCATCTGAACGCTAATACTTTTCACTACGTTTTCAGCTTGTATGCTAGATGGCCGAATATACCTTTTTAGTGATTCTAGAAGTGCTAGGGGTTTCCGTTCTGGTACATTTATGCTTTACTAAACCATCAACAATTGCTACTTCTGCTTTAACCACCACACCCGTATTCAAATAGACATACGAGTAGTTGTTAGGCCGCCGACATAGAGCATACAGAAACAAGACTATTAAGCAGTAAGCACGCATTATATAGTTTATGTAGGGTACTGGACATATTTAGAACCTTATAAAGCGGTTTGACAGCATCTGAAAGCTAATACTTATAGACTACGTTTTCAGCTTGTATGCTAGAGGGCCTAATATATTTTTTTAGCTAGTCAATAAGTGCTGGGAGTGTCCGTTCTGGTACATTTATGCATTACTAAACCATCAACAAATGCTACTTCTGCTTTAATCACTACACCCATATTCAAATAGACATAGTTTGGCCGCCAACATAAAGCATACAGAAACGTCTCAACCAAGCTTTAAACACGCATTATACAGTTTTTGTAGAGTACTGGACATATTTAGAACCTTATAAAGCGGTTTGACACCATCTGAACGCTAATACTTTTCACTACGTTTCCAGCTTGTATGCTAGAGGGCCTAATATACTTTTTTAGTTATTCTAGAAGTGCTGGGAGTGTCCGTTCTGGTACATTTATGCATTACTAAACCATCAACGAATGCTACTTCTGCTTTAATCACCACACCCATATTCAAATAGACATAGTTTGGCCGTCAACATAAAACATACAGAAACGTCTCAACCAAGCTTTAAACACGCATTATACAGTTTTTGTAGAGTACTGGACATATTTAGAACCTTATAATGCGTTTTGACACCACCTGAAAGCTAATACTTTTACACTACGTTTTCAGCTTGTATGCTAGAAGGCCTAATATATTTTTTTAGTTATTCAATAAGTTCTGCGAGTGTTCGTTCTGGTACATTTATGCATTAATAAACCATTAACAATTGATACTTCTGCTTTAATCACCCCACCCATATTCAAATAGACATAGTTTGGCCGCCAATTTAAAGCATACAGACACGGCTCAACGAAGCTTTAAAAACGCATTATATAAAATTTGTAAAGTACTGAACATATTTAGAACCTTATAAAGCGGTTTGACACCATCTGAAAGCTAATACTTTTACACTACGTTTTCAGCTTGTATGCTAGAGAGCCCAATATATTTTTTTAGATATTCAATCAGTGCTGGGAGTGTCCGTTCTGGTACATTTATGCATTACTAAAACATCAACAATTGCTACTTCTGCTTTAATCATCACACCCATATTCAAATAGACATAGTTTGGCCGCCAACATAAAGCATACAGAAACGTCTCAACCAAGCTTTAAACACGCATTATACAGTTTTTATAGAGTACTGGACATATTTAAAACCTTATAAAGCGGTTTGACACCATCTGAACGCTAATACTTTTCACTACGTTTTCAGCTTGTATGCTAGAGGGTCTAATATATTTTTTTAGCTAATCAATAAGTGCTGGGAGTGTCCGTTCTGGTACATTTATGCATTACTAAACCATCAACAATTGCTACTTCTGCTTTAACTGTCACACCCATATTGAAATAGACATAGTTTGGCAGCCAACATATAGCATACAGAAACGTATCAATCAAGGTTTAAACACGCATTATATAGCTTTTTTGTAGAGTACTAGACATATTTAGAACCTTATAAAGCGGTTTGACAACATCTGAAAGCTAATACCTTTACTCTACGTTTTCAGCTTCTATGCTAGAAGGCCTAATATATTTTTTTAGCTAGTCAATAAGTGCTGCGAGTGTCCGTTCTGGTACATTTATGCATTACTACACCATCAACAATTGATACTTCTGGTTTAATAACCACACCCATATTCAAATAGACATAGTTTGGCCGCCAACATAGAGCATACAGAAACGTCTTAACCAAGCTTTAAACACGCATTATATAGTTTTTGTAGAGTACTGGACATATTTAGAACCTTATAAAACGGTTTGACACCATCTGAACGCTAATACTTTTCACTACGTTTTCAGCTTGTATGCTAGAGGGTCTAATATATTTTTTAGCTAGTCAATAAGTGCTGCGAGTGTCCGTTCTGGTACATTTATGCATTACTACACCATCAACAATTGATACTTCTGGTTTAATAACCACACCCATATTCAAATAGACATAGTTTGGCCGCCAACATAGAGCATACAGAAACGTCTTAACCAAGCTTTAAACACGCATTATATAGTTTTTGTAGAGTACTGGACATATTTAGAACCTTATAAAACGGTTTGACACCATCTGAACGCTAATACTTTTCACTACGTTTTCAGCTTGTATGCTAGAGGGCCTAATATATTTTTTTAGTTATTCAATAAGTGCTGGGAGTGTCCGTTCTGGTACATTTATGAATTCCTAAATCATCAACAATTGATACTTCTGCTTTAACCACCACACCCGTATTCAAATAGACATAGTTTGGCCGCCAACATAGAGCATACAGAAACGTTTTATCCAAACTTTAAACACGCATTATACAGTTTTTGTAGAATACTGGACATATTTAGAACCTTATAAAACGTTTTGACACCATCTGAACGCAAATACTTTTCACTACGTTTTCAGCTTGTATGCTAGAGGGCCTAATATATTTTTATAGTTATTCAATAAGTGCTGGGAGTGTCCGTTCTGGTACATTTATGCATTACTAAACTATCAACAATTGCTACTTCTGCTTTAATCACCACACCCATATTCAAATAGACATAGTTTGGCCGCCAACATAAAGCATACAGAAACGTCTCAACCAAGCTTTAAACACACATTATACAGTTTTTGTAGAGTACTGGACATAGTTAGAACCTTATAATGCGGTTTGACATCATCTGAAAGCTAATACTTTTACACTACGTTTTCAGCTTGTATGCTAGAGAGCAGAATATATTTTTTTAGATATTGAATCAGTGCTCGGAGTGTCCGTTCTGGTACATTTATGCATTACTACACCATCAACAATTGATCCTTTTGCTTTAACCACCACACCCATATTCAAATAGACATAGTTTGGCCGCCAACATAAAGCATACAGAAACGTCTTAACCAAGCTTTAAACACGCATTATATAGTTTTTGTAGAGTACTGGACATATTTAGAACCTTATAAAGCTGTTTGACACCATCTGAAAGCTATTACTTTTCCCTACGTTTTCAGCTTGTATGCTAGAGGGCCTAATATATTTTTTTAGTTATTCAATAAGTGCTGCGAGTGTCCGTTCTGGTACATTTATGAATTCCTAAACCATCAACAATTGCTATTTTTGCTTTAATAACCCCACCCATATTCAAATAGACATAGTTTGGCCGCCAACATAGAGCATACAGAAACGTCTTAACCAAGTTTTAAACACGCATTATATAGTTTTTGTAGAGTACTGGACATATTTAGAACCTTATAAAGCGGTTTGACACCATCTGAAAGCTAATACTTTTACACTACGTTTTCAGCTTGTATGCTAGAGGGCCTAATATATTTTTTTAGTTATTCAATAAGTGCTGGGAGTGTCCGTTCTGGTACATTTATGAATTCCTAAACCATTAACAATTGATACTTCTGCTTTAACCACCACACCCATATTCAAATAGACATAGTTTGGCCGCCAATTTAAAGCATACAGACACGTCTCAACATAGCTTTAAAAACGCATTATATAGAATTTGTAGAGTACTGGACATATTTGGAACCTTATAAAGTGGTTTGACACCATCTGAAAGCTAATACTTTTACACTACGTTTTCAGCATGTATGCTAGAGAGCCCAATATATTTTTTTAGATATTCAATCAGTGCTGGGAGTGTCCGTTCTGGTACATTTATGAATTACTACACCATCAACAATTGATACTTCTGCTTTAACCACCACACCGATATTCAAATAGACATAGTTTCGCCGCCAACATAGTGCATACAGACACGTCTCAACCAAACTTTAAACACGCATTATATAGTTTTTGTAGAGTACTGGACATATTTAGAACCTTATAAAACGGTTTGACACCATCTGAAAGCTAATACTTTTACACTACGTTTTCAGCTTGTATGCTAGAGGGCCTAATATATTTTTTTAGTTATTCAATAAGTGCTGCGAGTGTCCGTTCTGGTACATTTATGAATTCCTAAACCATCAACAATTGATATTTCTGCTTTAATAACCACACCCATATTCTAATAGACATAGTTTGGCCGCCAACATAGAGCATACAGAAACGTCTTAACCAAGCTTTAAACACGCATTATACAGTTTTTGTAGAATACTGGACATATTTAGAACCTTATAAAACGGTTTGACACCATCTGAACGCTAATACTTTTCACTACGTTTTCAGCTTGTATGCTAGAGGGCCTAATATATTTTTTTAGTTATTCAATAAGTGCTGGGAGTGTCCGTTCTGGTACATTTATGCATTACTAAACCATCAACAATTGCTACTTCTGCTTTAATCACCACACCCATATTTAAATAGACATAGTTTGGCCGCCAACATAAAGCATACAGAAACGTCTCAACCAAGCTTTAAACACACATTATACAGTTTTTGTAGAGTACTGGACATATTTAGAACCTTATAATGCGGTTTGACATCATCTGAAAGCTAATACTTTTACACTACGTTTTCAGCTTGTATGCTAGAGAGCAGAATATATTTTTTTAGATATTGAATCAGTGCTCGGAGTGTCCGTTCTGGTACATTTATGCATTACTACACCATCAACAATTGATACTTTTGCTTTAACCACCACACCCATATTCAAATAGACATAGTTTGGCCGCCAACATAAAGCATACAGAAACGTCTTAACCAAGCTTTAAACACGCATTATATAGTTTTTGTAGAGTACTGGACATATTTAGAACCTTATAAAGCTGTTTGACACCATCTGAAAGCTATTACTTTTCCCTACGTTTTCAGCTTGTATGCTAGAGGGCCTAATATATTTTTTTAGTTATTCAAAAAGTGCTGGGAGTGTCCGTTCTGGTACATTTATGAATTCCTAAACCATCAACAATTGCTATTTCTGCTTTAATAAACCCACCCATATTCAAATAGACATAGTTTGGCCGCCAACATAAAGCATACAGAAACGTCTCAACCAAGCTTTAAACACGCATTATATAGTTTTTGTAGAGTACTGGACATATTTAGAACCTTATAAAACGGTTTGACACCATCTGAACGCTAATACTTTTCACTACGTGTTCAGCTTGTGTGCTAGAGGGCCTAATATATTTTTTTAGTTATTCAAAAAGTGCTGGGAGTGTCCGTTCTGCTACATTTATGAATTCCTAAACCATCAACAATTGCTATTTCTGCTTTAATAACCACACCCATATTCAAATAGACATAGTTTGGCCGCCAACATAAAGCATACAGAAACGTCTCAACCAAGCTTTAAACACGCATTATATAGTTTTTGTAGAGTACTGGACATATTTAGAACCTTATAAAGCGGTTTGACACCATCTGAAAGCTAATACTTTTACACTACGTTTTCAGCTTGTATGCTAGAGAGCCCAATATATTTTTTTAGATATTCAATCAGTGCTGGGAGTGTCCGTTCTGGTACATTTATGCATTACTACACCATCAACAATTGATACTTCTGCTTTAACCACCACACCTATATTCAAATAGATATAGTTTGGCCGCCAACATAGTGCATACAGACACGTCTCAACCAAGCTTTAAACACGCATTATATAGTTTTTGTAGAGTACTGGACATATTTAGAACCTTATAAAGCGGTTTGACACCATCTGAAAGCTAATACTTTTACACTACGTTTTCAGCTTGTATGCTAGAGAGCCCAATATATTTTTTTAGATATTCAATCAGTGCTGGGAGTGTCCGTTCTGGTACATTTATGCATTACTACACCATCAACAATTGATACTTCTGCTTTAACCACCACACCTATATTCAAATAGACATAGTTTGGCCGCCAACATAGTGCATACAGAAACGTCTCAACCAAGCTTTAAACACGCATTATATAGTTTTTGTAGAGTACTGGACATATGTAGAACCTTATAAAACGGTTTGACACCATCTGAACGCTAATACTTTTCACTACGTGTTCAGCTTGTGTGCTAGAGGGCCTAATATATTTTTTTAGTTATTCAAAAAGTGCTGGGAGTGTCCGTTCTGGTACATTTATGAATTCCTAAACCATCAACAATTGCTATTTCTGCTTTAATAACCACACCCATATTCAAATAGACATAGTTTGGCCGCCAACATAAAGCATACAGAAACGTCTCAACCAAGCTTTAAACACGCATTATATAGTTTTTGTAGAGTACTGGACATATTTAGAACCTTATAAAGCGGTTTGACACCATCTGAAAGCTAACACTTTTACACTACGTTTTCAGCTTGTATGCTAGAGGGCCTAATATATTTTTTTAGTTATTCAATAAGTGCTGCGAGTGTCCGTTCTGGTACATTTATGCATTACTAATCCATCAACAATTGCTATTTCTGCTTTAATCACCACACCCATATTCAAATAGACATAGTTTGGCCTCCAACATAAAGCATACAGAAACGTCTCAACCAAGCTTTAAACACGCATTATACAGTTTTTGTAGAGTACTGGACATATTTAAAACCTTATAAAGCGGTTTGACACCATCTGAACGCTAATACTTTTCACTACGTTTTCAGCTTGTATGCTAGAGGGTCTAATATATTTTTTTAGCTAGTCAATAAGTGCTGGGAGTGTCCGTTCTGGTACATTTATGCATTACTAAACCATCAACAATTGCTACTTCTGTTTAACTATCACACCCATATTCAAATAGACACAGTTAGGCAGCCAACATATAGCATACAGAAACGTATCAATCAAGGTTTAAACACGCATTATATAGCTTTTTTGTAGAGTACTAGACATATTTAGAACCTTATAAAGCGGTTTGACAACATCTGAATGCTAATACCTTTACTCTACGTTTTCAGCTTCTATGCTAGTAGGCCTAATATATTCTTTTAGGTATTCAATCAGTGCTGCGAGTGTCCGTTCTGGTACATTTATGCATTACTACACCATCAACAATTGATACTTCTGCTTTAATAACCACACCCATATTCAAATAGACATAGTTTGGCCGCCAACATAGAGCATACAGAAACGTCTTAACCAAGCTATAAACACGCATTATATAGTTTTTGCAGAGTACTGGACATATTTAGAACCTTATAAAACGGTTTGACACCATCTGAACGCTAATACTTTTCACTACGTTTTCAGCTTGTATGCTAGAGGGCCTAATATATTTTTTTAGTTATTCAATAAGTGCTGGGAGTGTCCGTTCTGGTACATTTATGCATTAATAAACCATTAACAATTGATACTTCTGCTTTAATCACCCCACCCATATTCAAATAGACATAGTTTGGCCGTCAATTTAAAGCATACAGACACGTCTCAACGAAGCTTTAAAAACGCATTATATAGAATTTGTAGAGTACTGGACATATTTAGAACCTTATAAAGCGGTTTGACACCATCTGAAAGCTAATACTTTTACACTACGTTTTCAGCTTGTATGCTAGAGAGCCCAATATATTTTTTTAGATATTTAATCAGTGCTGGGAGTGTCCGTTCTGGTACATTTATGCATTACTAAAACATCAACAATTGCTACTTCTGCTTTAATCACCACACCCATATTCAAATAGACATAGTTTGGCCGCCAACATAAAGCATACAGAAACGTCTCAACCAAGCTTTAAACACGCATTATACAGTTTTTGTAGAGTACTGGACATATTTAAAACTTTATAAAGCGGTTTGACACCGTCTGAACGCTAATACTTTTCACTACGTTTTCAGCTTGTATGCTAGAGAGCCCAATATATTTTTTTAGATATTCAATCAGTGCTGGGAGTGTCCGTTCTGGTACATTTATGCATTACTACACCATCAACAATTGATACTTCTGCTTTAACCACCACACCTATATTCAAATAGACATAGTTTGGCCGCCAACATAGTGCATACAGACACGTCTCAACCAAGCTTTAAACACGCATTATATAGTTTTTCTAGAGTACTGGACATATTTAGAACCTTATAAAACGGTTTGACACCATCTGAACGCTAATACTTTTCACTACGTTTTCAGCTTGTATGCTAGAGGGTCAAATATATTTTTTTAGCTAGTCAATAAGTGCTGGGAGTGTACGTTCTGGGACATTTATGCATTACTAAACCATCAACAATTGCTACTTCTGCTTTAACTATCACACCCATATTCAAATAGACATAGTTTGGGAGCCAACATATAGCATACAGAAACGTATCAATCAAGGTTTAAACACGCATTATATAGCTTTTTTGTAGAGTACTAGACATATTTAGAACCTTATAAAGCGGTTTGACACCATCTGAACGCTAATACTTTTCATTACGTTTTCAGCTTGTATGCTAGAGGGTCAAATATATTTTTTTAGCTAGTCAATAAGTGCTGGGAGTGTACGTTCTGGGACATTTATGCATTACTAAACCATCAACAATTGGTACTTCTGCTTTAACTATCACACCCATATTCAAATAGACATAGTTTGGGAGCCAACATACAGCATACAGAAACGTTTCAACCAAGCTTTAAACACGCATTATATAGTTTTTCTAGAGTACTGGACATATTTAGAACCTTATAAAGCGGTTTGACACCATCTGAAAGCTAATACTTTTACACTACGTTTTCAGCTTGTATGCTAGAGAGCCCAATATATTTTTTTAGATATTCAATCAGTGCTGGGAGTGTCCGTTCTGGTACATTTACGCATTACTAAACCATCAACAATTGATACTTCTGCTTTAATCACCACACCCATATTCAAATAGACATAGTTTGGCCACCAACATAAAGCATACAGAAACGTCTCAACCAAGCTTTAAACACGCATTATACAGTTTTTGTAGAGTACTGCACATATTTAAAACCTTATAAAGCAGTTTGACACCATCTGAACGCTAATACTTTTCACTACGTTTTCAGCTTGTATGCTAGAGGGTCTAATATATTTTTTTAGCTAGTCAATAAGTGCTGGGAGTGTCCGTTCTGGTACATTTATGCATTACTAAACCATCAACAATTGCTACTTCTGCTTTAACTATCACACCCATATTCAAATAGACATAGTTAGGGAGCCAACATATAGCATACAGAAACGTATCAATCAAGGTTTAAACACGCATTATATAGCATTTTTGTAGAGTACTAGACATATTTAGAACCTTATAAAGCGGTTTGACAACATCTGAATGCTAATACCTTTACTCTACCTTTTCAGCTTCTATGCTAGTAGGCCTAATGTATTCTTTTAGGTATTCAATAAGTGCTGCGAGTGTCCGTTCTGGTACATTTATGAATTCCTAAACCATCAACAATTGATACTTCTGCTTTAATAACCACACCCATATTCAAATAGACATAGTTTGGCCACCAACATAGAGCATACAGAAACGTCTTAACCAAGCTTTAAACACGCATTATATAGTTTTTGTAGAGTACTGGACATATTTAGAACTTTATAAAGCGGTTTGACACCATCTGAAAGCTAATACTTTTACACTACGTTTTTAGCTTGTATGCTAGAGAGCCCAATATATTTTTTTAGATATTCAATCAGTACTGCGAGTGTCCGTTCTGGTACATTTATGCATTACTACACCATCAATAATTGATACTTCTGCTTTAATAACCACACCCATATTCAAATAGACATAGTTTGGCCGCCAACATAGAGCATACAGAAACGTCTTAACCAAGCTTTAAACACGCATTATATAGTTTTTGCAGAGTACTGGACATATTTAGAACCTTATAAAACGGTTTGACACCATCTGAACGCTAATACTTTTCACTACGTTTTCAGCTTGTATGCTAGAGGGCCTAATATATTTTTTTAGTTATTCAATAAGTGCTGGGAGTGTCCGTTCTGGTACATTTATGCATTAATAAACCATTAACAATTGATACTTCTGCTTTAATCACCCCACCCATATTCAAATAGACATAGTTTGGCCGCCAACATAAAGCATACAGAAACGTCTTAACCAAGCTTTAAACACGCATTATATAGTTTTTGTAGAGTGCTGGACATATATAGAACCTTATAAAGCGGTTTGACACCATCTGAAAGCTAATACTTTTCACTACGTTTTCAGCTTGTATGCTAGAGAGCCTAATATATTTTTTTAGTTATTCAATAAGTGCTGGGAGTGTCCGTTCTGGTACATTTATGAATTCCTAAACCATCAACAATTGATACTTCTGCTTTAACTATCAAACCCATATTCAAATAGACATAGTTTGGGAGCCAACATATAGCAGACAGAAACGTATCAATCAAGGTTTAAACCCGCATTATATAGTTTTTTTGTAGAGTACTAGACATATTTAGAACCTTATAAAGCGGTTTGACAACATCTGAAAGCTAATACTTTTCACTACGTTTTCAGCTTCTATGCTAGAAGGCCTAATATATTCTTTTAGGTATTCAATAATGCTGCGAGTGTCCGTTCTGGTACATTTATGCATTACTACACCATCAACAATTGATACTTCTGCTTTAATAGCCACACCCATATTCAAATAGACATAGTTTGGCCGCCAACATAGAGCATACAGAAACGTCTTAACCAAGCTTTAAACACGCATTATATAGTTTTTGTAGAGTACTGGACATATTTAGAACCTTATAAAACGGTTTGACACCATCTGAACGCTAATACTTTTCACTACGTTTTCAGCTTGTATGCTAGAGGGCCTAATATATTTTTTTAGTTATTCAATAAGTGCTGGGAGTGTCCGTTCTGGTACATTTATGAATTCCTAAACCTTCAACAATTGATACTTCTGCTTTAATAGCCACACCCATATTCAAATAGACATAGTTTGGCCACCAACATAGAGCATACAGAAACGTCTTAACCAAGCTTTAAACACGCATTATATAGTTTTTGTAGAGTACTGGACATTTTTAGAACCTTATAAAGCGGTTTGACACCATCTGAAAGCTAATACTTTTACACTACGTTTTCAGCTTGTATGCTAGAGAGCCCAATATATTTTTTTAGATATTCAATCAGTGCTGCGATTGTCCGTTCTGGTACATTTATGCATTACTACACCATCAACAATTGATACTTCTGCTTTAATAACCACACCCATATTCAAATAGGCATAGTTTGGCCGCCAACATAGAGCATACAGAAACGTCTTAACCAAGCTTTAAACACGCATTATATAGTTTTTGTAGAGTACTGGACATATATAGAACCTTATAAAGCGGTTTGACACCATCTGAAAGCTAATACTTTTCACTACGTTTTCAGCTTGTATGCTAGAGGGCCTAATATATTTTTTAGTTATTCAATAAGTGCTGGGAGTGTCCGTTCTGGTACATTTATGAATTCCTAAACCATCAACAATTGATACTTCTGCTTCAACTATCACACCCATATTCAAATAGACATAGTTTGGGAGCCAACATATAGCAGACAGAAACGTATCAATCAAGGTTTAAACCCGCATTATATAGTTTTTTTGTAGAGTACTAGACATATTTAGAACCTTATAAAGCGGTTTGACAACATCTGAAAGCTAATACCTTTACTCTACGTTTTCAGCTTCTATGCTAGAAGGCCTAATATATTCTTTTAGGTATTCAATAAGTGCTGCGAGTGTCCGTTCTGGTACATTTATGCATTACTACACCATCAACAATTAATACTTCTGCTTTAATAACCACACCCATATTCAAATAGACATAGTTTGGCCGCCAACATAGAGCATACAGAAACGTCTTAACCAAGCTTTAAACACGCATTATATAGTTTTTGTAGAGTATTGGACATATTTAGAACCTTATAAAGCGGTTTGACACCATCTGAACGCTAATACTTTTCACTACGTTTTCAGCTTGTATGCTAGATGGCCGAATATACCTTTTTAGTTATTCTAGAAGTGCTAGGGGTTTCCGTTCTGGTACATTTATGCTTTACTAAACCATCAACAATTGCTACTTCTGCTTTAACCACCACACCCGTATTCAAATAGACATACGAGTAGTTGTTAGGCCGCCGACATAGAGCATACAGAAACAAGACTATTAAGCAGTAAGCACGCATTATATAGTTTATGTAGGGTACTGGACATATTTAGAACCTTATAAAGCGGTTTGACAGCATCTGAAAGCTAATACTTATAGACTACGTTTTCAGCTTGTATGCTAGAGGGCCTAATATATTTTTTTAGCTAGTCAATAAGTGCTGGGAGTGTCCGTTCTGGTACATTTATGCATTACTAAACCATCAACAAATGCTACTTCTGCTTTAATCACTACAACCATATTCAAATAGACATAGTTTGGCCGCCAACATAAAGCATACAGAAACGTCTCAACCAAGCTTTAAACACGCATTATACAGTTTTTGTAGAGTACTGGACATATTTAGAACCTTATAAAGCGGTTTGACACCATCTGAACGCTAATACTTTTCACTACGTTTCCAGCTTGTATGCTAGAGGGCCTAATATACTTTTTTAGTTATTCTAGAAGTGCTGGGAGTGTCCGTTCTGGTACATTTATGCATTACTAAACCATCAACGAATGCTACTTCTGCTTTAATCACCACACCCATATTCAAATAGACATAGTTTGGCCGTCAACATAAAACATACAGAAACGTCTCAACCAAGCTTTAAACACGCATTATACAGTTTTTGTAGAGTACTGGACATATTTAGAACCTTATAATGCGTTTTGACACCACCTGAAAGCTAATACTTTTACACTACGTTTTCAGCTTGTATGCTAGAAGGCCTAATATATTTTTTTGGTTATTCAATAAGTTCTGCGAGTGTTCGTTCTGGTACATTTATGCATTAATAAACCATTAGCAATTGATACTTCTGCTTTAATCACCCCACCCATATTCAAATAGACATAGTTTGGCCGCCAATTTAAAGCATACAGACACGTCTCAACGAAGCTTTAAAAACGCATTATATAAAATTTGTAAAGTACTGGACATATTTAGAACCTTATAAAGCGGTTTGACACCATCTGAAAGCTAATACTTATACACTACGTTTTCAGCTTGTATGCTAGAGAGCCCAATATATTTTTTTAGATATTCAATCAGTGCTGGGAGTGTCCGTTCTGGTACATCTATGCATTACTAAAACATCAACAATTGCTACTTCTGCTTTAATCATCACACCCATATTCAAATAGACATAGTTTGGCCGCCAACATAAAGCATACAGAAACGTCTCAACCAAGCTTTAAACACGCATTATACAGTTTTTATAGAGTACTGGACATATTTAAAACCTTATAAAGCGGTTTGACACCATCTGAACGCTAATACTTTTCACTACGTTTTCAGCTTGTATGCTAGAGGGTCTAATATATTTTTTTAGCTAGTCAATAAGTGCTGGGAGTGTCCGTTCTGGTACATTTATGCATTACTAAACCATCAACAATTGCTACTTCTGCTTTAACTATCACACCCATATTGAAATAGACATAGTTTGGCAGCCAACATATAGCATACAGAAACGTATCAATCAAGGTTTAAACACGCATTATATAGCTTTTTTGTAGAGTACTAGACATATTTAGAACCTTATAAAGCGGTTTGACAACATCTGAAAGCTAATACCTTTACTCTACGTTTTCAGCTTCTATGCTAGAAGGCCTAATATATTCTTTTAGGTATTCAATAAGTGCTGCGAGTGTCCGTTCTGGTACATTTATGCATTACTACACCATCAACAATTGATACTTCTGGTTTAATAACCACACCCATATTCAAATAGACATAGTTTGGCCGCCAACATAGAGCATACAGAAACGTCTTAACCAAGCTTTAAACACGCATTATATAGTTTTTGTAGAGTACTGGACATATTTAGAACCTTATAAAACGGTTTGACACCATCTGAACGCTAATACTTTTCACTACGTTTTCAGCTTGTATGCTAGAGGGCCTAATATATTTTTTTAGTTATTCAATAAGTGCTGGGAGTGTCCGTTCTGGTACATTTATGAATTCCTAAATCATCAACAATTGATACTTCTGCTTTAACCACCACACCCGTATTCAAATAGACATACGAGTAGTTGTTAGGCCGCCGACATAGAGCATACAGAAACTAGACTATTAAATAGTAAGCTAGCATTATACAGTTTATGTAGGGTACTGGACATATTTAGAACCTTATAAAGCGGTTTGACAGCATCTGAAAGCTAATACTTATACACTACGTTTTCAGCTTGGATGCTAGAGGGCCTAATATATTTTTTTAGCTAGTCAATAAGTGCTGGGAGTGTTCGTTTTGGTACATTTATGCATTACTAAACCATCAACAAATGCTACTTCTGCTTTAATCACCATAACCATATTCAAATAGACATAGTTTGGCCGCCAACATAAAGCATACAGAAACGTCTCAACCAAGCTTTAAACACGCATTATACAGTTTTTGTAGAGTACTGGACATATTTAAAACCTTATAAAGCGGTTTGACGCCATCTGAACGCTAATACTTTTCACTAAGTTTTCAGCTTGTATGCTAGAGCGTCTAATATATTTTTTTAGCTAGTCAATAAGTACTGGGAGTTTCCGTTCTGGTACATCGATGCATTACTAAACCAACAACAAATGCTACTTCTGCTTTAATCACTACACCCATATTCAAATAGACATAGTTTGGCCGCCAACATAAAGCATACAGAAACGTCTCAACCAAGCTTTAAACACGCATTATACAGTTTTTGTAGAGTACTGAACATATTTAGAACCTTATAAAGCGGTTTGACACCATCTGAACGCTAATACTTTTCACTACGTTTTCAGCTTGTATGCTAGAAGGCCTAATATACTGTTTTAGTTATTTTAGAAGTGCTAGGAGTTTTCGTTCTGGTACATTTATGCTTTACTAAATCATCAACAATTGCTACTTCTGCTTTAACCACCACACCCGTATTCAAATAGACATAGTTGTTAGGCCGCCGACATAGAGCATACAGAAACTAGTCTATTAAGCAGTAACATTGCTAAGCACGCATTATATAGTTTATGTAGGGTACTGGACATATTTAGAACCTTATAAAGCGGTTTGACACCATCTGAACGCTAATACTTTTCACTACGTTTTCAGCTTGTATGCTAGATGGCCTAATATATTTTTTTAGTTATTCTAGAAGTGCTAGGAGTTTCCGTTCTGGTACCTTTATGCTTTACTAAACCATCAACAATTGCTACTTCTGCTTTAACCACCACACCCGTATTCAAATAGACATACGAGTAGTTGTTAGGCCGCCGACATAGAGCAGACAGAAACTAGACTATTAAGCAGTAAGCACGCATTTTATAGTTTATGTAGGGCACTGGACATATTTAGAACCTTATAAAGCGGTTTGACAACATCTGAAAGCTAATACCTTTACTCTACGTTTTCAGATTCTATGCTAGAAGGCCTAATATATTCTTTTAGGTATTCAATAAGTGCTGCGAGTGTCCGTTCTGGTACATTTATGCATTACTACACCATCAACAATTGATACTTCTGCTTTAATAACCACACCCATATTCAAATAGACATAGTTTGGCCGCCAACATAAAGCATACAGAAACGTCTCAACCAAGCTTTAAACACGCATTATACAGTTTTTGTAGAGTACTGGACATATTTAAAACCTTATAAAGCGGTTTGACGCCATCTGAACGCTAATACTTTTCACTAAGTTTTCAGCTTGTATGCTAGAGCGTCTAATATATTTTTTTAGCTAGTCAATAAGTACTGGGAGTTTCCGTTCTTGTACATCGATGCATTACTAAACCAACAACAAATGCTACTTCTGCTTTAATCACTACACCCATATTCAAATAGACATAGTTTGGCCGCCAACATAAAGCATACAGAAACGTCTCAACCAAGCTTTAAACACGCATTATACAGTTTTTGTAGAGTACTGAACATATTTAGAACCTTATAAAGCGGTTTGACACCATCTGAACGCTAATACTTTTCACTACGTTTTCAGCTTGTATGCTAGAAGGCCTAATATACTGTTTTAGTTATTTTAGAAGTGCTAGGAGTTTTCGTTCTGGTACATTTATGCTTTACTAAATCATCAACAATTGCTACTTCTGCTTTAACCACCACACCCGTATTCAAATAGACATAGTTGTTAGGCCGCCGACATAGAGCATACAGAAACTAGTCTATTAAGCAGTAACATTGCTAAGCACGCATTATATAGTTTATGTAGGGTACTGGACATATTTAGAACCTTATAAAGCGGTTTGACACCATCTGAAAGCTAATACTTTTCACTACGTTTTCAGCTTGTATGCTAGATGGCCTAATATATTTTTTTAGTTATTCTAGAAGTGCTAGGAGTTTCCGTTCTGGTACCTTTATGCTTTACTAAACCATCAACAATTGCTACTTCTGCTTTAACCACCACACCCGTATTCAAATAGACATACGAGTAGTTGTTAGGCCGCCGACATAGAGCAGACAGAAACTAGACTATTAAGCAGTAAGCACGCATTTTATAGTTTATGTAGGGCACTGGACATATTTAGAACCTTATAAAGCGGTTTGACAACATCTGAAAGCTAATACCTTTACTCTACGTTTTCAGATTCTATGCTAGAAGGCCTAATATATTCTTTTAGGTATTCAATAAGTGCTGCGAGTGTCCGTTCTGGTACATTTATGCATTACTACACCATCAACAATTGATACTTCTGCTTTAATAACCACACCCATATTCAAATAGAAATAGTTTGGCCGCCAACATAGAGCATACAGAAACGTCTTAACCAAGCTTTAAACACGCATTATATAGTTTTTGTAGAGTACTAGACATATTTAGAACCTTATAAAGCGGTTTGACACCATCTGAACGCTAATACTTTTCACTACGTTTTCAGCTTGTATGCTAGAAGGCCTAATATACTGTTTTAGTTATTCTAGAAGTGCTAGGAGTTTCCGTTCTGGTACCTTTATGCTTTACTAAACCATCAACAATTGCTACTTCTGCTTTAACCACCACACCCGTATTCAAATAGACATACGAGTAGTTGTTAGGCCGCCGACATAGAGCATACAGAAACTAGACTATTAAGCAGTAAGCACGCATTTTATAGTTTATGTAGGGTACTGGACATATTTAGAACCTTATAAAGCGGTTTGGCAGCATATTAAAGTTAATACTTTTACTCTAAGTTTTCAGCTTATATGCTAGAGGGCCTATTATATATTTTTCTAGTTATTCTAGATGTGCTGGGTGTGTCCGTTCTGGTTCATTTATGCTCTCTAAACCATCAACGATTGCCACTTCTTATTTAACTATCACACCCATATTCAAATAGTCATAGTTTGGGAGCCAACATATAGCATACAGAAACGTATCAATCAAGGTTTAAACACGCATTATATAGCTTTTTTGTAGAGTACTAGACATATTTAGAACCTTATAAAGCGGTTTGACAACATCTGAAAGCTAATACTTATACACTACGTTTTCAGCTTGTATGCTAGAGGGTCTAATATATTTTTTTAGCTAGTCAATAAGTGCTGGGAGTGTCCGTTCTGGTACATTTATGCATTACTAAACCATCAACAAATGCTACTTTTGCTTTAATCACCACACCCATATTCAAATAGACATAGTTTGGCCGCCAACATAAAGCATACAGAAACGTCTCAACCAAGCTTTAAGCACGCATTATACAGTTTTTGTAGAGTACTTGACATATTTAAAACCTTATAAAGCGGTTTGACACCATCTGAACGCTAATACTTTTCACTACGTTTTCAGCTTGTATGCTAGAGGGTCTAATATATTTTTTTAGCTAGTCAATAAGTGCTGGGAGTGTCCGTTCTGGTACATTTATGCATTACTAAACCATCAACAATTGCTACTTCTGCTTTAATCACCACACCCATATTCAAATAGACATAGTTTGGCCGCCAACATAAAGCATACAGAAACGTCTCAACCAAGCTTTAAACACGCATTATACAGTTTTTGTAGAGTACTGGACATATTTAAAACCTTATAAAGCGGTTTGACACCATCTGAACGCTAATACTTTTCACTACGTTTTCAGCTTGTATGCTAGAGGGTCTAATATATTTTTTTAGCTAGTCAATAAGTGCTGGGAGTGTCCGTTCTGGTACATTTATGCATTACTAAACCATCAACAAATGCTACTTCTGCTTTAATCACCACACCCATATTCAAATAGACATAGTTTGGCCGCCAACATAAAGCATACAGAAACGTCTCAACCAAGCTTTAAACACGCATTATACAGTTTGTGTAGAGTACTGGACATATTTAAAACCTAATAAAGCGGTTTGACACCATCTGAACGCTAATACTTTTCACTACGTTTTCAGCTTGTATGCTAGAGGGTCTAATATATTTTTTTAGCTAGTCGATAAGTACTAGGAGTGTCCGTTCTGTTATATTTATGTTTTACTAATCCATCAACAATTGCCACTACTGTTTTAACCAGCACACCCATATTCAAATTGACATAGTTGTTTGGTCGCCAACATAGAGCATACAGAAACAAGTCTATTAATCAGTAAACACGCATTATATAGTTTACATTAAGTACTGGGCGTATTTAGAACCTTATAAAGCGGTTTGGCAACATCTTAAGATTAATACTTTTACTCTGCGTTTTCAGTATGTATGCTAGAGTTCCTAATATATATTTTTTGTTATTCTAGAGGTGCTAGGTGTGTCTGTTCTGGTACATTTATGCTTTATAAAACCATCAACAATTGCTGCTTCTGCTTTAACCACCACACCTATATTCAAATAAACATAGTTGTTAGACCGCCAACATAGAGAATACAGAAACGAGTCTATTAAGCAGTAAACATTATAGAGTTGATGTAGGGTATTGGCTATATTTAGAACCTCATAAACCGGTTTGACAACATCTTAAAGTTAACAATTTTAGTCTTTTACATAAAGCATACAAAAACGATTCACTTAAGCTTTAAACACGCATTATATAGTTTTTGTAGAGTACTGGACATATTTAGAACCTTATAGAGCGGTTTTACAACATCTGAAAGATAATACTTTTACTCTGCGTTTTCAGCTTGTATGCTAGAGGGCCTAACATATTCTTTTAGGTATTCAATAAGTATTAGGAGTGTCGGTTCTGGTACATTTATGTTTTACTAAACCATCAACAATTGCCACTTCTGCTTTAACCAGCACACCCATATTCAAATAGACATACAGAAACGAGTATATTAATCAGTAAACACGCATTATATAGTTTATGGTGAGTACTGGATGTATTTAAAACCTTATGAAGCGGTTTGGCAACATCATAAAATTAATACTTTTACTATGCGTTTTCAGCTTGTATGCTAGAGGGCCTAATATATTTTTTTAGTCAGTTCACAAAAATGTGTAGCATCACAATCAACAATGTTCGATTTAAGCAGTAAATTGAAAGCGAACTAACCTATGATACGTGCTGGTTGATTTAGAAGGCAGCAGGTCATAACTCCAAGAGACAAGAAGTAATTGCAGAAAATTACCTTGAAATAGAAGAGGGCAAGTCATGCTGACATAAACAACAAGTTTGAAGAGTCCCATTCCAAGGTATCTTATCAGTTCGAACTGTTAAGGTGAAACTTGACGAGCTTGAATTCAAATGCAGAAGACTTGTAAAGCAACTTCAACTAACTCCAGAAATGACCAGAAATACAATAGCATGAGCTAATAGTCGTAAACATTCATCCCTTAATGATTGGAAAAAAGTGGTAGTGTAGTAAATAATCTTATATATTTATTGTTAATTATTTTTTATTGCAGGTTTAAAATCTTACAAGATAAGTCTATCAGGAGAAAAGAAATTGAGAGGTATAATTGAGATTGCGTAATCAAAACTATAAGACATCCAGTGTCTGTTATGGTATGGAACATAATAAGGGTAATGTGCATGTAGGGTTGCCATTCGCCCGATTTTTCGGGATTGCACCGTTTTGGAGTTAGTTGTCCATGAAAGTTTTACGCTTTACCGATTTTCAAGTGACTTCTGCAAATTCAATACCTCTAATACTGGGTGATTCAAATTAAGTGCGCACCATTGCTATCTTTGTTATTACTGATTTTACAAAGTAGGTTAAATTAGCAAACTAGTAGTGTTTTCGGTGCTGATTAATATGAAATTAATAAAAAAACAATCGAATAACTCGAATAACTCGGCGATATTGTGATTTGTAAAGGCTTATTCTGATAAACTCAAGATCCACGAACACCTCCGCGTACTATTACGTTAGCACCTATTGTAAAACTTCCATATTGTCGGTAATGGGTGCCATGAATACGGATAAAATATAAAAAAAATCCAATTAATGCTCCGCGAAAATCGAAAATGTCTTTACTAACCAGTATATTAAACCAACTATAAGAATTATTTGCTAGGGAGTGTGAAAATGTGTTTCTATTAATTTATTGTAACTTGAAAAACACTCCATAAAGACATTACAAATGTCTGAATCGATGTGGCTATTTGTAAGCATTTATTCTGATAAACACAAGCTCCACGAACACCTCCGCGTACTACTTCGGTAGCCACCTGTTGTAAAACATCCATATTGTTGTTTATGGCTGCCATAAAACCGGATAAAATATAAGAAAATGCAATTAATGGTCCGCGAAAATCGAAAATGTTCTTAGTAACCACTATATTAAAGCAAATGTATAAATTATTTTGCTATGAAGTGTGGAAATGTGTTTCTATTAATTTACTGGAACTTGAAAAACACTCCGGAAAGAGATTAAAAATGTCTGAATCGATGTGGCGATTTGTAAGCTTTTATTCTGATCAATACAAGCTCTACGAACACCTCCGCGTACTATTTTGCTAGCCGTCTATTGTAGAACATCCATATTGTTGTTGAAGGTTTTCATAAATAAGACTAAAATATAATTACATGCAATTAATGGTCCGGGAAAATCGAAAATGTTCTTACTAACCACTATATTAAACTAAATGTAGAAATTATTTTGGTAGGGAGTGTGGAAATGTGTTTCTATTAGTTTACTGGAACTTGAAAAACTCTCCCGAAAGACATGAAATAGTTCTGTATCGATGTCGCCATTTGTAAGCGTTTATTTTGATAAATACAAGATCCATGAACACCTCCGCGTACTATTCCGTTAGCCACCTATTGTGAAACTTTCATATTGTCGGTAATGGCTGCCATAAATACGGATAAAGTATAATAAAATCCAATTAATGGTCCGCGAAAATCGAAAATGTTTTTACTAACCGCTATATTAAAGCAAATATAGGAATTATTTTCAAGGTAGTGTGGAAATGTGTTCCTATTAATTTACTTTAACTTGAAAAACACTCCAGAAAGACATTAAAATTTTTTGTATTGATGTGGCCATTTGTAAGCGTTTAATCTGATAAATACAAGTTCCACGAACACCTTGTACTATATCGTTAGCCACCTATTGCAAAACATCCATATTGTTCTTGATGGCTGTCATAAATATGGTTAAAATATAACAAAATGCAATTAATGGTCGGCAAAATCAAAAAATGTTCTTACTAAGAGCTATATTAAAGCAAATGTAGGAATTATTTGCTAGGGAGTGTGAAAATGTGTGCCTATTAATTTACTGCATTTTGAATGTTGAGCCATGAAAAATCAGTAAGTTTATGCGATATTTGACTAAATTTTCTGGTACCAAATATTAATCTCAAGCATGAATTCTGAATCTTTTGTATTCTCTGAAAAAATTTTTTAGTGATACAAGGTTCATATATCTCTGAACAGTAGGAAAAATTACAAAGAACTAGAGTGTCACAAAGCATATATCAATTTTAGGATTAAGTAGGCTCGCTTAATGCAGTTAGTAATTTGAGTTTTGTATTTGCAACTGTTGTCCATTATAAGACCCAAGTCTCTAGTTTCAGTGTAGATAAGAATTGGCAATTTGTTTATAATTAATTGCACAGATTGTCGTAAAGATTCAATTTTAGATATATTGCCAAACAGATTTATTAGAATTAATTATTAATGACTGTTGCAGAGACGTACTACATATAATACGTAGGTATCTAAATGAATTATTATTAAATATGCAACTACAGCAACGTCCGGAATACTTGTAGGGAATGAGGGGGTTAACTTCCTTATATGTGGTTTACCAAATTATCTAAGCCTATGTTTAATCTGATAATCATATTTTAATGCGTACATACGTAATTCAGTGGCGTAACAAGACGGTTTGGCGCCGGTGTGCAAGAATAAATGATAGCCGCTGTAGACAAAAGTTTCAGAAAACAGAGGGGGGGGGGGTAATTTTTGATCATGCAACACTTTCAATTTAAAAGAAAATTAATAAGCTCTTTTCTTAACATGAAAGGTTACTTACTGCAAAATAAAACACATTTAGATGTTTCAATCTTTTATTAAATATAACATAATAATAATAATAATAATAATAATCCAATTATTCCCTATTGGGACATGGGGTATTCGTATATTCTCTCCAGTTGTCATTTTCAGTTGCTATTTGGCTCAGTTGTGCTCTTGTTTTACAGTTCTCCTCCACGTTTTTCGCAGGCGTCCTCTGTTTCTGAAACCCTAATAAGGGTTCCAATCAAAACTTTTCTGCAAATTTCAGTTTCACTTTTTCATAACGTATGCCCTAACCATCCATATTTTCTTCTCCTAATTTCTATATTAATGTCCACCTGATTTGTTCGGTCCCAAAGATCTTTATTCGAAATAATGACTGGCCACCAAACACCTATTTACAAACACCTGCAATTTCTGCTTTACCAGTTCTGTAGGGTCTAGGACATATCGCCGAATGGACAAAACGCCGAATCGTATTTTAATGCCCAAAACGCCGAATCGTGCCCAAAACGCCGAATTCGTTTGAGTGGACAAATCGCCGAAAATGCCCAAAACGCCGAATGCTGTCGGTGGACATATCGCCGAAAATGGACAAATCGCCGAATTAGTTGGCGTGGACAAAACGCCGAAAATGCCCAAAACGCTGAATTCTCTCGGTGGACATATCGCCGAAAATGGACAAATCGCCGAATTAGTTATCGTGGACAAAACGCCGAAAATGCCCAAAACGCCGAATTCTGTCCGTGGACATATCGCCGAAAATGGACAAATTGCCGAACCGTGTAAAATGACCCCACATGGATCGGAAAGTTGGCATCGCTCGATTTTGTTTAAAACCCCCGTTTGTGTCGGTGGACATATCGCCGAAAATGGACAAATCGCCGAATTAGTTAGCGTGGACAAAACGCCGAAAATGCCCAAAACGCCGAATGTTGTCCGTGGACACAACGCCGAAAATGGACAAATCGCCGAATTAGTTAGCTTGGACAAAACGCCGAAAATGCCCAAAACGCCGAATGCTGCCGGTGGACACATCGCCGAAAATGGACAAATCGCCGAATTAGTTACCGTGGACAAAACGCCGAAAATGCCCAAAACGCCGAATTCTGTCGGTGGACATATCGCCGAAAATGGACAAATCGCCGAATTAGTTACCGTGGACAAAACGCCGAAAATGCCCAAAACGCCGAATTCTGTCGGTGGACATATCGCCGAAAATGGACAAATCGCCGAATTAGTTGGCCTGGACAAAACGCCGAATCCTGTGAGTGGACATATCGCCGAAAATGTCCAAAACGTCGAATTAGTGGGCGTGTACCAAACGTCAAAGATGTCAAAATCACCAATTCCTGTTAGTGGGTATGGTACAAATTAAGGATGCAGAACATTTTATGGCCAAACAAATAGCGAGAATTGTTTTCAAGTTGTTATTTCTAAGTTACAACAATGCTAAATTCAACTAGCAATTGCTGCCAGCATAAACAACACCTGTAAACTAATAGTTGATATTCTAACTACAATTTTTGATATCCCGTGTGCATTTTTGTGATTGAGTATTGAAGGTGGTGTCATTTTGTTCCTTATGCTGGGACCCGCGACTGGGATGGGCGAGGGGGCTATCTGGGGATAAGTTATTATTTTAAAATATAAATAAAGTAAATATGTTTTAAAAACCAGAATATCTATTTCATATTCTATATCGCGTATATACTGCAACTTATAATCTAATAAAATAAAGTGATAATTGACCGTTATTGAATCCAAAATGGCGAACTTTAATTTTTTTATTTAAAAAACTCTTTGAATATAAAACAACAGGAAGGAGCATTTACCAGATGAGGTTGCGTCGAGAATGGAGGTTGCATATGGCGCATAGTTGTTTCCGTTTCACACTGGCGTACTGTCTGTAAAGGATATATTATGGGTTTATTATATATCAAGGATCAACATTTTATGTATTTCTACACATTTATATCGGGTGATTATAAATGTTTTTCCATCAAGCTACTTATGAAATATTTGTTATATGAATAATATGTAGGTGGCACTGTAAGTCTATGTCAAATTCGAAGTTAGCAGGTTAGGTTTTGCGTCAGTCCTGATTATAAAATCACCCGGTAAATTAATGCCTAGACAAGCTATTAGGTTAGCTTATTGGAATGTATATATATGAATTAAATAAATTATTATTTATTATTATATTATAATTGTTTTACTGAGTTTAAAAATTGTCGTTATTTGTATTAAACGAATTTTAATAGAAAAACATTATGTAAATTAATTCACATTGACATTAATTTAACGAGTTTCTGCTACAATCGCAAAATTTATATGGTGATAAATATAGAATAAGTTGGAGTTTTAACAAATTTATTTATTTTAATTTTTCTTAAATTTATTTATTTCCAACAGACAAATATAAATATTTCTAATATATGTATTTTTAAAAATAAATTATAAATTAACTTAGGTATACATTTTTAATAAAAGTAGTAAATAGACCACATAAGGAAACATTCTTGTGCTTGGCCTTTTTCTACAGTACCTTAAATTTTACTAGAATTGTTCTAAGCTTTTCTATATTGACTGCACTTTTTTATTTGTATGTGTTGTTTCACAAGATTGTCTGAATATATTTTGTTAATCGGTTGTTATTTCGCCATTTGTCAACGCACAAACATCTAACAGAAATCCTAGAAATGCAAGTTTATAATGTGTTTACTGCATTCAATCTAGACACTATATATTACATACTAGCTGACCTGGCAAACATTGTTTTAGATTATGACATGATGGGGAAAACCTTTCAAACCATTAAGCACAGAATGATAAAAGTATGACTGCAAATAGAAAGTCGTACAGTGTATAGAAAAACACACTTTCGATATTTTCCAATTTTCCGGCTGTCCCTTTAGATTTTTCCGAATTTTCTTTTTTTGCTAAACCACCTCGGGAGTAAGGCGAACAAAACAAAAAAAAATCATCGAAATCGGTCCAGTCGTTCTCGAGTTTTTGCGTTACTAACACACGGTGAGTGATTTTTATATATACAGATTATATTGCTTAAATAATGTGCAATCATTTATCCAAAATGAATAATTGGGCCAGTCAACAGCGTGTTTCTTGTGTTAACCAATTCGTCAAAACTAATTTTGTGATTTCAACCGAACGCGCCTCTTGCGAGAGAACAATGGGGGCATTAAAATTCGGACGAAAAACCCAATGGGGTGGAAATGCCGAAAACGTCATAGGTACCTGGGACATTAGAAGAATTAACAAATTCTCAACATTCTGTTACATACAATAGGTACCTAACTATTGTTTCTTTTACTAAGCGGTACAAACTTATTTTCGTGAACAAACTTTGTTGTCAATCATGGATTTCGAGTACTTTTTCTGCCAAATTACCCAAAGAATTATTTGAATAACTTGGCATTTTTCCTTGAAGAATTCATTAGCAAGCGCAGTATATAACACATGCAAAGTTGTGGTATGAGCGTTACATGTTTTTCTTCTAATAAATTTATAAAAAAGGCCACGCTCCACAACTCAGGAATGCCAGTTGATCCAATATAACTTCCAATAGATTTCAGTACAGCTATTATTATGTGCAATTCTCATGGAATGATCACCCAATTTTCGGTTAAAAAATGCCATCTTTAGATGTATCAAAGGCTGTTGTAGTTGACGGTTTACAGTCACAACTAACTTTTCCAGTTTGGTGATGCAGGAAGTAATGGCAAAACAGATATGTGTGTTTTGTGTCTGCTATCATATACCATGGAATTGTGGGTAGACAGAGTTATTAGCACTTGATTGGAACTATAAGTCTGACTTAAATTAACAATTTCGCCTAGCAACCATATGATGTCTTACGTTGCAACTTCTGTTAGATAATGACGGAACATCAATAGTCATAGTTGACCTTTTTGTTTAGCACCCTTTGGAAGGAACCAGGACGGTGTGTAAATTGTTTCCGGAAATGTTTTAGAAATGTAAGCGCACTGGGCCCTAAATACCGCCACTACCTCTTTTAATTTTTATGGCACTTAAACATTTTATAAGTTTGCTATTTGTTTTGTATAATCGATTACCTTTAATTTGAGACCCACCAAGTTCATGTTTAGTTTTTTCTTTGAATATAAAACAACAGGAACTAGTCTGGTCTTTTATTGGCCGTACTTAAACGTGCGACTGAAATCGCCATATGCAACCTCCAAGTATGACTCATTTGTGGTAGTTTATTCATGGTAGTTGTCAAATAACGTGATCATATGGGTATAATTTTTGCATGTTAATTGTATAAAGCCTTAGTCAATGCGTACATATTTTCAAATAATATTTATTTACAAGCTGGTTGGTAATTAAAATTAAAATATTGACTGTCCTGAACTGCCAGCAAAACTTAACTTTCATATACCTGATATAAGAACGAGAAAAGGTCTCACATTTGTTAATACTTGTCCTAGGACAAATTCCTATAAAAATTCATCACTTTTTGCAAGCACTGCATCATACAATCTTATTAATAATGAAATTGACATATTCCACTGTGACTTGAAAGGTTTTTCTAAGGATTTGTTTTATACTGTACCTAAGTTTATTGTAATCTTAGGTTGGTTTTCGACTGTATAATAAAAATTATGTTTGAGTTAGTTCTAAATATGAAATTGTAGACTGTCTATAATTGGGCTTCCTGTCTGTTGGAAATAAATAAATTTAAGAAAAATTAAAATAAATAAATTTGTTAAAACTCCAACTTATTCTATATTTATCAGTTATCACCATATAAATTTAGCGATTGTAGCAGAAACTCGTTAAATTAATGTTAATGTGAATTAATTTACATAATGTTTTTTTATTAAAATTTGTTTAATACAATTAACGACAATTTTTAAACTCAGTAAAACAATTATAATATAATAATAATAAATAATAATTTATTTAATTCATATATATACATTCCAATAAGCTAACCTAATAGCTTGTCTAGGCATTAATATACCGGGTGGTTTTATAATCAAGACTGACGCAAAACCTAACCTGCTAACTTCGAATTTGACATAGACTTACAGTGCCACCTACATATTATTCATATAACAAATATTTCATAAGTAGCTTGATGGAAAAACATTTATAATCACCCGATATAAATGTGTAGAAATACATAAAATGTTGATCCTTGATATACAGGGTGTTATTTAAGTACGTGGCCAAACTTCAAGAGGTAATTCTTTCAGTGATTCTAAGACGAAAAGTTTATATAAACATAGGTCCGGTAATGCTTCGTTTTCAAGATACAGGGTGTCAAACTTTTTTTTAAAAATCATTTTTTCGTAAAAATTTTAATAATCCTTCAGCCGATTTTGTTGAAATTTGTCAGTGTTATTTATGGTAGAAAGGGGCTAATTTAGCCCTAACTAGATTAAAATTATTAAGTTTAGTGGCGTCCTGGGGGGCACCTTAACCAATATTTTTGACAAAAAAGTGTGCGCCACTGACTTCTTTAGAACTTTTATATTTTTTTTTTCGCATTAAGCAGCTAAAAATACAACTTTTTTGTCTCGTTATTTTTTTGTATCTTGCTCCGTTTTCGAGAAAAAAAATTACTATTGCATGTCCATGGACAGCAAAAAAACATTTTTTAATAAATAATAAAACACAAAAAATATTTTTTAGCTAGCATTAATTGTTATAACAATTTCTAAGACCAGAATAGACTATTGATATGGAAAAAAATAACAGGTACACCCCAGTTTTTAATAGTTTGGTAGTTTTAGTTTTTTATTATGTTGTCCCAGGGACATGCAATAAAGTTATTTTTATTTTTTTTCTCAAAAACGGAGCAAGATACGAAAAAAAATAAAGAGACAAAAAAGTTGTATTTTTAGCTACTTAATGCGAAAAAGAATATAAAAGTTCTAAAGAAGTCAGTGGCGCACATTTTTTTGTCAAAAATATTGGTTAAGGTGCCCCCCGGGACGCCACTGAACTTAATAATTTTAATCTAGTTAGGGCTAAATTAGCCCCTTTCTACCATAAATAACACTGACAAATTTCAACAAAATTGGCTGAAGGATTATTAAAATTTTTACGAAAAAATGATTTTTTTTTTAAAGTTTGACACCCTGTATCTTCAAAACGAAGCATTACCGGACCTATGTTTATATAAACTTTTCGTCTTAGAATCACTCAAAGAACTACCTCTTGAAGTTTGGCCACGTACTTAAATAACACCCTGTATAATAAACCCATAATATATCCTTTACAGACAGTACGCCAGTGTCAAGCCGAAACAACTATCCGCCATATGCAACCTCCATTCTCGACGCAACCTCATCTGGTAAATGCTCCTTCCTGTTGTTTTATATTCAAAGAGTTTTTTAAATAAAAAAATTAAAGTTCGCCATTTTGGATTCAATGACGGTCAATTATCACTTTATTTTATTAGATTATAAGTTGAAGTATATGCGCGATATAGAATATGAAATATATATTCTGGTTTTTAAAACATATTTACTTTATTTATATTTTAAAATAACTTATCCCCAAATAGCCCCCTCGCTCATCCCAGTCGCGGGTCCCAGCATAAGGAACAAAATGACACCACCCTCAATACTCAATCACAAAAATGCACACGGGATATCAAAAATTGTAGTTAGAATATCAACTATTAGTTTACAGGTGTTGTTTATGCTGGCAGCAATTGCTAGTTGAATTTAGTATTGTTGTAACTTAGAAATAACAACTTGAAAACAATTCTCGCTATTTGTTTGGCCGTAAAATATTCTGCATCCTTAAGGCTGGGGATTGAAACGAAGAAAATTCACCAATCTTCCCTCTTTCTTTATCCTGTTGTGTGGTGCTGGTATCTGTATTAATATAGACGCACTCGAATTTTCCACCGTATAATTTCTACCTCGCTATTCAACTTATGCAAGGGTTTGTTTCTCTGCTGAGCAGGTGTGTTCTAAGCAGATGTGGGCCAAAAACACGGACAGATGTTTTTGCCGGTGCAGATAATTTTAAGATTATTCTGTGATTTTAAGTAAAATAAGCTTCATGGCCTTTGTATGTGTGTATTATCGAAACCTCATTTTACCTTGAATCCGGTGCTTTATGCTTCTTGGCCTTTCAGTCACTATAACAAAGAAATCTGTGAAATTTAGTTAAAATAAACAGGAACCAAGTGATTCTGCCAAATTCTGAATCTATTATGTACAGTGACCGCCAAAAAGTCGGCCTAATATGGGAAAAAAATTATTTTGATTTTTCAAAACAACTTTTTACGTCAATAATTTGTGCTTGTCTAAAAACCTATTTAGCCCCTATCATATATACCGAGTGATTTTTACTTATTTAGAAAATAGAGTTTTCCGAAATTGTCAAAATCCAAAAAGTGCTATTTTTAGGAAACTAAGTAACATTTCAATCAGATTTTTTTAGAGTGTGTTATTTTTAGCTAACTAAACAATTCCAGGCCAGAAAACTCCTATTTTTTTATAACTTTAGCTAATTATTAATTTTTGAAATTTTTTTATATTTTTCAAAATTTCACATACCAAGACTTAATATTAAAATCAAAAATTTTTATGTGAAGACTAACGATTTATAAGTGGAAAAAATAATATAATATGTTAATTTCTTCTTTAGATTTTTTATCATTTACCGAAAAGTAGTATGTTGCAGAATTTTTCCGTTTTTATGCAGGGCGCTTTTTAGGAGAAATATTTTTCAATTCTAATTGATAGCTATTTAAATGGCTTCTAGAAACTCTAATCTAGCCCTGTTAATGAATTACTGTTACAAAAATCCTGTAAATGTTTTCTTATAGTTGTCCAAATGAGATTTTTCTTTATCCAATTTACATTTCTAAAAAATACTAATTGTCGGTAAATAATAAAAAATGTAACGAAGTAATTAACATTTTGAATTATTTTTTGAAAAAATTACTCTTAAAGAGATGAAAAGGGGTAAATTGTGTTTTCACGAATTCGTCAGTATCTCTTAGACCCGGTAAAATATCGACTTGGTGTTTGCTTGCATAAGTATCCAATGCAAATGTCTAAAAACTCATTTCGGGATTTTACCCTAATCAACCCTTAAAGTTCGAATCTGCATTCTGGGTGAAGTATAGAACTCCTTGTATCTCCTGTGATTGTTAAGTTAGAGCATTCTTTTTTGGTATATAGATGTGTTTTTTAAATCTTTAGAAAGGGGTTTTAAAGTTTTTTTAAATTTCACCACTAAAGCGGTACAAACGGAAAACCGAAAAGGGGTAGGGGGTTAGAATGATTTTTTTCGCTCTGGGTTCATTTCAGTATAAGACTGACTGAAATAATTTTTCGAAATTTTACCCCTAAGGGGTGAAATGGGGTAAACTGTGTTTTCACGAATTCTAAATATTTCATAGAATAAAATGGGAGGATTTCTAAAATTCCCCCCCCCCCCCCAAGTGGTGGAAATGGATATATATATATATATAATATATGAATACAACATTTAATAAGTACATTAGTAGTAAATTAAGCAAGAAAGTACATACGTATTACGTAAAAAACTAATCTGTTACATTATTATTTGTAATGTACGTGAAGATATAAACTACAATTCAATTTTTAAAAAAGTTTTTGGTAGCGGAAATGAACACGGGTCTCCTGAGCGAGAGTCAGGTATCCTAGCATATACTCTATACAGGGTTATAATTTCTTTTCTTCAACCAGCTATATACTTCCCAGATTCATGATATTTAAGCCAAAATGTACTTATTTTATTGACTGAATTTTTATCAGTAATAATGTATTAAGGGCAAATGATTTTGCCGGTGAAAATGTTTTGCGAAAGTTTCTTGTTTTGGCAATGTCACAAGACAAACTAACTTTATAGATGAGGGAATTTGTCAAAGTTATTTTGTTGAGGGCATTGCCAAAAAACAACAAATCTTGAGTAAAACGTGTTCCGAGCAAAATCATGAGCCCGAAACACATTTCGTGGAGTATTTCCCAAATATGGGTTAATTTTGTATCAGTATACAATGAATATGACATTTATACTATATATTCACAATGACAGTTTAATGACGTTTTTCAAATGCCACATTGCTTAAAACAACATATTTGGTGGTTTCCATGGATACAAGTGGTAAAAGAAACTGATAAAATTTCAAGGAAAAATTTTGATTTTTTGCCACTATAAAAACACGTGATTGGTTGAATTTTGGAAAATTATGGCGTTTGATTGGATAATAGGAGATGCGGGAAATAGTCACTGAAATTAGTTCAACACTAAATTATTATTCAAATATTAACACATTGGAAATGAGATTACCACTTTATAATAGATTATTTAAGCATTACAAGATACTATCAAACAAATTATTTTTAAAATTGTTTTATTTATACATTGCATATCTACATTCAACGGTTTTGTGTTGAACGTGATAATTAAACTATTTAGGTGATCCTTATAAAACATCTATAAAATAATGCTTTTTAGAGGCGCGCATCCAGCGACAGGGCCGTATCAAAGTTAGAAATAAATAGTAATTTTGATTAAAATTAATATTATAAAATATTTTAGTTATTTAAAACAACGGTTTTGTAACTAAACAATCAAAAGTAACGATTAACGCGTACAGCAGCTGAACAAGTTAGGTTAAAAAAATTTTTTATGTTTAATAATCTTCATTATCGTTTCCATAAGCCTGCATATTGTACGACTATACAGTGTGGTAAAAAAGTCTGGAACACCTGAAACATCTTGCTTTATTTGCATTTTTCTCGAAAATTTCTTTATGCAACTTCATAAAACTTTTATACTACAATACTCAAAACGATGTGCTCTTCCACTTCCTCGAACAAAATATTGGGGTTATCATTTAAAAAAAATGCTCCAATTGACCCTGCTGGTGTACGCCACTGTATATAGTTCTAGAGTATTTCAAAAGATAGCAAATTTACAATGCTTTTTGATCCCTTCAAGCGGTTTTGCCACAAAACAGGATTTTGCAAGATATTTCAGATGTTCCAGACTTTTGTACCACACTGTATAATATTTTTATAAGAGACTGTGAGTTTGTGACAATGTAAAGCAAATTGGTTCCCAACAACTTTATAATATAACTGTTATAAAAGTAAGAGAAACGTCTACTTTAATGACAGATTTTAGTAGTAATGACTTTCAAGACGGTTGCGGAAAAACATTATTTTTCAACCTAAAAATAAATATTATTCAACAACTGTTTTCTTCATAATTCATATTTCGTTCTAAACATTTCTGTTCAGCTATTAATTATTACGTATAGCAAAACAGCTATGAATCCGAGCTCTAATAATAATCATTCACTGTCACTCGTATTCGCGATTTACCGTATTGTTAATTTTGCATTTCCCATTGCATTGCAAAACGTGGATATAGTTCCGTACGTGGGACCTGAAAATAAAATTTAAAGTCCCACACGGGCGAAGTTTTATCACACGTTTGCGCGGTCTTTCCTCTTGTACTCTTATCCGTTCCTCGTTCTTATAGTGTGTCGGTCATCTGTTCTGTTCATCGATGTATATTAATTAATATTGTCGTCTGCTATTAACGTTATTGATTGATAATGGCAACTTCATATGAATTAAAGATAAACGATGCCTTTAACAGTTATGAAGAATTAAATGAAGCCATAATGTTACATGAAAAACAGAATAAAGTACAATTTTCGAAACTAAATTGCAAAACTCTTGACAATGCTAAAAATCACTGCCCCAAGTTATACAGTATCGCAAACTCAACATTAAAGTATTATGTTATAAAATACTTTGCATTCACGACAAAGTTGAAATTATTAATTTTCAAAACGACGTATATAGTAATTGCCAAAACACCAATAATTTGGTATTTAACGAAGGATTTGTAGAACACGATTATTACAGTAATAATAATCTACTAGCAGTAGAACATGATTGCCAAAGCACCAAAAATTTGGTAGACATTATGAGCGAAGAAAATGTTAACAATATTCTATAATTCGATTAATCCCATTCTGTAGAGACAAAAGAAGAAATCGTTTGTGATATGAATTATTCAGAAATTGTTGATGATGGATCATGTTTACATAACATTTGTTTGCCGGTATGTTATAAGCATTTACTTTTACGGACATTTCTTAGATTTTAGTAATCACATATTTTTAGGAAGCAATAAAATCTCGAGGTAGACCTAGAGGAAGATCGCTAACAGCTATTGGTTTACCAAGAAAGAAAGAAAGGAAAAATTAAAGAGCCTCCAAAATTACTGCAAATCAATACTGTATCTTGTATTTTATGGAAGATCACACAATACTGATTTATTATAGGCATTTGTTAGTGTAAAATTCTTATTAATATATAGGTAAAAAGAAAAACATATATTTTGTTGCTCATTCTATCTAGTAGCTTTCTATTAAATTATTATCGGTTTTGCAATCGGTTTTTATTAAATAACTTAAAATATTCATTTACCTACGTCTCTACCTAATAACATTTTAGAAATTATAGTGCAAAAGTGTATGAAAGTATGTCGGGATTCTAACGAATAATTAGCAATCCCGTACCATAGGACAAACGGGCAAACGCGTGATTTTAACTCCGCCCGTGCGGGACTTTAAATTTTATTTTCGGGTCCCACGTACGGGGCTATATCCACGTCCTAAATTTAACGCACTTCGTGCCATGTTCACAACCTTGGTTTTGTATATGGCTTTGTAACGACAATACGACATCTGTAGTACAATGCCTAAACTATTTATACGCTATTTATGTGGAAATTTATCAGGTGTCTGCAAAAACAGCACCGATAACCGACATTTGGCGTTGTAATATTCGTCCTAAATGACAACAGCTTGAATTTATTTAGGAATCACGTACTATCAATAATTAAACGTCAGAAATAGTTCACTGAGGTCTTAAATGAAAGATCAAAAATCGTATCTTCCTGTAAGCCATTTTACAGTTTCTGTTTTCTATTTTTCACAAGTAAATTTTCCTGTTGGATGACAGAAATACTAATGAAAAATGCCTACAAAAGCGTCGATATTTTGAATACAATTTTACAGCGCAAGCGAATCTGTTACCATTTATAAAATAGTTTACGCCGATCTGCCAACATTCGTCTTTGAAATGAAGCCTTGTTTAACTTCATACGACGCGTGTGAATCGACAATACGTGATTCCTATGTATCAATCTGTCCCTATTATTACAACATAAGCCAAACGCCAGCCTTAATTTGTACCATACCCACTAACAGGAATTGGTGATTTTGACATCTTTGACGTTTGGTACACGCCCACTAATTCGACGTTTTGGACATTTTCGGCGATATGTCCACTCACAGGATTCGGCGTTTTGTCCAGGCTAACTAATTCGGCGATTTGTCCATTTTCGGCGATATGTCCACCGACAGAATTCGGCGTTTTGGGCATTTTCGGCGTTTTGTCCACGGTAACTAATTCGGCGATTTGTCCATTTTCGGCGATATGTCCACCGACAGAATTCGGCGTTTTGGGCATTTTCGGCGTTTTGTCCACGGTAACTAATTCGGCGATTTGTCCATTTTCGGCGATGTGTCCACCGGCAGCATTCGGCGTTTTGGGCATTTTCGGCGTTTTGTCCACGCTAACTAATTTGGCGATTTGTCCATTTTCGGCGTTGTGTCCACCGACAACATTCGGCGTTTTGTGCATATTCGGCGTTTTGTCCACGCTAACTAATTCGGCGATTTGTCCATTTTCGGCGATATGTCCACCGACACAAACGGGGGTTTTGAACAAAATCGGGCGATGCCAACTTTCCGATCCATTTGGGGTCATTTTACACTGTTCGGCGATTTGTCCATTTTCGGCGATATGTCCACGGACAGAATTCGGCGTTTTGGGCATTTTCGGCGTTTTGTCCACGATAACTAATTCGGCGATTTGTCCATTTTCGGCGATATGTCCACCGAGAGAATTCGGCGTTTTGGGCATTTTCGGCGTTTTGTCCACGCCAACTAATTCGGCGATTTGTCCATTTTCGGCGATATGTCCACCGACAGCATTCGGCGTTTTGGGCATTTTCGGCGATTTGTCCACTCAAACGAATTCGGCGTTTTGGGCACGATTCGGCGGTTTGGGCATTAAAATACGATTCGGCGTTTTGTCCATTCGGCGATATGTCCAGGTCCCGTTCTGTAACCGTCCACGATTCCGACCCATAAAGTAGAACAGGTTTTACCATTACATCAAACACTCTCAAAATATAACGTGAAACATAAAAATACATATGAAAATACAAAAACAGAAACCACCTAAAAAGAATACAAATTTAAATAATTCACAAGAAAAATAAAATATATAAATATATAAATATGTAGGTATAGCACTTTAATTAAACTCTCTTTTGCGAGACTTTGCTAAAGCTAATATCAGTGAATTAAAACCAAGAGTACTGGCTCTTCCTTTCTCGATACTCAGTAATGCAAAACTCTTTAGGCGTATTTGGCGCATCTTACTTAGCAAAAAGTTTTTAATAATTTTTAATTTAGAAAAAGATCTCTCAATGGAGGCTGTAGTGACAGGATGTAAAAAATAGGATATAAGCTATATACAAATCTGCAAAGCTAGCCAATGATGTGTGATTAGACAGACATTTTTCTCCCACTTCCTTCACTGATAAGCAAGATTTAATACTAGTTGTGTACGAAGATGGAAATTGTATAATTTGCTTTAATAAGCCGTCATCGCGATCAGTTTCATACATAGTTTGAAGTAATTTGGCACTCTGTATGACCTCTGTATCTGAGGCAATCGTCAGAAATTTGCGGTTTAAAACTTTGTATTTATAGTATGTTACTATGCACTATGAAATCTAAGAATCACAAGCACACACTAGAGCTGGAACTTCTAATCCACTCAAAAGGAGAAAATACTGCTCACTCAAAAGAGCTCAGTGGCGCTCACGTATCATAGTCTGTTGCCGCTTTGAATCACTATTCTAGGAAAACTTTTATTTTCACTAAAAACTCTGCTACCGCGGCGCCTATATAGATTCGGCGCCGAGGTTCTTCGCACCCCCTGCACATATGATAGTTACGCCACTGACGTAATTACAATCTAAAAGCTTGCTGTCGCATCTAGATAGTACACGAAATTTATATATGAAGTTTTAACACCATACCTCTTCTAGTTTTTGAGATATTCTGTTCACTAAAAATTTCTCCATTCTTTACTATACATTTCATACGCTGGAAGTGTGCTTTTATGTACAATATTTTAAAAAAATACCTTGATGCTGAATTTTATACCGCGCGTTCCCGGTACGCTTTGTTTAAACAATGTCTGTAGTATTTGTTAAAAATAAATTCGTGATTAGTTTGACATCATATGAATCTAAAAAGAATAAGCTTTCCATTGGTTTAAAAATCATTGAGAAATATTTAAAACTAAGCTTGTGAATGCGATGTACGCATAAAATTCATCAATTTTTTTTAATAAAAAAAATGTCGGAAAATATTTTTCTGCCTTTTTGCAATCTCAAAAAGAATGCAGCCCTCCACATTCAAATCCGCAAGGTCATTTTAGATAGTGCAAATTTTTTTAAAACATATCTTCGATTGCACACCCCGTAATTGAATTTGTGTTCCCTGATTCCTGGATAAATCGTAAGTGAAAAATTAATGGAACATTTTTGTAGAGAATTTTATGAGGAATAATATCTCATATAATTATTTTTCTCATTAAATTCATATTTGCTAAGAAAAACTCAAAAAACTGTTCTAGAGAAACTTTAAACCCCTCTATGGGACAACGCTCCACCCGAATTCTTGATGACTTTTAGTATGTTGTATTTGTATACAATGGAACTCTAACAACAATATCAAAAATCAGCTTGCCATCACTTTTTCTTACTTTTTCCTATTTTGCTGCCTTATTTAGAGATAATTTCAAAATTTAAAATGAAATTAAGAATGGCGTGTATAAAATATGTCCAAGTCTCGCACATCTGTCCATTGTTTTTCGAAACAGCGCCGGTATGCCTGAAACTATTGGCGGGAGACCACCAATGCAATCTCAGAAATATTTGAAATGTGTACAATGGGTGCACAAACCGTTGTTATTTAGTTAAGTAACAATGTTATAACTTACTTAATAAAACAGAATAATAGAATTTCATTCGTATGGTAGTAATAATACGGAAAAGGTAAGGTTATGTAGATGAGTTAATTTATAACAACGCCCTGAAAAGTAGTTCGTAAAAACAAGTGTCTTATTTATCGAAGATTCGACGCAATTTTCAAACGTTAACATATTAATTCATAATGAATTTGTAATCTCAACGGTCTAATTGAATTAAAACAAACGCACCTCATTTAATTAAAAAAGAAACCTTGACCGTCCTTGGCGTTTCCCGCGCATAGTAAACGAGGCTGCGCAGTGATACATGTGTTGCAGTGAGTGTGGCGTCAGGTGGTACAGAAACTATTGTGTTATTTATGATTTTCGTGTATTTATAAGTAAAAAATGGTGTTATCGGAAGATTCTGACGATCATTTGTTCAAAAAGCACCAAGAATTATGCAACAAATTAAACTTGGACGTCGCGACAATTGCACAAGCTTGGGAGAGTTTTCAAAATATACAAACAAATTACACATTGGAGGTGAGCATTTCATAACTAATTATTATCCAAAAGTAATGAACACATTCTTGCTTATATCTTCCAGGGCGATGCTCTCCACTGGCTGGGTTGTGCAGTGTTTGTTGCCTGTAGAAGAACAACAACGCCCACAATCGGTCGTACCTTAGTTGAAGGCAATTGCGTGAGTCTCACAAGCTTGCTACGGCACTGCAATTTAAGGTTTGTCATGACTAACAAGTCTTCGCATGAAGTAACTATTTGTTTGCAGTTTAACCCAATTTTTTAACAAAATCACAAAGTGGGCGGACATGGCCAATATGTCTGAAGAGTTCCGGCTTAAAATAAAGCGGCTCGAGGGGAATTTTGCAGTTTCCTATAATATCTTCAAGAAGTTCACCCCGATTTTTAATGAAATCTTCAAAGGTCCTATCGAGACGGAGCCATCAAGGCAACCTCGGAACAGAAAACAAAGGTGTGAACGTGTTTCTTCCCAAAATGTGCGTAATTACCACTTGCTTTTTGTAGAGCACCACCGTGCACTCCCACAAAGGTGTTTGAGTTTTGTTGGACGCTTTTTACTACCATAAAAGGAGAAAACCCGCCATATAGTGAAGATATCGTCATGTCCTACCATTTGTTACAAGCGTGTTGTGATCTTGCATTTAAAAATGCATTTTTAGATGATAGGAGAGATTTGCTCAATGTAAACTTTTCGGGTAAGTAAGAGTAATGAGAGGCTTATAGCCAAAATAATAATACTGTTTGAATCGCTTGAATCGGCTTGATAATTCGAATCAATTAAAACCAGTCTAATTCGGAGCATGGATTACTGGATTACTGAATCCTTTAATAAACTCCAGTATCTTTACTTAAATATTTGTATACCTATACAGCAATTAGAATCATAATATTGACGTTAGTGTCTAGGACCTGATATTCAGGGAACCGAACCAAACCATATGTTTCCGGTGTTTAAACTGCCGCAAAGTTTGAGATCATAAATCAGTGTTTGTGTTTTATCAAATTGTGATCGGGTTTCCTCCATTCTCCCCTATTTTTCGCTCTTTCCAGTCATGTATTGCCCAAAGGTGCAGGTCTTCTTCCACGCATCTTATCCATTCCTTCTTTGGCCTTCCTCTTCCTCTCCTTTCGCCTGGTGCTTCTAGTAAAATTCTTTTTGTCACTCTTTTTCTGTTCATTCTCAGTATGTGTCCAATCCACCTTAGTCTTTGCGTTTTAATGACGGTTATTATGTCTGGTTCCTTGTATAGTATCCCATACTCTGAGTTTCTGTTGTGTCTCTTGATTTAGTACCCACGTTTCGCTCACATACAACACTGCTGATCGGATCACTGTTTTATAGATCTTAGTTTTCATCTTCCACGACACATTTTTTGCACTGAACACTCCATAAAGCACCTGCTGTTAGTCTTTTTTCTATTTCGTTGGTTTGATTCCCGTCTTTCAATACTTCTGTTCCTAGGAATTTGAAGTCCTCTACGTTTTCAAAAATGTACTCCTTCCCCAATTCATTTCGTATCTTTAGATTTTCCTTGGCGATGCCTTTTCTCCTGGTCATTTCCATGTATTTTGTCTTTTTCTCGTTTATTGTTAGGCCGTATTTTCTTGATGTTTTCTCTAGTCTTTTTACTTCCTTTTACTATAAAGGAAGTATTGGATTCACCCCAAAAATTCGAAATTGAGTTTTCAACGGATCTTCACGTTTTAGAGTCCCCTGATCCCAAAAAACATATTTTTTTTCATTGATCTGTCTGTGTGTGTGTCTGAGTGTGTGTCTGTCTGTGAACAGAATATCTCAAAAAAGAAAAGAGGTATGGCGTTGAAACTTCATATATAAGTTTTGTGTACTATGTAGATGAGACAGTAAGCTTTTGAAGAAAATCACATAACCGGAAGTAGGTGTTTACTCTTGTGATTTTTCAGGTTTTTTCGATTTTTTCAAAAACGGCTCTAACGATTTATTTTAAACTTTACATTTTTCTTACATTTTTAATGTGTATTGATGTGAGATAGGTGATTTTCCAGTTGAATACTTCTAAAGTGGGTTTCTTTTGTTTTTTTTTTCTATTTTTTTTTATTAACTCCTATTTTAAATAAAACACCCGGTATATTATTACATTTTTGAATTCACCTTAAAATTCTAGAGAAAATCGTACGACACTCATTAATGACCAATAGAAAAATTAGTTCACGAGCCGTATCCAAGACAACAAAATTTCTTGGAAATTTTTTGTAGGTAGACATTACTTCTTTTTAGGGTTTGTGTTGTTACGATTTTCCGAGGGGTTAACCACTAAGGAAAAAATGTGACAAGATTGCGAAATTTAATGGATTTCTAGGGATTTCCAGCGATTGCGGAGAATTCCCTAAGATTGCGCGGGATTTCCAAAGATTGCGGGGGATTGCCAAAGATTGCGGAGATTTCCAAAGAATGCGAAAGATTTCCAACGATTGCGTGAGACTGCTGGATGATTTTCGCAACCATTTTGAAGATTAAAAAAAACAAAGTAGTGTCGAAAATATGGGGACATAAATAAGTAGCTGTATAGTCATACTGATTTAAAAAAGAATTAATCAGTGTCGGGATTATAAAGATAATCTGACAAAATGCGACAGTAAAAAATTTATTTAGTCGAAGTATCTATTCATTATTGATATAACATTTTAATAAAATAATATCACGTAACAGGTCTTTCTACGTAAGTATATGAATATACTATTAAATATAAACAATAAAAAACAAAATCTTTCTTAGTATCTAATAGTTACTATACTAACGGATTAGCATGTAGGTACAGTCGTGTGCAAATAAATCTGGGACAGTGTTTTTTTCACATGCAGATTCAGTTAAGAATTGAAGAATATCTCCATGGATTTCCTGCTATCAGAAAGAGTTACATTAAACTTTAACAGGTACTGAAACCCGTAACTCTCTCTGATAAGAGGAAATCCATGGAAATATTCTTCAAATTCTTAACTGAATCTGCATGTGAAAAAAAGACTGTCCCAGATTTATTTGCACACGACTGTACTTTGGCACATACTTAAAAAACAGTAATGTCTCCTGCACCCAAAAAACATGTTTTTGCTCATTGGTCTGTGTGTCTGTGTGCCTGTTTTATTACATTAAAAATGTAATAAAAATGTAAAGTTTGGAAAAAATCGTTAGAACCGTTTTTGAAAAACAAGAATAAACATCGCACTTCCGGTTATGCGATTTTCTTCAAAAGCTAGCTGTCGCATCTAGATAGTACACAAAACTTATATATGAAGTTCCAACGCCATACCTCTCTTCGTTTTTGAGATATTCTGTTCACAGACAGACAGACGGGCGGACGGACGGACGGACACACAGACCAATGAGCAAAAACATGTTTTTTGGGTTCAGGGGACTCTAAACCGTGAAGATCTGTTGAAAACTCAATTTCGAATTTTTGGGGTGAATCCAATACTTCTTTATCGTAAAAAGAAGTAAAACCCGTCTGCAAAACTTAACAGTGTGTTATTTACTGAATGGTTAGTTGTACGTAAAAAACCTGTATTATCTTTTTTTGTAGAGAATTTCCTAGCCTCCATTTTTTGTAATAACTAAAAATGCCATACGACCCATATAAAGCGAGATATTTGCGAAAAACTAATTTCTGTGACCTTTGACCTTGAATAACTCAAAACGCAAGCGCGATATCGATGGGAACTTTTGAGACATTATTTGTAACTAGCAACCCAGTGAGACAAATGTCTCATTTAAAAAAACAAAAAAGACCGTTTTTCAAATAGAACGCGTATTAAATAAAAACTGTACCCAGACCTGGAAGGTGTCAAAGTGGTTGCCTAACCGATCGAGGTTTTAAGGCGCAGAGGGTCGCAGCTCCGTTTGGCTGCTGAAACAGCGTACTGACACTTCCGGTTTTCGAGAAATCACGTGATTTCTCGAAAACCGGAAGTGTCACGTGACTGAAATTCGGTTCCTGACCTGACATGACCATTCCAAACATATAACTTTCATAACTTTTTTCTCTATCTCTTACGGTTTGGCTGCTGAAACAGCGTCCCGGACAGACAAAACAGCGTCCCGGACAGACAAGTCTATTAGATAAAGGATGTCAAAATAAAGGTGTATGCAAAATTTCAGCTCACTTGGATTTTTTTGGCAGATGCTGCGGTTTTCCGTCTAATGTAACTGGACTATTGTATATGCAGTGTAAATTGCAAAAATGTCAAAATACAAACTAGTGGACTACTGCAAACCTGTCATAGCTATACATCCAACCAGTTTTACTGAATGTCAAACAGCTTCAAACATGCAATGTTCTGTGCCCGTGTTAGGTGTGTTTTTGAATATATTGAAGAAATTAAAGATGAAATTAAATAGCACCTACCCTTACCTGCTATTTGTTTGTATGCGTATGCACTGTTTTATTGTAGTCTGTTGCACGTAATTTTGACAGCACACCAAAACGTTCCGTCTGTAAACTGATAATTACGCGGTTGGCAGGTGCCGGCGATCAGGTTTCAGGGTGACTACCCAGTCAGCATGCGCACACCGGCCATTTCCACCACCTATAACACGTTTACGATGTTTTTAGGCTAAAGCACGCGGTGGGATTTTGTGGATTTCGGAGCGATTGCGAAGCGATTGCGTGGATTGCAGAGAGATTGCGGAGAGATTGCGGGATTGCGGTGAGATTGCGAAGGATTTCCGTTGTGATTTCGGGGATTGCGGATGAATTTGTGACAAGATTGCGGGAAGTGGTTAACCCCTCGCGATTTTCTTACCGAATCTCCCTTCGAGCATTAATTCATATCCGGAAATTATTTTTCGTGCATTCAACCACGTCCTAATTTGCCCTCGCGTCCCGCTGGGGCAAATTAATACGACGTTGTTGGAACGCACTCAAAAAAATTTCCGGAAAGAATTAATGCTCTTATGAGATTATATGTGAAAATTTGTCTCTTCAACTAACACTTGATTTTGTACCGTTTTTGTAGAATTTGTAATTTTTGAAAATTTTTAACAAATGGTTAAAAATTAAAAATGAAATTTTTGACTAATTATAAGATCACTGTAAAAGGAAGTTGTGTGAGTGTATCACACCAGATTTTTATTAATTCTTTAAGTTCGTCCTTGGTTCTGGCCATTATTGTTATATCGTCGGCAGAAGCTATGCATTGGTGTGAGTTCTTACTGATTATATTTTTTTCTAATATAAGGTTGAAAAGAATCGCTGAAAGTGAGTCTCCTTGTCTTAGACCACTATTTGTGCTGAAACTTTCCGACACGTCTCTTGTATTTGGTTCCGTTTCTATTATCGTCATCTTCACTAATTTTACCAACTTGTCTGGAATCCCCAATTCCTTCATGGCCTCTAGGAGTTCTGTTCTTTTTACGCTGTCGTAAGCTTGTTTATAGTCAATGAACAATGTGTGTAGATGAACCCCTCTTTCCAACAGCTTTTCTTGGATTTGTTTTATTGTGAAGATCTGGTCGGCCACTGATCTGTCTTGCCTAAAACCACATTGGTACTTTCTTATTATCTGCTCAATATATGGTCTCAGCGAGGGTCACAGCTTTTCCTCTATTACCTTGGCAAGCACTTTATAAATTACACCCAATAATGCGATGCCTCTGTAATTTTCGCATTGGTACCTACTTCCGCTTTTGTATATTGGACATATTATTGCACTTTGCCATTCCTTGGGCATTTTGTTATTCTGCCATATATTTTTTATTAACAGATGGATTTTCTGGTGCAGCCTCTTTCCTCCGTTTTATAATCAGCTCTGCTTGTATGTTGTCCTTGCCAGGGCTTTTGTTGTTTTTACTTCCTTTTACAATAAAGGATTCACCCCAAAAATTCGAAATTGAGTTTTCAACTTTTCTAGTTTCTTATATTTTTTTTTTCATAATTACACGTCCTTTTATTATACGTCAGGTTTATCGTTTTTATTTTAAACACAATGTTCGAAATGTTCAGATAACGGGTATCACACTGGCGCGTAGTACGTCACGAACTTGTCTGCGTTTGACTGCTCGACCTTTTCTTTCTTGCTGTATTTCGATATTCGTTTGGTAACCTATTTGAGCTTTATTTATTCTTAACTTATGTTTTTACTCTTGCTTTTATTAGCAGAATTTTTACCCTTGCTTTTATTAGCAGAACACCTTTTGTCTAGTACAGTAGGCTACACTATTTTTCAATTTATCTTGAAACCATTTTCATATTTTTTCACAACTATGTCCACTGCATGTTCACGCACATACACTTAAACCATTTCAATTACCTCAGGAATATACGGTAGTGTTATAATATTAAGCTCTTTATTATTTTGATCGTTGTTAAATTCATTTCGAAAAAAAATTTGGTGTGATACACGCACACAACTTTTTTTTACAGTGATCTTATAATTAGCCAAAATTGTGAGTTTTAACTTTTTTACTTGTTACAAAAATTACAAATTCTACAGAAACTGTACAAAATAGAGCGTTAGTTCAAGAGACAAATTTTCCTTAAAATTTTAAGCTGAATTCAAAAATGTAATATAATAACGTTTGTTCTATTTAAAATAGGAGTTAATAAAAAAATACAAAAAAACTCATTTTAGAGGTATTCAACTTGAAAATCGCCTATCTCACATCAATACATATTAAAAATGTAATAAAAATGTCAAGTTTGAAAAAATCGTTAGAGCTGTTTTTGAAAAAGCTGAAAATTCACAAGAGTAAACACCATGCTTCCGGTTAAGTGATTTTCTTCAAAAGCTTGCTGTCACATCTAGATAGTACACTAAACTTATACGTATATGAAGTTTCAACGTCATACCTCTTTTCGTTTTTGGGATATTCTGTTCACAGCCAGACAGACCAATGAACAAAAACATATTTTTGTTTTTGTTTAGGGGACTCTATAACGTGAAGATCTGTTGAAAACTCAATTTTGAATTTTTGGGGTGAATTCAATACTTCCTTTATCGTACAAGTTGCGTGATTCATCATTATGTTTATTTTTTATTTTAATGTTTGTATTCTTTTAGTGATATTTTTGTTTATAAAATGTAATGGGTAGTTATTTTTCTGTAACATTATTTTAATTTGTTCTAAATTTTCTATATGAAAAGTTTTTGCTGTAAGTATAATTGGCCTATCTACTGTGCCGTTTATTAAGCTTTTTTTGTATTTTATTGTTATCATCATCAAGGATCAGGCCTTATGGCCTGTTCCGGCTCAGGACGTCATCTCTTCTTTCTCCGTATATCCCCTGGGTCTGTATAGGTAAGCTTGTTTCGGCAGTCTTGTATTTTCCATGTGTTGCAGGTGAGCTCCCCATTTTTGACATTGTAGCTGTATTCTGTTTTGGATCGCAGTTACTTGAAGTTCTTCTCTTATCGTGTCATTATATATCCGGTATGCTCTTGTGCATCCCTTCACTTCTCTTAAGAATATCATTTATGCTGCTTGTATTTTTTCTTCATCTTTAGTTGTCAGTGTCCATGTTTCGCAGCCATACAGTAAGACGGCTACTGCCATTATGTTGTAAAACTTGGAAAAGGTGAGGTTTGTTCTGTAGATCGCTGTAGAAGATAATATTGAAGCCCAAGTACCTGCTCTATATTTTCCTGATTAATTATTATTTTGGATCTTATCAGTTTTTTGCCTGTGAAGGCCATGACTTTTGTTTTATATGATCTGCAACTATATTTAATTTATATATAGTTAACTGTAGTTCATCTTCCATGTTAGCTAGGATCGCTGGGTCGTCGGCATCGAGTATGGAGTTAATCAAGATGTTGTGATTTATCTATATACCAGTTGGTGCTTCCTTCTTCCATTCTGAAAGAATGGCGTCAATATATAAATTAAAAAGGGTGGGCGACTGGCCACATCCTTGTCGTACACCTTGATTAATTGTTATATAATTGTCAGAAGTTGTATATTCGTCATCATCTATCTTAATTCTGGTATTTTTATAAGCTTTTAATAAATGGTCGGAAATGCCTTTACCTTCTAATATGTTTCATAGTTTTGAGCGTTTCATTTTATCGAATGCTTTCTTGTGATTGATGAAAACTATGCGTATCTCTAAGTTGAACTCCCTAAGTTTCTCTATTAATCTTAGGAGTAGTATGCCATCTGTGCAGGATCGACCTTTCATGAAACCGTTTTGCTCTTTGCTTGTTAATGCTTTTTCTATGGGCCATAATCTGTTGGGTAGTATTTTGGAATAGATTTTATATCCTGCTGTTAATAGGCTGATTATTGTGTAGTTACCACAGCTTTAGCGATCTCCCTTTTTAAATAGTGATACTTTCAAAACTGTCCATGGTTCTGGTATTTTATGTTGTGCCCAGCACATGTTCGTTAAGTGTAATATTCAGAATTTTAATATTAAGACTATATGTAATTAATTCTATGTTAATATTGTCGTTTCCTGCTGCCTTTCAGTTTCTTAATGTTTTTAGAACTTCATCTAATTCTTTGATTTCTATTTGGTCTATGACGATTATCTTTACCCTTTCTTTATTTTTATTTTCTTGTTCAGGTTTGTTGTTGTCATACCATAGCTTTCGACAGCTACATCAAAAATGAGGAGCTCACTTGAAACGCATGGAAAACACAAGACACAAACTTACCTATAGAAACCCAGGGGATATACGGGGAAAGAAGAGATGATGTCCTGAGCCAGAACAGGCCATTAAGGCCTAATCGTTGATTAAGATGATGATGATGATGACAATAAAATACAGAAAAGCATAATAAACGGCACAGTAGATAAGACAATTATACTTAGAGTAAAAACTTTCATAAAGAAAATTTAGAACAAATTCAAGTAATGTTACACAGAAAAATAACTACCCATTACATTTTATAAACAAAAATATCACTAAAAGAATACAAACATTAAAAAATAAACACAATGATGAATCAGTTAACTTACAAACTGATTTTTTTTAACAACAATCGAAATAATATAGAACTTAATATCATCACAGCACTACCGTATATTTTAAATTATCCAAGTTATGAGAAGAGGAATTTAAAAAATATAATTTCCTAATTGCCTTTAAAAATCAATACGATAAATTCCAAGGTAAAACGAGTGTTAACAATGAAACAAATGTATCAATTAGATTGTAATAATTGCGATGCACAATACATATGCCAAACAAAACAAAACTGAATAGTTGTTATTAATTTCATAAAGCATAATAAGAGGGCAGGATGACAATTAGTTAGCCTCCACATATTTTAAATACATAAATATAAATATATATTCAAAAATGTCAACTTCCATTGGCAATACTGAAAGTTTATCTGTGAAATAGTTTGTTGTTAGCAGCTGTTTAACAATGGAAAGTATTGACCATTGTGCGGTTATTTAATTTTTGCATACAAAAGTCTTAAAAGGTGCAAACATTTTTGAATAGACAAAAACTACTGCTTGAATGTCATGTACGACCGAAAAAAATAGATGGTTAAATTTAATAGGGCCGCGCTTGTGTCCCAGACGAGCAACGCTCTGAACGCCAAAGAAGTGTCACTACAACAGAAACGGTTAACAAAATCTACGATATGGTGGATATTGAATGAAATAGCTAATGTAGTGAACATCTCAAAAGAGCTGGTGTGCGATGTTTCAACCCAAGAATTGGGCACGAAAACACTGTCCGCATGATGGGTACCGCGTTTGCTTGCATTTGACCAAAAAAATTTTTCAAAAGCACTTTGACAAGAGGGTCTGGACCGATTTAAGAAAAATGCAACTGATTTTATGCATGATTTGTTACTACTAATCAAATTTATACCCCACAAACCAAATTTAAATTGAAGCAATGAGCAGAACCTAGTTTTTTGGCTCCAGAGAAAGCAATTACCTTAAAATCAGCTGGCATGTGATGGCATCGGTTTTTTGCGATGCAAAAGGGATCTTGATGATCGATTACCTCTCCCAGGAATAAACGATAAGTAATGAATACTCTGCTAATGTTTTGGATCAGTTGCACCAAAATATTCAACAAAAAGCGGCCAGGTTTAGCCAGGAAAAGGCACTTCCTCGCACTCGAGTTACTGCAATGGATAAAGTCACCGAATTAAAGCACGATTTGCTTCCGCATCCACCTTATTCGCTCTTTTTGGCTCCCTCGGACTTATTCCCTAAGTTCAAAATTTTTCTCGGTAGATAAAAATTTTCATCTTTTGAAAAGGCTAAGGCCACTGTTGGCGCCTATTTTGCAGACCTTGAGTAAAGCATCTTTCGTCATGGGATCAAAGCCTTAGATTATCGCTGGACAAAATGTATTGAGCGTCTAAAAGGCTATGTTAGAAAATTAAAATAATTTTGAAAACATAAAACCGATCTTTCATTGTTAGGCTAATCAATTATCATCCCACCTTCGTACAGTTAATTTGATAACCACATTAGAATCACATAGCACTTGTTTTGGAAGCGCTGTACACTGTAACAGTCGACTGCAGTGCATTTCATAAACTTTTAAACAGCTATGTATAAGACTAGCGCTCACTCTAATAGCCTATACGAACTAAAGCTAGAAAAAGATCAGTATAACTAAACAAGTGTTTCGGTGGTTTGTACTGTGAAGTGACGGCTACAAAAAAAGATCGAATACGACTTTGCTATATTTAAATAAGCGATAAAGTGTTAATAAAGGAATTTCATCTCGAATCAAATTTAAATTGTTTCAATGATCTAGTTGTATCTAAGAAAAACCCGAAAGTTTTTCTCTTATGGTTTTTATCACACTGTTTAACTTCAATATTGTAAATGAGAATTTAATATTAACTGATAACTATTTTTTATTTAAGCTTTAAGTCACAATAATCATCATCGAGGTTACTATGATAAATATAGAACTAATTTTGTTATGGAACGAAATGATATCCAATTATTTTTTTGTTAAATTTGGATATTAACTTAAAACTTCTCTTTTAAATTCTTAGAATTGCCATCGAATTGGTCAGACCCCAATTACGTTACACCTAAGGAAGCCCCGTGCATAATCAACTACTTATGCTCTAAGCATAATGGAATTGCAACAGAAGCCAAGTACGTCAAAGAATACAGCTGGAAGAACCACTTGAAGGATTTGTTTGGCAAGGGAGCTTTGCAGGGCGACGAGGAGAATTTTACAGGTCTTTTTGACCCTGCCAATTTCGATAGCAATCTGAAGAATATTACCAAGGCCTATGAGGCCCATCTCTTGAACAGGGGGGACTTTGATGAGAGAATATTCCTGGGTAAGTTGATTTTTGTGTTTTGGATTTTCCTGATTTCAAGTTTTCCCAGTGTTAATGTGCTAAGCCTAAGTAATTGTAGAGGGCAGTTGTCAAGAATAATTGTGCTTTTTTAAAATCCTTTGCGCATTAACTGTGAGCTGCAGCCAAGTCTTCTGTCTTATGTTGCTATTACCTAACTTGTATAGCGATACCAGAATGCACAAATTATTTTGTTAAAAATTTTCTAGCTGAGTACCGAAGGCGTTTACTGTTGAAAGAACAAGCTATAAATAACCTAAATGGGTCCATTCCATTTTCACCAATGAGTACTCCAGGTATGGTATTGTTCTTTCTCAAAATTTCTATCTTATAACAATCATTGCAAATCTTCAGCTGCTTATCTGTATAAATTAAAGATCAGAATAATATAATCGCATATACAAGTTCGAACATATGCCGTGCTAATTTATTAGCTTTAATGTGGAAGCATGCAAAATTAAATTGGTCTGTAGATTTTGATTTATTGTACTTGCTACTAAACAAAGATAAATAATTGCTATTGGTTACTTATTTATCTTTGACATTTTGAGTCATATTTTACAGATTCAACATTATTGCTTTATATTTGTAGCTTTTTATGCTTTGCTTATTTTATTATTTAATTGGGTGTTACTATTACGTTTCTTTATATTATAATTTTGAAACTTGTTTATAGGAGATGCTGTTGTTACAGATTCGCCCCGTGGAGAGGTATGTTGGTTTAATGTAACTCTTAGTTCTGTATATTAGAAAATTATGCTCAAATTGTTCAATGGTTCCCCACTTAGAAAACAACATGATAGCTTTAATCCTTTCAGAAAGTCTGTATTGATACAATATGGTGCTTATGATACATACCATATCCACTTCTGCAAAATTCTATACAGGGTGTCCCTGAAAGGTGCGGAAAAAGGTAATAATAAGCTGATTCCTATCCCCTATCTCTTAGGAGTTACAGCCATCTAAAGATGATACTTTACCATTTCTCTTGTACGAAACTAAAAAACATGTAGTCTTTGAAAACACAATAAATTTAATTTGAAAACTACACTATAAACAATAATAAATGGAAAATCGTAACAAATATTCAAAATTGGACTCAATTTTCACTAATACATAAACGTATTCTGCTCTGTAGAGAGTTTCTGATATGCCAGGGCTCTTGTGGATATTATTTGTTGAATGAAATTAAAATGACAATCTTTGTAACTGTTCGTTGCTTTGTTTTAATTAAACGTCAAAATTTATTGTGTTTTCAAAGCCTACCTGTTATTTTATTTTCATACAATAGACACAGTATAGCATTTTTCATCATCTTTAGATGACTGTATCTCCTCAGGAGCGGACTTTTGTATATAGATAATTTGGGTTAAATCGGCTTATTTTGAGCTCTAGTGTATGTGGTTTTTTTCCACACTTTTTAGAGACACCCTGTATATTTAAATGCGAGTACCTCATAATGTGACTAGTTTAGGAGTAAACTTTATCCCTTAGTTTTTACCAGAAACACGTGGTAATTTTTTTGCACAATTTAAGTTACACCCTCTAGTATACCCAAAAAAAAAAAAATTGTATGAAGACTTATCAGGGATTGTCAAGGTAAGTCGAAATTAGAGAGTTTCTGAATATTCTGTAGCACCTTGAGCACCCAATAAATCATGCTATATACAAGCAGTACGAAACCCACCCAATTTGAATAAAAGACAAAAACATGAAACTGTTGTTTCAAGGTTAAGTGGAAGAACAAAATAACATCTGAACTTTACCTTGTCAAAGCAATAAAGACCACTTATTATTATTATTTGAAGTATTGATCAGTTTCTTCTTCCCCCTATATTTAGTTCGACAAAGTTGTGGTTCTGATCTGTTTATTTTTTATTTATTTTATTTTTATTCGCAAAAAAGTAAGATGTAAATGTTATAGGAGATTTTAACTCCCAAGGTGGGGAATATACCAGTAAGAAATGTTGTTCGACCATATGCACTTCCAGAAAGAAACTAGAGGGGCAGTAGGTTGGTAGAATTACGCCAAGAAAATGAATTCACAAGTGCAAACACGTGTTTAAAGCCGGTCCCAGACACATTGCGAATATTCACGAGTCCGATTATTTGCGAATATGACCGATGCCGAGTTCGACTTCCCACACTACTCGCACATACTTGTACTATAACATTCGGGAATATTGGTGACGCAGAGTTGGTTACTACTTGCGATGCTCCACCAGCTACGCAAAATATCCGAAAATTTTACCTCAAATAACAAAAGTTAAAAATTCCTAACCACACAAATATTTAACAATCACTAAATATGTCAGAAAAGCAAAGACGATATGTAGAAATAAAAAAGAGAAGCCCTGCAGCAGAAAATTGCATAGTTAGAAGAAAATCAACAAGGGAAGAAAATAAGAGAGTTTTATAGAGATTTAAAAGACAAAACACCATGTTTCAGAAGTGAGAACGGGAAAATAATAATTGAAGAAAGAGAAATGCTAGATATGTGGGTGAAATACTTCAAAGGAATTTTAGGGATTAAGAATGAGGAAGAAGATGAATGCCATAGAAGCAGCAATGAAACCAGCCTAAGAGTACCTACTTTTGCAGAAGTAGAGGAGATAATGTCCAAAATGAAAAATAACAGAAGTCCAGGCGCAGATGATCTGCCAATTGAATTGTTTAAATATGGTGGAAACTGCGTACACCAGAAAGTTTATGAGCTCATAGTGAAAATATGGCAAAAAAAGCAGATGCCGGTGGAGTGGGCAATGGCAGTTATAACCCCAATACATAAAAAAGGAAAAATAGCTACTGGAAAACTACAGGCCTATATCTCTGTTAGGCGTAATTTATAAAGTGTTAGCAAGCATAATTAAAGTGATGGTAGAAGAAGAAGCAGAAGAGAAAATAGGACAATACCAAGCCGGGTTTAAGAAAGAAAAATCAGTTATTAACCAGGTGTTTATAATGAAGCAGATGCAGGAGAAGATTGAACAAAAAGGTAAAACACTGCACTTTTTATAAATTTTAGAAAAGCCTATGACACCATCCGTAGATCGGAGTTTTATAAGGCATTAGATTACTTAAAATTTTCTAACGATTTGATCTCCGTAGTTCAAATGACATTAACGAAAACAACCAATAGAGTAAAGTTTAATGGTCAAATGTTCAGTGAGTTCATAAGTAATAAAGGATTCAAGCAGGGAGATCCACTATCTTGTTCAATGCTGTCCTTGAAGCCATTAAAAAGAAAAAATTAAAACCGAATATAATGCTTGGCATATACGGATGATATAGTGCTTTTAGCAATAACAAAGGAAGGATTTAAAGAAATTTTTAAACGTTTAGAAAGCAATGCAAGCGAGGTTGGCCTAGACATTAATGAAACAAAAACCAAGTATGAAGTGCTGGGCAGAAAACGACACCAGCATGAGGACGAATTAAAAGTGAATAGTGAAAATCGAGATAAATGTTTCTGTTTTAAAGAGGTCGAAAGGTTAGTGTATTTGGGGGTGGATATTACTGCAAATGGAAACTATAACAAGGTAATCGAGAGGCGTCAAATTACTTCGAGCAAAAAACGTATCGAGAACAGTTAAATTAAAATTGTACAAAACAGTGATAAGACCAGTCGTTCTCTTCGGTAACAAGTTATAGGTATTGACGCAGGAAAATGAGGAAAAAGTAAAAGTGTGGGAAAGGAAGATTTTGAGATGCATTTATGGTGTAATTAAGGAGCAAAATACGTGGAGGAGACGAAATAACACAGAGTTAGCAGAGCTTTTTAAGAAGGCCGGGTTTGTAAGCGTTATTACACAGAATAGGCTCAGATGGTTGGGGCATATTACAACATTAGAGGACCACCATTTAACAGAACGGATATTCCACCAACAGTTAGGGGGAGAAAAGAGAAGAGGAAGACCAAGGAAAACATGGTGGGACAAACAACTGAGAATAAGCAATAGGAAAGAACGTGCAGTGAAATGCTGTACAGGGTGGGCCAAAGTAGACGCTTTCTTATGGAAACTCATGTTCCTGTCAGAGATAGAAAAATTTTGACCAACGTCTCCCGAGCTCAAATTTTATGAAAAAGTTACTGGTGCAAACAGAATTTTGCTATCGTAAACCGTTAGGCCGCTAGGGGGCGTTTTTCAAAATTCGTCGATTTCTTTAAACCCTTCTAGCTTTTTTGTTTTTAGTAATAATTGATTTCTGTAAAAACTTTCTCATAGCAGTTTTTGGTGTAGAATAGGCTGGTGAATTTTGTTTTAATACAGGGTGATTCGTAAATTTGCTGCAACAAAAATTTTCGTATTTCTTATGGAACACCCGGTATATTTATACATTTTTTTGTAGTCCTTAAAATTCTCTTTTCAAAAATATATAATACTATATGTCTAAAGTTAGCATTTTACGGTATATTTGGTTTTAAGTTAAATAAACTAAAAATATCAAGTAGCCATTGTGTCATAGCGCCGCATGACCATTGTTTTAAACCAACATTAGCAATATTTATGAGTAAAACAAAGTTGGCGCTAACTAAATAAGAAAAAACAAAAAGCATATAGGGTTACAAACATTTAGAACAAATAACAAAATTAATAAAACATATTACCACCCAACGATGTCCTTTTATAACATATGTTCAAACTGGGCACCGTTCTGATTAGGGATGCACCGATACGGGTTTTTTTGCCGATACCGATATATCGGCCGATACCAATATAATCGAGTCCGATATGCCGATATATCGGCCGATATATTCTCATTGCTCTCTCCACTACTTTTTGACTACATGCAAGCACGTGTGAGCCGCTGCTTGCTAGATTCGGGCGGGGTAATCCCCTAAATACGAACTCTAGCTTAGGTTTGCTTATGGAGGTGTCTTCTTGTCATTTCGTTTTAATAACGCAATTCAACACAATCATTTTTTTTCTTGGCCTATTAGTATTGTTAACAATTTCTGATGATGCAAGACCTTTAACTGGCATCGCCTGATCTAATGTTTTTGCTGATGGACCGAGCTCTGTGGACTAGTGGTTACCACCTCTGCTTAGCATTCGGGAGGTCGTGGGTTCGATCCCTTGGCCGTCTTCTTTGATTCAGGTTTTTAGGTGATTTTCCTGAATCATCCGAGTACCTTCTCTAAAGCGAATGTCGGGGCAGTACTTCTCCACCTTTCCTGGCCTCTCTTGCATTCTCCCCCCATTCTGAAATTCCCGTTATTGGCTGAAGAGGGCCGCAAAAAGAGCCCAGCTTGGGGAATTTAAGTGACCCTGAACCTTTACCTTTTTCTTTTTTGCTGATGCAGTGCATTCCAGAAGCTGGAAGATATTTCGCTGCATGGTGTAACGTGCAACACACTTGATGGAGAGCCTAATATTTTTACATAATAATTTGCAAAAAATGAATTTTCAATATTAGATAGTAGTTATATTTTATACTCCACATTGATTATTTACATTATATTGTTCATTTCTTATAATAAATATTAAAATATTAAATATTGAAAGGAAATTCACTTTTGCCGATATATCGGCAAAAAGGAAGGCCGATGGGACCGATACCGATATATCCCTAATTCGACAGATATGGCCGATATGCCGATACCGAGTATCGGTATCGGTGCATCCCTAGTTCTGATTAATACACAAGCGGCACCGTTGTTTGACAGCATTTGCAGCATTTCTTAGCTCAATGTTAGAAATTGTAGCAAATGCATTTTGCACTGCTTTCTCTTGCAATTCTCTTGATGTAATCGGTTGTCTATATGTCAAATCTTTAATTTTTCCCCAAAAATAGCAGTTTAGGGGTGTCATATGGCGGACTTCACTGGCCAAGCGATTGGTCCTTGGTTCCCTATCCACTCTTCACCAAACTGCACTTTTAAGTAATTAGTTGTAACTCTTCAATTATGAGGCGGTGCACCATCTTGTTGGAAGGTGGAAATTTAAATAGACACGGACAAAAAACCAGATTATGTTCAAATTCAAAAGCTATTTGACTAATTTGACAGCGGCCAACTTTGTTTTCCTCATAAATATTGCTACTGTTGGTTTAAAACAATGGTCATGCGGCGCTATGACACAATGGCTACTTGATATTTTTAGTTTATTTAACTTAAAGCCAAATACACCGTAACATGCTAAATTTGGACATATAGTATTATATATTTTTGAATAGAGAATTTTAAGGACTACAAAAAAATGTATAAATATACCGGGTGTTCCATAAGAAATAAGAAAAATTTTGTTGCAGCAAATTTACGAATCACCCTGTATTAAAACAAAATGCACCAGCCTATTCTACACCAAAAACTGCTAGGAGAAAGTTTTTACAGAAATCAATTATTACTAAAAACAAAAAAGCTAGAAGGGTTTAAAGAAATCGACGAATTTTGAAAAACGCCCCCTAGCGGCCTAACGGTTTACGATAGCAAAATTCTGTTTGCACCAGTAACTTTTTCATAAAATTTGAGCTCGGGAGATGTTGGTCAAAATTTTTCTATCTTTGACAGGAACATGAGTTTCCATAAGAAAGCGTCTACTTTGGCCCACCCTGTACATATATATAAATAGGTATTTCGACAGCTAAGCTGTCATTTTCAGTAACCTTGGAGAGAAACTAAACAAGACAAAGTTGGCTGAAGATACGCTCTTCACCAAATCACCCGTGAAAGTCAGCACTCCCGTGTATTCTAACATTAAACTATAAATAAACAACAATATTTGAAATCTATTGGGGAATCCAAAAGACAAACTTCGGACCTCACAGAAATTTGTAATTACGAAATTAAATAATGTGATTCTAAATATAGTGAACAAACATGTCGTAATTTTGGTACTATGTTTAAAGAACATATAGCTCATATTAGATTCAACAGATACGAAAAATATAATATGAGTCCAATCGGCCACTTTGGCCGTCTACTCTATATTTCATAATAATAATAATAATATTTGCAAAACGAGTCATAGCATTACGGAAACTGACCTAAAAATTGTAAAGGGGTGAACTTCAACAAAACAACTTAATTATTTTGAAAGTTTAACCATTTTTAAGAATCAAGATAACTTCTGAACAAAGATGGGGGACCCATTCCCCACTCTGATCTTTACGCTCTATTGAAGTTGACACCTGATTGGTTGCTTAGAGCACGTCCTCCGTGTCATAAGCTAGGCATAGACACACATTTTTGAACGTGGTTATGCTCGCCACTAGTAAATTAGTCGATTTATTCGTGGCGACCTGTTTTATGACCGAGGCACACACACACACAATTCGTCCAAATTTTTCGCCGAAATGCTCGTCACATGCAAGTCTCTGTGTATGTGGGACAAATCTGATGATTTATCCATCGAATTTACATGGCTCGTCGCGTGAGTAAAATAGCCAATAGCAAAGGCAGTTCACAATTTTTAGAACGCGTGTTAAAATGTCCACCGTTGACATGAAAAAGAAGTTTGCTATTGTTAGTGCGTTAATTTACTTCGAAATGTTTATAAATAACAATAAAATGAAACGAAGAAAGCGTTCAGTTTGGCAAAAAAGATGGCTTAGTGAAAGATAAATACAGCAATCTAAATCTTTTAAAAGAATTACGCATTAATGAACCTGATGACTATAAAAATTATCTACGAATGGATGCCAATACTTTTGATCATCTTTTACGCCGATTAGAACCTCATCTTAAAAAGACACTCCAGTTCCTCAAAGTATTCCCCCAAATGAACGACTTATAGCCACTTCTAATCGAATTTTCCACTTTTTTGTACTTTTTTCTAAAGGAACTTCACAACGATTGAATTTTTTAACTATGTCTCGACTATACTGAATATTAAATTTTTTCAGACCACCATTAATGCAGTGTACCACAGATTCTTTAAATTATTGTTTATATATTCGGAGGATTTTATTTTCCATAGCGCTGGATGCCGCCTACATACTTCAATAAATTGGGTTATAAATTCTTTATTCATTTTAATAATTATTTGCCATAACACACCGATTGTAAACTCACTTATGTCGGACTGGGCCTGGAGGTAAGCATGTGTGTTTATGATGCAGCGTACCGGTCCATACATGCCCCGAGCTTGCGTGGCTTGCGGATCGGCACCCTGGTTGTCATAATCACACAGATTTATTCAAAGTTTTGGCTTGCTCCAGTCAAATCCGTGTGCAAATGTGTGTGTCTATGCCTAGCTATACAGTATAAATAGCTTTAGAATGTGCGGTTGTGCTGACTTTCACGGGTAATTTGGTGAAGAGCGTATCTTCGGCCAACTTTGTTGTGTTTAGTTTCTCTCCAAGGGTATTGAAAATGACAGCTTAGCTGTCGAAATACGTATTTAGTGCTTGTTACATATTTGTGGGGTTAAGGGACAAGGAGAAACAAGTTCAGTTAAAAGAAGAAATCACCTCGAATCCATCCAAAATAAACAAAAACGAATTAAGTGGTGTCAAGAAAAATTAGGAATATAAAAAAATATTCTAAATGTGGAGAAAAGTATTTTTAAGTCTCAATACTACACTGTAGGCCTACTTTTTTAACTTACGACTTGATTTAAGATAAAAACAAAACATCTTATTCAAAGTTTATTGATTGTACTGTACTAAAGAAAACTACTCTGCATTAATGTTACATATAGGCTATTCAATAAACACAAAAACAATTTTATCTACGACCACTACTAAAAGTAGGCTTTTTAACACTCGCTTGTTTCACTAAAAGTGACGTTTTATAGTTTACCGTGTTTAAAGAAATCAGCTGTTTACTTTTAGCACATGTGCTAAAAGCAGGGCTCGAAGCCGGTACATATTTTATGTAAAAGTACATATTTTTTAGCTTGGTACATAAAATTACATAAATTTAAAAAAAGGTACATAAAGTTCATATTTCCCGCGTTTCGACCATTTTTGATATTCTACAATAGAGTATGTAATAAGGTGATTACTGACTTTTAAAAAGTTCGAAAATAAGCTATTATCAACTTTCAAACTTTCCAATCGGTCGGAAAAGTGGTTGTCGTGGCAGCGCCAGCGGTTGGAAAGTAATCAATTTCCGATCGCTGTCTAGTAGGTAGGGACACTGGAAATCTCGTTCATCCACTCATGCGCTTCACCACCTGTCGTATCAAAATATAATAATTCTTTCAATTATTGTTTAGAATAAAGTGGTTGTGAATAAAATAGTATACATACCGAGGTAGAAAGTGTTTCATTCCTGTCTCGAGATAAAGTTGACCTCGACTCTTCGCGTCTCGGTCAACTACTTAATCTCTCAACAGTAATTAAACACTTTCCACCTCGGTATGTAATATACTATTACTTACAGTCGGTTAATAATAGGTACGTTTCTAACCTTCAAAATAGTAGGGAAGCAAGTCATTGTTTACTTTACTTTACGTCGCTATCCATGAACTTTTCATTTTACCTAGCAACAGCGTTGCAGATTCCTTTGTTAAAGTGACTTATGAAACTGCGATAAAAATACATATTATTAGAAACTTACATAATTATATGAAGAATAACAAAACCGATTGTGAGTAAAATAGTATACATACCACGGATTTAATCTCTCGACAGTAATGAAACACTTTCAACCTCGGTGTATAATATACTATTATAAAAAGCATTTGTTTTGTTAATATACAGGCATTGAAAAAATTAAATTTTGTTTTGTTACTTTATCTATCGCCTTTTTATAGAATATTTTCTATAATAATTTTTTTATAATACTGTTACGTTATTACGTTTTTAGGCTATTTAAAAATTATACGACGCTTCTTGTATTAAACATTTATTTACAACGATTTATCTTAACTATTTACAGAGCAACTATTAAACGCGGAACACAAATTATTTATTAACTACAGGAACTATTTCTAACAACGATACACTTATTTATTTATTTACGACTTAACATTAATGATTTATATGGTTATATTTATTTGTTATACACGCGTTATTTATCTCACTAGATTTATGTACACACGCGCCCGCTATTCCTGCGGGCGCGTATTTATATTGCCGGATAATTCCTTCTGGATACTTTGCGAGCTCGCTCCAGAGACGCTGACGTGTTCGCGCGCAAGGTCGTTTCTGGAATGTTCTGATGCGATCCGGCCTGAAGGTCGTTACACTTTCTGGTATAATTTGAAAGGCTGACTCACGCCGTCTCATGCAGCGGGCTCCAAGGTCGTTCTACAAGGCTGTCGCACGGGACGCTAAGTCATACATCTGGGGCAACGGCCTGGCCCCAGGATCGTTACAATACGTTGATTTTTATTTTATACTGAAGTTTGATGACATTGATAATAAGTGGTACATACATATTTGGTACATAATTCTGAAATTTTTGGTCACTATTTAAATAAATTTCAATGCAAATGCCACTTTGAGCACTGTAAAAGTGACGCGAGGTTCAAAACTACAATTTCGAACTGCAACTGAAGTTTTAAAGCTATTCTAGTTGCTTCTTGCGTTACAGGTAAAGCGTTTTTGAAATAATTAAAGCGTTATGTAATGAATACAGTCATATGTGGAGTATAAATAATTAAATTTCGTACCTGTCCTTGACAGCACGGGCGTGGCCAAAACAATCGCCAGCCGCGTAGGCTACTATTCATTATTATGCAGCGTCGCAGATGCGAACCTTTCTTAAATCGATATTTATGGATTAATAACGGTAAAATTAAGGTCGTAGATAAAATATTGTATGCAACGCGTGCTAAAAGTCGTTTATGCGCGAGACATGTTATGAAACTCAGCCTTCGGCTTCGTTTCATAATTTTCATGTCTCGCGCATAAAAGTCGACTTTTAGCACTTGTTGCATAAATAGCTATTTTTGAAGTTGGCATATGCATACAATTTTTACTAGAGCTTCTGTATTTTTGTTTTGCAAAGGTTTCCACACCTGTATAAAAGCAAATTTGAATTTAAAATGGGAACAAATGACAATATTTCTCATTATGTCGGTGTCAAAGTAGGATATTTCCTGGAAATTCTCACCTGAACTTTTATAAAATGTAATAAAAATACCTATTAATATGTCAATAGTATCCTTAAAAGTAGTTATTTTTATAACATTTATGACAGATGCTAAGTAAATGTCATACCCTTAAGTTATTTGTTTTAGTAACCTTTTGGAAGTGCATCCCAACACGCTTGAAAATGTCTGTAATGTTCTTTTGTTTTAATGAAGACTAATGTCGTTTCGCCTTGCAATTTCTCATAGGTGCCTCAAGGTCAGTAACTCAGCAGACTGTTTCTCGAAGTAGGCCGTCAACGCCTCCAGCATTGTAGTCGCTTTACCATGAGTTGGGTCAGCTGATTCCTCCATACCGTAATCTTCAACTTGCGAGCTGTCAATTTCTGTTGTCGTGTTTGCAATGCATGCCTTCACGATTTCAATTTCGCCTAACACCTCATGACCAATATCAGTGCAACTGTTCATCCACTCTGAAATGTCATTTTCTTCCATGTCGCCACAACCCTCCAACTGCGTCATCAGTTGGTTGATTTTTTTTTTGACCCTTGTTTTCTTGTGGGCGCCAGGCCACAGTCTTTTCCAGCTTTTTTCAAGAGTTACCGGCTTAATTCTTCCTGCGCTTCTGAGGCCAAATAAATGACAGTCTTTATTGTCACTTTTTTAAAGGGATCTATGAAGTTAGCCGACAGGTCTACTTGTTGTAGCTCTACAAGAGACAAGATCAACTGTTTTCTATATCGCCGTTTTGTTGCTTCAATCATACCTTGTATCAAAGCTTGATGGCAGAAATTTCACAAAAACCACCATCTCGTAATTCCTCTTCACTAGGGTGACACGGTACATTGTCTATGAATAACACAGCTTTCTCTGGAAGTTTTCTCTCTTGAGAACTTGTTTGTTGTAAGCACACATTTTTCCAAAAAACCGACCTGTAGAAAATTTTCCGTTCATCCATGCAGATTTTTATGAGGTGCACTGGGCTGGAAGAGCATGTACATAGCAAAGTCACTCATTGTTTCTTTACCTTATGACCTTTGGCTACAGAGGTCCACTTTGAGGCTCAGGTTTTTTTTTCAGCATTTTGTAAGTTAACCCGTTTCGTCAGCATTAAAATCTGCCAAGGCTCTCAAGTTTTCATCGCTAACAAACTTCAAATTTTTAATATTAAGATGAAAGGCTAACCAATAATTCATTCTAGTTATTTAAACGTAGGCCGCCTGGGTGGTTGAACCGAGGAAGCGCCCGTTTTAGCTAGGAGGCGGGCATGGGTTCAAATCTGGTTGTTGCCAAAACAAAATTTGGAGCAGTAATGGATTTGAACTTATTATTTAATCTAGCTTTGGAGTCCTTATGACGGGCGATGGACAACTGCAGAAAGCAGTCTCGTCTCCGTAAATAACGTAAGGATAAAAGTGTTTAGTGGTAATGTAAAACAGTGAAAAGTGATTCAAAAGAAAGTTCAAAGTGTAAAGTTAAAGAGGTATAGTAACACAAGGCAAAATAAATTACAAAAGTGAACGCAACGAGAGAAAAACAAAGGAATCAAGACACAATAGTGAAGTGTCAATGCACTAAGGTCAAAATTAAAAGCCCAAAAATTGATACGCAGCCGATGATAGAAACGTCACAGCTGGCGTCAATAGCTTCATGCTAATAACGAGCCGGGATTGGAGCATCACAGACAATGACAAAATATTAAAGCAACCCACACAAGTAAAGAGGAAACCAAATCTAAAATAGAAAAGATTACAGAAATTGCAGAAAAAAACAGAAGAACTCCAAGCTAAATTTAAGAAAATGGAAGAAATGCTACACAAATTGAAAAGGGGTGAATTAGAGCTATTATGATGGAACGAATAGAAAGCGGAAATAAAAGGATAGAAATGTTAACAGATAGAATCCAGAAAGCCAATGAAAGAAGAAAAGGAAAAACAGGAAGAAAGAACAACAATAACAATAAAATACACAATAAGGGAACTAAAGTGCTTAATACAAAAAGTAAAGATGTAAAAGTAACGCTATTGGCAGTACAGGAAACAAACATAAAAGGCCAACAAACAATGGAGGTAAACAAACATCTGTTTATAAACTTCGGCAGGAAACAAAACAAATTTGGTACTGTTTTGACAGAAACTGACACAAAACCTAACCTGCTAACCTCGAATTTGACATAGACTTACAGTGCCACCAATATATTATTCATAACAAAACTCCGGCAAGCCGCTGGCGAACGACTATGCATACGAGTGTAAGTTTCTTGAGATTATAGGGAAAGTAGAGGAAAATTAGTCTCGTAAATGTGCATGCACCATCCGAAGATGCCACAGATGAGGACAAACAACTTCTATGAAGATTTGGAAACATACGATAATAATAATATACCTAAATTTGATTTGAAAGTGGTGCTAGGCGATTGTAATGCAAAAATAGGTAGAGAAAGTAAATACAAACCCCTGATCGGAGAATATAGCAAGCATAATCAGACTAATAAAAATGGAAAATTGTTAATTAACTTTACCATGGCGAGAAACATGGTAATCAAAGCAACTTTCCAAAGGCATAAAGATATACACAAAGCCACATGGACCGGTCCGGATGGAAAGACAAAAAACCAAATTGATCATATTATGTTGATATGTTGATAGAACGAATACATACAACCTCAGTAAAGAATATAAAATCGTACAGAGGTGCAGACACAGATAGCAACCATTACCACCGTACATACATCAAACAAGTAGAGACACTCATGTCAAATGTTGAAACCTGTCGTGAGTGCCTGGGACAGTGACTCGGGGGGCATTTCTAAGCTTCACTATTAGATGGCAGCACAAAGTTCTACCAATCAGTGCCAGTTACTGGCTCTGCTACCAATAATGATGTGATCAAGTAGTGGCGCCATCTGTTAGTACTATCGGAAAGTACCCCAGGAGCAGTTTAAGGTCTTTCAAATAGGTATTTGGACATGAAAGGAATCGGCAGTGAGTGTCTCTACTTCTTTGATTTATGTACGTTGCCATTACCTAGTGGGAGCCACTCTACAGCAGCAGATACCGGGTAAACGAAACCTGGTAAAGGAGAATAGGAAAAAGGTACCCAACAACTAAGAGAGGAAAAAACCCAAAAGGTATGTATACAAAAAATAGAACAAAAATTAGAATCGGAATAAAGGCAAGGTATCGAGGAGGAGTGGAACTACATTAAAGAAGTATTAAACAAGTCTTTCCAACAAACAGTAAAGCCAATACAAAGACAAAAGTAGAAAGACTGGTTCGATGAGCAATGTGTGGAAGCCATAAAAAAGAGAATAGCAAAAATAAACCTACTATCAATCAAGACGGAAGAAAATGAGAAAAAGTATAAAGAAGCCAGATGCGAACGACAGACCAAATTTTCACACTTAGGATGCTCCAAAAGAAGTGCGAGAGAAAAAACATACAACTACACGTCATATTAATAGACTTCAAGCAGGCATATGACCGGGTGAAAAAAAACTAAATTGTGCGAAGTTTGATCAGTCTTAAATGCCCAACGAAGCTAGTGCAGTTAATCCAAATGACGTTGAGAGATACACACTCGCAGGTTAAAATAAATGGGAAACTAACAGAACAGTTCAGGACAAACGGCGGCCTGAAACAAGGTGACCCTTATCTACCACCTTATTTAACTTAGTATTAGAAACCGTTATGAGAAATGCTAACTTAAGAAGAGAAGGTATCATCTTGAAGAACTCGTACCAATGTCTGGCTTATGCGGATGATGTAACCATATTATCACAAACGAGGCACGAACTTAAGGACAAAATAAAAATGTTTAAACATGGAAGCAGCGAAGACTGATCTGCTAATAAACCAAGAAAAAACAAACTATATCATCGTAGGAAATACAAGGCAAGAAATGGAAGATACACTGAAAGTAAGAGTAGTGGAAAACCAAACACTAAGTTTTAAGAAAACAGAAAGTGCAATACATCTCGGTTGTGAAATACATACAAATGGAGGCGTGATAAATGAAATAGAAGAATAGCGCTGGGAACAAGAAGTATGGGATCGCTAATGAAAATTCTGAGTGAGAAGAATGTATGTAGAAGGGTAAAAATCAGACTACAAAACAATAATACGTCCTGTCGCAACCTATGGTAGTGAAACATGGGTCTTACGAAACGAAGACATAAAAAAAATTGAAATATGGGAGAGAAAGGTTCTAAGGAGAATATACGGAGGAGTTCAGCAACAAGGTATCTGGAGAAGAATAACAAATGACGAAGTAACAAATTTATATAAAAAACCTCCCATCATCAGTGTCATTAAATAAAATAGAATAAAATGGCTAGGTCATGCAGTCAGGATGGACCCCAACAGAGGTGCCAAAAGGATATTATTTGATGAACCAGAAGGCAGAGACCGAAGAGGAAGGCCAAGAAAAGGATGGTTAGAGTGTGTTGAGGAAGACCTCAAGCACCTAGGTGTGGCAAACTAGAAAAATTTAGCGAGTGACAGAAACAAGTGGAAACGAGTAGTTAAAAAAGCCATAGGCCTGAAAGGTCTCTCGTGCTGATACAGAGAGAGAGCTTTAAATTAGATTAAGGTTGTGTGAAGATGTTGTCTGTTGGGATGCGTAATGCAAGTCGAATTTGAATCGTAACCTCCAAAAGATAAAAGACTGTAAAGAGTATGATTTTATTTTTATGTAGCTTTTTTCTTTACAAATCTTTGTCGTTATATCACATCTTATAATATTACTTTTCTTCAAGCCCCATTTGTTTTTTTGTTGTAATTCTATAAGGTGCGGAACATTGATTATTCTTCTATTATTTGAGTACAATAGCCGAATAAAAGACTTTCATTTTTATAGAACATGATGCCAGGAACACCAGGTACAGGAAGACGATCATCAGGCTCTCGATCACAAGGAGATTTAACTCCGTTAACGACTGCCACAAAAAGTGTCGCTCGTCTTCAAGCTTTACTAGTTGGCAGGCAACCACATCCAAGTGAATCTTTAATTCAAATATTACAGTAAGTTCTTGTCAATTAAGTAGACATGCCATCAAAACATTCTTTCCAGAACATGTGCAAACGATCCTACTGAAAAGATTAAACAAATTGTGGAAACGATAGGTGAAAGATTTCGGTCGGAATTCACAAAGCAAAGCTCAAACTTGCCAACAGTTCCTCCCGATTATGCTAATCAAAGGCTTCAGCTGGCTGTGACACTTTTCTATAAGTTTCTTGAAAATATCTTACAGAAAGAAAAGACATTGCATAAGGATATTTCTGTGAGTTTTTCGTAGTAGTTTTGATTTTTATTCATGCATACTTGATTGTAGCATTTGGCAGCCAAGGACATCTTTTATGAGTGCACCTTGGCATGCAGTTTAGAGATTATAATATACTCATATAACTGCCAGAGGAAATTCCCATGGATATTAATGGCTTTGAATATTCAACCATTTTACTTCGTTCGAGTTATCGAATTGATCGTTAGGTCTCAGGATCAATTGCCAAGGGATGCTGTCAAGCATTTAAATATGGTTAGTATATGAACAAAATTTGTATATGTTGAAATCTAATGAGTAATTTTTAAAGGTGGAACAAAAAATAATTGAGTCTTTAATTTGGATATCAGGAAGTCCCATTTGGTCAGAATTGAGTAATTCTGGTGAAGAATTTCCTAAGTTCGAAGACATTGCGTTACCTGGAAATATGGTATATACAGATGAGCAAACCAGTATTGGGAATCTACCACGTAGATTATCAAACGGTACTTTCTATATTTGCAAACGTTATTTGTTATTAATTATTTATTATTTGTAGAGCAACTGCTGTCTCCCGGCCCTTCAGCAGTTGATAGATTTCAGTCCCCTATTACCAATTCCTCATCTGAAATTAGAAAACAGCTGTTCAAAGCAACTCAGCTTATTATGCAACCAAATAATAAATCTGCATTGGCGCCTCAACTTGGTAAGTGGAATTTCAGTACATTGTTGAAATAATTATAATTCATTATTAATTTTTAATTACATTTTGTATAGTATGAATAAGCCGCGATATTGAATGGTAAAAAGAATAAAATGGTTATGTAGTATGATCAAAAATTATTTTTATCTAGTATGGCTATGGAATATTTCCTAATGGGTGATTCAGGAGGAATCTGCCAAACTTTAACAGTATGTTCCTCCAACGATTTTAAACAAAAAAGGTAGATGAACATAGGGCCGATTCGAGAAAATTAAAAAGTTCTAACCTGTACAGCTGTTATAAATATCCTCCACTCAGTTTATCTAGTCGGCTATGGCATAATTTGTGTGTGTTTTTGTTTAGTAGACAACGCGCACAGGTGTGTAGTTTATAATTAATAATGCAAATTTTTAATGCTGCCGCTTAGATTCGAGATAGACCTCGAGTACTGCGAAATTTGACTAATTTTCTAGTACGACGAGCTCAACGGTGCATTGAAAACGAAGGTGGCCATTTTGAACAGTTAATGTAGTTTTCATAAAGTTATCTCACTAGAATTGTTATTATGTTTTAAGTAAAAACTGTTATTTTCTACATCCATGAATGTTTCTTTAGTAGGCTAGAACTTCTTTATTCTTTCGAATCGGTCCTATGTTCATATACCTTTTTTTGTTTAAAATCGTTGGAGGAACATACTGTTAAAGTTTGGCAGATTCCTCCTGAATCACTCTGTATATGAATGCAACTATAATGCACTTAAAAATCAAATGTCAAGTTTGACATTTAGTAGTAGTAAGTTTATATCTTCTTGACTTGTTAAATGGTCATTACTGTCATTTGAACTGACTCAGTAAATAGCTGGCCATAGACACACGTTTAAAACCGCCACGAATGTAGTTTTTCATGACGGTTTTGAACATGTGTCCTATGCCCACCGATAAGCTAGGCCTAGACACATGTTCAAAACCGGCACGAATGTACTACATTCGTGGCGGTTTTAAACGTGTGTCCTTGGCCAGCTAATGAGTCTTTACAGGCCAGATGCCTGTAAAATGTTACTGTCGTCTGAACTGACCTATAAAAGAGTCTTTACAGACCAGGTGCCTGTAAAATGCTGCCATCGCGACTTTACAAGCACCTTGTTTAATAATAATCACATCCTTCATTATCACTAATATTAATTTTTAGGATGTTCCCCAAGAGGAAATAAAACGTTGTACGCGGCTCGCTTGCAATTAGCCTTTATTGGGGCTCACCGGATTACAGGGCTAGCTCCTACATCGCTCTCCTTGCAAATTATCTGGCTCGCTCATCAAGGCTAATTTACTAAGCTTGCCACGTAAATAACTATTATTCATCAAGAAAAATGTTTACATAATATGACAGAAATTTCATTTACATACAGATTTAACATAGTTAGAGCATAACTTTTTAAACTGAGATAAATTTGTTGCTTGTTTTGCTTTGTCATGCATTTCATTATACAGTGTGGAAATAACGTAACAGATAAATTCATTAACTTTGCTAATATTAATTTTTATGAAAAAATCTTGAAGGGGTATAGCGATTTTAATTATAGGACATACACTACAACCACTTTTAAATTGCTACGTCATTTGTTTTAAAAGTTATGACGTTATCGACTTTTTTTTTAATGACAACCTATAATTTTTATAATTGATTTTGGTAGTACTTTTTATGTTTTGTCTTAAAGTTTAAATATTAAAAACCAAGGAAATGAGCAAAATAAATCTAGTTACGTTTTACGAAAAGTCATTAATGGTGTAACCCAGGGGGTTGTTTTGTCACCCCCGGGTTACCAGTTTTACGTTTGCCACGTTTGTGTGATATAGGGGTTGGTTTGAACCCGTAGATCACTATTTGCAAGTAGGGGATTGTAACTCATCTACTGTCCACAATTAGTAATCGTAGGGGTTGTACAGTTGAGTTATGGTTAAATAAAAACACCCACAAAAGAATAAATAACTTATATTAAAAGAACTTAAAAATTTGGATCAAGTACAAATTAATTTTACTCTAACTGATCAATGGTTAATTAACTGTAAAAGGGTTGATCAAAATTATGCTTAATTTTTATGACATCAATTTACTTTGGAAGGGAAGAATAAACATAGCAGCCCTGCTTTTAGTTGGTTAAATAAATACCATAAATGACTGACCTTCCTCCAGATGCTGTTGCTAGAACTTGGAGGGTGAATGTTAATTTTATTCATTTGCGGTAGGCTCGAATTGACTTAGGAAATTTAAAAATGTTCGGCTAGGTTTTAGATCCCCTGGTTGGTATTCCTTGAATTTTGAGTGGCTTAGCACAACACTGGCTTACATAAGTTTTAAATAGAACTTTCAATTTTGACTTCGATTATTTCGCGGGGCATGCGGCTTGTGCTGGTGTTACGAATTTTAAGCGCCTTAGCGCTAACTCAACTTATAGCGCGGAATCCGGGGAACACTGCCTGTCCAATTCGCGTTCCCCAAAAGGTAATTTTCTTTCGTGAAGAGCCTCGAGTTCCCGTTTTGCCAACTTGCCAAAATGGCTTTATTCTTAGCGGCTCTTGGTACTGCATGAAACCAAACTGACTCATCGGTTCTCACAGTACAGAAATCGCATGTTTGCTGGCGCAGCCCGATTTTTTGAAAATTCTGCCAGTAAGTTAATATCGAATTTCTTTGACTTCCCGGATGCAATTCAACCGTTGCTTGGATTATAACAATGTAACCTTTTACATGCTTAGTAAATGAAATTTTTGCAGGGGCGGCTTTGATTTATTCTTCTTCATGACAACTTAAAATCTATAAGGTTTATAATTATAAACGCAATTCTTGCGAGTTGTTACAATGACATCTTCGTTTTTATTGAAATTTAAAAAAAATACATGTAACTAATCTTTTTTGTTTTATCCACCGCAACTAGATTTATTTTGATCATTTTATTGGTTTTTAATATTTAAACTTGAAGACAATTTTTCTTGATTTTTTTCAGATGTAACATAATGGTAATAATGGTGGTAATGGTGAGGCACTAACACCCCATGAAGGAGCTTGGCCTGCAAGACGGAAGACATATTAAAAATGTTATATCATTGAAAACAACATAAAAAGTACTACCAAAATCAATAATAAAAAATACAGGTAGTAATTTAAAAAAAGTGGATGACATATCATGAAAAACAAATTACATAAGAAACTAACAATCAGCTGAAAATATTCCCTATGGTCAAAATTGCTACACCCCTTCGAGATTTTTTCGTAACAATGAATATCAACTAAGTTAACAAATTTATCCGTTACTTTATTTCTACACTGTATAATTTATAATTTTAAACCTTTGTAATATAGATTTTTTGCGAACATGCTTTCGTTGTTGTAGGTATTCTACAAGGTGGCATACAGCCGACTGATACATTTTAAATCACTGTTGGAGTAGAAATATTTCTTTTAAAACAGCAAAACATGGATTTTATAATAACCAAAAACACCAAATTTTATTCTTTAAATATTATATCAGGCAGGTGGCCGAGAAGGTAATGCTGCACGCGGTTGAATACTGAAAAGCTGTTGAAAATTGCGTCTTGTCTGTGTAATGGATTTAGTCTCATAATAAAAATGAACTGCCACTGTACAGGGTGGGCCAAAGTAGACGCTTTCTTATTGAAACTCATGTTCCTGTCAAAGATAGAAAAATTTTGACCAACATCTCCCGAGCTCAAATTTTATGAAAAAGTTACTGGTGCAAACAGAATTTTGCTATCGTAAACCGTTAGGCCGCTAGGGGGCGTTTTTCAAAATTCGTCGATTTCTTTAAACCCTTCTAGCTTTTTTGTTTTTAGTAATAATTGATTTCTGTAAAAACTTTCGCATAGCAGTTTTTGGTGTAGAATAGGCTGGTGCATTTTGTTGTAATACAGGGTGATTCGTAAATTTGCTGCAACAAAATTTTTCTTATTTCTTATGGAACACCCGGTTTATTTATACATTTTTTTGTAGTCCTTAAAATTCTCTATTCAAAAATATATAATACTATATGTCCAAATTTAGCATGTTACGGTGTATTTGGCTTTAAGTTAAATAAACTAAAAATATCAAGTAGCCATTGTGTCATAGCGCCGCATGACCATTGTTTTAAACCAACAGTAGCAATATTTATGAGGAAAACAAAGTTGGCCGCTGTCAAATTAGTCAAATAGCTTTTGAATTTGAACATAATCTGGTTTTTTGTCCGTGTCTATTTAAATTTCCACCTTCCAACAAGATGGTGCACCGCCTCATAATTGAAGAGTTACAACTAATTACTTAAAAGTGCAGTTTGGTGAAGAGTGGATAGGGAACCAAGGACCAATCGATTGGCCAGTGAAGTCCCCCATATGACACCCCTAGACTGCTATTTTTGGGGAAAAATTAAAGATTTGACATATAGACAACCGATTACATCAAGAGAATTGCAAGAGAAAGCAGTGCAAAATGCATTTGCTACAATTTCTAACATTGAGCTAGGAAATGCTGCAAATGCTGTCAAACAACGGTGCCGCTTGTGTATTAATCAGAACGGTGCCCAGTTTGAACATATGTTATAGAAGGACATATCGTTGGGTGGTAATATGTTTTATTAATTTTGTTATTTGTTCTAAATGTTTGTAATCCTATATGCTTTTTGTTTTTTCTTATTTAGTTAGCGCCAACTTTGTTTTACTCATAAATATTGCTAATGTTGGTTTAAAACAATGGTCATGCGGCGCTATGACACAATGGCTACTTGATATTTTTAGTTTATTTAACTTAAAGCCAAATATACCGTAAAATGCTAACTTTAGACATATAGTATTATATATTTTTGAAAAGAGAATTTTAAAGACTACAAAAAAATGTATAAATATACCGGGTGTTCCATAAGAAATAAGAAAATTTTTGTTGCAGCAAATTTACGAATCACCCTGTATTAAAACAAAATTCACCAGCCTATATTCTACACCAACAACTGCTATGAGAAAGTTTTTACAGAAATCAATTATTACTAAAAACAAAAAAGCTAGAAGGGTTTATAGAAATCGACGAATTTTGAAAAACGCCCCCTAGGGGCCTAACGGTTTACGATAGCAAAATTCTGTTTGCACCAGTAACTTTTTCATAAAATTTGAGCTCGGGAGACGTTGGTCAAAATTTTTCTATCTCTGACAGGAACATGAGTTTCCATAAGAAAGCGTCTACTTTGGCCCACCCTGTACAATGAACTAAGGTCCGTTGCTCCATTATAATTAAGTACTAAACATTAACGTGAAAACTTACACTAACTGTTGCGAATAGCAAAATTGTGTTAGCACTGTCACTTCGACAGAAAACCAAAAACACAATGTATCAGTCGGCTTTGTGCCACCTTGTATATTTATTTAAATAATTTGGTAATTTGTTATTAACAATTTTAAAGATCAGGATTAACGTATTAAAATAAATTCGCTGTTTAATACTAAGCCACTGCATAGTTTCCAACATTAAATTGATGCTGGTTCGTTTATTGCAAAATAGAATATTACGCATTGCTCTATTTTGTAGTTTTTGTAGGCGCTGCAATTCACCTTCATTGGCTATAAATAACACACTAGCACAGTATTCAAAATGTGGTGCAATAATTGTTTTGTAAACAAGTATCCTTGATAACCAGTTTAATTTGGAACTGATTTGCCCAAATAAACCTATTTTTTTAGCCGTTTTACCTCCAACAAAATCTACATGTTCCTTATTACAATATCAAGATATTTTATTTTAGGGACATGTTGAATTTCTACATCGTCAACAATTACATGAGTTATCATATTGGGTAATAATCGTCCGCTACTGATAATCATTGCTTTTGTTTTAGATGTATTTAACTTAAGCTTGTTCAATTTTAGCCATTTAGATATATTTTTGAGGTCACTATTTAATTTATTTACTGCTTCATTCACATTTATATCGGCATTAGTCGCCACTGTGTCATCTGCGACTAAATTGTATTGATAATTTTGCACTGTTGAGTTTATATTGTTAATATAGAGGATAAACAATAGGGGGCCCAAAATTAAGCCTTGCGGAACCCTTAAACACACTTCAACTGCTCGAGAATCTTCACCTTCATATCTAGTAATTTGCTGACGGCCACATAGATAATTCTTGAACCACCTTAATTCGATTCTCTTGATTCCGTATTTTTCCATTTTTGCTAGGAGCAGATCTCTGTCGATTGTTTCAAATGCTCTTTTCAAGTCTAGGAAAGCTGCTAGTATTTTTTCCCATGTTCTATATCCTCTTTCCAGTTCACCAAATCTAAATTTAATGAAGTTTCACAGGAGTGATCTTTACGGAAACCTGATTGTTCACTAATTAGGATTTGATTTTCCTCTAAATAATTTTTTTTGTTCCTTAGCTATATGTTCTATGATTTTTTCGAACACAGGTAACATATTGATTGGTCTTAATTCTGAACTTGTTTTTGTTCCGTTTACTTTGGGTATTGGACTTATTATCGCTGTTTTCTAAATTTCAGGAAAAATCCCAACTGTAAACGATTTATTAATAATTTGTAACAGAACCTCTTCTATAACTGGAAAAGTGTTGCAAATTAATTTAGGGTTAATGCTTTCAGTACTGGATTTGTTACTTATTTTTAAAACAACTTTTTGTCATTTTTTCAGGGTAATTGGTTTAAATCTGAATATGCTTCTGGTATTGTTTCCAATACCGCCTAAATTTATTTCACCATTAGCTAGCTGACCCATTACTTTTATGAATGTCTTTAACACTATCGATGAAATAGTTATTAAACTGCTCCACTATCTTTTTGGTTTGGTAATTTTGTTATTGTTAAAATTCGACACTGTTGGCATTTTTGTTCTTGATAAGCGATTTCAGTTTTTTACACATTTGTTTAGATGATCCTTTAGCTAAATGAATCTGTTTTTTGTAATATTTGTTTTTACAAGTTTTTATGCACGGTTATACTGGTTTTTATTATTTGTGTAGGAACTCCAGTCCTCAGCAGAATTATTGCATTTAGAAATTTTATACGAATCATACGTTGTTTTTACTTTCTAGGGAAGTATTGGATTCACCTCAAAAATTCGAATTTGAGTTTTCAACAGATCTTCACGTTTTAGAGTTCCCTGAACTCAAAAAACATGTTTTTATTCATTGGTTTATGTGTGTGCCTGTGAACAGAATATCTCAAAAACGAAAAGAGGTATGGTGTTGAAACTTCATATACAGGGTCCTGCAACGAAGCAGGGGTGGAAGATATTTCTAAAACTATGAGGGTTACATGAATATTGTGTATTTAAAAGTTGTAGGTACGAAGGTGGTGCACATTACTAAAATAGTTTTGATTATACTTACAGGGTAGCTAAAAAAAGTGTGGCAAATCAAACTTACCTTTTTTTAAATGGAATGCCCTATATTTGTGTAGCTTAAAAGTTGTGCATTGAAATATTAATCATTTTGATATAAAGTTGTATGGGTCGAACGTCCAACTGTTTTGGAGATATTAACGATTTTATACAAAAGAATGCTGAACTTCAGGCGGCTGCTGTAAGCAACAGAAAACAATTGCATGAAGGAAAACGTTACAAAAAAATTATGATTTTCGTGAACTATCTTTTAGGTGTAAAATGGTGGATCTGGGTATTAAAGCTAAACAGGGTGCTCAACATTTACAAATTTAATGATTTTGATTTTTTCAAATGGAATATTTTTGTATTTTTAAAAAGCCCTTCTAATGAGATTTCTTTTGATATGTTACTTCATACCTCTAAGTTCAACTGTTTTTCAGATATGCGTGTTTGAACATAAAAAAACAATTTAAGAACCTTAAAATGCTTTATTTCAAGGGATAACAAACGCTGTTAAAATAATGATTTAAACACTTGAGTTCTCCAAACAAAAGATAAAACCAAGTTTAGAAAACAAAAATCCAGCCACTCCTCAATAGTACTAGAAATAACTAATATGAAAAAAGGAAAAAAGCAGGAGAAAATTAAATCTGAAAAGCGATTGAATTTAGAGATAGGAAATGGAATGTCAGAAGAAAGCTCATTAAAAGTACTTTTCAAAAATACTGGGATATACAGGGTGTTCCAATTAAATAGATCAAATAATTAAATTTGCTGAATATGAGTTCTCTATACAGCTTTAATATTCAAAGCAGGAAAGGAGAATTATTTGAACATTTAATGCAATTACGTATAGGATTTTGGTGTATTGGTTTTTGTTTTTTTTATCTGACTATATTTGACCTTGGAGTTAATTTATTCCTGCATTTATCGTTCTTTCGTGATTATTATTCTTTGCATCAACACTGACTGAATTTATATTTTTTAAACCTAGTTTTATGTTTTTATTTTTGGAGAGCTCAAGTGTTCAAATTGTTATTTTAACGGAGATTGTTTTTATCCCTTGAAATAAAACATCTTAAAGGGCTTAAATTGCTTTTCATGTTCAAACACTCATATCTGAAAAGCAGTTTAACTTAGAGGTATGAAGTAACATATCAAAAGAAAGCTCATAAAAAGGGCTTTTCAAAAATACAAAAATTTTCAGGGCGTTCGGTTTGAAAATAAATCGAAATCATTAAATTTGCAAATGTTGAGCACCTTGTATAGCATTAATACCCAGATTCACCATTGTACACCTGAAAGATAGTTCACAAAAATCATAATTTTTTGGTAACGTTTTCCTTCAATTCCTTCAATTGTTTTCTGTTACTTACAGCAGACGCCTAAAGTTCAGCATTTTTTTGTATAAAATCTTTAATATCTCCAAAACAGTTGACGTTAGACTCATACAATTTTATATCAAAATGATGAGTGAAATATCTTCCACCTCCGTTTCGTTGCCGGACCTGGTATAAGTTTTGTGTACTATGTAGATGTGACAGCAAGCTTTTGAAGAAAATCGCATAACCGGAAGTAGGTGTTTACTGTTTACTCTTGTGATTTTTCAGTTTTTGTCGATTTTTTCAAAAACAGCTTTAACGATTTTTTCAAACTTAACATTTTTATTACTTTTTTAATGTTTATTGATGTGAGATGGGCGATTTTCTAATTGAATACTTCTAAAATGGGTTTCATTTGTTTTGTTTCTATTTTTTTTAACTCCTATTTTATATAGAACATCCGGTATATTATTACATTTTTGAATTCAGCTTAAAATTCTAAAGAAAATTTGTCTCTTCAACTAACGCTCTAGTTTGTTTTTCAACTAGGAAAGCCGATTTTTCATTTAAGTGAAGCCCTTCCATGTTACTCCAGTCGTATTATCCAGTTTACTTCGATATTTTATGCTAAAATTTGCAGATTTGTCAACAATAATTTTTTGCTGCATAATGTTTTGACACACTTCCTCTTCATGGACAATTTTCAAGGTTTCATGATCAGCAATTTTGCAATCTAATATGTTCACGGACATATTTAAAGTGTTTCTTATTACTAAATCTATTGTCTTTCATATCAGAGTCACTCTTGTATACATATTTACTAATTGTTGCATTCTCAAGTATGAAACCAAATTTTTGCAATCTTTTGCTGTACGTGTATTGTGTCGTTATATCGATATTGAAGTTGCCGATAATAGGTTTATATTTTGGTCAACGATAAAATGTTCACACCCTGATTCAAAAAATTCAAAAAATTAGCATCACTCGAGTTGGGACTGTGATAAATAAACGTATTCATACCTTTTGAAAATCCTTTGGCTATTTTGACACTTAACACCCACGCATTTTTCTGGATATTCATATATTTAATACTTTTTTTTATGTTCAGAACAACACCACCCTTGTGTCTACTTTGTGAGTCATATCTGATAATAGAATATCCCGAAACAGTGATTTCACATTGATTAACTTCTTCTGTTGCACATGTTTCACACATCATTACTATAGACGGGTTGTACCATGAGATAAAAAAAAATGATTCTGAACAGGCCTTGATATGTGTTATACGTTTAGCAGTAGTGAAGTGCATTGTCAGTCTATGTCAAATTCGAGATTAGTAGGTTAGGTTTTGTTTGTTTTTTGACACACACTGACGCAAAACTTAACCTGCAAATCTCGAATTTGACATAGACTGACAATACACTTCAGTACTGCCAAACGTATAATACATATCAAGGCCTGCTCAGAATCATTTTTTTTTATCTCATGGTATATCTCAATTAGTGCCTCTAATTGTTCGAAATTAGCCAATAAACTTTGAATATTTAAGTAGAGTATTTTCTTTTGTGTGGTGCCGGATTTAGTTATTTTAAAAAATTTACTTTGCTACTCTCATTTTTCAATTTCCGCTTGTAAACAGGACATTCAGTATTCCATGCTTTGTGGCGTATATCAATCTTTAGCTTTAGTTTATTTACTGCTTCTTTACAATTCACGCATTTAATCTTCTCCTTCTCGACTTTGCAGGCATCAATATGGTGTGCGCCAGCACATTTAGGACAGGTCAGTTTCGTCTCTTGCATTCTTTTGCTCTGTGGTTATAGCCATTACATTTAAAGCATATGGTGACCGTAACAGCATCAAATACCTTGCACCTGTCCCATTCAATGTTAACTTTCCCTTCCTCTAGTATTTTATTGTAACTTTTGGGCTCTAGTTAACAATACGCAAAATAACACAGCGTTTTTCTGTTTTTCATATGCCCTGCGTGCACTACACTAACAGCCGTATTCATAGTCGTTCGTCAGCGGGCCGCCGGCGAGTCGCCGGAGTTTTGTTATGAATAGTATGTTGGCGGCACTGTACGTCTATGTCAAATTCGAGGTTATCAGGTTAGGTTTTCCATCAGTTTTGACAGAAATTGACACAAAATCTAACCTGCTAACCTCGAATTTGACATAGACGTACAGTGCCGCCGACATACTATTCATAACGAAACTCCGGCGAGCCGCTGGCGAACGACTATGAATACGGCTGGAAGATTACCCTTTCCTTGCTCTACCAAATTTTTCTGGGCCATGATTTTGGTTTCAGTTTCGTTTTCCGTCATTTTGTAGGACATTACTACAATTTTTATACACGGTTTGCGTTTTTTTGGCACACTAATATTGTAATTGCTCCCAAGTTTCGTTTCCGCTTCTTCCTTCAGTTTGGATACGACTTCTTGGTTTTTGTATTCAATAATAGTTCCACCCCGGCTAGCATGTTTTACTCTCGAAATTTCGATAGTTCTGGGATCAATGCTATTTTTAATGGCCTCTTTTGTAACACCACTCTTCTGTCCCTCATTTTTTGGTTTTACCACCAACACAAATTTGTTGTTTTTCATTTTCAACTTGTCTGCATACAAAGCTTTGTTAGGATTTTCGCCCTCTGCAAACTTTTTTATACTGCTAATTATTTCCTCATATTTTTCACGTACTGTAGCAGTCAGCATAAATATTGCTGTTTCCTGTGTCTTAACCTCATCAGTACAATTGTCCAGATCTTTTCGCCAACCCTGCAGCGCTGCTCTCATTCTGCAACCATTTTTCTCATCGAAAATTGTTTCATATTACAGCAGTTGTTGCAGCACCAAAAAATGTTGTCTACTTCTGTAATGAACTTATACATTTCATCGCTTATTTTTACACACTTGGGATGAAAGGTTCGATCACACAGCCATTACAGCTCAAGCCCTTCACATTTCTCTTAAATTCGCCTGCATTTCACACAAGCCATAATGGCGTGGTGAAAATTAATATTAAAAGTCACCAGCCACTGGCAAAACACTGTCAACTATATCAGGTTTTAATGTCCGCTCGCGAACGCAGTCAACACCGAACTGATAAGTATAAATGTAGTTGCATTCATAAATTAGGAACTATTCCATGGCCATACCAGATGAATTGTTAATCATACTTTATTAGCAGTTACATATAATTTTCGTGTTTAATCCAGTAAGAGAAAGAATTGTACAGGTAATGCCATAGAGTAAAAATTGTAAAAAGGTTCGGCCTTATGGGTTGCTTATCACTACATATATTTAAAACACAAGGCAGATTGTTTTTTCACTTTGTTTAAGATTTCTAGAAGACCAATTTGCATGATCTTTTTTTTTATATTGACACTTTCACTCTGTAGATTAGAGCATGCATGATGCAAACGCAGCAATGATTTCAACGATAAGGTTGCTGCATAAAGAGACGTAATTACTAAATTAATTAGAACAGAAACGTAACTATCAAATGTGCTTATCCAATGATCGATATCGGACCGAAGTAACACGTGCAGCTCACAGCTTAAGGTTGCGCAAGCGGTTATTTAGTGAAGACAATTAAATATCGCCAATTGCAAGGCCTACTCTAAAATTCGGGGTCCACGTGAAACATCGCTGTAGCATCACGAATGGAATGATTCTCATATTGGGCACACTCTAGAAAAGCTGGCAGAAGGCTAACACTAGGAAACATAAAGATGCAAACGTTGTGTATTAACTTAGAGATGCAAGTTAGTGATGGGCATAACCGGACAATTTTCATAACCGAATTATTTGCATTCGAATGATATTAATAACCGAATGGTTATTTGAATAATCATTCGAATAAATTTTGGCTCTCGGTTCGTTTCGATTTCGTTTTTCGTTAAATCAAGTCACTCAAGTCCGTCGGTTTGCCGGTTAGGCGGTTTAGCGTCATCTGCATCGGCATCTTAACTTGCAGATAGCAGAGGAACTCGGTTAATCGTTAATTATAATAATTGTATAAATGATTTTTATTTGATTTCTAAAGAGTTTGTGCAATAAGTAGTTGTGGATATGAATGAAATATATCTGGATACACCTTTATTGTTTTCGATTGCTGGCGATTTATAATAATAATTAATAATATATTGTTGTATTTGTATGAGTTTTACGACTCGCTCTTCTGCATTAGCTCGATTACTCCGACATTCTTTCGATCTATAACCAAAACATAATATGTACATTATGTGTTATGTATTGGAAATTAAGAGGATCAATCTAAGTACATACGGACAAGGTCTTGCCATATCTCAGCGACCACAAATGCGCAGTCAAGCAAGGGAGAAAACTGTAGAGCAAGACGACCAAATGGTATTTTCAGTACAACCTGCTTTGTTTATGAGTTATGACGTATTTATATTTACAAAATTTCTAGCACTGCGTAGGTCGTTGAGATATGGCACGTATCTAGTACCTTTGAATAGAGGTTTTATATTCAAAGCGTAGTACGTATCAGGATGAGGTTATTTTTCATTCGAATACTTGGAACAAACACCGAGTTACACAGTTTATTTCAATAACCGGATAACCGGTTATTTTTCATTCGAATAAGCCCATCACTAATGCAAATACTAAAATCTAAAGGTGCAATCCTTAAAATCCTTCAAAATTAACTGTGGCACATTAATATACAAGTCTCTAATCAGACCAATATGCACCTACGGATGTAATGTATGGAGTGCTACCTCCAAAACTAACTTGAAAAAACTACAAATTCTACGAAATAGAATTTTACGAATTATAACCAATGCAAAATGGTATACAGTGAAATCTCCCTTACCGGACACCTCTAATAAGCGGACACCTCTCTTACACGGACATTTTGTTGGGAACCAACTTGCTTGCATTAACTTTACTAATAAAATTTTCTCTAATAAACGGAGCCTGCGAGCATCAAGTTACGTCACTGTAATCAATTCGAACCAGACGACGATTTACCCTTATCAGTAATGGTTGAACTGTATGGGAATATTCCAGAAATCGAAGACGTCGACCCTGACGAATTTATAAACACTGACAAAGAAATAATCCTGGAAGATGATGTAACCGAAATTTCAGGTGAACAAGCTGCCGTTGATATGCAGTTGGCAGAATTAGAAAACGATGGCGACTTAGAAATTTGTGAGAATGTAATCAAGACCTACACGGAAGCATTAACAGTGATTATTTCCTTCATATCCATAATAATGCGTAATCACCATGGTTTCTGTCAGTTTAATAATGACTAAAATTCAAACGTCAAAGTTTAACCGCGGTTAAATTTATGTCAACATTTAATCACTTGTGCATAATTTTAACATGATTATTAAAGGTGCTTCACCAACTGAATTTTTTCTATTTATTCAGGAAATAATCACTCCGAACATCCCGCGTGCATGTAAACTAGCCTGAATAAATTTTGACGATTTTCTGTCAGAATGTTTTGCTCTCAAGAAATATATCTCGTAAATTTTCTGCTTCAAAATCCCTCGTGCTGCGCACTCGGGATTCTTGTTGAGCGGCAAATTTACTTGACAAATTTCTTAGCAAAACATTCTGACAGAAAACGTCAAAATTTAATCGGCTATTTTAATGCACTTGGGATATTACTGTTGAATAATTTTAAATGCTTTGCTAAAGTAACGACTTTAAAGTATTCAAACTGTCAAAATATTTAGAAATACATGCGGAAAGTATAATAAGCAGTCAGAAAAAACCATTACGTCAAACAAGTATTTTAGATTTTGTAGCAACTATTACATAACTTTGTTTCAATTATTTTATTTTTCTTATTAATTGTTAGCGCGTATACCTTTGCATAATACGAGTTTTTTAACCATAAAAATGGATTTTTCTCTTAAGCGGACGCCTCTAATAACCGGACAAAAACTTTGGCACCGTGCGTGTCCGGTTATGGGAGATTTCACTGTATCAGGAACTCACAGTTACATCGAGAAACGAATTTCTCTACTTTAGAGCAGCTCCTCTGTAAAGTAAGGAAAAAATTCTATACTAACCTTGATCAACGTGATGGCACAACACACTATCACCTAGGACGACAATCCCTTCATACCAGGTTAAAACGAAAGCTTCCGATTGATCAAATTGCCAGCGATAGTGATTAACCTATTCACCTAAACCATAGTGTTTTATTTAAACAACTGTGATGCAACATAATCATTAAACAAGCTAATTCTCAGTAACTTAACCACAGTGACTAGTGACAAGAGACATTTTTAGAAGCACTTAAAGAATGTAATGTGATGACCACACCTCATTTTTTCAAAATATTTGTTTTCGTATTTATGATTCGAATTATAAGACATGAGTGAATTTTCCTCTTGGTGTGGTATAATCTTTTCATGCTTGAAAAAATAATTTTCTTATTTACAGTTGTATTGGAGAGTGAATGTGACAAAGAAATGAGTCCATTTGAGAAACACCTAGAAAGCTCTACGAATTCCAATACTACACCATTGAGACTAGAGACATCAACACCTCCCACAGTAGGTAAACCTAAAAAAACTGGAAGTTTATCGATCATTATAAGAAAGGTGAGTACAGTTTTACCATTTTCATTTTGAAGCTAATGTTTTATAAACAAAACCTGCAACTTCCATGTACAAATCATGGTAGACGGAACAGTTTTAAAAAAAGTATGAGGGTTGCTCTAATAATAGCTGGTTATTAAGAAACAGTTGCAGTCTGAAAAATACTACTTTCTTTACGTCGTCAGCCCACCGTAACTGTGGTCTTCCTCTTGGTTGTTTTCTAGTCCAGGGTCTCCATTGTTGAATGATTTTGTTATCGTATGTGACGTTGTGCCCTGCCAATTTCCACTGTAGCTGATTTCCAATGTTATTACTTCTGTGTGCTGGTGAATCCATTCATTTCTTATTTTATCCTTCAGCATTATATGTAACGTTGATCTCTATTGATCTTTGTGTCTTGACAAGTCTATCTACATTATGTTTAGTAAAAATTTAGACTTGTACTCCATATGTTAGAACTGGGATGGAATGTTTTAGTTTTTCAAAATGTGATTCAACCTGCCAAAAGCTGCCCATCCCAATCTTATTTGTGTACTTATTTCAATTTTTTTAGTTTCATTTTGACTTTTGATCTGTTCCCCTGGTATATTACCATATATTCTTGACTTGTACGCATAATTGCGAGGAACAATAGTTCATGATGGGTAATTAAGAAAAGTGTAGTAATAGTATATTACATACCGAGGTGGGAAGTGTTTCATTACTGTCGAGAGATTAGGTAGTTTACCGAGACGCGTAGCGTCGAGGTTAACTTTATCTCGAGACAGGGATGAAACTTTCCACCGTGGTATGTATACTATTTTATTTGCAATCATCTAATTTTAAAAATAACTACAATTGAATTCTAAATAATAGATATCTTGATGTACCTAATATTTTTGTTACCATGAAAACAACCCACTCAATGTTTTGTTACCATGGAAACACCCCACTCTTCAGGTATGTAATATTTTTCGGGGTATGTAATAATTTCCTGGCTAGTTTCAAGTAATCATCTAGTTCCCAGCTGTTGTCATGTCATGAAATTGACACATTACAATGTGATTGCGAATAATAGCTATTAACATATCTAGGAATGTTATGAGTATCATAACTGCCGCAGATGTTTTGAAATCCGAGCTCGTAGAGCGAGGATTTTAAAACTTCTAAGGCAGTTATGATTCATAACATCCGTGATTTGTTCAATAGTTTATCGGTTGCTATATGGTTATGGTTGCCATGTAGGGTAATATTCTTTAACCCTACAGATAAGTTATGACCTAGTTACCTGCCTACTTTTGTATATGTAAACAAAGGCTTAATATCCTGAAACCGATAATAGCTATTAACATATCTAGGAATGTTATGAGTATCATAACTGCCGCAGATGTTTTGAAATCCGAGCTCGTAGAGCGAGGATTTTAAAACTTCTAAGGCAGTTATGATTCATAACATCCGTGATTTGTTCAATAGTTTATCGGTTGCTATATGGTTATGGTTGCCATGTAGGGTAATATTCTTTAACCCTACAGATAAGTTATGATCTAGTTACCATCCTACTTTTGTATATGTAAACAAAGGCTTAATATCCTGAAACCGATAAAAGTTTTTTATTAACTGAGATAACTAATTAATTATGTTGAGAGTAGTGAACTAGTAAAATATAAAATTATCGCATTTACCTTGATTTGCATCTGTCACTCTCCATCACTAGTTGTCAAATTGGAGCTTCTTTTATTCATAAAAGAAAAATTATGACACCTAACTTCACCAACGCAGAACTCATGGACACATTATTAACATACGTGGAAGTACACCAAAATTCATTAGTCATTACTTTTCTCTTTAGTTTTTTTCTTGTGGCAACAGTTTTTTCTGTTTTGGGGCTGTATAAATTTGCATAGAATTTTTCTGTTCTTAGTATGCATGTTAAGTCTTGCTTTTTATTTCTTTTTTCGTCTTTCAACATGAAAATTTCTGATCTTCCCGGTGTAGGTCTAAGGCATTTCATATTTTTATTTTTCTCTATTACTTCTTGTGTCGAGTCTAATTTGTCTGTCTTTTCTTAACATTTTTCTTACCATGTTATTAAATTTTACATACTCGTCACTGTTTCGTTTTCCGTCTTTCCACAGCTTTCTTCTCTATCATCTTCGTTTCTTCTAAAAGCTGTTTTTGTCTGTTAGCTTTCTTTTCTGCTATTTTAGTTGCTGAATCTATAAGGCTACGTGTTAGCATATCATTTATTTCATCTATATTGATGTTTTTGAAATCGTCATATTTGGATAGCTTTTGTTCTACTTTAATCTTGTATTCCTTATGTTTTTCTCTGAGTATGGTAGTGTCTACTGGTTTTTCTGTTTTATTAAATAATTTAGCTCTTTCAAACTTTGTATTCATCATTGTATTTGCCCTAATAAGTCTGTGGACACTGCCTGTCGTAAAACTAAGTACGTATTAAAAGTGCAGGATAACAAAATACAAATTTTAGTTACTACAAGTAAAAAATATCAAATCAAGTTTGTACATATTTCAAATTCTAAAACTGTTTATTTTAATTCTATACAGTTCTACAATCTTGCATACTCCCGCATGGAAAGCCTCTGCAATCTGTTGGACATCACTGACCTAAAGTTCAGACAAAAAATTTGGACAGTATTTGAGCATTCTATTCGTGAACACACAGACTTGATAAGGGACCGACACTTAGATCAGCTGTTGATGTGTGCTGTTTATGTTGTTTGCAAGGTAAGTTTTAAGTAACATAGAATATTCCTTTAATTATTACTATTACTACAAAATTATTTGTTAAACATACTAATAATTGTTTTGAATGCTTTATATTTTAACATGACTTTTTCGCAAAGTTTGTGCAAGCGTTTAATAATTATGTAGATGTTAAAATGTATCATTATTTTATTATTCATCATAGTCGCTGACTTAATAGGGGCTCTTGAGGCCCAAGCCCCACATGAAATTATTCATGTGGAGTGCAGTAGTGCCTTTTCACTTAAATCGTGTAAAATATTTAGTAATAATGTGGAATATGTAGAAGAAATGTATGTTACGGATCTGGGCCCCACATGAAATTATAAAAGTCGGCGCCTTTGTTATTTATTGACGTGTACACAGCATTCACTCATATAGATTGAATTTTAAACAAATTATTCATAATTAACCAAATAATGAGACTAAGAAATTGTAATTATTCCCACACATTAGAACTTGTTGAATGGATATGGACCATTATTGCTTATTGCAATGTAATGAAATATTCATTTTATACACATATTTAAGAAATTCCCCATATTTAATTTATTTGTCTTCTGTTTTCCAAGTTGTATGGACGTTTCAAATTACCGTTATTTGTATTGTGTCGTTATTTTCTACGCCAAGTTTTGATTGAGTAATGGCGCACGTAATTGTTCAACGCAAATTAAGGCAACACCTAAATGTATCAGAAAAGCAAAAGATAATAAATCTTATGAACTACCATTTGAATCGCAGTGGTAATAATTCATTATCACATGTAGGAAAGCAAATGTCGAAAATGATTGGGTTTTCTGAAAGGAATATTTACAAAGCACCAGGAGTATGCGCCACCTGCTAGACTGCAATGGTCAAAAGAAAGGCGCAAGGATTGTAAAATTACATCATTCCGTGAAACTAAGTACGGTGAAGGAGTCAGGAGTGATTTTCGTAAAATACTGCACCAATTCTTTTTGGGAAAATACGCCACCAACTACGGTTCCTCAATGTTGAAATTTTAGATTCTGTTGCCGCAGTTTTATTACTTATCTTCTGCAGTTTATCGTACGTAGGGTTTCCAGTCCCGGGACAGTTCTGGGATTCTACCACAAAAATCGAGTCCCGGGACCACAGCCAACCCAGGCCAAGTCTCGGGACCATGTCAACATGCGTGCGTATACTCGATATCAGAGAATTAGGACGGGTATTTACCGGCGTCCGGCGCATTACTCATGCCTCTTGCACATTCTGTATTGCGTTTTGCGTAGGCAGGAGAGGTATTGTTTTCAGTAGTTTAGAATTAAACCTGTGTTGTTTCAACCACATTTGCATATCTTCTTCTATGTATGTATTTGTATGTTAATTAACTAACAATATAGAAGTACTAGATATATGTTATTCACCCATAGTAGAAAAATGTCAAACTGTTAGAAGAACAGTTTTGGTAATTTTAATAAAAAATTTGAGCATTGCAGTTGATATTTCACATAGTTTGCGGATTTGTAAAGGGTGTCTAAAAACGGGTTAGGTTTACTTAAACTTTTATTACTTTCCGTAGGGCATAGCTTGTAGCACCTGGAGCTGTCAAGTTTAACCTCCAATTTGTGATTATGTGTCATAAGTGTCATAATGCAATTGAAGGGGTAAGTGGATAAAGGTGGTATGTCACAAAAACTGTATTTTGAGTAATTAGCACTCAAACGTTTTATCTTGGTACTTTTTTACTATATTACTTTAATTAATGAAAATTTGCCACAATACAAAGCTGTACCATAGATTTCAACTGCATATTGTGAAAATCTGATATTATCATGTTTTCAACTTTTTTAACAAATTAGATTTACATAACACCTTTATCCATTAATACGTTTCATAAAAACTATTTTGAAATAATGAATGAAGGTTTTAAAGGTTGTTTTTCTTATTTTTATTTTAACAAAAGTACAAAAAACTTAAGTAATTTAATTAGTTTGTCTTCGTTTCTTCTTAGGTTCGTCATCTCCAACTATATCTTTCACAAAAGTTAACTGTTCTCGTAAATTTGATATTTTTTCTACGCTCAAACTTCCTTTATTCTCTGCGACTATGCTTAAAGTAATATTGCTTTCATCGATTTCTTTGTGACCATTTTTTAAGACGTCAACTTTTAAAAATGGAGTCATCTCATCAAGACTTTTCTTGTAGTAGTATGATTCGTAAGATTCCACACGAATCCATTTAATTCCGTCTCGAAAATTTACTTTTTGGTTTAATACATTTTTTTCTTGTTATAAAGGTGTAGTTTTACTGCAATCTCATCAATTTCTTTGAAGTGATGCACCATGTTTATTACTCCAGTGCCCTTGTTACTGCTTCTTTTAATGTCTCGATATTGCTCGGGAATATAAATGTTTTCATGTTTTCTTAGTATATTTTCGATCCTACCAAAATCCCTGTCAGAATCTAGGTAAGAATGCCCGACTTCCGTCAATCGATTTGAAACAACCCTTTAATATTAACAACTGGTAAAGCGTGATCAAATTGAAATTTTTGTTTTGACCAGCACAAGAATCTGACCAAATAAGTAAATGGTCAATTTTGTCATCAAAATATTCGTTATAGATTTGAGCAAATGTGTGTAAGCAACTGGCTATATCAGTGCTGCCTCTGTTAGCAACGTCTTCTGTCCACGTAAAGAAAAGAGCCTTATTTCCAGATTTTCTTATGGTGTGGATTCCAAAATTGTAGAACCACATTTGCCTTAAATAAAACGCTTTAGAAGTACTTAATTTTGGTAGTGGCATGGTCTGTTGTAGGTCCATCGTAAGATAACAAATGTTATCAGCATGCAAAGCCTTTTCTCTATCACGTTTCTGTTGTTCAAATGCTAGTCTATAATTTTCTTTGTGTACGTCGTTCCCTATTCCAGCATCACACGTGGAACACGTACGCTTCTTGGCAAACCAAACGATAAATTAAATCGAGTGTCGAAAATGTTTCTATAGGAACATATTTTTATGAAAAAAATGTCTGGAAGTTTATTATTCTGACAGTCTTCTATATACAACTTGTACATTATATTTACATTTAGTAAGGGCGATAAAAACATCTTATGAGGGTTAATATTTCGAGAATAGTGCGAGGCTTCTGATGGAAATTTTTTAATATGATCAATTACATACTCAACTACATTATCAGGTATTTTGTGTGGTCTATTTGTGTGTTTTCCCCTTTTATCAGGGGCGGGTGCTGACTCCCCTGACTTAAGTTTTTGTTGAATCAAATCAACTTTTTTATTACTGAACTATATAGTGAACATAATGCAGTTTTACAACAAGGAATTTGTTTCTGTCCGTAGGTAATAACGTATTTAAAGGAATGACTTTTATTCTTTTTGTCACCGACTCTATGACGTTTGACTTGCTCAAGAATAATGCTCTTAAAGAGTAACACGTTTTTAGAATTTATGTCAAGTCGATAGTACTTATGGAAAATATTCTTTCTTGCATTCTCATCAAAATTTTCATTGCACTTAAGCCTACAATTTTCTTTGCACAACATACCCAAATTTACATTTTTTGCGGGTATTACCTTTCCAGTTTGTGATAAATAACTGTCACCCTTTTGTCTTGCAGATGCTGAGTTTGCTTTCTTCCAGTCTCCTGGATTTCTTTTTCTTTTTCGGGAAGTTTTCTCTTTTATTTCAAATACTTTTCGTTTTACCTGACAATTTTTTCTAGGATTTTGGGCAACAGCTTGACTTGCATTTAAATCATTATCCGTTTCAAACACTTTACGCTTTGCACGATTTAATTTTTCCGTGTTTATAATATTACTTTCTTCACTTTCAGAATTCTCACCAGTATCTGAATCACTTGGAACATATTCGTCGCTGGATTCATTTTCAGAATCTTGAACCACTGACTCTAAATAACAAAATTTTTTATTACCTATTATTTTTCCTTGCCGAATGGTAATACTCACCATTCTCCATATTTTCTTCACTTTTAGAATCCTCATTAGTATCTAAATTTTTATCATTTTGAACATACTTATCGCTGAATTTGTTTGCAGAAATATGGACCACCGACGCTAAAAACAATATTTTTTATAACCCATTATGTTAGCTTTCTGAGTGCTAGTATTTACCATCCTCAGTCATAGCAGTGCTCGGCGTTGAGCAACTCGCTTTTGGAATAATAGGCGGATTGCCCTTATTTACAGTCTGACATTTTTTTAAAGCAATAGTTGTGGGACTTCCATTATCTAAAGCAAAATAATATAGGTACATAACCTCACTTTAATCATAACTTAAAAAAACAATGCTTTATAAAAGTCTACTATTTCCTTGCCCGCGCCTTGCAATCTTCCCTCACACATTTTTAACATAATTTGTCCCCTCGATAACATTTTTCACTATGAAATATTGCACGAAATTGCAGCACTAATTCTCACACACCAATCGTACAACCTAACCTTACAAATATAAAGTAGGGTGTTATGTTACCAGCTTGTTAACGGATTCGCATGTTTTCAATTATTTTGTAGTGGATAAAGAAAGTATGTGATCATAACACCTTTATCCATTATGTGGCAAACACATATTACGTACATACAACCTTTATCCATAAATAAATTGGCTATTAATTAATATTTTACCATAAAACCCATATATTATGGTAGAGCATTAAATAAACTGGTTGAGTATATAAATATCTCGAATTTTGCAAATATGTGACATACCACCTTTATCCACTTACCCCTTCAATTATTGTGTGGTTATGTTTATTACCTACCGCGTGAAAACAAAACCATTTTTGGCCTGTTGTTTTTTACACCCGTTAGCTTTACTGTTTTAAGCTTGCATCTCGTGCACGTGCACGAGATAATTACACTCAAATCTAAATTTTTTTTAAACATTCTCTGCAAAATTAAAATCTTTATCTAAAGTGTAGGTTTTGGAAATTGTTAGTTTTATACTTACGAATATTAAATAATTGAAGTTTTTCTAAACAGGTAACAAGTACAAGGGAGCGAAAGTTTGCTGAAATCATGCAACACTACCGGGTACAACCTCAAGCCAGCAGCAACATCTACAGGAATGTGCTAATTGAGAGAAGTCAAGGAAACGGTAATTTAAATTGTAATTATCTGAACAATGTTTAATTTTTATTTGTTTATCAATACAATGGTGGCCTCAATTATTCTGATTATTACACCCAACTGTCACATGATTGACATCATGCAATGAACTATCAATATCATGAAGATCGACCAATCCTGAGAGACGCTTAAACGACTATTTTGTGAATCTTATTATTATTAACCAATCAAATGCCATGATTTTTTAAAATTCAACAATTGTGTGTTTTTATAGTTTTTTTTACCACTATAAAAAAATCTAAATTTTTTCCTTGGAATTTTATCAGTTCATTTTTATCACTTGTGTCCGTGGCAACCACCAAATATGTTGGTTTTTTGTTTTTTCACCAAGTTCCTCGATAACCTAACTTTGACAAATTTCTTCACCTTCGGCTTGGAAGTTTGATCGAAGTAGTTTGCCTCCTGACGTTACCAAGACAACAAACTTTCGTTTAAAAGTAATTAATACATAATTACCAATAATCGTCCTAGGGATTTTGATCGATCAATTTTACATGTGCGGATTTCGTGTAATAATCTTTAGAATATAAACGCTTACCGATAATTTTTCCCATGCCAAGGGTGCTGGTTACTCTTAGAAAACTGCCATTACAACCAGCGCTTGTGGCGTGTGCAAAATTATTGAGAAGAATAGTATGGTCACTCTTATTATATTAGTTATGAATATATAGTCGTTTTACCTGTGCATACATACGTAATCAATAACCTCATAATACTCGAAGGTGTCGAAGTAACAATACAAATTACATATCCAACATAACCATATCAACTATGTTCATCTATCTTGATTCTTTTGCTTCTACAAATTTACATCATTCACTCTATCTTTAGTTTCTTTCCTTGCTTTTCCTCTTCCTTTGTCTTATCTCTGATTTCTTTCTGAATCTTTCTTTTCATTACCGATAAATCCGTGTCTATGTGTATATTTCTATTTTTCAGTTTAAAGCAATTTTTGAAGATATTTTGTTTGTCTTCCCAATTCTTTACTGTTATTACAGATTTGTCTTTGTTGATTATGTAGCCACCTGTTAATTTTGTCTTTACGTTTAATGTTTCTTGCATGAAAGTTGTGGCCTCCTCTTTAAGTACTGCTGTTATCAGTGGCAACCACTTTTATTCCAATTATCACTATATTGTTCTTCCACTTTTCTCGGTCTTGTAATTATAACTTGTATTCTGGCTCCTACTTTTTCTTCGAATTTACATCTTTCATTATTAAATTTTTCTTGCATTTGGCTTAGTTCTTGTTTAGCTTCTTTAATTTATTTTATATTTCTTCATTTCCGATTATCTCCTTGATTTTTCCATCATTATTTCTATAGCTTTATCCATTTCCATGTCTTTCGTTAACACTTCTCTGCCTACAGTCTTTTGCTTCTTAACTTCTGGCAATCTCTATATTAATTTACTCCTTTTATATATATACTACTGCTTCCGTTCTGTTGGCTGTTTTTTTTTTCGGGGTTTTCTTCTTGTTTATCTTCTCATGTTGGTCTTTCTGTTTTTGCGTTTTTCTGTCTTAATTGTTGTGTGTCATCTGTATTTCTTTTCCTCGTTATAAACTCTTTTAGATCAGAGTTACTGTGCTCTTTGTCTTTCTTTTTAACGCATTTTCATTCATTGATTATTCTATTAGGTTTCGCCTCCCTTGCTTACTTCAAACGCATTGAAATAGGCCACTTTGGCTTATTCCAATTGCATGTCGGGTGGGCATGTACCGAATTCTGCACTCTTGCGACTTTCAACCTTTTATGCTACACGATTTCGCACCAACCTATGAAAATTTTTGTTTATTCCAGAATTTCTTCGCACTTGTATCACATATATCATTTTTAATTCGCTTTAATTACTCTGTATTCTGCAACTTCCGAATTACTTTAACGGAGTCTAGGCCACAAATGACAGTTTCCTGACGTCCCGGTATCACTTTCCCTTTCTTCTTGTAGTTCTCCTCTATTTCTTTTAATCTTTTTTAGATTTCCGAAGTATTCTTTTCGGAACCTTTCTTTGCTAGTTATATAATATTTTGTGTTTTTTCAAACTTGTTTGCAACATTTTTTTTCATTTCCTTCTTCCTTTGTAATTTGTTTTTACATTCCTTGTTGAATCAGGTAGCGTTCGTTTTTGTCCTATTCTGTCCTGGAACCGTTTTTGCTGATATTATTAATGCTTCTACTATGCTTTCCCAAATTGTGTCTGGTTTGTTCCAGTTCATACTTCTATTTTTTATTTTCTGCTCATAATGGCATTTTGGCTTTTCATATTTGGATTAGACCAACTTTACATGTTAATTGTTGTATCTTCTTTTTTGTTCGTCTTTTCTTTTACTTCTAGTTTTACCTTAACGTGTACTAAATAATGATTACCATTCATGTTCTCTCTTCTGTAACTCCTTCTGTTTCCGATATATTTTGCAAATTTGTCTTACACAAATACAAGTACCAATTGTTATGTTTGCAGTACCTATAGATTTACGTATGCTGTGAATATTTTTCTTTTGTGATTCCCCTGTGTACAGGGTGACCTACAAGGTCAGGTACAGACTTCGACAGATGAATGCTAATGATATTTTCACATATAATCTCACAAGAGCATTAATTCATATCCGGAAATTTTTTTGAGTGCGTTCCAACAATGTCGTATTAATTTGCAAGAGCGGTACGCGAGGGCAAATTAGGACGTCGTTGGTTGCATGAAAAATAATTTCCGAATATGAATTAATGCTCGAATGCAGATTGACACAAACCTTAAAATTAAGCAATCCATACCTACAAAAAAATTCCAAGAAATTTTGTTGTCTTGGTTACGGCTCGTGAACTAATTTTTCTATTGGTCATTAATGAGTGTCGTACGATTTTCACATATAATCTCATAAGAGCATTAATTCTTTCCGGAAATTTTTTTGAGTGCGGTCCAACGTCGTATTAATTTGCCCAAGCGGGACGCGAGGGCAAATTAGGATGTTGTTGGAATGCACGAAAATAATTTCCGAATATGAATTAATGCTCGAATGCAGATTGACACAAACCTTAAAATTAAGCAATCCATACCTACAAAAAATTTCCAAGAAATTTTTTTATTGTCTTGGTTACGGCTCGTGAACTAATTTTTCTATTGGTCATTAATGAGTGTTGTACGATTTTCACATATAATCTCATAAGAGCATTAATTCTTTCCGGAAATTTTTTGAGTGCGGTCCAACAACGTCGTATTAATTTGCCCGAGCGGGACGCGAGGGCAAATTAGGACGTTGTTGGAATGCACGAAAATAGTTTCCGGATATGAATTAATGCTCGAATGCAGATTCGGTAAGAAAATCGTAACGCCACAAACCCTCACAGTTAGGTTGGTCTACCTACAAAAAATTTCCAAGAAATTTTTTTATTGTCTTGGTTACGGCTCCTGAACTAATTTTTCTATTGGTCATTAATGAGTGTCGTACGATTTTCAGTAAAAAATTTATTTGAATCTATGTTGTTCAACGCTTTATTAAAGTAATTATAACTACTTGAAGTTCACACTGGGGAAACACCATTTTATGGTTGAATCAAACAAAAGTCTTGGTATTATTAAGAAAAAAAATAAAAAACGAAAGGTAAAACGTATTCAGCTTAAAGCAAATGTTTGAAATGTTCACCCTGCGCTCGAATACATGCCCCTGCCAGTCTCCAGAGAAAGAAAAGAAGGCTGAAAACCACTGCTGTAGAAAGTTACATTTTCTTTTTTTACTTTTAACCGAAGCTCTTGAGAATAAAAAATAAAACATAACATTCATCATTCTTTGAGAATCTTTTTTGAGTAAAAGGATTCCCTGAATTCATTTTGCAAACTTTTTTTACAGATGTTGAAAATCGAGGAGATTTAATTACGTTCTACAACACTGTGTACGTGCTAGCAATGAGAAGTTTTGCATTGCAGTTTTCGACGTGTGCAGATCAGGTAAATATCTAGTTATGTAGAATGTTTGAATTTTAATAAACAAAATGCTATTAATTCATAAAAATACTTGAAACATTCAGTTTAGTTAGTCAAAATAGTAGTTTGCTGCTTCTTCCTCTTAGTGTAGGCTAAGATCCTGTCACTACCATACTAAGTTCGGTTTTGTAAGCCTCTTTGGTCTTGGCCCAGATAGGTGTAGCCTTACTCTTTGAATTAGGGGAATAATGCTCTTTCGCAGGTGTCGTAACCTCAATTTTTTTGAAATAATGACCCGAGAGTGTTTGATGTAACCTATGTCCAAGTGTGACATTTGAACTGAACATACAAATGCCACATGTTATTTCAAACTTGTAACGGGATGAAACGCCTTCAACAACCGACCAAACATGGCACCACAATGGACTGCCAGTTGGTAACAGGGTAAAACAAAAGTTATGACAACGCGCAAGTTTGTAACGGTACAAATCGGTATTTACGACAAATCAAACAAAGCTAATTCACAAAATTGGAAATGTACTACATAGGACCGCTACCCCAGCCCGTTACAAAGAGTTACCGACTAACTTCAGTAGAGCGAGGGGTGGTTCAACACGAAATAACACAGGGCAACGGTCTAATAAATGGAAAGCAGATCACAAATGCAAGAGCGCCACCACATTTCCTACAAGAGAAGAATGCGTAGGTAAACCCACTGAGGAAACGTGGAAGCAGAATGAATTCACCTTTCAAGTATAACCGTGTATATAGCCAGTGTCCTCGTCAGCGAGCCAAATGCAACATCACGGACCTACCTTTTGAAGAACTCACTTGAACAACTGGTCAAACTCCTTTTACAACTGAAAAATACATACACAAATCGCATGCACAATATCATAAGAAAACCACAGTTAAATAAACATGAAATGTATTGCAAAAATATTTAAATGGATAAATTACATTAATAATTGCCGATATTGAATCGGAACATGCACTCGTACTAACTCAGTGGAAGGGCGTAGGTAACTTACCTTCAAAACTAACAGATCGAAATTATAGGGGAGCCAAATGGTTCAGGCCCATGTTCCCTGGTTCATTTGAGCAAACGAACCATTAAATTGCTCAAGGTAACAATACAATGTAAACAATGAAAACTCACAGTGTGATAAATCGTATAATGTTTTCAAATAGATAAAGGATCAATAACGGGGGATTTAAATCGATTTGTAATTACTGGCATTAACGAACAAATCACAATAATACTATCACATAATAAATATCATATCACATATTTCAATATCACAAACTTAATGGATTAGGAAAATGCAGCCTTTGCGGAGTAAATATAAAAGCTATTATTCAAACTGAATTAATTTAAAACTGTAAATTAGCCAAACATGTAATTTTGAAGCATCCCGTATACTCAATGAACGGTATTATGTTACTGCGTTCCACCCTTAATGATTTAATTGTACTTCGCGAATTCTCACACATTCAGATATCTGTATGTTTTATTGGTAACTTTATGATATGCTGGGCTCGCTTCTCCACCCAGCAAACTTGATATGGCGGTAATTATGGAACAAACGTAAGTGGTGTAATCATCCACTCTAGTTTTTAGTATACGAAGTGACGTTATTTATACCTGAATTGAACTCAGCTGAAAGCCGGCGATACAGTTTTACACACATCTAATACAATTCGTTAATACAGCGGTGAAGCTGCTAACCCTAAGGTCGAAGGCCTATGAATTACTAGATTAAGATAACATAAAAACCGTCAGGCTCAAAGCAAACTGGACGTAAGCTGCACTTGTCGCAGGAGGCAGAGGTGACGCTATCACCAGCTGCTTCTGCCAGCAAGGGGCGAACACCGGAGGCTACCTCGGGTACTGCTCGTTAGTTTCAGGGGGCAGCGGGAACAAGCCGAGACGAATACTGCAAGTCACTCGGCTAATCTGAAGGCTTCCTCTTTTTTTACTTGGATGGCGTAGCCCGTAGGGTGAAGGCTATATATATATATTTCAAATTAGCAAATCAAAGAATGAAATGTCTTACCAGAAGAATCTGCCAGCTTAACCTCAACAAAATGTGCTCACTTAACATTTATATCTGCATAGTTTTTGGGTCCAAAATATGTCTAAATCGATTGTGTTACATCAGTGTGACATAGCTGGTAATTACACACATTCAACAACCCATCTCATGAAAGCTCAGAACGGTCGATGGAGAAAGATACTGCTCCAAACTTAAACGTTCGAAACGTCTCTCGATTTGATGAACAGCGGAAATGACGCCAAACTATATTGCTATCTAGCGACAACTATTACAGTACTCGGCGGAAGAATTGCAGTTCTTGCAGGAAACTGTATTAAGCAGAAAACTGCAGCTTGCAGGAAACCTGCCTTTGGCAAAACACCTGTGCAGAACCAATTGCCTAACAACTGCGTGTTTCTTTCTCCGTGAAAATACTGAATAAATTACGAAATTACAATAAATTGGTCTCAGTTCAGCAAATGTAAAGATATAAACAACACATGTTAGAACGACGGCAACGTCATGCAAATTTGTCTGACAGTTCGGTAAAACATTCAGTATGCTTGAAATTCGCATTGTAAGCTACTACAATGTTACAATACCTTCAAGAAGGTTGGCTAAGCAGCAAATTGTTGTCCTATGTTGCTGCAACGGTCGCTTTCCAAACACTGCACAAGACACGTAAGGGGGACTGCACCAAATCAACGGGAAGCTGCTGGCGGAGCGAAACCATGAGATATTATCCACTACTAAAGGCGAAATCGAAGCCCGCATGAAACGACAAACAAGAGCTTTGCATTACGGAATAAGCTGCTAATGACTTTTCACGGATAATCCGTCAAACAACGAGTTAAGGATGCCACCCCATGGTAAACCAAAAACTCAAAGCTTAAATCGGTAAACAACCACGTTACGTTCGCCCCATAGCCAAAGCTACACCCCGTGTAGTTCATAAAGTCGAAGAAAAGCGAAACACAACACTTGCGTACGGAACAAAACATGCGGTACACCCATACACTGAAGGAACAAACCGTTAGATGTTAATTAGCACAATAGACAAACGTCCAAAACCCCCCGCCCTAAGACAGCACGGGTGGGAAGCACGACTTCAAAATCAGTTCTTGCTTCCAAGCACGCTGGATCAATTGTGTCTAGAAAAACGCACGAAGACAGCCTGCATTGAAAATTGGCAGGGGCTTAACCTCGCACTTGCTCTCTCGAACACACGGCAACTATCTCTATTCCAGCTCTAATATGTACAAGAATACATGTCGCCACGATATATCGAAAAAGGAACAAGCGCAGACTGGATTAAAAATACAGATATGTGCGCTAGAAAACAGCTGAATGTCTGCACAAAATACGAGACGCTTATATATAGGCAGAATCGCAATTCGGAATCAAGAAAATATGCTTAATTGCTGTATGTTCATACAAACCTAAATATCCTTACAAACTGTTCTGCATCTAAACTATATTATACCCTTTAACCATCAGTAATGAAGAAACTTCTGTATAAATAAATTAATTTTTAACTTAAAAACAATACAACTGTCAAAACGTTGAAATGGAATCGATACTGCTTAATACAGAGTTTTCCAAAACTAAATCTTAAAACTTTCTTATTTATGAGTATATTTTATTAACTTCTTAAAGTAACATGCAAAACAGTTTTGAAGTATGTATGTAAAATAAGATCATATATAAATAAATTCCGCCATTTTCAAGTGAAATGTTAAACTTAGCTCTAGAAATGGAGAAAAATAACTCCATACATTTTGGTGACATGCCAATGAAACTAATATAAATATCCTGAAGCTTTAGAAATTTAGATAATATTTAAGTTCAGATCAAGCAAATTTATACTTCTAGTAAATGTAGTCCAAGACAAACCATCAATAAAGAAATTATGTAGTAGAATATTTCAAGAAGAGTTGATAATAATTATATTGTGTGGCTTATGGTAGGAAACCAGGTGTCAGAGTTTTCAGGTTGCATTAGTGCCACTAACTTAACTTAGCAACACAATGACAAGTGGGACCGATGGCTTAACGTGCCCCCTTCAAAACACGACTGATTATATCGGCCACTCATCCAAATGCGAACTACTGGTAACATTATTGAACTATCATAATCGTTTTACTAGCTCCCATAGTACTTGTCCCAGCAACCAATCTAAAGAAGAGGTTGCTACCATCTATAAAGGCTCCAGTTTCTACCTTCTTTTGGCCTAATTATGCATATAATGTCACTAAATGGTGCTACAGAATTACCCAGAGTGCAGAAAAACCAAAGTAAAAGCTAAAAATATTGCCGTCTTACAGAAAATTAATAAACCTTTGGAAATAGTTTCAACAAAAAATGCCTAAGGAAACTAAAGCGATAAGAGCTAGAAGACAAGAATGAAATATTAGTGAATTAGAAAAAGAGGGGTTGAAAAGCAGATATGAACATGAAGCAAAAGAACTATTGTGCAAAGAAGCAGCAAAGGCAGATATAGAGGGTAAATGGAGCGAAATCAAGGAAGCGATATGCCAAGCAGCAGAAAAGATACTAGAAAACAAGACAGAGGCAACAAACAAAGTATGTTACGATCAAGAGTGTGAAGCAGTACTACAAGAAAGAAATAAAGATGTTGGAAGGTAAAATCACAGAAGTCAAGAAGGAACATGAAAAATTGCAGAAGGCAGTGAAAAGAATCTGCAGAGCAAAGAGCGAAAAAGTTAGATGAATTGGAAGGGTTCCACAATAAAACAGACATTTTTATAAAGAATTAAGGAGCACCAAAGGAGGATATCAGCCAAGAACGATGTTTTTCGAATATAAACGAGGTAATTTAGTGGGAGGGGAAAAGGAGGTAATGGAAGAATAGGCTGAGTGTTTCTCATAATTGTTAAACAAGGAACAAAACATTGAGGAAAAACAGTAAATCTAAGGCTAAAAGAACCAAAAATAGATAATATAGAAATCCCAAATTTGGATGAAGTGGAAGTATTATAAAACAAATGAAGAATAACAAAACTAAAATCTTGGGGAAGATGGAGTAAGAGCTGAATTAATTAAACGTGGAGGCAAAACATAATAGAAGTAATTTGAAAAAAGGAAGAAATGCCGAAAGAATGGCTGAAAGCTGTGCCCTATATACAGAGCATTTCAAAAATGCACGGAACAAATATAAGGGCGTTATTCTGCATCAAAAAGTAAGAGAAAAGCTCTAATAAACATTTGTCCTAAAATCATTTATTTCAAGATATCCTTGATTAAAGAATTAAAGATAGAAATTTGTTTTTAAAACAAAGGAATATACAGCTGTACATTATTTTTAAAGACAGGCTTATGATTCTGTCAAGAGAAGGAAAATATTTGAAGAAATAGAAGAGCTAGATGTAACGAGCAAAATCACAAAATTTACGACAGGGAGACCCACTCTCCACGATACTGTAAATTTGACAACAGGGAAGGGACAATATATAATAGATCGTAATAGCAGTGTGTGGCGTACGCTGGTGATGTGACTCTGATAACAAAAACTCAGGAAAAACTGAAGACTTTAGTAAGAAGACTAGATAAAAATGCAAAAACAGATGGACTACATATTTTTACGTTTTTACGTTCGGGCTATTTAAAAATTATACGACGTTTCTTGTATTAAACATTTATTTACAACTATTAATTATTATTTACAAACACACGAATTAACAAGGCAGAACACAAATTACTTAAACTAACGAACTACAGGCACTATTTCTAACAACGATACGTTTATCAATAATTATTTATATACGGCTTAACAGTAATGATTTATATGGTTATACACTCTATTTATGTAGCAGCTTACGCCTTTCGAGCTGAATGAGAAGTGACTGTTATTTTCACCGCGCGTATTTATATGGCCAAATAATTTCCTTCTAGAACATTTCAGATTTCGCTCGTACATTCCGGCAAATGCATGTGTTGACCTCGGGCGTGTTTCCGAAAGCGTGAGTCATCCCTCGCATCTGGCTGCAAGGTTGCTTCGCCAGGCGTCTGGAACATGACTCATCTGCCCGCAGCTGGCTCCAAGACCGTCTCGGCAGCGATGACTCATAAGTCTGCAGCTGCCTGATCGCCAGGTCGTTACAATATTAATGAAATGTGACAGAAAATAACATAAAGGTGAAAAGTTACCAAGATAAGGTCTACTGCTTTAAAGAATCAATTCCTTCAAGTACTTAGGAACAGAAATGACAGGTGATAGTAACCAAAAACGAGAGATAGAAAACAGAATCACAAGTGGTAATCGAAGTGCAGTGGCGCTACATAAAATTTTAAGTGCTAAAAATGTGAGAGAAGGTCTAAATCCGACCAATGAAACACCAGTGAAACGTGGAGAAAAAAAAGCTAACAAGGAAATACAGTGTCTGTGCAACGAACCTGATATTGTGTTGGTAGGAAGAAGGCAAAGAATATATAAGATGGTTGGACCATGTGGCCAGAATTTCATTTGCTATTTCTTCTCCTTTATGTTTATCTTCATCCACGGTAGTATCATTTGTTTCTTCTTCAACTGCTCTCATTATATCACATCTTTTCAGCAGATACATTGTTTTTTAAGTGCCTCCAGAATTGATTACCCAGTTATCTTTCCTTCATCTCCTTCATTTGTCTATTGATCGTGCTTTTTATAATATTGTACGAAATACACTTATACTTTTTCAATTAAATGAAATAATACATTTTTTAAATTTTTTGTTTCAGGATGCAAATATCACATTAAGTCCTCTGCCACTACTGGTTAACAACAACTTTGTATCGCCGAGATGTCAGATTACCAACAATTTGTTTATTACTCCTTACGACACTCCCACTAGTAGCTTTAACAAAGGGAAGACACTAGAATATCACTTTAGTAGAAGTCCGTCAAAGGTAAATTTATTCGATTTGTATTAATATTTTCTAAATTTTATTTGCAAATTAAAATTCAAAATGTATTTTCAGGACTTGGAAAAAATAAATAATGCTATTAACAAAAGCATCGTTGGTAAGCGCTTACTAGGAGATGACGATGATTCCGACGCCCCAAACAAAAGATTTGTGAACCGTAAAATGCAATCCCTCGTTGAAGAACGCAGAAGTCACATCACTGAATGAAATTGTTAATCCTAACTTGTTTAAAATTATGTTATAAAGCTTACTGCGCAATTTTATATTTTACTAACATAGAAATAATTAGTCTGTTTTAAAAATTGACTGAATGAGCTTTGCTTCTAGAAAATGCTTGCGAGTAACAGTATGAAGATTAACCCTAGTTTGCTTGGCATTAATTTATTTGTGTTTTAAGAGCTTGCGTTTAAACCGTTTTCTAGGTTTAATTATTTTAGGCAACTTGTTTACCTTGTTTCGTACAGTTAGCAAACTACAACTGGAACTTCAACAAAAATTGTGCATAAAACCACTCTACCGTAGTTATTTGTAGTTTCGTGCATACTTGGAAGTTGAAATTTGCATACCTTTTAGAGCTTCGACAAATGTGCTTGTATTCTGTTAAATTTAGGTTGGCTTGTGCGGTAATAGCTACATCGAGACTGATTAGGTATCAACCAGTCAGCGGAGCTGGTTTACGTAACGAATAAAAGACTAATCCAAACCAAAAAAGCAGAATCGATTGTAGCAAAGTGTCATACCAAATTCTTTCACTTGAAGGGAACTAAGAGACTTGATGGTCGTTTTGTTAAACCTCCTACAACTGCTTTTTAAGATTTATTATTTTACCAATTAAATTGATCTCAAAATTGCTATTTTTGATTTTGATCTTAATGTTGTGTTCTTTAGATTGTGAATGTGTGTTCAGTTCTACTTTTTATGTTTAATTTAAGTTCACTTGAGTTTATCTCTGATTTAATTAAATAGCAGTTTTAAGAAGTATTATTTATTTTTAAAATCTTAAGTGAATAAAGGATTTTATGATTTGATTTTAATAACTGAATTTTTAAACCTTGTATATACTGTTGCCAACACAAACTTATCACGCAAAACTGTAAACTAGTGTTTACTTAAGCTGTTGATTTTATTTATGAATTATTGTGCCAATAATGACACAAAGTAGGTCCAACTTTCTGATCTCAAATTGTGTTTTAATGATTAATTGCTTGTGTTTACTTTGTTTTTTAATAGAAATGGCAAAAGGCACTGTTGAAAGTGTGTAATTTTTATTATATTGTGCTTTTAGATTAATGTTAAATGTTTTTTAAAGTCTTAAGTGCTCAAATTAATAGCAAACCTAGGGGTATAATTAGTTGATGGCTCAGCGTCACTTTATTATTATTGTTGTTGTTGTTTTTGTTCAAACAATTGTGACTTTCTTTTTAATTAAGATTTATCATTTTATATAGAAACTATATTAACTTTAAGGAAATATAGCTTGTATTTAGTATACTTATATAAATTTATAAAATATATCTGCAATTAAACTCTACTAAAAATCAGACGTGTTGTCTTTGACTACATAAATAAGGTAAAAGGTAATATAATTTTTATGAATTAGTACTAAACGGGAAATGGTAGTGATGATCAACTAATTGTGTATCATTGCAGTGTTTACTAAATTAAATTTTATTGTGTTAGTTTTGCTCAATCACTATTATGTTAGTTATGTCAGATAAAAAATTTCAAATCAATAAACGAAAGACTTTGTAGCTTAAAAATAGAAATAGGAAACGTGGCACTAAATATAATTAACGGACATGCACCAAGCGAATAAAAGGAGGAAGAACAGAAGGACGAGTTTTACGAAGACCTAGAAAACTGTTTTGACGAAACAAAACATAAAGAGCCAAATGCAATAACGATGGTAATAGGCGATTTCAACTCCAAGATTGGGAAGGAGGAAATTTATAGGCCCACGATAGGAGTCAATAGTAAACATGACGAAACGAATGACAATGGAACCAAATTAATAGGTTTTGCAGCAGGAAGATAATGCAGAATCATAAGCACGTACTTCCGGAGAAAGGACATATATTGAGATGGTTTTTGGCCCTCTAAAACAACTCTGGACGCAGTGCAGAAAAATTGAAAATAAAATCACAAAAGCACAGTGTTGATATGATTCACACAACTGTGTAAATTCACATAAATTTGTCACTTGAAATTACATTGGAAAAATTAACCATTAACATTCAAATTATTTGAATAATCTAGAATGAAATGAAACTCGAATTTCATAGGTATGGAGACAGTATTGTAAATTTTAAACAAAACTGTCAATAAAAAATCTGGTGTGATAACTCACACAACTTCCTTTTACAGTGATCTTATAATTAGTCAAAAATTTCATTTTGAATTTTTAACCATTTGTTAAAAATTTTCAAAAATTACAAATTCTACAAAAACGGTACAAAATCGAGTGTTAGTTGAAGAGACAAATTTTCTCTAGAATTTTAAGGTGAATTCAAAAATGTAATAATATACCGGGTGTTTTATTTAAAATAGGAGTTAATAAAAAAAATAGAAAAAAAAACAAAAGAAACCCACTTTAGAAGTATTCAACTGGAAAATCACCTATCTCACATCAATACACATTAAAAATGTAAGAAAAATGTAAAATTTAAAAAAAATCGTTAGAGCCGTTTTTGAAAAAATCGAAAAAAACTGAAAAATCACAAGAGTAAACACCTAAAGTACGTTTTTTTCCTATAAAAATTTTCGAGGTCAAGATAAAATTGGCAAAACTGCTTTTGTTAAATTATTAGAAAATTTATTTTTATCAGGTTTTTCTGTAAACGACGTGTCATTTTGACATTTAAAATTAAATTGTCAGCTTTTCTTTTTTGAAACTGAATACGCGTAAAAAACGGAACCCTTTAAAATTAAATGTAAAAAAAGCATTTCTGAAGTGTTCAGAGGAACTGTTGGATCTGCATCCTAACATACCAGAAGAAGACGTGTACGAAAGATTAGCAAGCTTTTGATGCACATAGAACTTTAATGCCAGATTTTAAATTTCCCACCAATTTTTAGTTCTAAAAAGTTACTAAAACAAATTTTACCAACATACATTTTTTAAAGGAATCCAAGTTATGCCAACGTAAACCCTAAATTCTTTGACCTTGAAAATTTTTATAGGAAAAAAACGTACTTTACTTCCGGTTATGCGATTTTCTTCAAAAGCTTGCTGTCTCATCTACATAGTACACAAAACCTATATATGAAGTTTCAATGCCATACCTCTTTTCGTTTTTGAGATATTCTGTTCACAGACACACACACAGACAGACACACAGGCAGACCAATGAAAAAAAATATGTTTTTTGGGTTCCGGGGACTCTAAAACGTGGAGATCTGTTGAAAACTCAATTTCGAATTTTTGGGGTGAATCCAATACTTCCTTTATAGTAGTAAAAGGAAGTAATAATTCAAAATATGCAAAGTCAAATAATGCGAAAAAAAATCAAAGTCCATTATAAATGGGTCTCGTGGATGAGCATTTTAAAATATCAGAGGTAAGAGAAAGTATAAGGAACGAAATGTGCAAGAGAGCACAAAGCCAGGCAATTTACATGCAGCATCAAGATGGATGATTTGAGGAAAAGCAAACAGGTTTTAAAAAAGGTAGGGAATTCAAGCAAGGCGGATGTAAAACAATTGTTGAACAGATAATCTGTGTAGTGGCAGTTTAAACAATGAAGTGATTTTACAACAAACTAAGTGGCGCTATAATATAAGGAAAAATTGACAATTCATTGGACAATTATTCTAGATGTAAAACATTGTAAATATTCAGCATATTTGTTAGAATTAGATTTATAAATGATGTTCTTGGACTTGGTTCATATCCTTTTAAATAATTTAGATTGTGTTTTGTTGTTAACAAACCTGAATCAATTGTTTTTGGAAATAAATTATAACATGACGGACAAGTTTTACTCCAGTTTTTAAATAAAGAATTTTGCTACTTAGCATAAATTTACGTTAAAATAAATAGCACCATTGTATTCAGCACGAATAAAGGCAAGGTTTTCTACGTCAAAAAGTGAAATTTCCTTCGGCTGCCTTCGACGATCCCAACGGTGGCCGTTCCTATCATCTCAACAAGCATCGTACGAGGGGTTACAGGCGTGCCAGCATTTCTAAGGGGTTACCAGCAGGAAGCACGAGCCGTCAGCCAGCGTTGCAGCATCCAGAGGGCCCTGCAGCAAGCTAGGAACGCAGAGGGGCCTCAACGAAGCTCAGCCACTGAAACCAAAAGTGAGGTTAGTAGTGTTAAATTTTATCCACCCAAACTGCTTGAAAATATCATCGTACCTGAAGTCATATTTGAGGACCGAATCCCGGTTGATTTTCGTATCCATGAATAGCAATTATCCCAGGATTTGTAATTAAAATTGTGAGTTAGAGGTTAAAATAAACAATCTTGCAGAGGCGTCCTTTTTAAGCAAGCCAATGGACGTATTAGCCTGAAAAACAAAAGAACTAACAGACGCTATTCAAACGCGCGTTAAATTTGAATACTTACCGAGTAATTTGCTCATTTAACCCTTGGTTTCAAGTAATTAAAACGCACGAACTTCATCACATTTTGATTTGTTTATGTCAGTCAAGGTGAATGCCAACTAGCGCTTGCGCTTTCAGTTTCAGTCTTAAGGTGCACACAGTGGCGTGCTAGTAACATTTTAATTTTCAAAGTTATTAACAAATAAAGAACCCAACCCTGTTAGAGACAAGTAGGTATCATGCACTAATTAGAGCTAGAAAAATTATAATAACAGATGTGTAAATCATAAATAGATGGCAAATCACTGTTTAAACTTCCATAAAAGTCGAACCCAGCAGAATTTGATTATATCAATCAGAATTTGAGTATAAAAATTTCAAACCAAAACCAAATAAATTTGCAGTGTGGGGATAGTTTATTTAATTATTATAAAAATTATATACCATCAGCTTTCAGCAAAGAGTATTGCAATATAAAGGCACATGGACGGCACCGGACGGCAGAACATGTAACCAAGTAGTGTGTTGGTACCAAAGAAATATTTAAGGATGATAAAACGGTAAACGGAATTAAAAACGAGATGCTCAAGTATGGAGGAGAAGATCTTACTGCGGAGATACACGAATTAATCAAGAAAATCTGGCAAGAAGAAAAAATTTCAAAGGAGTGGACAGAGGCAGTCATAACCCCGATACATAAAAAAGGAAAAAAGAACGAGTTCAATAATTAGGTGGACATAGTGCTAAGTTATGCAAGGAGCGTTTCTCTCTTAACACGTGTAAATATTTCCTGACGAATCGTGTGGTGGATTCATGGAATCGACTTCCGCAAGAAATTGTGAGTGCCGAGACCCTGAACTCATTTAAAAACAAATTGGACAATTTTCTGCGACACAGTCATTAGCTATTTTATGTAAATATATATAATACTTGTTTTTTTTTGTTTTGTTTTTTTTTTTATGCAATGATATTAGAAACATCTATTACGTTTAGTTTAGGCATTTAGACATGTACAACCAAACCCTTATACAGAGGTATAAACAGCTGATAGCTGTCTGCCTTCAATATATAAATAAATAAAATAAATAGCCCTCTTAGATTCAAAGTACAAAGTACTGGCGACACTAATACGGAATAAATTACAAAGTTATACAGAAATAGAACTATCTGAATATCAGGCAGCGTTCAGACCAAGTTGCTCAACTACCTACCAAATATTTGTACTTAAAGAAACCCTAGATAGATGCAGATAATATAACAAAAAGATACATGTGGCATTTATAGACTTCCTAAAAGCATATGACAATTTAAAGAAGGAATCATTACACAAGGCTATGAAGAACCTTAAAAATCCCGAGAAAACTAATTAAGCTAGTACAAATAACGCTGAAGAATTCAACGAGTAAGGTCAAATGGAATGAGTTACAGAAATATCAATTAGCATAAATTAAGAGGTTGGTGCACAGTAAAGCCAATCAAAATTCAACAAATCTATCACCAAAGGGTTTATTACATGCGTGTTAAATAAATTTACATGTCAGTTTAATTGAATAAGTACAGTTCTATAAACTTTTTAAATAAAGGTAAAAAGGACAGAATGTTCTCAATACAGTTCAAAGAGAGCACAATACTAGATCAAATAAGGCTATCGAAAATGGAATGGTAATATTTGAAGAATGGTGAAAAGCGAACAAGTTTTATAAAATGCAAGAAATTCACACTACAGGAAATGAACGAGATTTGTGTTTAATAAAATGAGTTAGTGAAATGACATAACTGAACAGACAATCCAAATAAAACATAGTGAATGGCGCTATAACTTAGTTTAAATACGAACATGAACAAACAATAATTTTAGAATTAAGATGTACATTTTTATAATATCAGTTGAAATTTAGTTTGTAAGTCATTGATTTGCAATAGAGCAACATGGCGTCAACTGAATAGTACGTTGTGAGTGCTGCGAAATATTTTATAAATTCCTCTGCAAACGGGTAAATATTTATATACCAGAAGTTGTCAACGCCTAGTATCTGGTTCGATTAGTTCGTCTAGTAATTTTCGGCATCTTAGTGTATTAAAAAAGCGTTTTTAATTGCAATTTATTGGCAATATTATTAACATTATGGTGTTCACGCAGTCTCAGTTAAACGACATTCAGTCCTTGATAGACAAAAATGTGAAAACAATGTGTGCGGATAGTGATTTCATATCTGCTATTGCAGTGGCTGTAGCAAAGGTTGTTGAAACCAACTTACAAAAAGCTTTTGTTGATATAAACAACCAAGTGCGGGATTTAAATCTTAAACTGAACTCACTTGAACTTCAAAATGAACAGTTAATAAAAGTGAACACTTCTCTTGCTGCTGATATCGATAATCTACAACAGTATTCACGCAGAAACAACATTCGTATCTTTGGTATACAGGAAATCAAATCGGAGAACACAGATGATGTTATTTTAAATCTCTTCAAGGATAAGTTGGGTATTCCACTTGATCGTTCTGCACTGGATCGCACGCACAGGGTGGGCATGAATACGGGTCGAGGCCGTCACCTCATCGTGAAATTCGTCAACTACCATGATCGCCACACTATAATTGCCAATCGCAAAAAATTGAAAGGTTCTGGAATTGTTATCACAGAAGATCTCACAAAAAGCAGATTGAATGTCTTAAAAATGGCCCAAACAAAGTTCAAAAATGAAAACGTTTGGACATCAGACGGTCAAATCTGGATTAAATCTAACAACAAAAAGAATAAGGTGAAAAATGAAGAAGAGGTACTTAAGCTACTGGTCTAATAAGTCAAGATACGCAGCACTCGCCAACTCAAATTGACTCCCGCGTTAGCTCGACCTTAGCGTTAATTAGAATATCTTCATTTTGTTTGTCAGTGTGTGTCTGTATTAGTTACATATTATATTTTCTTTGTATTTGCAGAATTTGAATTGTTTTTTTTTAATATATTTTTGTTTTTGTTTCAGGTTAATATTTAAGTTCTTCATGGTAGATGTAATGTCTGAGATATCGGTCATTTATCAAAATTGTCGAAGTATCAAAAGAAAACTTCAAGACTTTTTCTTATTTGGAGCTGTTGCACATTATGATATTATTTGTGTATCGGAAACCTGGTTAACACAGGACATACACTCCGATGAAATTATAGATTCAAATATTTACAATTTAGTACGAGGAGATAGAAACGCAGTAATCACAGGTAAGTACAGGGGAGGTGGTGTGTTAATCGCGTTAAAAAAATCATTCAAAATACTCAAAATAATAACTAGAAATGTCCTATATGATGCAATAATTGTCAAAGTAAAAATAAATAAAAACATATGTACTTTCGTAGCTGTTTACATACAACCCGATATGAAACCAGATGTTTACGCTGATTTCTTCAAATTTATTGAAACTAATGTAGATACAAATTCAACGAATGTGTACATCGTAGGGGATTTTAACTTAGGTAGTATCTGGAAAATTAATCTTGATTTTTTCGATGTAAACACGTTCGATGAGTTGCATAGAAATTTTTTAGAATTTTTGAATTTTAATTCTTTTGAAATATGCAATACTGTTCAAAATATAAATAACAAAACGTTGGACCAGGTAATAATTACGGAACAGACTAAAAATTATGTTAGCGTTACTAGAGCTGAACTCCCTATAGTTACGGAAGATGTTTTGCATCCTACTTTAATTATCGATATCAAATTAAAATCAGCAATAAAGCCAACACACGCATCGGAAACAAAATACCACTATAACTTCAAGCATGCTAATTTCGATCTTCTCACGGACCTAATACGTAATGCTGATTGGGCCTCGGTACTGCGACATACAGATGTGAATGATGCCGTACATGATTTTTATTCAGTGTTTCATTCTTACCTTGATGCTGCTGTTCCTAAGAAACCTAAAAGGAAGTCCACTTTTCCTATATGGTTTACAAATGAAATAAAGGTGTCACTAAAACTTAAATATTCGTTAAGAAAAATTAAAAACCCTAGTTATGAAACAAAAATGCAATACTCTAACGAAAGGCGCAAGTTAAAAAAACTTATCAGAGAAGCATATGTTAACTATATACAAAATGTGGAATCAGATGTAAGCACAAATCCTAATTTGTTTTGGTCTTATATTAAAAATAAACAAAAATCTCAATCGTCTGTTACAATCAAAAACAATAATCAGGAGCTTAAAGACTCGGAGATAGCTGAGAATTTTGCATTGTATTTCCAATCTGTTTATAACCCAACACCTGCTGCATACGCAGTCTATTACAATAATGAAGTTCGTACTCAGAATCTGCTTAATTTAAATTTAGTTACACGCGAAGAGTTTTATTTAGCCATTAAAAAACTCAAACCAAAACGTTCTGCTGGGATAGATGGCATTCTGCCTTATATAATCAAAGCATGTGCAACATATCTTGAAACTCCACTACTTTACATATTTAATCTCTCCTTTAAAACTCAAGTTTTTCCGAACCAATGGAAAGAGGTAATAATTAACCCAATATTTAAATCAGGTGACAGATCTTTGATCGAGAACTATAGACCTATTTCAATATTATCTGCCGTTGCCAAAGTATTCGAACAAATTGTATACAATAGACTTTGGAATCATATCAAACCCTATATTAGCAACTGTCAGCATGGCTTTGTCCCTAAAAGATCGGTATGTACTAATTTGGTATCTTTTGTTCATGATGCAACGTTAACGTTCGAAAATAAAAAACAGGTTGATGTGGTTTATACCGACTTTAAAAAAGCATTCGACTCAGTTGACCACGATATATTACTACAAAAGCTATATAATTATGGATTGTCGCCGGATGATATACAGTTTTTTATATCGTATCTGCAAAACAGGTATTTTTGTGTAAGACACGATGGTAACACCTCAGGTAAATTTAAAGCAAACTCGGGAGTCCCCCAAGGTTCGAACCTTGGTCCAATACTGTTTCTAACCTTTATTAATGACCTACCTGAAGTAATTACACATGCCACCTGTTTGCTATTTGCAGACGATATGAAATTTTATTATGAGGTTGAAAACATATCTGATCACTTAACGTTGCAAGAGGACATCAACAGAGTTTATCAATGGAGTCTCTCTAACAAACTATGTTTTAATATCACCAAATGTTATGTAATGTCATTAACACTAAAATCTAGTAAATTATCATACAATTATGTGATGAATGGTGAAATCCTCAACAAAGTAGTTAATGTTAAAGACCTGGGTGTTTACTATGATTCCAAACTCAAATTCGATCGGCACATTGAATCTATCAAAAATCAAGCTTTGCGTAACTTAGGTTTTATTATCAGACAATCTTATCATTTTAAAAGTATTAAATCATTGAAAATTTTGTATAATGCATTTGTCAGATCTAAACTGGAGTATGCATCTGTTGTATGGTATCCTATTAATATAGGACCTAAACAAATATTGGAGAAGGTTCAAAATAGATTCCTGAGATATTTGTATTATAAAAAACATAATGCTTTTCCGAATTATCTAACAGTGAGAACGATTAGGCTCCGTGAGGAATTTGAAGTACCTAGCTTGGAAGCATGCAGAAACTACAATCTTGTGATGTTTGGATTTAAAATTTTCAACTATTTTATAAACGATTCCAAACTTCTGGCTTTATTAAAATTAAAAGTTCCCAGTAGATTTATAAGGAACTCTGCTTTGTTTTATATGCATTTTTCAACATTAACGCGTAGATCTCCGATCGATTGCTTTATGAAACTTGCTAATGAAGTATCTGTATTATCTGATATTGACTTTGCGCAAACACATCACTCCCTTGCCATGCAACTTAAACAATACTTCTCCATAACAAATCCAACGTAATCACTTTATAAAGTAAACCCGCTAACTCAGACATTATACTGCTGCTGTATAGTTCAAAATAATTATGTTTCTTTTTGTTTTGTTTATTCTAATTAAGCAATTTTATTGTTATTTCCACTTTTTTTATATTCTCTTGTAATTAGGCCTTAGCCTGTTAGAGAATAAATAAATAAATAAATAAAATTTGTACTTAGTTAGCATCCACATTTATGAAGCTAGATAGGCTTTTGTTGTTAACAAAAAGAGAGAAACAATTGAAATAAAATTATTTGATGCCAGTCGAATTTGTGTCTCCAAATTAATTGCGTTTTAAGCTATTTACAGTCGAAATAAAGTAAAAATAATTATACCATTGTGATCAGCAAATTGTGGAGCATAAGTGAAAGTGTGAGCAACGTTTTCCACAATCAAAAAGTTATTTCACCACAGCAAGCTTCCGAACGTGAGTCGCGGCCAACTCAAATGTACGTGTGGAGCTGAAGCACCAGGGCCAGCATCATCAACATCGAAGGCAGCGAGTTCTAGAGAAGATCCAGCTTGGGGCTCCGTCCGGAAGAACGTACCATCACCTGAAAAGTTTAAGGTACAGTAAAAACTTCATTGACAGCTTGAGGAGCCCGAAAATTATGTACCAGCGAGACGTTACCGAGTCGAGTAAGCAGCAGGCATATCCAATTCTCCGGATGAATTATTTTACCAATAATTACCCAAATTAGAATTGTGAGGTTAAGTGAGCGAATAACAATTGAATTAACCCAAGCGGCGTCGCACTAAAACAAAAGAGAGATTAGACCGCGAAAATACCATAAATCGAATAAATACCTGATAATTTGTTCATAGATTTGCTTTTGAATTAACGTAATCACACAGAAACGAACCGCACGAAGAATTAATTTGTTGATAGATAAATTTGACAGCGTAGTGAGTCTTTGCGTTGCTGCTTTTAATTTCACATCCCAGTGGCGTAACACGGGAGTTTAAATATGAACATATCGGTGAACCTAACTTGCAGATTTTGAGTTTTCATGCCTACTGAAGCTAGCCATAAATTAAATTCACTTGCAGATGTGCGAATTACTATAAAGAGCAAAACACTACAATCAATGAACCCATTTATACAATTATTTATTTACTTTTAATCAGCCAGAATTTGATTTCAATAAAACAAAATAGAATGTGTAGTGAGTTTATTAATTAATTAATTAATTATCATCATATCACTACAATATATGTCAGTTTTAGTTTTTTTTCGGTACTTGCAACTAACTATTCATTACTTTTCGTTGTACGTTGACGGGATGATAATTGTTTAGCCTCCACGTAGTTGGCACTGACAAGTAAAAAATAAATTCATATTTCCAAGCTGTCATCTTTTATTTGACAGTATTGAATATATCAATTTCATCTGTGTAATATTTTGTTTATAGCAGTCGCTTAGTAACAATCTATTTTGTGTATTCTTAATAACGGAAAATATTGAGCATCGTGCGTCATTAAATTTTTGTTTAAAAAAGGTTTGAAAAACGCGGAGATTTTTGAGGAAATGCACAACGTATTGGGTGAAAATGCACCATCATATGCCATGGTGAAGTACTAGGTGGCTGCATTTAAACGCAGTCGTACGAGCATAGAAGACGAACACCGCTCTGGATGCCCTAAAAGTGTCACTATACATGATTTTAGAAGATCGGCGATTGAAGTTAAGTGAGATAGCTTAACATCGTGAACATCTCAAAAGAACGGGTACATAATATTGTAACTCAAGAGTTGTGTTTGAGAAAGCGCTCCGCAAGATGGATGCCGCGTTTGCTCACCATAGACCAAAAACGTGTTCGAATGCAAATGTCGCAAGAATGGCTGGAGGCGATTGATAACCACTGACGAAACTTGGGTTCATCATTATAGCTCAAAGACGAAACAGCAGTCAAAACAGTGGATTGAACATGGTTGTCCACCTCTAAAGAAAGCGTTGCATGTCAAATCAGCCGGTAAAGTGATGGCATCTGGGATGCCAAAGAGATTTTAATGGTAGACTATTTACCTAAAAGGCAAACCATAACTGGGAAATATTACGCTCACCTGCTGGACAAATAAAAACCAAATTATTCGAAAGAAAATCATTTGCATCAGGATAATGCAAGACCCCACACAAGTGTTATAGTGATAGCAAAAATTAACGAATTGAAGTATGATTTGCTTCCGCATTCACCTTATTCTCCTGACTAAGCTCCGTCAGACTTCCACTTATGTCCCAAACTCAAAATCTTCCTAGGCGGACAACGATTTTCTTTTAAAGATTTCAATTAAAAAGTAGATACTGGTAGGTATTTGAATCAGCAATCAAACTTTTATTTATGTGTTCAGAAAACCTAAAAATATGACGTCAGTAAATTTATGTTTTAAAAACCTTATAGTATGAAATAAACAAAAAAAGCATTAAAACCCAAACTAAGAAGTTAATTCAAATTTGTTCGGCCCACAAATATTTTTTAATAAAATCACAGTTGAAATAAAAAAATGGGAAATGGGTTTACACTATTTTTTTTATTATTGAATTGAGTTTTCCTTAAAAGTATTATTAGTCTAGCTAAAAAATCTATTTAACATTTTAGCTAGGATTTTCTTTGTCCATTTCAGACTGATTATTCTTCATGTTGCAGAAATCAGTAACAACAGTTGGCATAATACAGTATGTATGTGTATCAATATATGATGTATAAGTGTTGTATGGTGTATGTAACCATTGTAGCCAAGTTTATGGCGAATACTGTTGCTGTATAGTGTATTGTATAAAGAACAAAAATACGCTTTTAAATAATTTTTTTGTATTCGCTCCCCAAACTGGTTACTTTGGAAACTGTCTAGGATCCTCAAAATGGCCATTTAGAGGCCTTGTACTTAAAGTCGTCATGGCAACATTTTAGCGGACTCAAACATTAGTTGCCATGACGACTTTAAGTACAAGGCCTCTAAATGGCCATTTTGAGGATCCTAGACAGTTTCCAAAGTAACCAGTTTGGGGAGCGAAAAATACATTTTCGCGCGGCCTCCTAATATAATGCCGCGTTAATGGTAATTGAAACTTCATATTATAATGTTTGGAGAGCTAATGCAAAAAAACGTTGTATGCAACACGTCCTCAAATGGCTTTAGAGGACTCATCTTCATATTACGGACTCGGCTGCGCTTCGCTCCGCCTCGTCCGGAAACATTACGACTCGTCCCCTAAAGCCTTGCTTTGAGGACTAGTTACATAAAGTACTATTATTGAAAAATACAAAACAAATCATATATAACTAATAACGTAATAACTAAAAAACTCATCAGATAACAAAACAAATTTTTTAGGTACTTTATGAAAATTTAAACATCTTTTAAATACACTTCTCCGATAAATTAATGCACCGCCAAAAAGTAGCCAAAAGTTTAAGGTTAATTTTGTCGAAACCACTTATCCAATTTGAACGATTTTTTTTAATGACAAGTTGTCTCTTTCAGGAAGTTAGTGTACTACACTATTGGCATAGAAACTTATTTTTTTATAAATACCGGGTGTAACAATTATAACGTGTTTTTCCATAACATTTATAACACCCTGTGGGGTTCAACAGTTACAATATCAAGTTATAATTTAAAGCAAACTCCAACCTTATCTTTTTATAACATTTTGTTTTTGGATTTACTCTTTTATCTTAGCTACCGCAAGAGAAACACAATTTTATAGCATAACATGTTTTTATTGACTTTAATTTGCATTAAAAGCACTAAAGTAGCAGGCTATGGAAAAACAGAAAAAAACAGTAATTGTCATGAGGTAAATACAGCTGTCAACAAGCAGTTGATAGAAGTGTGTTTTCGGTGTTAGTTCTTAACGTTGTTGTTTAATCTTTAATTTTGTCATTATGCAACGTGAAACACAAAATCTTACTCGTGAAGAATGTGCTCAAGCATTAGTTCTCTTTGATGAAGGTTGGAATTACTGAACAACTGCTTTTTGACGCCTGTATTTACCTGATGGCAATTACTGTTTCTGTTTTTCCATAGCCTGCTACTTTAGTGCTTTTCATATATGTAATACTTATAGTCTGTTCAGTAAACATAAAAACACAAAGTGGCCTTTGAATTCCAAAATTTCATGAGTGTACAACCAGAATTTATCTTTGTCTAGAAATGTACTTACACAAACTTACTAAAACAAATAGGTTAAGGGTGTGACATTTAGTTCCCATCTGTCATAAATGTTATGAATAACTACTTTTAAGATATTATACAAATTCTGTGTTGGATACAATTGACGTACCATTTACTAATAGGCATTTTTATTACATTTTATTAAACTTTAGGCGAGAATTCCTAGAAAAATATCTAATTTGACACTGACAATCAGAAATATTAATGGACATTTTTAAAATCAAATCTGCCTGTACACAGGCGTGGAAACCTTTGCAAAACAAAATAGAGAATCCCTAGTACAAAAATTATATGCACATGCCAACTTCAAAAAACTTTAAATGTTCTTGTGTTTACTGAATGCCCTATACTATATTGCTAGCGGCTATGAGTGGGAAACTCACGAAGGAAGTGAGACAGACAACCAACTCTTCAATGTATAATGGTGAGCTGTGCGCAAGCGCGGCGGCGTCGTCCGGCCAATGGGGAAGTGGGCAAGTTTAAAATTCGCTTCTAAAGGCGGAGTTCGAATTCTCAAGCATGCGCACGAGACGCGTTATACTCTAAGTGAAACTCATATATGTATTATACATATACTAGCAGTCCAGTGAGACAAATGTCTCATTTAAAAAAACAAAAAAGACCGTTTTTCAAATAGAACGCGTATTAAATAAAAACTGTACCCAGACCTGGAAGGTGTCAAAGTGGTTGCCTAACCGATCGAGGTTTGAAGGCGCAGAGGGCATTGGAACATTCTGGAAGCTGTCAAAGTGGTTGCCTAACCGATCGACGTTTTAAGGCGCAGAGGGTCGCTGCTCCGTTTGGCTGCTGAAATAGTTTTTATTTAATACGCGTTCTATTTGAAAAACGGCCTTTTTGTGATTTCTCGAAAACCAGAAGTGTCACGTGACTGAAATTCGGTTCCTGACCTGACATGACCATTCCAAACATATAACTTTAATAACTTTTTTCTCTATCTCTTACGGTTTGGCTGCTGAAACAGCGTCCCGGACAGACAAAACGGCGTCCCAGACAGACAAAACTGCGTCCCAGACAGACACGTCTATTAGATAAAGGATTGCTAGTAGGGCCTCGGAACGCCCGAAAACATTACGGCGCCGACACTTATTAGAGTATAACGCGTCTCGTGCGCATGCCTGAGAATTCAAACTCCGCCTTTAGAAGCGAATTTTAAACTTGGTTGGTTCACTTCCCCACCGCGCGGACGACGCGCTTGTGCACAGCTCACCATTATACATTAAAGAGTTGGTTGTCTGTCTCACTTTCCTGGCGAGTTTCCCACTCATAGCCGCTAGCAATATAGTAAGTATTACTTATGTGGTGAAACTATGTCGGCGCCGTAATGTTTTCGGGCGTTCCGATGCCCTAC
>OW679195.1:35301985-35418234 GCA_940337035.1 Agriotes lineatus | reverse complement strand
TTCACAACCGAGGGCCCCTGTTAGCATGGCAAGTTGTTGCATAAATTGTAACCAGAGGTTTACTGACCTCCAGATTCTTAGAGAACCAATATACTAAGTTCATGGCGTTTCGTTTAGCTATTTGGTTTATATTATTGCTAATTTACTTCTAATGACCGTGTTTTATTTAGATACTGATTATGTTGTTATGAAAATTATAGAACTTTTTCATTTCTTTCGTCATATTCATGATCAAATAACAGATTCTGCTTCACTTTTTTATTATTAATCTTTGCGTTAATATCGCCGACCAGTATTGTAAAACGGGAATCCTTTTGGTCAATGGCAACTATTACGTCCTTCTAGAAAATGTCAATCTCATCTGTATAGGTGGAATTAGTCGGATATGCTTTGCGCTGTACCAGCCTTGGCGATTATATAAGTCACAGTCAGTGATTTGCTTGCTATCTCTCGCAAGATGTTTCTTTATGGGGAAGCCAATTCCTCTAATGGCCATGTCCTTTTCTGTACTGAAGAACGTCGTGTCATGAATTTAACGTTGCTTAGCTTTCTTTTGTTTTACTAACCCCACATACCAACGACATCCAATTTATTAAGCTGCCAATTCGAATAATTTTTCATCTGAATAATTTATTCCTCTCCGAAACTGTACTGTTAATCCTTTTTAATATATGACGCCTCTGGATCATAGAATTAGTTTGGTTTTGATTTATATCACTATATTTTTCAAATTTAGAAACGGCTGATTGTTTTTATTTACTTGGAATCTCTAATCGGCACTTTATAGAAAATTAGCAATTCCATCCCTGCTTACATTCTTACATTAAGAAAATTAGCTCATAAATATCCACAAAAATTAAAGTAACGTACGATTAGTATTTATATACCTGCGTATATTATATGTATTATCCAAGATAAACAAAAAACTGGGACAACTGTTGATATAGATTTTAGCATAAACGAGGCTTTAAGTAACTCCGTACAACAATTTTGAGTCATAGCAACGTCTAAACAAGTTGACAATTTAGTTAAAAATACCTAGCAACTATGCATATTAAAGTAGCAACATTTATAATAGACCATCTTAACTGTCCCAATAGAAGCATTGTATATTTCTAAGATAAATTTAAGAAAATCTTTAGAAAACGTATGAAAATCAATGTTCGTGCGATTTCAAGTAGCTGTGAAACTCTTTCCAAATCGTATCAAGGTTAACAGCCACATCGCATCATTACATTTCTATCTTGGGAAGTGATTTATTGGCAAGCGATTCCGCTTGGTACCAGGTAGTGCCTTTATCATCAGGGGTCGAACTGGGGTAGTCTATTATCTATTGCCTTCCACGCCACTAGTTGAACTTCAAACTCGCAGCAGGGAGGTGTAGTTTATATCTTTATTGACTGCCCTAAATATCCAAAAGTGAGCACGATGAGCACCAGTCCGACACCAGCTGAGGTAGCCAGAAACTTTTAATTGTTCACTACATGCCATTGCAAAATGTTACGAAACTTTAATTTCAGGTAGCCAAATTTATGAATACCTACAAATTGGACTCCGATAAGCCCTTCCACGTCGAAAAAGTGGAGAAGATACTCAAAGAGGTGTTGGTAGAAGCGCTGGACAACCTAACTTACGACCCTGATAAGTGCCCCAAGCAAGCTAAATGGGCTTGTAGTGCTATCAGAGCAAAGGTGAAGGATCAGGAATTTGACAGGTAAGATTATAACCTGGCAGATATACTATTAATCTTCGCCTTTAATAGATACAAACTGGTATGCATAGTAACGATTGGCGAAAAAAGATACCAGGATATGTGTTCCGTGGTGAGATTCTTATGGGACATCGACAGAGACAGATACGCACTGTTCGTGCACGAAAACATGTATGTTTATGCAGCAGCGATGTGCTTTGGAATTTATTATGAATAAAAGTATTATTCTTTTTCTTACCATGATATTTGTTACAGTGTGTATGTACTAATTTTATTTTCTAAAATATATGTATAGTTAAATAGTTCTTATGCTTACGATACCTAAGTTATTATTGGTTTAATCTTAAATGACAATATATTTAAGCTTCGTTACAATTATTTTAGCAGCAAAATTTAAATTAATAGTAAATATGTAATTCTATGCGAACGCTCCACAGTATCTGACACTTCTTATTTGTTATTTCCAGACACTCTTATTATTACTACAAACCTGAAGAACGTCTTTGGCAGTTAAAATAAAAACAAGAATTTTGTATAAGCATATACCTTTGCATGCATCTTTGTAGAACTGTGCCAGTCGAAAGCGCTCCAAAAATTTACTCTTTTACAACTAAAAAAATATTGAATTTCTACCCCATCAACTACATTTTATTATCTCGTTTTACTCGCTTCTAGAGGGCGTCAGCAGTGACATATTTGTATTGATTTTTTTATTTTTTTAGCAACGTGTGCAACCTGAATGGCTGTCCATAAAATCGACTTGAAATGTGAGCAATTATGTATAATCCGTTCACGATCTTTTTGGGTCAGGTGAGGCTATGACCATCTAGTAATTTTGTTGGCAGTACCTATGTGGCAACTAAACTCTCTAATGGAAATTGACACTTTTTGTGTTAGGTTAGGTTGTTTTCAGTTTAAGGTTATCGTTTTTGAATAGGTACATTGTTGTCGGATCTCTGTTTAAATTAAGGATGAAAAATTTAAATGATTTGACAATTGACGACAGAAACGAAAATGAGAACGAATGCATAAGGAAAGCATTCAATATTAATGTTTATTTCAATTTGGATAAGATTTGTATACATGCTATGAATATGCCACTTTATTTTACATGCTTGCTTGCTTGCTGGTGTGGAAGGTTAAAGACGCCACAAGTTGATGCCAAATAAATTTAGTACAGCAATTGAGCAATATTGGTCTTATAAAAATTAACATGTGAAAAATGTAAATATCTTCTGAAATGGATGGCTTGCTGATTTTACTTCATGTTGATTTTCACATCTGCCACATAACATTTCAACACTAAAATAGTAGTAAGTAGGTAGGTAGTAAATTACACAGGTCTACAAAAAGATTTTTTTACTGGGGTTTGACCGAAATTAACGTGGCTAAAAGAAGTTTGTTGTACTAATTTCAAAATGGAAAGCAGTTTTTCTCTATCACATCACATTTTCTTACAATCGTAAAAACAAATAATGACAATTATATGTTTTTCCAAACTTGCATTATGACACTACGACGTTATATTAAAAGATACAATAAAGAAAAGCAAATAGAAAAATCTTTAATTCTTTATGCTATTATAACAAATTTAATAGAATGGCGTTATTTTTCCTTTAAATGAACGCTTTGTTGCCTTTTTGTTTCGCTGAATATCAGGTCCACAGTCTCTTTTGAGGCACCAGCAGTAATCCGCCATCATGCTTACATTCTACCGTTTTTCCATGTCTTTTAGATCTTGGTGGAACCTCTCCTCTTGCTCCTCGCTTTCGTCACCAATATTTTCTGAAAAATAGTCAAGGTGAGAGTGCAGGAAAAGAACTTTCAAACTCTAATTGCAACCTACAGCTTGAAACTTTTCCAGAATATTGTCAACAATATCGACATAATTAGGGTCCTTATGATTCTCTAAAAAAATGTGTAACACATTTTTGAACGAAAACCATGCCTCTTTTTCAACTGTAGTCATGATTTCGTCAAATGTCTCATCTTTAAGTAAACGCCTTATATCACAAAAATACCTTCCTTCATTTTTGCGTCTGATAAATGTGGGAATTTAGAAGCGAGATATTGAAAACACTCACCGTTCCTATCTAAACCTTTTACACACTGCTTCATCAAACCCAATTTCATGTGCAACGGTGGTAAAAGAACTTTTTCAGGATTCACAGGTGGGACGCAGTATATATTTGCATCATGGAATTAATTTGTCCTTCTAGGCCATTCTTTTACAATCCAATGTTGACTTCCTGCCCTTCTGTCCCATTCACATATAAAGCATGGCATTTTTGTAAAACCTCCTTATTGTCCCAATATCATGCTCAAACATTTCAAGTCCGTTAGTCCGAAAAGGTTTTATTAAATTCCAAAGTTGTTTCTTCGTAAATTTTTGATCGAATTCAATACTGTGATTACGCAACCATTCTTGCATTTGGCCCCTTCTACTAGAAAATGTTGGTGGTTTGTCCAACTGCACTGAATGATAAGGTGCATTGTCCATGACCACCACACATTTTTGTTTCAAACTAGCCAAAGCAGGAATAAGTTGTTTAACCACCCAATTTTGAAAAAGTTTCCCGTCCATTGTCTTATGATAATCTCTATCGTTATTTTCTGAATTTAGTAAGAAGCCACACCCTTCTACAAACCCTAAATGACATCCCGCATGTACAACTGTATATCTTGATCCTTCACTTTTAATTTTGATAGGATTACTTTTTAAATCTGATTCGTGTATCCAGCGACGGATTGACTAACCATTTTGGTAGATCCAGGTTTCGTCAAGATGCACGAATGTTAAAGTTTCACATATAATCTCATAAGAGCATTAATTCTTTCCGGAAATTTTTTGAGTGCGTTGCAACAACGTCGTATTAATTTGCCCGAGCGGGACGCGAGGGCAAATTAGGACGTTGTTGGAATGCACGAAAAATTATTTCCGGATATGAATTAATGCTCGAATGCAGATTCGGTAAGAAAATCGTAACGACACAAACCCTAAAAAGAAGTAATGTCTACCTACAAAAAATTTCCAAGAAATTTTTTAGTTGTCTCGGTTACGGCTCGTGAACTAATTTTTCTATTGGTCATTAATGAGTGTCGTACGATTTTCACTAGAATTTCGAAGTTGTAAAAATTTTCTCAAAAAAGTAATTTTTGCTGCAACAACATGCTTTTGTGCACATAAAATTTTGCGACCGTTTACCTCCCTGTGTTTGTAACCCATTGAATTTATAATTTTGTATAACGTTGTACGCCCCCCTTTAAATTCCAATTGTTCTCGCGAATCAGCCAAAAGCTTGTCCAAAGTAAATTATTCGTTTTTTTCATTGTATTGCCAAATTAGTCGTTGCAGGTCTTTTCGGAACATGAAATTTGTAAAAACATCAGTTTTGTTGCGTTTGCCAGAGAATGCTGTTTGTAAATTTTCACTTTTTGTTATATAACTGCTTCTAAAGTGTTTCGGCTCACCTAGAAAAAAAATCAAATTATAATAACCATAATGCATTATTTTAACTTACAGCAAATATATTCTCGAATCTCGACATTATTAACTCGTGGACCTTCGAACATATAAGACTGGAACGAGCATACGGCATGGCAGGTGCTTCAAAGAAGATTGACAAGGACAGATATACAATTGGTAATAAGAGCTTGCGCGCAGGAGCTCGGTAAATTTTAACGTCGTAAGCGGCGCAAATTACTTTATGTGATGAATAACTTCTGGGTTTTGTATTTTACAAATATAGTAATACATTTTTGCAATTTGTAATTTTTTTTCGTAACCACTATGCAAAGCACAACAACCAAATTCACAACAGCACAAATTAATTCAAAAACAACAAAATACTGAGTCATCTGCGGCCAGCTATTCTGCTGAAATCGGCCATTACGCAAACCATTAAAGCTATACGCCATTGCGCATTACCAATGAGTTCGAGTTATCAGTTTATCCTTCTTATACTTGCGTACTATTCTATTTTCATCTCTGTTGACCTTCTTTGAACCATGGATTTAACATTACGTTATTACAAGTATGTAAAAATAGTGCATCATTTTAACGTACAGCAAATATAGTCTCTAGTCTCGACATCAACTCGTGTTCTTTAAAATCTGGCCTGTCCTTTTTGAATTGGAAATAGCATCGCTTAATCGACATTTTTTGTTGTAGCAAAATTAATTTCGGCATTTTGACTTTTCCTTTGACGGAAATTAAAATTATTTTTACACACTTGATAAATCATTTATTTTCATATGAATATTAAAATAATAAATCTGGCAATGTGGTGGCAAGAAAATGTCGAACTGACACTGACAGAAAAGAAAAGTTGTATCCCCTACATCACCGAATCAGTTAGTCCAACATGAAAAGAAAAAATCATAGCCATCTCTGTCCCAAAAAGGTCGTGAATGGATTATAGCAGCAATCTCAATATATTATTTCAATATAAATTAGATTTGCAATTGTGTAGAGCTGACAGAGGGAAATAGCACAAAAAGCAATTTTTGGGTCAGTTAAAATAAATTTCTTACAACCCTTCTTTAACCGCGGGTTATGCCTCGAGAAAATTATCACAACTTAAGACACTTGCTTTTGATGCATCCCGGAAGCAATACAATCAACTCCATTATTCAACATGATCCCAGACAGATCCACGTATACTATGGGAAATGGAAAAACAGTAGATTCATCAAATAGTAAAGAAAGCTGTAGTGACACAGCGGTGGATGACGGAAAATACCTCACTCTCAGTCCAACAATGAAAGCTACTAAAACAGTCACACCACCCCACTAAACAAAAGAAAATGACAGCCACTATGCTCAAGCAGCTCAAGCCATATACCAAAGACTAAATTACTCTACCCAGCTTCAAATCGTACCAAACAAGCGTTCAGGCTACATGCGGATATCGGAAATCCGACTAGCTACAGAGAAGACGGTTTGCGGTTCTTTTCTATAATTAGCAAAATGTATTAAAAATACATCCATTACCTTACGAGAACTTTTAAACTCATTGAATACCTTAGTGAGTTTAAGCCAAATTCGCTACAACCTTAAACTTCAAAAAGGTTCGATAAATTACTTGCATTAATCATACATAAAATAAAATATAATATGAACAGGTTTATCAATAACAGTGATTCGATTACAACAATTAATTTACAAACACCCACATGAATTACAAGCGCGACCAACACTACAGACTTACTTAATCCAATGCGTTTTTTACCGTTAGATGTAAGGTTACGCGACAGGCAAACGTCACAAATACAGTCAACTTTATTGCTGCCACTAATTACAGGAGTTCACCAGCATCGGTAATAGGTTGCACGAGATCGCAACTAACGAAAGTTACTCGAGCAATTCCATTAACGTAGCACATATTTAAATAACTAGTAGCTCGCTGGTGAAACGTCCTTCTTTACCACTCAACTCAGGGATGTTCACAACTCTCAGCGATTTATGGTCATGGGTAAGGACTAGATAACGGCTCTTAAGGTTACTAAATAAAAAATAAACAAAGTGGGAGCCAGTTTCCAATAACAAAAACAGTCTAATTTGTAGCCAAATACACTCACTTACCGTATAGAGCCTCAGCTTAGAAGAACTTTAACTCAAAGAAAAACGAGGAGGTTTCTCATAAAGAAAAAATACGTAACTAAAAGTCAATAATCTAGGCTTTAATGAAATAACATTCCAGGTGCTCTTTTTTGCCACTCAACTCAGGGACACTCACAACCTAGACTAGCTCAAAATTCTCGGTGATTTATGGTTATAAGTAAGAACTAGGCGACAGCTCTTAAGGTTATCAAATAGAAAATTAATAAAGTGGCAGCCAATTGCCAACAACAACAAATAACAGTCTAGTTCATAAAAGAATACATAAGTAAAAAACCGTAACCTAAGCTTTGATGAACTGATAACATGCCAGGTGTCAACTATTCGATAAAAGACACGTTAAAATTAAGTGACAATAGTCACAGTAAAATATACAATAAAGTGGACAATAACAAACGCTAATTGACTTTTTCCAAATGATTCCGAAATAGTAGAAGTATCCAGGTAATCCAAACTCGAAATTCCACAGAATCTGGAAATGAAAATAACAGTTTAAAATTACATTAAACTCGTTTCAGAACGACCCAGTAATCTAAATTATTAAAAAAATATTAAATTCATACTAGGTTTTTAACATTCTAAAAACAAGTTTATTAAGTAATAATAAAAAAGTGTTATTATTACACAATTACACACCCCTTACACACAAATATTTAACAACCGCTAAATACATGTCGACAGCTACGCTGCTATCTTTCGTAGTCTTGAAGCCAGACTAAACCGATAAAGTTGGCCGAAGATATGCTCTTCACCAAATCGGCAGTAGAAGTTCACTTAATAGTTTTCAACGAATTGTGTCTGATTCAAACCACAGGCTCCAGTAATGTTTTAGTTATTAGTAAAATAATATGGGCAATAAATACTTAGTCATTTGTGGAGATTATGCAAAACAAATACGAGGAATTTAATTAAATATTCGCCTGAAATAGAAAAGCGAAGATAAACCCAAATTTAAGTGAGTCCTCGGGCACTCCAGAAAAAACATTTATAAAAAAAAAGTCTTCGCTCAACGCTCAACATCAAATTTTACAAAAAATAGCCACCCTTTGTAATTGTCGATGCTGCTATTGGGATTTGTTTTCACACGAAAAAGCACGCTTCCATGGAACAGCTTTGCCCATTAACACCTTGTAGTATAGATGTCAGCTCCCCAATCTAGTTCTCTTGTAGTTAACCCATTTAATTGTCCATAGCCTTTCTTCATTCAGCATTCTGCTGACTCTTAAGTGCTTCTTAGTAGTTTCAAAACTCTGAGTCATGTAGATCAAATCTTCCATTAACATGATGTAATTTTCAAGAGAATATGTTTTTTAGTGTTGCTTTCTAAGCCTCAATTAGTTTGGCATCTTCAGAATCAGTGTCAACTACACTCTCATCTTCAGCTTCGTTCTCATTGTTGTTTCCTTTTAGTCTTTTCTTAATCATTTTTTCTTAATTAATTTCAAGGAAATGTCATATATAACAATTCGTTTTCAAAGCCTATCTAATTAGGCATTACCTGGTTTCACATCATTTACTAGATATTTAGTTGACACACCCTTAACTTTCCATGTGTCCAGGTTCTGCAGCGTTCAGCACTTACGTTCCCTACGAGATATCCCTTAATAGATTTTCGTCAATTTTTTTTGTCTTTTCTTTTGGACATAACAAAATACAATAATCTGTAAATGCTTCATCCTGGAATTTTTACTTAACCGCAACTCCCATGTACTTCCACTTTGGATGACTTCGCAGTTTGCTTCAGAATGTATACTTCAGTATACTTCATTCAGCCCATATCGCTTCTGGAAAACTAAACTTCACTGCGGTTCTTTCTTGCACTGGTTCCGTTGCATTAGTCATACATAACATCAAAATTAATATGAACAGGTATATATTAATAACAGTAAACTGATAAAACAATTAATTACAAGCACTTGCATAAAGTACGATGCAAAATTTACGAATACCGCAAATTTATTAGCTAATTTTAATTCGTTGGTCAATCTTCCAGAAAATTTACTTAGGTACGCTCACTTGCAATTACCGGTCGCCAGCTCAGGCGAAGAAGGCGTACAGGTCTTTAAAGGATTAGTCGGTAGAACAAAACAAGAAATAAATACCCAGCGCGCCAACGAATTTTTATCAAATAACGGCGAGTGCACCCAGGTGTTCAAACGAGAATTCGTAAACTCAAATAGCCTCGACACAAATACAGTTCCTGAAAGAAAATCTTCAAATAAGGCAAGTAGCCGTAACTAAATCAAACCCTCATAGCTGGCATAATCAGAGTATAATTTCAGATATATCACAGTAACAAAAAAATCACAACATATATTCAGATCAGAATCGTAGGATGCCACATATTATATGCTACGATTAATAATTTATTATCGCTAAGAATATGAGGTACCTCGGACAAAAATTATAAGTAATGCTTACAGTTTCACACAAATTCTACTGTTGCAAACTAAATTATAGAAATTTAAAAGCGTCAGTGTGTAAGGACATTTTTAATTTGTATGAACGTACTGCTAATTTAGCATTATTTTCTCGATTCCGAATCACTATTCCGCCTGTATATGGGCATTTCAAATTATTTGCTTGCAGCCAGCAGTTTTAAACGCACTCATTCTGTGTTATCGCTGTTTCGGGCCTATTGGCGCGCACGTGTTTCTTATCGACCCTTCTGCGACGTGCATTGCTCTAAGTTTGTTAGCGAGAATTTAAAAGATAGGTGCCGTGTGTTTGAGAGAGCGAGTAGGAGGTTTAGCCCCCGCCACTTTTCGATGCGAAATGTCTTCTCGCGTTTTTCTAGACAGACTTGACCCGGCGTGGCTGGAAGCAACAAGTGATTTGAAAGTTGTCCCGCAGCACACTTTTCGGGATTGTATAGGCGATGCTTTACGTTTGTTTATTGCGTGATTACAGGCTAACGTTTTGTGCCCTTGGTGTGTGTGTGCCGTATGTTTTGATCCTGTTCTTCGAACGCCTGTCGTTGTAAAGCAAGTTTTGTGTTTCACACTTCATGGACTTATTGAACTGCACGTGGTAGCTTTAGCTGTGGGGCAAATATAACGTGGTTGTTTACCGATTTAAGCTTTTGCGTTTTTCGTTTATCGTGGCTTGGCGCTCCTAATACGTCGTTTGACGGATTCTCTGTGGAAGCTCAGCATGGTCTTCATTTACCGCGAAGCGCACGTTTATAGTTTCTTGCCGTTCTGCCAAATTACCGTGCGGACTCGATTTCGTCTTCAGTAGTGGATTATTGCAAGTTCCAACACTCAGCCAGCAGCTTCCCGTTGATTTGGTGCAGTTCCCTTAAGTGTCTTCTACAGTGTTTGGAAACCAATTATGCGCAGTAGCATAGGACATAGATTATAGCTAAGCCAAGCTTCTGAAAGATATCGTAATATTGTAGTAGCTCTACAGTGCGAATTTCAAGTGTACCGAGAATTTTGCCGAAATTTGAGCTTATTTGCGTGACGTTGCAGTCATTGTTGAATTCATTGTGTATATCTTTCCGTTTGCTAAACCTTTTATAGTTGTTTACCTGACAGTTTAGTCCATTACCGTCAGATTATATGATTCTATTTAACTTCATGTGGTAGCATTTGAAATATGTGTCGCAACTGTTCCATGGTTAGCTGATTACTCTCCTTTATTGCTGTTAATTGAACCAGTGTTTTGAGTAATTCAGTGTTCATACCGTTCACCATTCATTGCAGTATTTAATGTCAAATTTACCGCATAGATTAAGACGTTACGCAATTTATAGTATTTAACATTACTAGCATGGTAAAAGGGTTTTTACTGGCGAACAGAAGGATATGACTGACGAGCCAAAGGTAAGCCAGTCACCTACTGGAGCCAGTAAAACCCGTTACCTTGCGAGTATTGCTGAATACTTTATTTGTTCCTCACTTGTAAATAACTATAAATTTACCATTTATTGACAATGTCAAACTGACAAACAACTAAATTCATCAATATGACACATACTAAGGAAGACAACTCTAGCTTTGCACGCTATCATTTATTTTTGGATCAAATTATAATAATGTTAAAATATATGAGCCGCAAAGGCTTTTACTCAACAACGGGTACTCAGCAACGGCTTTGCAAATAGGCCGAGAACTAACAGCACTACCTTTAACGACTCCAGGGTCGGCTTTAAAGCTTGCAGCGCAAGTACTTAATTGCAATGGCGAACAAGATAGAGTTCACGTACACATACCTTACCCAATAATCTCTATTAAATTAACCCATAAAACCCGTGGTAAGGCGAGTGAGCTAAAAGTCACTATTTTGCTCTCGCACGTTGCTATCAAATAACCCCAAACTAGGTAAAGGTTAACGACAAAATAAAGCGTACGATTGGCTCAAGGAATGCTGGCCAAAGAGAACGAAAACAAGCGCACTTAACAAAATTTCGAGCATCCGATGAGCACCTGCAAAACATTCCAAAGCGACGACTTAGTTATGTCCTAGTAACGGATTGATAATCCACCTCACACAAGCTGAAGGTAACCACGAGGGTTTGAAACAAAAATCAAACCACCACGGCGCCGGTGGCAGGACAAAGTTAGCCAATATAGCATACAAAGTACGGGAAAATTAGTGTGGAACCGAAACGTGGCGCTTTTTGACTGTAACACCTCTTGACCAACTCGGTCGCTATCTGCTCTTTTCTTTAGATTTATTTCATTCATTCAGTCAAAAGTTTTGTAGCTGCTGTAAGATTGTTTGTTATTCAATAATATTTTTTAAAAAATTGTTTAAACTGTATTTTAAAACGAAGCCGTTTAGTTCCCCTTAACATTCAATCAATGAAATTGCTGTTACAGATTTTTCCGTTTTTCTCGAAAAAGGTTTATTCTATCAAAAAAATAAAAGATACATCTTTTGTATAGTTTCAGTGGATGAAGCTGAAAAACTTGTCGTATTGGATAAAAAACAGTGACGTACCAGATTTTTCTAAAATAAGGTAACTGAGGTGGCCCCGATGCACGCCACTGGTGGATATAAATTAAATTTATTTTGGCCAAACAATGGCACTTTATGAAATACTAACCTACACCAAGTTTCATTAGAATACTTCTAGGTGTTTTCCACAATTAAAAAAATGGTTTACTTCCACATCCTGTATCTTGAAAACCAAGCCGTTTAGGTTCCATGGTTGTATGAACTGTTTTGTTTATTTCATGTTGGATAACACATCCCTAAAATAGTACCGTGCAATTCCGAATCGTTAGCCCGCCCCTTTTATACTAGTTATTTATGATAACAATACAGAAATACTGACTTGCAATACAAATACACATTAACTGTATACAATTATCACCAATATTGTATTATAGTACATTTATTGTACTATAAAACAGATCAAAGAACAAAGAGGAAATACAAAGACAGATTCATGCTAGTTAGTTAGTAGTATTTGTGGGGAGACTGATGTCAAGTAAATAGGCCTTCATAGGCCCTTTTTGCCAACCCCGTGGACAAGGTCTAAGCATGCAGAGTACTAGAGTACCTTAGTCCTACTTATAATTTTGCCGAGACTAAGGAGTTCCAACCCTAGCAATGGATCTTTTACATGCTACACGTCGTAGTAACACAGGACCCACGGATTTACATCACTACCACGATACACTTATACCGGTATGCTCGTGCGCATCTCAGAATTATACGTGACGTCACCTGCGACAGAAATTCCAGCGTTCGCAATAGATTCTAATACATATTCGGGCGCTTTAACAAATTAAATTAGCTTAATTTTATGGCCTTTTCTATATTTTTCATGATGTAATATTTGTTGTAAATCCAAATCCATGTAGTTTTGCCATCATTTATGATATTCAAGGTTTATTTATAAATTGACAACATTTTTCTGTTGAACGAATTGTTCGAGGAATGGTCGCAATTCGCAATTGTCAGATAGGGATAGATACTTTCGCACTCCCGCTTTTTGAATAAAATTATGTCTTAATTAAAGTTAAATAAAAGATGAGAAAAATACAAACATCGTATATTTATAACATTATTACACTCAGGTGCAAAATAATGGGCCACCAACCTTTTTGTTGCATGCATATTTGTTCGCAAACTGAATAAAACTTTTTTACTTCCTTTTACGATAAAGGAAGTATTGGATTCACCGCAAAAATTCGAAATTGAGTTTTCAACAGATCTTCACGTTTTAGAGTCCCCTGATCCCAAAAAACATATTTTTTTCATTGGTCTGTGTGTCTGTCTGTCTGTCTGTCTGTGTGTCTGTCTGTGTGTCTGTCTGTGAACAGAATATCTCAAAAACGAAAAGCGGTATGGCGTTGAAACTTCATATATAAGTTTTGTGTACTATGTATATGAGACAGAAAGCTTTTGAAAAAAATCACATAACCGGAAGTAGGTGTTTACTCTTGTGATTTTTCAGTTTTTTTCGATTTTTTCAAAAACGGCTCTAACGATTTTTTTTTAACTTTACATTTTTATTACATTTTGAATGTGTATTGATGTGAGATAGGTGATTTTCTAGTTGAATACTTCTAAAATGGGTTTCTTTTGTTTTTTTGTCTATTTTTGTTATTAACTCTTATTTTAAATAGAACACCCGGTATATTATTACATTTTTGAATTCAGCTTAAAATTCTAGAGAAAATTTGTCTCTTCAACTAACGCTCTATTTTGTACCGTTTTTGCAGAATTTGTAATTTTTGAAAATTTTTGACAAATGCTTAAAACATTTTAAATCAAATTTTTGGCTAATTATAAGATCACTGTAAAAGGAAGTTGTGTGCGTGTATCACACCAGATTTTTATTTTACTATCAAAAGAGACATCAGAGTACAGGAAAAGACAGCATGTTGTATTTGTCAGTTTTTGAATGAACAATAATGATTTAAATTTTTTAATTTGGCGTTTACGACACCGGAATACAAAAAGCTTTTACGAAATAATTGCACCCTAATATTTATTTTTTATAGTTCGTAAATTTTTACATTTTTTGTTCTAGGTTTCTTCTGCAATTATTAAAACTAATTTTTTTATTGAGGTCCCGCAAGCTTATATACGTTCGCGTTCTACTTAGACAAAGAACTACTTCAAATGGAATGTTTCCTTTCAATTTTGAAATAGTTCTGTCACTCAAATTTCGGAAAATGTTTATCTCGTTGCATAAGAAAGTTCCATGCATGGCGTAAAATTCTGATTCAAGCTTAAGTGCGACTTCTAACAATTCTTCGTTAGGATGAATCAGGTGTAGTAATCAAATGTAGTTACAACACTCATTACATAATGTACTATTTTCGACTGCCATTTTTTAAAGAAGGCTATTATTTGACACTTTTCATGCGTCAAAGCCATGTTGATATTGTATACTATGCAAGATACATATTACTGCACCCTTCGGTCAAAACTATCTATAAAATTTTGTGCGTTTTAAATTTAAAGCAATGAAAGCAGCCTGACCTGATTTTTAGTTCTCAATTTGAAATCGTGTTGACGTTTCTTAATCTCTTTTAGTATAATTATGTGGTAGTCGAACAAAGTATGTATAAAACTCGTATCTGACTTTAGAAACTCGTTGGATAAATAACTATTTAAACACTTGTCTGTCTGACTAACGACATCGACCTCCATTCTAACAATCTCTGATTTGTCCTGTTGTTTTTCAGACACAGATTCATCCAATATTGCAGTGGATTCAGCAGAAAGTAATATTTCATGTACTGCACATCGTCGTGTTCTTTTTTCTAATCGAAGAGACCTTTCTTCTTTGTATATAGTTTGACCAGATTTAGGAATATTTAATGTAGGCATGGCATCAGCCTTTAAATTTCTGCTGTTTTTTGGGTTGTAATTTAGTAATCGTTGCTTTAAAGGTATTTGGAGACAGCTGGATTCGAGATGATTGGAACAGATACATGCTGAAAAATTTTTGGTAATACGCATTGAAATAAGTGGTTTGAATAATAATTGTAGTTCACGTACCATTTTTCAAATTTATTACATCTTGACGACGGCATGCAACAATCCATTGCTTTGCTAAATCAGCGTTTTTCGGAAACCTGAAGTATTTAATTTCAGTTCTCTTTGTCTTTTGGGTATAATTCTTGCAAGTAGCAACGGCACAACTAGGCATTATGGCTAAATGTAACGTAAAACAATTACAAAATCACTTTAAAACTGTGCACGACCACGTTACTACTGCAAAACTAACGCATCCAGCCTGACTTCCCGCGTGTTCTATGTCGTACGTGACGTCATGCGCGCGAATGAACGAATTTTAGTCACAAAGTCAGCATACCGGTATAAGTGTATCGTGATCACTACCGAATAATGGCATTCTGCAGATGTTTTCATCCGCATTTTAATTTTTTTAAAACCTCCCCGAGATCGGGGATCGAACTTCGACTTTTAGATCAGTAGCCAGAATGCTTAATTACTGAGCTATGGAGCCCGGCAGATTCATACCAAATACCTTAATATAGTAATACAGGAAACTCACCGCTTGTTTGCATTCGCGTAGGAGTGACATAAGGTCACTATATCAAGAAGGTACCGCCATTCCATTCCTCGCGTGAGAATGTGAGAAAATTGTGAGATAAGGACAACAAATACAAATTTCCCAAGTGCAATAGAGAAGACACTAGTTTTTGGGGATTTTCTTTTTGGTGTAATGGCACTTGTAAAGTTAGGAATCTGTTAGGTTATGTCACTTATTATCAACAAAAAAATTGCAATTGAAAATATATTTTATTGGTTCCAGAAACGTAAATTGGGCAAATTTGGCTAGTATAGAGAACGCTGTTCTTTTTAATAATGGCGAACTGATTCGGGATCAGTTCTGTCAATTCTGCTGAATAAACCAGTGCAGCAAGGGTTTTGTGAATTGTTTTAAGCTGAAATGAGTTAGAAGATGGTTTTGATAGACATTTTGAACTATCTTGAAGATAGTAAACGACCTCTAAAAGAAGGCAGGACCGAAATGGTTATTAAATGTGGTAAAATAAGGGCCGAGAATAGTATCGTAGAACTGTCTTCAAACTTCGAAAATACGCGATTATCCACATGAAATCAAGCTAATTTTTAATTAAGGTAAATATTTATTTCGTATTCTAGTAATAATCCGTTTTTATGAATTATTTTCTGTTGAGAGTTAGAGTACAGGTTGTGGAATTGCGTGTGTACCTGCAAGTCAGGAAGAGGTGAAAAATGCAAGCACATACTTGCTGCTGTTTTACTTGTAAATAGGTAAAGATAAGTAACACAAAAAAGTCATATTATTAAAAGAAAACTGATTTTAGAGCTGATGAGTTACCCGATATCACCTGCACAGATTTGGAACAAGCATGGGGTTGGAACAAGAACATGGTATTAAAAGGGCAAACATGGTTCTTATTTACAAAATGATACATAATATGGTGCTAAGGTATCTCGGCGAGCAATTAATTGCTAGGTATACTCCATTTACTTGACATCTGCACTGTCAGTGCCAAATTTTTAAAAAATGTCTTGACTATACCTCCAAAATAATGTGTTTTTTATTAGACTGTACAGTAGGTAATTTAATGGTTAAAATGTGAAAAATAGCAGTGGTGCCAACATACTGGCAGTTTGACAGTGCAGATGTCAAGTAAATGGAGTATATGACTACAGTGACTATACAGAGTGTTTCCAAAATGCTGCGCCAAACTTTACAGGCAACTTCTACAGCTCAAAATAGTTAAAAAAGTTTTTGCACTCATGATTTCAAAATTCATATTTCCCGGTCATTCCCGATGCGCCGAAAATTAGTTTTTTCTACAGCCGTCAAAAAAACGTGACATTTCTGCATCGCTATAGATCGTAGGCCTCGTATAGATACGCGAAGTTTAACTTTTTTTAACACGTGAAAAAATAATATTTCTTCACGGCTAGCAGTGAAAAAACGATTTTGGTACTCCATTTCCTTAGTTACAACACATTAGGTGACTACATATTATGTTCGCAAATTAATGTTCGTATTTTATTTCTAGAATTTACATAAACAAAATCAATAATTATTCTTTTATTCTTTTTTTGACGGCTGTAGAAAAAACGTTGTTTGTATTTCGTGGCAAAATTCGTGTTTTTATGGCGCGTTTGAGTGACTTTTCTGCCTCGACCTAACGGTCTCGGCGAAAATTGACATTCTCACGCGCCATAAAAAACACTCATTTCGTGCACTTAATACAAAAATTACTATTCCCGCACCGGGGTGTTTTTTACTTTCCCACAAAAACTATGGAAATTGTATATTCCAGAGGCGCTGTAAACGTCAAAAAAAGCTAACAGGTGCTCGGATACTTGGAAAAATTTAGTAATTTGTGCTGCCAACTCAGTAAAGTTGTAAAACACTAAATAATATTTTTTTAAACTTTTTTAAATAGTTTGAGTTATTCGTTACAAAAAACTTTGTACCTACCTCTTTCGGGAAGAATTTTCCCGAATTCGGAATACATGCAGCACTCCCTTCGGTCGTGCTGCAAACAAAGTGCTCATTCGGGAAAATTAACTTCCCGAACTTGTTAAGTACATAACTATGAACACATGTCCGCAAACTCTTTGTTTTCGAGCTACGACTCGTTTTCTACAACATTGGAGATAAGACAAGTTACACATTTTTCGATTTTATCAAAGTAGTTTCTGTATTGCTTAATTTAAGTGTCACATTGTTAGTGATGATGCATCGTGTGCAGTCTTGTATAGAAGCAAATTGACAACATTTTAAACAATTACTGTAGTTATTGTTACGGCAAGTTATTTTAAACCACTGTTGTAGAAAACGAGTCGTAGCTCGAAAACAAAGAGTTTGTGGACATGTGTTCACATAAACTTTTTTAACTATTTTAAGCTGTAGAAGTCGCATGTAAAGTTTGGCGCAACATTTTGGAAACACCCTGTATAGTCACTGTAGGTATGACTTGCACTCGCGAGTTTTAAGATCCAAAGATAATTTCAATATAGACTTCACTAATAAATCTTTTGTAATGAAGTCTTTAATTAATGAGGGTGTTCGCACTTTTAATGCTCTTCCAAATGATATCAAACAATGTTCTTCATTGGGTGTTTTTAAATCTGAAGTTTCGAAATTCTTTATAGTTAAGTTTAAATGTAAACTTTAATGTATTATCACATTTGTGTATCTGATTATGTATTAGCTATTTTTGCTAAATAAAGAAACTATATAACATTTAAATTATATTGTTAAAATTTATCGGAAGCCAAGATAGGTTCAGATAAATTTACTAATCCAGTAACAATAACCATAATGTCGTCGATGTAAGGCAGGATAGAAAAAGGCAGCATATGCTGTTGTATGCTACGCTCTACATGGACACGAGTACGTGCCATTTCTGCAGTCTTCACTGCTTCATCTTTGGTGAATTGGTTTCTGCCTTTTCCTAAAAATTGGGAATTATCAAGTGAATAAAATTTTGTTTCCATGCAGATGCAATAGCAAATCTTTGATCCACCATAATTGCATTCTGACCTGGTAAAAATCATTTAATAAGGTTCTCTTTGTTGAAAATTGCCTTGTCAGATGCCCTTTCTCCTATTAAAATTTTACAAGTGTGGCCTTTTTTATAAAAAGAATAACTCATGTTGTGCACTTGCTTTTTTCAATAAAAATTTTTGTATAATCTAATACTATACGACAATTTGAAACGTTGAAAACATTTTGGTAAGTTGCGCACATTTTCTTCTTTGGATGAGAACTTTATACGTGTTTTAAGTAAAGCTCCTATAATTTTGCAACGTGCAAATGAAATATTTTCTGGCAGATGCAAATATTAAAAAGAATTGCCAAAAATTTAAATGTAAGCCCCAATTTAATTTTCATTGTAGTAAATAAAATCTGCACGTGTAGCTAACATCAACTAGTTAAAATAACTAGCCCCAAAATAATGACCACTCGAAAACGTTCGATTATTTCTAAAGGCACTGTATATCTCTACGCTCAAATTTGCCTGAAAATGGCCGCCAACAATCGTATGGCCACACTGTCTTGTATATAGCCACTGTAGAGTGACATAAGGTCACTAAATCACGTTAGCTACGCTAACACAGGTAGGGAAACACCATTTGACAGGTTCAAAAAACGAGTTTGTCAATGTCAAATTTACCATAGGCGCTACTAGTAAGGGCATAAATATTTTTTCTTATTATTAATATATCCTTCGAATGCGATGCCACAATCCTTTCTCTAGGTTGTAAGTGAGGCAGATGATCGTTTTAACCGCAATTTAAAATGTGTTTCGTCTACTGACCCTGAAACTTGAAGATCTGGAGAAATATCAAAGGAAATTTTTCACAATTACAGATCATTTACCTTAATTATGACCTGAAGAGATGATTGTAATCTCGGATTCCCTATAGTCCGGTCAATATAGACATTTAAAATAACAAAAATTCCCGGAGAGCCAAATATTGGTGGAGAGCTGGGGTTTACCATTACAAATAAAGTTTTAAAAATCCCCATCGATCCTTTGTGTGCTACAAAAGTTATTCGGGGTCAAAGGTCAAAATTTGAGGTTTTTTAGATTTTTCTCGAAAACGGTAAGTTTTATCAAAAAAAAACTTAAACCAAAGTTGTAGATCTTAAAATTCTCTACAAAAATGGTCTTTATAATTTTTTTCCTAAGAGTTACCATTCCTGAGATATCGCGATTCTTAGAGTCACATTATACATGATATGCACACATTTCCACACCACCTGTGAGGTAGTGTACTCGGCTCGTTTTTTTTACCGTGGTTTCCCCTGTAGGCCTACTCCACTAACTGTCATGACAATTTTAGGATAATTTAAGGGAACAATACCCGTCAAGTTCTAGATATTACCTTATTATTGATATTGATTATTGATATTGCTATTGATTTTTGGGTTAACTATTGTTTTGATTTCTTTAGATATTTTAATCAGATTCATTCTCTTGAAAGTCTACTTCAACAGTTATGTCTTCTTCGATTTCTTCTTCTTCCTCTTCCTCTTGCTGGATGTTCATAAATTGTTCAAATGTGGCTGAGTCATTGGTCTCTTCATTAAAATCACAGGAATCTTCCACTATTGTACTCAACTGGACATTTGAGCAAGACTGACCTTGGCAATTGGTACACGCTGGAGAACACAGCAACCCGACTTTTTTACAGCCACATTTGGCACTACAACCTTTTTTGCAATTGCAAAAAGTAGTGTTGAGGAGTTTTTCTGGAGCAGGTGGGAATAAAGTTTGAATCGGTTCCAGAGTATTATCTATCAATTTCCAACCCCAGTCTTCTGGGTTCAGTTGATTGCCTAGCCATGTTTGAACTTGATAGTATACTCGATACAAGTGTTGAATAGCAGATGCCGATGTTGGAGGAAGACATGATAGTTGTACGATCAACCTCAGTATTGACTAATTGAAAGCAATCGTAAATTGCTAACTTTGTTGTTTTACACATTCCAGCTGCATCGAAGAGTGATAAGGGGTAAGGGGCTAATTCATACTCAAAAAATTTTTCTTCAATTCATCCAACGAAAACTGACAATCATCACTCGTTTCTATGAATTGAAAAATTTTCTCCATCGCAGAGTTTACAGTTTCATCTGTGGACGGCCAATTTTACCACCAATATTAGGTTTTAAGAAAGATTTGTAACAACTGTCATGGTATTTTGCATCAGCAGTGACTAAATCATACTCAAAATTAATACGTTCAAGAACAGCCTTTGAGACATCATCAGAACGATCTTTAGCTAATTTCAACAGGGATTCTTTGAATTTTAGTGTAGTCACGTTATAAATTTTTTTTCAAAGATGCTGTTCTTTCTTTTTCTCAGTTTCTTCATTGGCTTCATTGCCACAAAATAAACAGTATTTTTTAAAACAAAAATTTGCTTCACTTACTCGCGGTCTAGTACGAGGTGGACTTATTTTTGAAGTACTAGCCTGTTCCTCCTCACGTTGTCTTTTTACTGCAGCGATTGAAGTTTTCCGGGTGTATGATTTTCTGCAATCCACGTGTATTGTAACGGATTTTTTAGTTCTTAAATACTCAGTAAACTCATCACCTCTCGCGACACTACCCTCGATTAAAGTTGGCATTCCACGATTAACCACAACTGTTTCATCTTCAGCTAAAAGTTTATTGCAAATAAAGCAAAACTGAGACATTTTTTCGAGCTATAAAATAGCACAAATAACCTAAATGGTAGACGCTTGTAATAAGTACGTATATTCACTTGAACTGAACCTTTAGCACTAAAAGAAACAGGTATATGAACGAGACCTACGGACAATAGAATAGCCAGATGTTTTTCAAGGCCACGTGGGTAGAGGGGGGATTCAGTTAGGGACTGACTATCTTTTGAATAAATGTTTTCAGAATAGTATAATATATATAAAAGAGACACAAATAGGTATTTATACTTGTCTTAAGTGCCTGATTATGTATATACGTGGCTTATAAGTGCATATCATGTATAATGTGACTCTTAGAATCGCGATATCTCAGGAATGGTAACTCTTAGAAAAAAAAGTCATGAAGACCATTTTTGTAGCGAATTTTAAGATCTACAACTTTGGTTGGAAGTTTTTTTTTATAAAACTTACCGTTTTCGAGAAAAATCTAAAAAACCTCAAATTTTGACCTTTGGCCCCGAATAACTTTTGTAGCACACATAGGATCGATGGGGATTTTTAAAACTTTATTTGTAATGGTAAACCCCAGCTCCCCACCAATATTTGGCTCTCCGGGAATTTTTGTTATTTGACCACTATTTTTATGTCTAAATTGACCGGAATACTAGTTCTCCCGACGAATTTTGTCAAAACGTATTTATATTTAATAGCATTATGGTTTTCATTTGCTGCGTTAAAGGTTGCCTGCACAACAGCATAAAAGGGTATACGCTGTTTCAAGCCCCTGAAGGTAATTTAAACTGCAATATTTAGCAATACTTTTTAATGAATAACTTATTGCAAATTAAGGCCCAAGAAATAGCATAAAACGGCAGAAGTGGTTGAAAAAAATTAATAGACCACTAGACGACATGCATCATTTACGTGTATGTGAGGTACCGAAGTATTGGAATGCAGCGAGCGGTACAAAATATTCGCGAAAGCTTTATATTTGTGATAATTAATTTTTTTAAGGTGGAAAACGTTCACGTTATGTACACAAACTTCAATTTATTTCTGTTATAACCTATAAACTGATTGGGTACGCCACTGACAAAAACGAGTTTGGTTTGACATAAATAACGCCGAGTTTCCCTACCTGTGTTAGCGTAGCTAACGTGATTTAGTGACCTTAGAGTGACATAAGGTCACTATATCAATAAGGTACCGCCATTAGTGATTTTTTATATCTATCCTTGTCGCACAATTTTCTCCAACTGAGGATAAAAACACATAACCTAACAGATTCCTCACTTTACAAGTGCCATTACACCAAAAAGAAAATCTCCAAAAACTAGTGTCTTCCCTATTGCACTTGGGAATTTTGTATTTGTTATCCTTATCTCACAATTTTCTCACATTCTCACGCGAGGAATGGAATGGCGGTACCTTATTGATATAGTGACCTTAGAGTGACACGCAAAACAGCGCCATCTACACAGTCCGGCGTGGAGGTACGTCAAAATAACGAGAATTTCACCCATTTATCCATTACAATTTTGCAAAATAAAACACAAAACAATAAATATGTTTAATGCTTTATAGTAATAATGTGGTTAATTGGTTCTATGGTCGGATTTATCCATACTAAAACTTCTGTAATTGTATCTTTGTATTTCTTGTTTTGCATTATTTGTCTGAGGCCAAAGTTTAAGAAGTACCTTATTATGAATGCATTTAATAACAATAATACTTACCTTAGTACTTACGAATTATTATTAGAAAACAGTAAGGAAATAAAACTAGGGTGCATATGCTTTCATACTAATTTATTCATGCAATCTTTTTTCTTTTCTTCGGAGTAGAACAACATAAAGGTACTTCTTGAGTGACACCTTCTACTACAGAAGCTTCTTTTTGAAACAGCTTACGTTTCACAGGGCTTTTTCTGGTTTTTAATTCTGTCCCGTACATTTCTTTATTTAACGGAAACCTGAAGAATGATTTCGAACAATTTCTCACAGTGGCATTGTAACACCCATACACAGCGCATATGCCGCCAGACATTATGTTTTCCAGCGTTTTTCTCTTAATAAAAGCACATTAATCATACACAAACACTGACATTTGACACTTTTTAACACACCTTACCGCAACGCGGCGCTGTCGTCACCTGCGACTTAAAGTTACTAGATATATAAAGTACCGCAAACCATTAAGCTAATGAGTGCGACAGAAATAGCGCTACTTTTGCCCCAAAATGGCGTCCTAATCTCAAGTCGTCCATCAAACGTGCGACGCTTGACAGACCATTTGACATAAAGCATTGGATGCTGGCTGTCATCACATTGTTCGTTCATATTTTTTTAGTAATTGGTTGGTTCATAAAGTGTAATTATGCCTGGTTGTTGTGTATCGAATTGCAAAAACAGTACTGCTAAAGGCTTCCGTTTATTCAGATTGCCCAGTGGTGAAAAGAATGCAAGCAGAAGAGAAGTGTGGTTCTGTGCCATTAATCAAGACAATGTGCCGATAAATGGGAGGGTTTGTGAGGCGAGTAAATATATCAAAGCAGATATAACATACCTATTATAACACTCAACTCATTTAAGGTGCATTTTTCTGATGGTCAATTTGAACTGTCAAGAGCAGATGGTAAGAAAAAACTATCTCCAAATGCATATCCTGATCTGATGGTCGAAAACAACAAAAGGAGAAAATGTGATGCTTCGGAACAGGAAATGGACCACAGTGCATGCGTAGAGCAAACCATTACAGGTCCAAATGCAAGTAGTGTTAAAGGAGAAATGTCACATGGAGACAATCTCGACAACAGCTTGTATGAAATAGAACAAGGAGTAGACAATATCAACACTATCAAAGAACTCAGACAACGATTGAAGGCAACCCTAGCAAAGTGCAGGCTATATGAAAGAAAGTTGCAAGAAAAGAGCTCAACAAACTTAGAGAAGATTTTTAATGAAGATCAGCTGGTATATCTGGAAAAAAATAATGGTCGTGGATCATTGTGGTCAGAGGATACAATTACAAGGGCTCTTCGCTTATATATGGCCTGTGGTTCCAAGGGCTATGCAGAAATTCGAAAACAAAACCTTCCATATCCAAGCATTCGCACTTTGCAACACAGAATAAGAAACTTGAAATTTAAAACAGGTATACTGGACGAAATCTTTGGCATGTTGGTGAAGGTTGATTGGATAGTCCATCAGTATTAGTGATTTTATAGGGGTGTGCAAATATTCAAAAATTTCGAATAATTCGTTTCGAATCGAATATTCAAATTTTCAAATAATTAATTGAATAATAATATTAACTTAAATTTTATATAAATAATAATAATAATAATAATCAATAATAGTACTATTTGCACACTTTTAGTGCTTAAGCACTATAAATCTTGTTGAAGTGACTACTAATTTGTACTTTTCTTGGTGGAGGTGGAGACATTTGAACCGCAAGGAAAGCACGCAACGTTTATTTTGGATGAGATGGCCATAACACCAGGGCTGCAATACGATAACACGCTTTCCAAGGTGGTTGGCAGGCCTACCATGCACTCATCAGGTGGTGTCGAAAATTCAAATGAGTTGGCAATTCACGCTCTTGTATTGATGTTGGGAGGATTGTCGACTCGATGGAAGCAGATCGTGTGCTACGAGTTTACCGGAAATTCATTTTGCGCTTCTGAACTTTATAATAGAGTCACTGAAATACTCCAGAAATCGTATGCTATAGGTATCATTGTAAGAATTGTAATTTCTGATATGGGAGGGCCAAATCGTAGCATGTGGAAAAAGCTAAATATTGTTGCATCAAGGTCTAGTAAGATTACAAATTTTGTTAAACATCCATGCTTCGCAGATGAGAAATTATTTTTCATGGCCGATCCTGTACATGTATTCAAAAATTTGGCATCCGCGCTCAGGAAGGGACATAAATTTATGTTAAGTGACGTATTACCATCAAACGTGATTTCCATTGAACCCATTCAACAACTTTTTAAAATCGAAAGCGACGACGTGCTCAAGTTAAGTCCTCGTTTAAAGAAAGGTGTATTGGATCCATCGCATTTTGATACAAAGAATGTTGCACTAAGTGTAGCTTTGCTAAATCATGATGTAGCTGCAGCACTTCTGCATTATATATCACACGGTATAATTTCTGATAAACATAGAACAACTGCTTGGTTTTTATCTAAAATGCATTACTGGTTTAAATTAATGACAGCTAGACACCAGACTTTTGCCTTGTCCACCAATAATGAGGAAAAATATGAAGAAGCAGTTGATAGTTTGAAATCTGTGCAGGAAATTATATATAATTTGTCTGTAAATAATACCTGGATGACCTTCCAAACAGGAATTGTTCTTTCCACGCAAACTGCTTTAGACGTTCAAAAAATTTACTTGGAACAGGAACATTTCGATTATATAATGTTAGGACGTTTGACTCAAGATGCGTTAGAAAATTGTTTCTCCTCTGTACGTTGTCGACAACCAATACCTGACGCACATATGTTCCGAGTATCTTTACGGTTAGTCTGTTTGTCGCAGTTCGAGACTAATGTTTCTAAAAGTAATTATCAAGACGCAGACTCCTCACATTTGATACATTACTGCAAGGAGTTGAATAAAATCGAGGTACATAAAAACCATTCAGAATACTTTATTTCCGATGAAGAAATTGAAAGTCTTATTCAAGAAAATCATGTAGTCGATTTGAAGGAATCCTTACAATCTAGCTTATATTATTTACTCGGTTCAATTCTACATAAAGTGAAAACCAATCGCCGTGTTTGTAACACATGTTATGCAAGTGTAACAACTACCGACACCACAGTTATAGGCAATATAAGTGCGTTCTGCAAATTGAAAGAATTTTAGGAGAACGTTCTCCAATTTGCCTCGAATGATTTATATCTGTATATTAAAAAAATAGAAATGTATTTCCAACAATGCACGACTTCATTGATATACAATAAGCTACCAATAGATTCGTTTGAAGATGTGGTTAAAAAGAAATTTGATGCTCCCGACGTACCAGATTGTCATAACATATTAGATAATATTGTAACCATATTTGTAAAAAGTAGATTATATTTTGTTTTGGCCGATTTGAACAAGAAGACCATAGTGGAAGATATAAAAAGTAGTCGTAGCGTGGCAATGCGTGCTTCACTAAAAAAAAAAAATTACAAAGTACTGGTAGCTGGAAGACAACAGCTAATAATCTACGACATGACAAGATCATGTCACACATCAACAACCCAATATTGGAAATGGGTTCTAATCTTATAACCAAAGCCTATGACTTTGAAGATAACTTTACCATACACACAAGTTGTGATCTACCAACTCCAACAGCAACATCATTCTCTACACTGATTGATCTAAGTTTGAAGGGGGTACAGGCTCCGGTGTGTACAGTACCAATCCTAGAACCAACGAAAAAGGAAAGTTATGTAACATTTTGCAGGCTGAAATACAATCTATTAACGTATGCGCAAACATCAGCATATAAGCCGCTCAATTGAGACATACACATTCTCTCAAACAGTCAGGCGGCAGTTAACGGTTTCAGTACTTCATCGAGACTGGTCAAGGAATGCAAATTCAAACTTCAAACTTTGAGCCACGGGAATACACTAAAATTTTGCTGGATTCCAGGTCACCAAGGCATTGAAGGAAACGAAAAGGTGGACACGCTGGCAAAGAAGCAGCCGGTAATGTAATGACTTTACTGCGACTCGTTTAAAACGTGAGTTTCCTGTATTAATATGTTAAGGTATTTGTTCATACTAAGGAACTGCAGCAAAGAATTTTTTTAATAGAAGGCTTCGAAATATAAACTGACATTTTACATACGTGTTTAGTATTATTGTTTGAAAGAACCAACATACAAAATTGTAGATATGGACGAAGAAGCTCATTCTCCTTCGGTGTACGAAACAGACACAGAAATCCAAACGTCACAACATGACGCTGCAACGCAGATGCATTCAGCAGTTGGTGAAACTGACAATGAAGTTTCATCAGTCTCAGTGCCGGGTGCCCATCCATCAGAATCATCAACTGAGACGGACACCGCATTCAAGGAAAACGCAGATACGATTGAGGTACTAATGAAAAAATCACAACATTCCTCTACTGCAACTGCAAGTGCTAAAGACAGCGAACAAGGTAATGAAGAACAGATAGAGAAGGAACAACACGTCCAAGATTTAGAACAAGTTATTTCCATGGACGAACAAGTTGAGGCGGTTTTAGACTTGGAAAAGTTTGACGTAAGGGAGGAACGTGTGGAAAAAATCGACAATTTAGATCTAGATGAACCTTATTTTATAGAAGAAAAATCTTTTAACCAAACGCTTGTACAAGTAACAAGTGCAGAAGAACAACTAACATCAACTGATTATGCTAGTTTTTCTGAATCAGAAATGATGGCACATGCCGAATTGTTACTTATAGCACCGCCGTCTACACCTATAGAAATATCAGAGGCTTCGGAAGCAGGCGAATTTACTACTACTCGGTTTTCAGAGCATTTTATTGCACAACTGCAGGAGACAATAACAAACGAATATATTGAAAACCAAGAGGAAGCTGTAACGGATGGTACATAATTTTTACTGATTTTCAAATATAAATTGCTAATTTAGTATATATCTCTTTAAGATGAAGACAAACGAAGACCGAGTGATACAAAGAAATCAGTATCGACTTCTCGAAAAGCAGGATTCAAAGTGGGCTCTACGACTGATGTTTCTGCAAAGTATTTCGAAACCGAGTTTGATAGTGCTAGAGAAGGAAGCAGTATGGATAGTAGAACCGAAGAAATAAAGCGTCGTACTGAATGTAGCTGCTATGCCGGCGTGGATAAATTTGCTACTGGTTTTGTTGATGATATCATTGACACGTCCATAAGTACAAGAACAGAAAATTCTAGAATAATTGATTTTTAATTGGAATTTCCTAGATGACATAACGACGAATATGAAATCAGTTCTCGGAGAGGTCTCACCAGAAGAACAAAGCCCGTCTAATCAGTCAAGTAGTATGCACACTTACGTAGAAGTACTAGGAACTTTTACAAGATGGCCTCGCATACAAGAATTTTCTAGGGAACTTGGAGAGCTTACGATTAACGACTACATGCTTACATGGGATTATAATGAAGACTGGTTGTATTGTATCAATTTTTTGTTGCAGCAAAGCGACGAATGTAGCGATTACTATTTTTACGAGGTACAAATTGTGAATTCTCTACTTTTTTCATAGTATTCGGTAAAAAATGCCTCTATTTGTTTATGAATTCTACACAGTAAAAGAAACATACAGGCTGCTCATTTTATAGTGTAACAACTAGGTAGGCACATTTAACACGTTCATGTCGGTTCACATATAACTCTTAATTTTGTTTGTTCGGTTGTTATGGACAAGCTCTGGGCATGCGGAGTGAAACCCCATGTTTTCCAAATTTAGAAAAATATTTTTTAAATTAAGGGTTATCTGTGAGAATAATAAGCTGGTTAAATGTGGAGCAGCACACCTAGTTGCTATACGATATAATAAACAGTCTTACATCAATTTGCAAGTGAAGGTACTAGTCCGTAATAGTCATATTTGTACCTATTCGGAGTCACGTGATAATCTAGTGACTTTACGTATGTCGATTCTGAAAAATGCAATTTTAGGGTAATAAATGACATTTCATTTTGAAGGTTATCATGGCATCTGCCAATTTCTAAAACAAGATTGTTACGAGTTTTTTTCTCTTATACGAAATTAAACTGATTTTTTACGACCGACCAGAAAATATGCAGTTTATGGATTTCTTTTTCGTCAGAAAGTAACGTTTGGCCGGCCAAGATCGGAAAACGGAATCAGGGATAGTATATTAACTAACAAGTTTAGAAAACTGATGTTCTACTGAACAAGTATGACGGGTTTAAGTAAGAGCGTTAGCGAGTACTTAAAAAGGCCATACGAGTTCAGTAAAACCACTTTTCTAACTTGTTGAGTATAATATTTTATCGCATTTTATAAGAAATGTAAAATATTAAATTTTTACATCAAGTAACACTAAGTGTCAAAACATAACCAAGCTGAGCGTAACTCGTTCCTATGTACTAAAGCACAATAAGCAGCTCCAGTTGATGTTATGCGTTTGGCAGTACTGAAGTGTATTGTTAGTGACACTGTAAGTCTATGGCAAATTCGAGGTTATCATGTTAGGTTTTGCGTCAATCTGTGCCAAAACCTACTCAAAATCTAACCTGCTAACATCGAATTTGACATAGATTTACAGTGTCACCAACAATACACTTCAGTACCGCCAAACGTAAAATGAATCGCCGTTGCTATGCAGAAAAGCTTGCTAATGCAGACACGTACCACATTTCTAAACGATTTTCAATGTAGAAATGTAGTATATTACCAAATGAAATGCGATGAATCACGTTTCTGAATGGTTTACAGATAAACAACTAAATCAACGAGAACTTTGTTCCAATACAAACGTCTGCTATCAGGGCGTCAGAAAATGAAATGATTACAAGCCTGCAATCACAACTACAAGAAGCTTGGAATGAGATTTTTTATTTTATTTTTTTATTTATTTATTTATTTACTTATTGGAAAACAAACAGGCGTAGGCCCAATTACATGTTTTCTCTTGAAAGAAACAAAGGATACGAAATTACACAATACAAAGAAACTAGTCTAATACAGGATTGTATATAAAAGAAAGTTAATTATGCTGTAGTAAAGATTACAAACGGTAAATTGAGAAGTGATTCTTTAAGAAGTTGAAATACACATTGCAAGTAGTATTGAGATCAATATATTACGAGCTCAAGTTACCACGTTACAGGAAGGAAAATGCTTACTTCACAGGAAAAGATGCCACAACAGAGCAAAAATCCACAAAAAAAAATTATAGCCCAGCCAATTCGGATGCAGAGGAAGAACGAGTCCGTAGAGAAACTGATTGGCTGCTGCCAAAATATTTAAAAAATAATTACAAAAGAACGTAAAGCATCAGAATTACCTGAAAAGGTAATGAAAATGATAATCAACAATCAGATAAAACTCCTAAAGCCATTAAGCTGTCGTCGACTGCTTTGAGTAATGTACAAGATACAATCAACGAAAAATTAAACACGGGAAATTCGATTATAAAAGCAGTATGCTGAACAAGAAACAAATTAAAGTTAATGTTAGGACTAACGAAGAGTACAGAAATCTAACAGCATTGGTAAACAAGACTGACGTTGAATGGTACACATAGGAAAACAAAGCAATTAGGCATATCAAAGTAATGGCGAAAGGTTTCCATCCCTCAACTACTGCAGAAGAAATTGTTGAGGAACTTAAATAAAAGATGTTCAATATCTTAGAGGTAATTCAAAAACTCAAGAAAACTAACATTGTACATGTTGATATTTGATAGGTCTTAAGATATCAAAAAAATCTCAATATTTATTATATTAACCACATGAAAATTAAAATTAGGCCAAGAAGGAGTAATAAGCTTATCCCACAAAGAAAAGTGCCAACGACATGGCCATACACAAATTCTGTAGCAGACCATCATTATGTGTTAAGTGGGCCGGTAACCACCTGACGGCGAATTGCACTAAACCTGGAGACACTCCAGCAAAGTGTGTTAATTGCGCAGAAGCACATACTGCTAACTGCAGAGGAAATTATAGCTTAAAAAAATGAAAAAGAAGAAACAATGCTGCCAAGTCCAAGTCCAACCAACAGCAATAGGTTCTAATACAGTAAGAACTGGGGTTTTGTACTGTTTGAGGCTTTCGTGGTTACTCGAATTATTCTCCTTAGCATAGTTTCGGCTTAGACCGCGTAGTATTTGTATATGAACACCCAGCATTTTCTGGCTTAATGTGCCTTGCACCTTGTGAAGTCGAGCAAAAACCCGCGATGGCCATGCTCTTTGGTGGCTCGTGTTGTTTGAGTATCTTGAGAACGAGGATACTTAGGCAGATTCGGCCGTTTTGCTGTTTGTGCATCCATATTCACTAACGTTTCGCAAGACCTTGCAGCTTGCATCATCAGAGTGAAAGTAACACCTGAATTCTGTACATCCCAACATACAATTCACAATGGAAGTAGAGGAAAATTGCAGTATTCCGTTTCTAGACGTCCTGGTGAAACGTAAATCAGATGGCAGTTTAGGACATGCAGTCTATAGAAAGAAAACACACACGGACAGATATCTAAATGCTGACTCACACCATCATCCAATGCAAAAAGCAACAGTTCTCCAGACTCTGGCGACAAGAGCCGTTCGTATCTCAGACGAGGAAAATCTAGAGAGAGAAAAGATACATCTGTTTGACTCTTTACAAAGGAACGGATACACAACTACCGCTATACGAAAAGCACTAGACACTAGAGATGGGTAGTTCGCGAACGAACTGATAAAATGAACGATTCTTTTAGGTGAACTAAATGAACTAGTTCACGACTTCGAAATGAACTAGTTGAAAATGAACTATCGAACTTTTAGCAATCTTTAATATGAATTCGGTAATCGATCCGTCCCTAGTTCGCAAACTACTGTAATATGAATCATTCTCAGCACTTTTTGAACATGAAACCAACGACTAAAATTCGCCGGTCGCGATGATCGGCTAATGACGACGGTTTACTTGCAAGCGATCTAGATCGACTTATAAATTTGCATTTCTGCATATTCGTTCTTCGTTCAACATGATCGTTCAACCTTTATACAGATTACCTAAATGCTTGCGCGCGCATTATAGTTCGCGAACGAACTAGTATATTGAATGATTTTTTCCTACGAACTAGTTCGCGAGAACTAGTTCATCGCAACGAACTACTTTTCTCATCTCTACTAGACAAGACATGACAAAAAAGGCTAAAGAAGAATCTCCACCTCTGGAAGGCTTAGCATTTCTACCTTACGTTAAAGGCTCGACTGATAAGATAGGACGTGTCCTGCAACGATGCAACATCAAAACTGTGTTCACGAGCAAGGAAACTTTGGGTAACGGCTTCAGATCGGTAAAAGACAAGATTGCAAGTTTAAAAACCGCTGGCGTATATCGCATTCCTTGTTCTTGCGGCTCGAGTTACATTGGACAGACTGGTCGTTCCGTTGATCTAAGACTCCAAGAACACAATGGCGATTGCAAACACAAACGCATCACAAAATCAGCCGTAGCTGAGCATACATTTGCAAATGGGCACACTTTAGAATTTCAGCATGCCAGAATACTTGCCAGAATACCTCATTACCTCCCGCGAGTGATACATGAAGCCATAGAAATAGAAAAACATCCAAATAATATCAACAGGGAAGATGGCTTTAAGCTTAGTAAAACGTGGACCCCTGTGATACACCATCTAAAGCATTACAACCACTGTGCGTCATACGGCCACACCCCACGGATTACGTTGCACTCGGACGACCAACCAGCGTTACGCCACTCCGCGCGCCTGGCACAGAGGACTATAAATAGCTCCGCACCGACCTTCGGTTCTTAGTGCGACTTTCATTCTGATGATGCAACCTGCAAGGTCTTGCGAAACGTTAGTGAATATGGATGCACAAACATCAAAACGGCCGAATCTGCCTAAGTATCCTCGTTCTCAAGATACTCAAACAACACGAGCCACCAAAGAGCATGGCCATCGCGCGGGTTTTTGCTCGACTTCACCAGGTGCAAGGCACATTAACCCAGAAAATGCTGGGTGTTCATATACAAATACTACGCGGTCTAAGCCGACATTCTATGCTAAGGAGAATAACTGGGGTTTCTTATACCAAAGTAACCCAGAAGAAGTCAGCGGAACCAGTACCAGCTTTATTAACAACAGAACCATCTATGATGCAGCTCATGCAAAATATGATAACATCTCTTGAGGGAGTAAATGAAAGACTCGACAAACTAGAAGCCAGGAGCACTGGGACCATATCCAAGAAGAAGAAAGGTTATGGAACCAGATTTACCTATTGCTATATGGAATATTAATAGCATTCTACATAAAAAGCATGACCTTGAATTCTTCCTAAATAGTCAACATATATATGTTTGTCTTGTCTCGTCACTCTGATCACTCAGCAGTCATATTCACACAAGTGAAAAAATAATTAAAAGATCAGCTCGTTCTACCCTTGTCAACAAAAGCACAGATTGGGAAAGTTTTAAAATTGATCTACAGAATAACATCAATTTGAACATTAATTTAAGAACAATTGAACAACTGGAAGAAGAAGAAGCCAAAAAATATACCCAACTTTCTCATACAGCTCCCTATAACAATACTAAGGAGATTACCAATCTTATTCGGCCGAGATCAAAGAACTAGGCAAGTAAAAAAAAAGAAGTGAGAAGAAGATAACAACAATCCAAAGATCCATCTGACAAAGCCATTTTGAATAATAAAACAAAAACCAAGAAGAGAAATTAAGAAGCTTAAAGAATAATCAATAAATTTTTGCCTATAAAACCTGACAGCAAATGAGACAGACTATTTTTTCTGGAAAGTAACCAGAAAGATTAAAAGACATATTACATTTATACCTCCTATTAGAAGAGATATGGGGCCATGGGCTAGAGACAATAAACAAAAAGCAGACTTGTTTGCAGATCACTTGGCGGATACATTTACGCCCAATAATATGCCAGGCGAAGCTATTCTACCTGTATTTGAAAATCAAAAACCAGAAAACATCACCCCTGTCACACCGAAGAAAGTGGCTGAGAAGATTAAAACCAATTTTAATCCAAGGAAGGCGCCAGGCTATGACTTGATCACCACCTCATCAATGTGGGTGGCACTTAGACTAAAACATGTTCCTACCAACTGGAAGGTTGCAGAAGTCATCATGTTACCAAAACTAGGTAAACCACCTAGCGATGCTGAGTCATATAGACCAATCTCTCTTTTACCAATTGTTGCAGAATCGTTTGAAAAACTATTCCTGAAAAAACTAAGAGTACTGATAGAAAATGGTAACTTAATTCGAGATTCCCAGTTTGGCTTTCGACAGAAGCACTCAACGATCGATCAAGTAAATCGTATTACTGATATAATAGAACAAGCGCTAAAAGGAAAACAAGTCTGCCCAGCAGCATTCTTAGATGTAACCCAACCCTTCGACAAGGTATGTCATGAAGGATTGAAACACAAATTAGATCAAATGCTTCCAAGGCAACATCCTACATCACAGATCGACTTTTTATTTTAAAAAAAAACAGGAAAAGGAATAGATTCAACTGAAAGAAATAAAGGCACTAGTGCCTCAAGCAAGTGTTCTCGATCCCATTCTCTATCCATTGTATACCAGTGACTTACAAGGAAACTTCAAGTAGCAAGTGATGCTATAGTACAATTGACCAAATAATGGAAAATTAAAATCAACGAGCTCAAGACTGTTCATGTAAACTTTTCCAACAAAAAGTTAGTAGAATAACTATCATTAAACATCAATGACACTATTGTGTCCCATGAGATGAATGCAAGGTACCTTGGTATGACTCTTGTTGCCAAAATAGGCATATTTTCGACACAACTTATACAGGGTGGATACATTAAAAAAAATATTTTTTATTCTTTGATATTTCCAAACTTGTTAGTTTCAAAATTTTCACTTGCGAGGGAAGTTCTGAGTAAAGCCCTTTACAGATTTTTATTGCATAGTATAAACTTGAAAGGGTTGTAGACGTGCCTCGTTTCTTGCTTGGAGCGTAGTTAGTACTACTTGTACACGTGAGTGAAATGGTGTTGCAATGAACCTAGTACTCAGTGATTTTCATTGTACTTAGCTGTCCCTTGCTGACGTAATCATCAATAAGGCCATTTCTTGCATTCGTTTTCACGTATGTCACTCCACAACTGGCAAATTCACCATTTCTATTAAGTACCTAAAGTTCCACTTAAATCCAGCATTTTGAAACCTTTTGCCTCCTTAATCGCTTGATCTAAATGCATTAAAAGATTATTCAACACATGTCGATTCGTTATCATATTATAATGGTCGGTATCGTAATCGTTTCAATCATTATTTTTAATTTCAATAAACTATTTGTTGTTAAATACACTTACATAATAACTATTTATGTTAGAAGTGGGAAAAACACATCATTTCCTTACCCATGTGAGTTGGGAAATGAGGCAGAGCCGAGTTCTGTAAGCACACAAGTAAGGAAATTATGCGTTTTCCCACGTGTCACATACAAGATTTTATCTATTTTCGAAAGAAAAAAACTTGAAGGCAATTCACTTAAATATTGACTTTTCTCCTTAGTGCGAAAAGTAATTACTTTTCTCACTAGTGGGAATAACAATCACTTTTCCCACTAGTGTGGAAATAAATTTAATTTCCTAACTGAAATTAATGATAAAAGTAAGCTTTTCCTCAAGAAAATATATAAAACATGTTTATGGTTGGTGTTTGTTTTGAAATGCCAGCTTTTGTTACTAAAGACGCTATTTCTCCATAGATGGATACTTTTGGTGGCTGTTGTAAATGCCACTTCATTGGCTAGATGAAGTAACACGCGTCATATTCTTATTTTGCGATAGTCAACTTGTTAGTTTCATCAATCAAAACCCAGATTGTGTTTGTAGACAGTTCATAACATAACAGATCAGAAAATAAAAATAGTTTTACTTTTATACCGCTGTTCCAATAATATTGGTATTAGGTTATTACGAGTAATTTCCAAGCCCGGTGAACTATATTGGGTAACTTATTTACATCAGTTCTCCTTTAAATTACTCTAAAAGTATTGTAAACGAACAATTTCACGCAGAAAGGGTGAATTTTTCAACATGTACCTAGTTTAACAAATGTACTTTTTAAGGCGATATGGAGCATTCCTACAAAGCCATATCCAATTCCTCAAGCAACTGCTAGCATTTATTTTACAATTGAAGTGTCAAGAATCAAACCTCCTTATTGCCCAGTGGATGTAAGTTTAATATTTTTACCTTTAAACTATCTTCCGATTTTACATTTCATGATAAAGTATGGCTATTTATTAAATAAAGTGGTGCTACTCAAGAATTAATTACATTCGTGGATAACAAATAAGTACCTACATACAAGTAATTTCAATTAAAAATATTCCAAGAGCAGGTGGCAGAATTGTATTTGATCATTTACGAAAATAATAATTTGTAGTTACCTACCAAAATTAACACATATGTACATTCATAGTATTATACAGGTGATAGAAAAACATCCAAGTAAACAATTATTACTAGAACAACCTCTAAATAAAAATGTTTATCCTAATATGTGTTCATACTTCATTTGCTTAATTTCAGGTAACGTATGTATTTGAAGGCTCGAGATTCATTCACACTCCAGAAAAAATTATATTCCAAGAACAATGGCTCTTCGACATCATAGATGCCAAGATTAGATTGTTTAAACAAATTAGATTTTAAATATATTTATTTGTGCATTAGTTACTATTGTTATTATTGTTCTTTTAAATATTAATTAATGCAAAAACGCGCTGGCATAGTACTGCAACAAGCTAGAAGTTATTCTGCCGATTACTAAAAAACATTCGAGGATTGTTCGAAATGTACGTTACATGTAAAAAGCGTACTTAGCAATATAATTTATTTTTTGCACTACTAGTCTCAGAACGCATCCTTATTGGCCTATTTTTAGGTCGTGAATTTGATTTTCTCCACCAAGGGAGAGAAAGTAAAATAAACAATTTTCACCGTGGTAACTGATAAATTGCTAAGTTACCGAATATGACTATTTTAATTTTGACGTTTTAAAGAGCTGTATTGTCAGGTTGACAGTTAAAATATTTTCGAAATTTGTTGGGAATTTAGGTATTAAGCTGTTTGGTAGTGCAAAAAATAGTATATACACCACGGTAGCGAATCGTCTTATAACCTTCGCGCTTTAGATACTTCGCGCTGCGCGCTCAGTATCTAATATGCGCTCAGGTTATAATACTGCGCTTCGCTACCTTGATGTATAATATACTATTGTGTGCAACTGTCAAAAAAAGGTCACTTTTTTTGCTTGATTTTGAGTCGTGAAATAGCACATTTGTTTATAGTAAAATAAAGCCTTGACAACGTAAAAAAAGACTTTTTTTTACCGGCCGACAAAGACTTTTTTTTACGGGTCATGATCTTGAATGAAATTAGCTTTTATTAGATAATTCGAACGTTATTTATTAATATGTGAGCAACTACGCAAGCCCTAGTTACCATACCAAAACACACTGCTAAATGTAATTTTATGTAAAGATTCGATCTAAACTTTAATTTTGTTAATTTTTCACAGTTGCACACAAAATTTTGTATGCCACATGGCCGTGAACTATCTTTTTTTATTTGAATGATTATTTGGCTCAGCCTGCGCCTCGCCAAATAATGTTCATTCTCATAAAAAAAAGTCCTAGTTCACGGCCTTGTAACATAAATAACTATTGTGCAACAAATTTTGGTCGTGTAAACACTTCTTTATTTGAAGCGCCGTACTAGTGCAAACGTAGCTTTATGGCCACTCGAATAAGCGCTGATATTTGGTTATCTGCAATACCGGAAAGCTTCACTAAGTTGCTTTTAGGACGTTCCAATTTGTTTTGCTTTATAATCTTTCGTTATGGAAGCGACCCTTGTTTCGGCTTTTCAAGATACGAAACGATGTGTTGCGGTTTGAATGGCGTTCCTTTACCGTACGTGGTCTCGAGTTAGCAACAAGCATGTAATTGTCGTTCCACAGAAAAGCCTGTTATACTTCATTTTTAGTTTTAGTAGCGTTATACAATTAGCTGATTGCGCCTTGCGTTTCCAGCCTTTTCCTGGAGGTCCTGCCTTTTTTCGAAGATTGTAAGGCACCGATTCAGTCTGCGTTGGGAGGCTTTAAGTTTGCACGTGGGAGCAAGGAGTTCAGGTAAATCGACCGGTGTTTGCAGAGCGTAAGCTCATTGCTGGTAATTTTGGGGCCTGGATACAACGCCCACTGGTCACAAACCCCAACTCAGAATTTGGTCATAACGCCCAACTTCGATTCTGGTCACAACGCCCAACTTGGTCACAACGCCCAATTTTGATTTTGGTCACAACGCCCAACTTGGTCATAACGCCCAAAATCGATATTGGTCACAACGCCCAACTTGGTCACAACGCCCACCGACGCCTGTTATAGGAGAGAGCTATCGACGCCACTTAAACCACCGTTTTGGTCATAACGCCCAACTTCGATTTTGGTCACAACGCCCAACTTGGTCACAACGCCCAATTTCGATTTTGGTCACAACGCCCAACTTGGTCACAACGCCCAATTTCGATTTTGGTCACAACGCCCACCTTGGTCACAACGCCCAATTTCGATTTTGGTCACAACGCCCAACTTGGTCACAACGCCCAATTTCGATTTTGGTCACAACGCCCAACTTGGTCACAACGCCCAACTTTTTGATTCTGGTCACAACGCCCACTTTGGATTCTGGTCACAACGCCCACTTTTGATTCTGGTCACAACGCCCAACTTGGTCATAACGCCCAAGTTTGATTTTGGTCACAACGCCCAACTTTGATTTTGGACATATCGCCCAGGCGGCACAGAAAGTAAAATGAATAATAATAAATTAAACTTTTAAGGTAAGGTAATAGGTAGGAACATTTTCAAGTTCCCGTAAGTAGTATTAATATTATTTATTTTTCATAATAATTGAGTGGCGTAATGCGTTGTCCAAAAAGTTTCTAAATTCGGATTATAACATATAAAGTTGTATTTTTTATATGGAACTCATAGTTAGCTGTGTCATTATGAGACATATGTCGTATGGGATCCATTTATACATTTTCACTACTTTATAGCAACAATTCACAATTTTTAATATTTCGTCGTTTTCTAGTTGAAAACTTGTGCCATTTAGAATATACGTAATTAAACAAAGTTTTTGCGTTGTTACAATACCACCGTTTGATTGACAGAATTAATCACGTTTGATTGTTGCTTATAATATTACAGTGTCCTTCGTATATCCTTTATCAGAACATTTTATTGTCCATTAAAACCTCTGCAGTTTCTCAAATTAAAAATGCATTTGCAAAAATGTAAATATTCTACTTCTATACGAAGGAGGTTCGAAAATATGAAAATGATTGAAGAAAAAAGTACTCTTATTTCTCAAAATACACAAAAATGTTAATTGGGAGTATTTGTTATAACCTATCTATTAATAGTTATTTAACAAACAAGTATGTTAATGAGAGCGATTAATAATCGAGACATTTTAATGCGCGAGCGCCAGCGAGCGCGTTAATTCTAGATATTATTAATCGCCGATTAACATACGAGTTAGTTACAATATTTTTCCGTTGATCGTACATTATTAATTTGAAGAAAATTAATTTTACTCCATGAAAAGAATTTGACGCTTAAAGTTTTGACATTAATGGTACCGGGTGACCATAAATGGTTGTGATTTTTTTCTTAGGTTGGCACTGTTTATGTTGGTGACATTGTAAGTCTATGTTAAATATGAGGTTAGCAGGTTAGGTTTTGAGTCAGTTTGTGTCAAAACTGACGCAAAACCTAACCTGTTAACCTCGAATTTGACATACACTTACAGTTCCACCAACATAAACAAATTTTTAAAATCGTTTATTAATAAAAAATCATTCATTAATAAGGGTCATTAATATACGATTCTCTATAGCTCGTTTCACTCTGACTATGCAGTACAGAGAACATACGACAATGTTATTTAAAGGCAAACTTCGCTTGCTGCGTTGCCGCTTGTAGACCGCACTCAGGTATACTGTATGCTGCTCTTTTCAAATTGACGCAAAAGCGACAAAAAGAGTTTAGTTCAACAAGGTATTAACAAATAAGCCGATTGCAATACAAAAGGCGGATTTATTATGATTGACGTCTTCGTGTTCACTTTTAAGCAACTTGCTATCCCTGTACACTGCATAGTCAGAGTGAAACGAATTATTTAAAAATTTGAGACAAAAATGAAATTTGTTTGCACTGATTTCGAATCACGTAATATCCTGGTTGCTAAGTGAGGGTAAACTCAGATTTGACCATACTCGTTTATCGTATCCCTTGATAAGTTAACTTTCAAGTATTTCATTTGGTAATACACAGCGTGGTAAGAAAAAAATAGAAGAAACCAGAAAAAAATGTGTTCGGAGCAAGTAACTGTGACTTTATGTTTGACACTTTCTTTTAACCTATTTAAATAACATTTTTGTCTAGTTTGAAAAATAACCGTACTTTATTCTTGAACCATTTTCATATTTTTGAACCTCCCCTGTATACGAATATATTTACATTTTGGCAAGTGTATTTTTAGTTTGAGAAGATGTAGAAACTTGTATCAGGAATAAAACACTCTGATAAATGGATGATAAAAAAATCCATGTGTTACAAATTTATGAGGGACAGTATATGTTATATTATACAGATTGGTGGTGGATAGTGTGAACATAGGCAGTCCATTGAGCTAGAATACAGTTTATGGGCTTTGTATGCGTTAGACAGAAGTAGACATATATGATTTAAAATCTAGTATCCTAGAATTCAGTGTTTTCTAAAAACAAAACCTTTTGATTCTGCGAATACTAGATGTTAATCGCATATAGGTCTGTTTATGCCTAACGCATACCAAGTCCGTAAACTGTATTCACACACATTTGATTACTTATGTTCACATTTTCCGCCACCAATCTGTATATTATGATATATAACACTGGAATGGGAAAAAATCCTCTTACTCATGATACCACATACAACTATGAATTTCATCTACTGACTACCCACTGCATTTGTATCGAAAAGGTGCCAGAAGAACGTCAAATTACTTTTATCTATTTTATAAATAAGTGAGATATTGTCAAAAAACAAAAATCGAAAAATTCAATTTTTGTTTATAACTCAAAAACAAAAGACGGTAGCCCATTTTGGTTTAAACCACTAAGCTTTTCTCGAAAAAAGAATTCGAGGATGGGGGTCCATTTTTCCATATCTCCTATAGTTATCGAGATTCCCTATGAAAACAACGAAATTGTCTTAACCTGTAGACTGCGACAGCGGACCACGCTTGTTCACGAAAATAAATTTGAGCCCCCTTAGCAAAAGAAAAGATAATTAGGTATTGTAGGTATCCGAATGTTAAGAATTTGCTAAGTCTTGTAATGTGTATTCTGAATTTCCACCCATTGAGTTTTCCGTCGAAATTTTAATGCCTCTAATGTTCTCTCGCGGAAGGCAAGTTGGGTTGAAATGACAGAATTGGTTAAATTGCTAGTTATCTTTATACAGATTGGTGGCGGAAAATGTGAACAAAGGTAATCAAATGAGTTGGAATACAGTTTATGAGCTTTGTATGCATTAGACAGAAATAATTATATGCGATTAACATCTAGTATCCGCAGAATGAAGATGTTTCGTTTTCAGAAAACACTGAATCCTAGGATACTAGATTTTAAATCATATGTCTATTTCCGTCTAACGCATACGAAGCCCATAAACTGTATTCCAAGGTTACAGGTTAAGGCAATTTCGATGTTTTCATAGGCAATCTCGATAACTATAGGAGATATGAAAAAATGGGGTGGCGGAAAAAAGTGCCGACGGAAAAAAGTGCCGCGGAAAAAAGTGTCGATGGGGGAAAATAATAATAAAGTAATAACCGGACGAATAAGGTTTACAAAATTTAAAAAAACTGGAAGTTACCCTTTTATTTTTAAAAATCTCTGCATTGCAGTATTATGCAGTATTTGAACATGTATTGTGCTTATCTGTTCCCAAATCGACAGGAATGCAGATTTATAGATAATACGTAGAAATATTTCAATTTGAAGATTTTTATCTAAAGTGCATGTGGATTATGTCCACCATCTTAAGTACAATTACCGCCAACAAATCTTTTAAGGTAAGTAACAAATGACGAAATATATTATAAAATACAAAATTGTTATACAGTATGTCCCCGGATTGGGTTACAAGGGGGAACAAAGTTTATTTTTGACTTCTCAAAAAAAAAATCATTCTTTATAAAAAAAACCCTGCTTGTTCTCAAACTACAAATGCACTTGTCAAAATTTAAATATCCCTTTCCGTATACGGGGGAGGTTCGAAAATATGAAAATGGCTCAAGAATAAAATACCGTTATTTTCCAAAATATACAATAATGTTAATTGGAAATATTTGTTATAACATTTCTATTTAAAATTATAATTGCTTTGAATTGCTATTGATGTTTGGATCGCGTATTATTAATTTTTTTAAGATACTTGTGTCTTTGTTGACAGAAATATAAGATTTTTAGCATCAATTTCGGGCCACACAAATTTCAGGTTAAGTGACCGAAACTCAAATTTGACAATATACTCTTATCGTATCCGTCAATAAATTAACTTTGAAGTATTGCGTTTAGTAATTCGCAGGGCAGTAGAAGAATAAGAAAAACCAGTGGAAATTGTTTTTTAGAGCAGGTGGCTGTGACTTTATATGTGACACCTACTTTTAATTCTAAGCAACTTTTTCAAATAACATTATTGTATATTTTGAATAATAAGGGCGCTTTATTCTTGAGCCATTATCATATTTTCGAACCTCCCCCGTATACGGAAGAGGATATTTAAATTTGGAGAAGTGCATTTTTAGTTTGAGAACAAGCAGCGTTTTTTAAAGAGTGATTTTTTTGAGAAGTCAAAAATAAACTTTTTTTCCCTCTTTGTAACCCAACCATACGGTACGTCCCCGTACTGTATAATTCCACAAATTTATCATAAAAAGTGATCATTTCACTTATTTTTAGATTTGTCGATTCTTTTCAACTGTTTGCTAATACCACCACAATTAGATGATTTAGTTGATTGCTTTGACTGTACGTACGTGTCAGGTACATTTCGGCGAGTTGCGGGCAGAGGACATGCTGAGACTACGAACTATTCCGCCTATGTTTCCGCCAACCCTATGGAACGTGTGAGAGGCCACCATAAACGATCAAGACCGGACCAATAATCAAACAGAAGGTTGGAACCATAGATTCTCGAATCTTGTAGGACATAAACATCCAGGTATTTGGACACTAATTGAAAAAATGTGACAAGAAGTTGCAACAGATGAAACCAAACTGTTGCAACACCATAATGGAGTGCATTCAAAGAAGAAAAAAGAAAGAGTTCGAAAAAATGCAACAACGTTTAAAAAACTTGTGTATTCAACATGAAAATGATGAACACAATAATGAAACTTTTTTACGTGCCATAGGACATACCATTAGATTCCAAGTGTATGAATAACTTAGGGTTAATTATAAAATATTAGTTTTTTGTAACTATTTATAATAAGCTTGTATTTTATTTAGCAGTTAATAACTATTAATAAACATAAATTCTTAACATTAAATTTTTAATTTTATTTCTTGCGTAATCATTTTAGAACAAAAGTGTATTAAGGGGCTTGAATCATCGAATTTTTTTCGCAGCATTTTTTCGGCCGGCACTTTTATCCGCCGGCACCTTTTTTTCCGCGGCACTTTTTTCAGGGGCACTTTTTTTCGAGATTCGAAAAATGGACCCCCATCCTCGAACTCTTTTTTTCGAGAAAAGCTTAATGGTTTAAACCAAAATGGGCTACCGTCTTTTGTTTTCGAGTTATAAACAAAAATTAAATTTTTCGATTTTTCGTTTTTTGACAATATCTCACTTATTTATAAAAATAGATAAAAGTAATTTGACGTTCTTCTGGCACCTTTTCGATGCGAATGCAGTGGGTAGTCAGTTATTCAAAAAAAATTTTTAAATTCTAGTTATACCGGGTGGCCATAAACATCTGAGATCCCGTTAGCCATGGAATTAGCTACTTATAAATGTTGGTTAGCATTATACATATTTCAATTATAATAAGTATTGGTATGAAATGTAATAAAATGCAAATAAGAGGAGGGAATGTGCCCCAGATTCTGCAGTTTAGCTTACTACTCGATTATAAAAATCTCCTGTTCTAACTCCATTACTTATTGCAATCTGTAATAATTTTTGACAGATAGGAATTTTAGTTGTGCTGACATTAATGACATTTAGTTTAGTTGGATTCATCACTTCAATAAAGCGGTGTTGTTTCCAAAGGTAATGTGATATCAGATATTTATGGCCACCCGGTACCATAAAATTGTATTTTTGTAGATGAAATCCATAGTTGTATGTGGTATCATGAGTAAGAGGATTTTTTTCCATTCCAGTGTTATATATCATAATATACAGATTGGTGGCGGAAAATGTGAACATAAGTAATCAAATGTGTGTGAATACAGTTTATGGACTTTGTATGCGTTAGGCATAAACAAACCTATATGCGATTAACATCTAGTATTCGCAGAATCAAAAGGTTTTGTTTTTAGAAAACACTGAATTCTAGGATACTAGATTTTAAATCATATATGTCTACTTCTGTCTAACGCATACAAAGCCCATAAACTGTATTCTAGCTCAATGGACTGCCTATGTTCACACTATCCACCACCAATCTGTATAATATAACATATACTGTCCTTCATAAATTTGTAACACATGGATTTTTTTATCATCCATTTATCAGAGTGTTTTATTCCTGATACAAGTTTCTACATCTTCTCAAACTAAAAATGCACTTGCCAAAATGTAAATATATTCGTTTACAGGGGAGGTTCAAAAATATGAAAATGGTTCAAGAATAAAGTACCGTTATTTTTCAAAATAGACAAAAATGTTATTTAAAGCGGTTAAAAGTAGGTGTCAAACATAAAGTCACAGTTACTTGCTCCGAAAACATTTTTTCTCACTACCAAATGGGTAAAGTGATATTACATTGTTAAAAAATGGAAAATAATGGAAAGTCTAATATACAGCTTGTTACGGTCTTAAACGGTCTTTACGACACCCCACCGGCTCATACAACAACCAAACGGCCGGCGCGGGCAAGAGTCGACAAAATCGGGACGAAAGTTCTCCTAGCCGCTACCCATGCCGCAACAAGATAAGCCGGCTGAGCGTTCAGTGGAGCTGGGGCGGGTTCTTTACGAGATCACCTATGGGCAACGGCCAGAGGGTCGGTAAATAACGGTAAAATAAAGAGGGCGCCACCAAGCCTGTCTTAACCCGAATAACCGGGCCTGGGCGGTTAGACGGGGGCGAAGTATTTAAGATACTCCGTCGATAAGAATTCTCATGAGCTGCAAGCTCAAATAACAATTTCGTGATCGCAAATACTGGAATGGTAATATTGGGACTCTTTGGGCCGCGACTGCGCAACCACCGGACCTACCTGCATGCTCTGATCTCTCACGTCTCGCCGTACACCAAGGCGCTATCTGAAACAAAGCATGCACAGGTCGAATAGGAATAATACGCCCCTTAATTAGTTATGCGTCTATTGGTCGATAACTACATCTGGGCAGCAAATCGTGCCGCCAAGCTTATGTTATTTCTGCTGATGGACGCACTATGCTAATAAACAACACACTATGGGTGGCCGGCCGCAGTGGGCTCGTCACTTTACATATTAGAGTACAGTTTGGAAATACGCACTCCGAAAAAGGGAGCGTTAGTTCGCGATAACCCACGCCGACCTGCAAAGGCAACGCGAGCAGTGTAGCTAGCAGCAAAGCACGACGCCGCACAAATGCGCGGCGAAATAATTGAAGGCCTAACTCCTTTGGCAGCGGGGCAGCGTGACTGCAATATTTGACCAGGAAGAGGGGCTAACATAGCCTCGCTAAAGTATGCGAATTTGGAATAGGTGCCAGCCCCTGCTACGTCGCCCACGCAGTCGTTGGCTTCGGTTAACACCTGATAAGCAAAGCACAAAGCCCTCGCAAACATAAAAAAGGGCTCGAACAGATTAGGGCGCGCCAGGCTCCGCACGGCTAGGCGTTGATTCCATTTATGTATTAATCGGTACAATATAGCGAAGCGCGCGCACATTAAATTACTGAATTAAAAGTTCGCACAAACGTAACACGAAAACATAGGCGCAGAGTTCTTTAGCTATGAAACGCGAAACTCGCGCACATGAAATTACTAGCAGGCTACCAAAGTAGCGTCTTGGAGCATGGTGGCCTCAAGCCGGCACTAATAGCCGCGACAAGCAAGCAAAGGGCATGCATCCGCCCACACAAAGTTGAGCACAAAAGCAACACCGCTCGCACAAGCGACAGTTAACATATTTAAATGGTTGTAATTACAAATACCTTAGTCCGTAGACGGTCTATGAGAGTTGCGTGCAATCAATTGGTAGAAGGCGACAGTCTGTGGCAGCTAAATCGCCGAAACACGGCATCTGGAGTAAACGGGCTGGAATCCGCCAAGATGGCGGCGTTAGGACGCTCTCCTGAGAGCACACTTACGGCGGCAAAGAGGCCTACTTCGTCCTGCCTAGAAAGATCCTCGAAAACAGCGAGTTGAAAAGGGAAAGCCCCCTTTCTCACAAACGCAGAACTGGCCCCGTGAAGCCCATCACACACCCACGCTTTGACGTAAAGACTTGCCACTCGCACAATCACACGCGACCTCTTAAAGGCGAAACAGTTTATGGCATATTCGCTGAAACAACACGGGAAATAGGAAGGCTTTCACAGCAACGGTAGGTACTAACAAACAACGGCAATTTACACAACATTCGCTGAAACAGCACGAGACGGGAAAAACAGGCTGGCGTCCCCGCCATGGCGGGAACGCCGGGCCAACACACACTCCCTTGTTCAATCGCCTCAGTTCAACTGCCCAAGCAAGCAGCGTTTCGACCCCCGCCGTGGCGTGAGCCAAAACGGCGTTACCACGTGACTCTCGACAGCCAATGGCGAGGCGCCCAATAAAACAAATAAGTGCCGGTGACAAAGACAGCCAATGGCGAGGCGCCCAATAAAACAAATAAGTGCCGGTGACAAAGACAGCGCGAGGCCTCACAGTCACACCAACAGCGTAAATTCTAGAAGGTTCGGAAATCCTGCGAGCGTTAACACCCGATTGTCAAAGTACCAACAAAGGGGTGCCCCGGATGACGAGAAATACTGCGCTTGAGGCCAAATATGTGCAAAATCATTATTATGGAATTAGGCGATGAAGCCAAATAAGTAACTAAAAGGGTTTAACATACGGGCACGCTGCCCTAAAGCCTAGGTGGCTAATTAAAATACAAAATGACCTGACAAGCTACCTTAGCAACAGATAAAATCAATACAAACAAACCGTATCTAAGGACAGAAAAAACTATTTTCCGTAGAAGGTCACTTTCCGCAGATGGACGTTTATACACATATTTACTAGTATTAAGAAATGAGAAATCTTTCCAACTCTTCTTTATTAAAAATGTTGTTTTTTTTTCAAAATATAACCATCATTCGTTTTCTTAAGAAAGAGGGGAGCTCCGGGGGCCCCCTTGGAGAGGGACGGAGCTCTGAGAATCCTCTTGGAAAGGGGCGGAGCCCCGAGGGCCCCCTTAAAAAGGGGCGGAGCCTCTAAAGCCCCCTGGGAGAGGGGCTAATTCCCGAGGGCCCCCTTGGAGAGGGGAGAAGACCCGAGGCCCCCTTGGAAAGGGGCGGATTCTCGAGGGCCCTCTTGGAGAGGGGCGGAACCCCGACGTCCCCCTTGAAGAAAGACAGATCCTCAAGGGCCCCCTTGGAGAGGGGCGAAGCCTCGAGGGCCCCCTTGGAGAGGGGCGGAGCTCCGAGGTCCCCCTTGGAGAAAGACAGATCCCCGAGGGCCCCCTTGTAGAGGGGAGAAGAGCCGACGCCCCCTTGAAAAGGGGCGGGTCCTCGAGGGCCCCCTTGGAGAAGGGCGGAGCCCCAAGGGCTCCCTTTGGTCAGGTGGACGGCAGGGGGAGGCAGGGACGGGGTGTGTAACAGAACGGAGTGGCCCAACAAAATAGGCCTAAAAATGGTGGTACATTGAATAAGATAGACCGCTAATAGCGCGCGCAACCCTGTTTATAAATATTAATAATTAAATGAGAATTAACTTCTTGGTAGTGAGAAAAACGTAATGCGCAACGCGTAGGTAAGTTTCTTTTCTGTCTTCGGTCGTATTATGGGTCTCAGCTCCGCTTCGGTCCACAAAAAACGACCTCAGACAGAAAAAATCACTTACCTGTACTTGGAGCGCAAATTACTATTTCTGGTTTCTCCAATTTTTTTTCTTACCACGCTGTGTATTACCAAATGAAATACTTCAAAGTTAACTTATCAACGGATAAGATAAACGAGTATTGTCAAACCTGAGTTTTCCCTCACTTAGCAACCAGGATATTACGTGATTCGAAATCAGTGCAAACAAATTTCATTTTTAAATGATTTATTAACAAACGGACCAAATAACAATTAAAAATCAATTATAATTTTTTCCGTTGATCGTTTATTTATGGGTTTCATTAATGTATAGAGAATCTTCTATTAACGACCCTTATTAATGAATGATTTTTTATTAATAAACGATTTTAAAAATCTGTTTATGTTGGTGGCACTGTAAGTCTATGTCAAATTCGAGGTTAGCAGGTTAGATTTTGCGCCAGTTTTGACACAAACTGACTCAAAACCTAACCTGCTAACCTCATGTTTGACATAGACTTACAATGTCACCAACATAAACAGTGCCAACCTAAGAAAAAAATCACAACCATTTATGGTCACCCGGAACCCTTAATGTCAAAACTTTAAGTGTCAACTTCTTTCCATGGAATAAAATTAGATTTTCTTCAAATTAATAATGTACGATCAACGGAAAAATATTGTAACTAACTCGTATGTTGATCGGCGATTAATAATATCTACAATTAACTCGCTTGCTAGCGCTCGCGCATTAAAATGTCTCGATTATTAATCGTTCTCATTAACATACTTGTTTGTTAAATAACTATTAATAGATATGTTATAACAAATACTTCCAATTAACATTTCTGTGTATTTTGAAAAATAAGAGTACTTTTTTCTTCAATCATTTTCATATTTTCGAACCTCCTTTGTATAACAGTAGGATATTTACATTTTTGCAAATGCATTTTTAATTTGGGAAACTGCAGAGGTTTTAATGGACAATAAAATGTTCTGATAAATGGATATATGAAGGACACTATAATATTATAAGCAACAATCATACGTGATTAATTCTGTCAATCAAACGGTGTTATTAAAACAACGCAAAAACTTTTCACTTTCAACTTTAATCACGTATATTCTAAATGGCACAAGTTTTCAACTAGAAAACGACGAAATATTAAAAATTGTGAATTGTTGCTATAAAGTAGTGAAAATTAATAATTCGATCCCATACGACATATGTCACTGAAATGGGAGAAAATCCGAATTTAGAAACTTTTTGGACAACGCGTTATGACCAAGTTGGGCGTTGTGACCAGAATCAAAAGTGGGCGTTGTGACCAGAATCAAAGTTGGGCGTTGTGACCAAGTTGGGCGTTGTGACCAAAATCGAAATTGGGCGTTGTGACCAAGTTGGGCGTTGTGACCAAAATCGAAATTGGGCGTTGTGACCAAGTTGGGCGTTGTGACCAAAATCTAAATTGGGCTTTGTGACCAAGTTGGGCGTTGTGACCAAAATCGAAATTGGGCGTTGTGACCAAATTGGGCGTTGTGACCAAAATCGAAATTGGGCGTTGTGACCAAGTTGGGCGTTGTGACCAAAATCGAAGTTGGGCGTTATGACCAAAACGGTGGTTTAAGTGGCGTCGATAGCTCTGTCCTATAACAGGCATCGGTGGGCGTTGTGACCAAGTTGGGCGTTGTGACCAATATCGATTTTGGGCGTTATGACCAAGTTGGGCGTTGTGACCAAAATCAAAATTGGGCGTTGTGACCAAGTTGGGCGTTGTGACCAGGATCGAAGTTGGGCGTTATGACCAAATTCTGAGTTGGGGTTTGTGACCAGTGGGCGTTGTGTCATAGCCCCGTAATTTTGAGCGATTCCTGACCCGCTGCTGGTGCAGCTTTCTTTCTCCTGAGCAACACCATTTTGCCTGCATCTTTATGTAATTAAGGGAGCCCTTGTCCGAAGGCTACACTCGTCCTGAGATTGGATGCAGCTAATTAGTCACTGCCCCCTCTGAGCTAAGTATCCAGCAAAACACACCCACGAGGTTGCATATTTTAACCCACCGTTTACGTGTGCTTTTGAGTTAACAAGTTGTATTGCCGTAGCTTTGTCAAAGATTTAGTGATGCCTTTTGATTGTTACGTTTTGAATTTCGTGTTGGCATTTATGTCGGCGCTCTCTCCGGAATGCCTTCAGGGTTCACCAAATTATGTTAAGATATCGGGTCCATACCACTTCGCCCACAGACCACTTCGCCCACTCGTCTTTTAGTACCATATCGCCCAACCGGAAGTCCACTTCGCCCAATTTTTGATATGTACCACATCGCCCAACACGACCACTTCGCCCACATTTTCACGAGGGACACAACGCCCAACAGGACCACTTCGCCCACATCTTAGCGAGGGACACAACGCCCACATCGACCACTTCGCCCAAAGTTTATATAGGCCCACATCGCCCACAACAGGACCACAACGCCCAAAATCCGTTCGTTAGAACTCGGTTAATGCACACATATGTGGCTGAACATTTCGTCTGTCGACCACTTCGCCCACCCGTCTTTTTATACCATACTAGCAAGATGCCCGTTCTTCGTACGGACTACAAATGTTTGTTTCTTCTTCTAAATCTTAAATGAATTCTGGGGTCCCCCCCTTCCCCTCACTCAATACGCTGAACTAAAAAATGACTGCAAAACAATATTGTAAGTAAAAAGAAAACAATATTCTTCTGAAAAAAGTTTTCCTTGACTCTTTCATTCTTCACATACCCCCTGGAAATGTGTATGTAATTGTCGTTACCCTTGTATAGATTGATAAAACTATAGTTTTAGGATAACAATGAGATATCATTAAAAATATATGTACAGTCGGGGAATCAACACAGTTTACACTTGAGTTTTTCAGTGTAAGTTTTTAAAAAATCAGTAAATCTGCAAGGTACTTTAAGTGAACTGAAGTACTCTTTAAATTTTTTTACACTTAACGTAGCAAACTGAATTTATTGCAAATTTGTTGATTTTTTAAAAACTTACACTGAAAAACTCAAGTGTAAACTGCTTTGCTTCCCCAACTGTAAATGTTGTATTCATAAATTATAGCAGGATACCTGTTTCCACCACAGGAAATTCTCCTATTTTATTCTAAGAGATATTGAGAAATTCGTGCACACAGTTTACCCCTTTTCACCCCTTAGGAGTAAAACTTCTAAAAATTCTTTCAGCTCGTTTTATCATGAAATGAACCTAGAGGGGACATAATTTATAATTTTAACCCCCTACCCCTTTTCAGATTTCCTTTTTTACCGCTTTAGGGGTGAAATTTAAAAAACCCTAAAGCCCCTTTCTAAAGATTTGAAAAACACATCTATATGACAAAAAAGAATGCTCTAACCTAACAAACACAAGACATACAAGAGGTTTTATAATTCACCCCGAATGCAGATTCGCACCTTTAAGGGTTGATTAGGGCAAAATCCTGAAATGTGTTTTTAGACATTTTCCTTGGATACATATGCAATCAAACAGCAAGTCAATATCTTATCGGGTCTAAGAGATATTGAGGAATTCGTGAAAACAGGGTTTATCCCTTTTCACTCCCTTACGGGCAAAATTTTCAAAATCCCTTAAACCATTTTTTAAATATTTTAAAAATACATATATATGCGAAAAAAGAATGTTTTAACTTAAGAAACATAAGAGATACGAAGAGTTCTTTAATTCACCCCGATTCCATATTTGCACCTTTAGGGGTTGATTAGGGCAAAATCCTGAAATACGTTTCTAGGCATTTGCATTGAAAATCTTTGCAAGTAAACAGCAAGTCGATATCTCATCGGGTGTAAGAGATATGAAGGAATTCGTAAAAACACATTTTACCCCTTTTCCCCCCTTAGGGGTAGAATTTCAAAAAATCCCTTCTTAGCACTACCTTACGTAACAAATTGAATCTTCCACCCAAATTTCAACTTCGTAGTACCAGTGGTTACGGCTCTGCGTTGATTAGTCAGGGTTGTTACTTTCCTTTATATATGTATAGATTGCCCAACTTTTCACGAGAGACACAACTCCCAACAGGACCACTTCGCCCTAACCTGACCTAACCTAACCTAGCCTGATCTAACCTAACCTAGCTTAATTCGCACGAATCTACTTTGGGCGTTGTGGCCACAGAACTTGGCCACTATTATTCAACACTGTGCGTGTGCATTAACCGAGTTCTAACGAACGGATTTTGGGCGTTGTGGTCCTGTTGTGGGCATTGTGGGCCTATATAAACTTTGGGCGAAGTGGTCGATGTGTCCCTCGCTAAGATGTGGGCGAAGTGGTCCTGTTGGGCGTTGTGTCCCTCGTGAAAATGTGGGCGAAGTGGTCGTGTTGGGCGATGTGGTACATATCAAAAATTGGGTGAAGTGGACTTCCGGTTGGGCGATATGGTACTAAAAGACGAGTGGGCGAAGTGGTTTGTGGGCGAAGTGTCCGGGTCCCAAGATATCTATTCTGCAAGCTTCAGATGTATTCACGTAGAGCTTAAAGTAAGAATGCTTGTGGCTTATTACTGTTAGTTCAATATTTAATTACTTATTACTTTGGATCTGTTTTCAGTCTGTAGTTTACATCTAAATTGATTAACCCTTTAATTACTTATTTAATTGTTTTACATGCTACACATCGTAGTAACATGGAACACACGGCTTTACGTTACTTCCGAATGATGGCATTCTGTAGAGGTTTTCATCCGTATTTTGTATTTTTCAAAACCTCGCCGGGATCGGGGATCGAACTCTCGACCGTTAGATCAGTAGCCAGAACGCTTAACCACTGGGCTACGGAGTCCGGCTTAATTGTGTTAGTTACTAGTGTAAAATGTTAATTGGGGGGCACCTTACGCGTAAGTAACGCCTTTAGGACCTGTTGTACTGTCTATTATATGGAGTTTTTGCCTAATAAATTCAATGCACTGCTTATGCCATTTATTGTCTGATTTCGTTACTGCTCCCTTTTGTATTTCAAATATTGTACTATTTCCCGCTGCGATTATTTAAGTTTATAGGCTCTAGGCCTATCTGACTATATGTGTTGTAAGTAAAGACTTGTTGGTGCTCATATTATATGGTATTAACATCTTATAAAGAACTGCAAGGCGTCTTCACTGAGTCTAGTTGGCGAGCCCTTAAGTTTACTCTTGTAGCTTTGCGATATTTAAAGACTTACGAAAAATGTAGCCAACAACGTGAGTTAACAAAGAAAGCGCAAGTGTTTAGAACAAAGAATAATTTTATATTCCAATATAGTCTCCTGCTCCCTCAAATTTCCTACCGCTGAGCCACTTTTAGTACGAGCGGCGGTGACATTAAGTCTAGTGTGATAAAACTTTTCAATGTCATATATATAATTCGTTAGGTCATTGATGGGGAAACACAAAATGGCAGTGCTGCCACGTGTGGACCGAACGACACTATAAAAAATTATTTAAAACTTTTTTTTAAATATCTATAGTATCATAAAACTTCAGGATTCTTATTGTTTCTCAGATCCTATTTTCTAGTATCACCGAACTTCCTACAAATTCAAACGTTATCTGAAAGATCATCAATTTCTGTGTAAGAAAAACCACTGCTGCCTTTTCCAGAAGGTGAAGAAATGGCGGCAGCAGCGTTTGAAAGTCGTGATTATCGCAACCGAATTTCGAGTGTTCATTCGGTTTTATCGGCATTAATCCGTTTTTTTTTTCGATTTGTACTAATGAAATACGCGTGACATTGTAAATTGCAATAAATTTTCTATTGCGTTGATTGTTTAAACAAATAAAATTCTATTTTTTATGTGATATTTTTCGAATTTTCCTTATTTCTCTTGTTTTTTTTTCATATTTTCCAAGCCTTCGATTCCAATTGAGAATGAATTAGTTCTATCTAAATTAGATTCTATCAATTATTCCAAGTTCATTGATTTTTGGGCCGCTTTTTAGGTCTTTTCGAGTTTTTTACAGCACGTACGAATCCGTTTCGCAGTTTTATTGAAACATGCCATTTATTTATCAGGATAGGGATTGTTTGAACAAATTAGAATTATTTAACTTGGAACATAAAGATTTTTGAGCTATTTTTAAGCAGAAATTGAGTCTGCGTCGTTGATTTATTTCACCAACTGTAAGAGAATAGAAGCGCGTTTAAATAAGTTAAAGTCTTGTTTTGTGAAAACGAATTTAATTTCTTTCTAGATTTATGCATACAAATGTTGGTTTATAAAAAACACAAAGATTATGAAAAGTTCGCAATGAATTATTATTGAAAAAATTTGCCCATTTAGAAAATTTGGTATTATATTAAAAGTTAAAATTACAGGAGTAGGTAACAATTAAAGCATCGAAGTAACTTATCACTAGTTTTCGTGTACAGAATCAACACTTTCTGCGTCAAATTCTTTGTCATCTTCGTCGTTGTTATGTGTTACCAAAGATAGTATGTCGTCAACGAAACAAAGCAATTTTTGAAGAAGTAAAATACGTTGAGATTACAAAAAAAACAGAGATGCGACCGTTACTGACTGCTTCTCAAACGAAAGTGAGCATAAAGCATACCAACTACCGACGAATGGGCTTTGTAGGTCATTTTGCTACCCTCTAGCCAATGAGAATGTGCCACTTGTGAATAGCACAGCCGGCGTCCTACAAAGTAAGTTGTCAAAATAAATCAAAGCCGCAGACACAATTTCTGCTTAAAAATAGCTCAAAAATCTTTGTTCCCAGTAAAATACTTCTAATTTGTTCAAACAATCCCTGTCGTGACAAATAAATGGCATGAATAAGAAAATGCGAAACGAAATCGTGCTTGCTGTGAAAAACACGAAAAGACCTCAAAAAGCGGCCCAAAAATCAATGACTTTGGAATAATTGATAGAATCAAATTTGTTTAAACAATGATCCCAAGTATTGTCTCAACGAATAGAATTAATTTATTCTCAATTAGAATTAAAAGAATGGAAACTATGAAAAAAAAAACATGGAAAAATCGAAAAATATTACATAAAAAATAGAATTTCATTTGTTTAAACAATCAACAATATTGAAAATTTATTGGAAATTACGATGTCAGCGTATTTCATTAGTACAAATCGAAAAAAAGCGGATTAATGCTGATAAAACTGAATGGACACGCGAAATTCGGTTACGATAATAGCGACTTTCAAATGCTGCTGCCGCCATTTTCTTCACTTTCTGGAAAAGGCAGCAGCGGTTTTTCTTACACAGAAGTTGATGATCTTTCAGATAACGTTTGAATTTGTATGAAGTTCGATGATACTAGAAAATAGGATTCGAGGGATCACTTATCTCCCTGCTGCCGCTGATAAGAGTTCGCTCGGGGAGTGGCAGCACTGTTTTTTCTTAAAACCCTACCCCTTCCCTGTCTCGAGGAACAATCAGAATTCTGAAGTTTTATGATACTAGATATTGAAAAAAAAAATTCTTTTTTTAAATAATTTTTTATAGTGCCGTTCGGTCCACACGTGGTAGGACTGCCATTTTGTGTTTCCCCATCAATGACCTAACGAATTATATATATGACATTGAAAAGTTTTATCACACTAGACTTTAGTGTCACCGCCGCTCAGACTATTTGTACATTTACAGATAGACAAGATTCGCTGGAGGCCATATCTGGAAAATAAGGTAAATGAGACACTAATACCTTTCCCAATTCATGAATTTTGGCCATGGTTATTGCTGATGTTTGTGGAGGCGCGTTATTCTGATTGAGAAGCACGTCTTTCTATGTCAAACGCGGCTGTTTCTCTTTGATTTTGTCGCTCAATTGTTGCAATAAACTGGCATAATGTTCTCCATTTATTGTTTTTCTCCTTTTCAAAGTAGTCTACAAAGATAATTCCACGAGATTCCTAAAATACAGTTGCCATAACATTTCCTGCCAACAAAACTGTATTTGCCTTTTCCTATGGCAAACAACCTTTGCATCTCCATTATCTGGACTGTTCCTAGATTGCACGAGTGTAAACGTGGTCAACAGTCGTTCGCATTGTGGCAAAAACGTGCCAAAAAGTGACGATAACCACTCGAACGATTCAGTTTTTGCTCCGGTGTGAGCAAACGCAGCACGAGTATTTTTTCATTTCTCACTCTTCAGTTAAAATTCTGTACACACTGTCATTTGAGATGCCTATCATGTATACTATCTCCGGCACTTTTACTCAACGGTCATCTAATACGATGCCGTGGACTTTTCCAATCATATCCGTGGTAGTAGCCGTTTTTACGTTCACCGCACGTTTCATCCATTGTAATCCACTCAACCACCCAATTTCTAACCATTAACAACAAAGAAGCTCCAAAACTGTCGAATCCAACTCTGCTTTGACTTCGCTTGCAACTCAGTGTCTTCTATTGTATACAAAATCACTCGAGACTAATTGACAGATCACTCTATACTATTTAACCTAAGAAAGATTCCACCATCACTGTGTTGAGTCAGTACAGAAATGCCGTTCTAAGGAGAGAAAAAGTTGCATTTTGCGCAGCTTGTTGATTGTGACAACGGTGTACATTCTGACGCAGACGTGCGTTAAAATTTTTTTGCAGGTTCGGGCTCTCAAATAGGAAGGATTATGATTTAACAAAGAGCAGGGTATACCCACTGCGTAAGAGATTCTAATTGTTTAAAAATTCAATCGTTTTAATAAACTAGCTTGTTACACCATAATCGGATTTTTAGGACAACGCCGGACCGCACTTACCACAGGTCAGTTTCCGTTGGAAGACAACGGTATTAAAGTCCCCGATTGTACGCGGCTAGCTAGCTGGTGGGTGTGGTCCACGGTACTCGTGAAGTCCGATTCTGTTAGGTAATGGTCAAAATAGTGAGATGCCAGGCGCCATCGAGGTTACTCAAACTTTTGAATCTAACCTGCCCCCGGCCAGGGTGAGAATACTTACTCAGGGGTTTATTTGTTTAATAAATATTTATTAGTCAAAAACCTAAGTTCTGTGGCTAAAACTGTTCAACCCTTCTTTACAATATTTATTAACAGATTTCTATATAGTTAATACCTATGAAATACAAACGTTTGAAGAGTGTGTCCTCTTATACTTTCCACAAATTGACTCTTGTTGACAGAAACCAAAACAATTTGTCAAATGTGATTTATTCTAGTATTAAAGTGAATATGGTATAGTCATATTTTTCCACGACCGGGAGTAAGGGTCGGTTTCTAGAGCATCAATATTGTGACAGAAGTAAAACATTTACTCCCTAGAGACTAAATAAGACAAAAATTTCCCTAGAGTTTTCATTACGACTGACACAACAATTATGTCAAATTCGAGGTTATCAGGTTAGGTTTTGCGTAGTGATGGGCATAATCGGATGATTTCAATAATCGGAATGTTCCATTTCGGAATGTTTATAAAATCGGAATATCATCCGATTATTTTACATTCCGTAATTGCAAGCAAGAGAAAACGAGCGAAACAACAACAAGCGGAAGGAAGATGAAGTGCGTCCAAATTTGCGATGCGAGCACTCGCCGTTGCGCCGTAAGCCCTTATCTGCGTTGGCATTTATTGTTTGGGTTTGTAGGACAGCCAGTAAAACAATTTATGAGTTTGAGTCGCACAGTGGGATATAATAGGAAATAATAGTAGATTATATTATAAGTGAGCGAAATGCATCATTATTTGTGAGTGAGAATTTTGAATCGCGAGTGCCCCAGCACGAGCGATACAATTTTTCACGAGCTTATAATGGCATTTCGCTCACGTGTGATATACGACGTTTTATCTTACAGTAGCAATTCTTGTGCCTAAATAGTTTGCTCAGTCAGAATATGTCGCGAAATAAATTTATAATTAGTCGCCTATGATTTGTGATATACGTTTGACAGTACTGAAGTGTATTGGCAGTACTGAAGTGTATTGTCAGTCTATATCAAATTCGAGGTTCGTAGGTTAGGTTTTGTATGTTATTTGACACAGACTGACGCAAAACTTAACCTGAAAATTATGAATTTGACATAGCTTGACAGTGCTACCAACAATGTAGTAGTATAAATAATAAAAACTCACTTGTGAATAAAAATTCATTTTAGTCACTGAAAACAGTTGTATAATGTATGGTAATAGGCGCTACTGTAAGATAATAGTTATTTATTAGACGAGTGTGGAATGTTACACATTAGTCACGCAAGAAATATTAGCCCCGAGACCGGTAAGTCGAGTGGTTAATTTTCTTAAGTGACTAATGTGTAATTCCACACGAGTTTAATACAAAATTTTATCCAACACCTCCATATGTTGTTCATGTAGGTAATTATTTTGAAAATTTATTTGAAAAAAGAAACTGGGCTGCGCGCGTTATTCCGCGGTCTACCCTATTCAATTTACCACAATTTTTAAGCCTATTACGTTGGGCCATTCCGTTCTTTTACACACCCCGCCCCTATCACCCCCTGCCATCTACCTGACCAAAGAAGGGGCCCTCGGGGCTCCGCCCCTCTCCAAGGAGGCCCTCAGGGCTCCGTACCTCTCCAAAAGGACCATCGGGGCTTCGCCCCTCTCCAAGGAGGTCTTGGGGCTCCGCCCCACTCGAAGGGGGCCCTCGGGGCACCGCCCCACTCCAATGGGCTTCTCGGGGCTCCGCCAGTCTGCAAGGAGGCCCTCGGAGCTCCGCCCCACTCAAAGGGAGCCCTTGGAGCTCTCTCTTTCTACATTCTCTCACTAGTGACTGACTTTTTGAATATTCTCTCACTAGTGAGTGATATATCACATTACTTATGCAAAATCAACATAATAATAGTGTTATTATATGGAGGTGTTGGATAAAATATTTGTTCAGTTACAGCAGTTACCTTAATATACTTTCGGAAAATGGTAGTGATATTTTAAACTTTGATGGCACATACGGTACATAATAGATAGTATAAAACAATACATGAATTTGAAGTCTGTAAGGTGTACTATGTAATAATTAATCCACGAAATACCACTGCCATTAGTGCCATTCACGTATCATACACGTGCGCACACGGCCCGACCCGTCGGCATTTGCCAACCAGCATATAGCTGTCAAGTGAGTCAACACAACATTCCGTATTCCGTTCAGTTCAAATTGGCATTTTGTTTTCTCATTTTGTGTACCGAATAGTAAAATAATCGAATTCCGAAAGTTTCGAATTTTGTGCACCGAACAGTAAAATAATCGAATTCCGAAAAGTTCCGAAACGTTCCGAAATAATCGGAACCTTCCGATTTTTTTAACAATCGGAAACTTTCCAATTATTCATTCCGGATAGGCACATCACTAGTTATGCGTCAGTTTTGACACAAACTGACGCAAAACCTAACCTGCTGACCTCGAATTTGACATAATTGTGAGCTCTTGTCATAATGACTTACAGTGCCACCAACTTTAAAATTTACCATAGGCTACTAATTTTAAAATAATTGGAACTAAAATGTCAATAAATGACGTTTAAAAAAATGGGGTTTTCGGTTTAAATCCTCCTGCAACGTGAAAAAAATAGTATATGCAACTCGGAGAGAATGCTATTTTGCTGAGGTGCAATTTCTGACTCGAGGGCGAAGCACCTCAGCAAAATAACGCATTTCTCTCCCTCATTGCATAATATACTATTATACCCATTCGGAGTCACGTGATAATCTAGTGACTTTACGTATGTCGATTCTTAAAAATGCAATTTTAGGGTAATAAATGACATTTCGTTTTGTAGGTTATTATGGCATCTGCCAATTTCCAAAGCAAGATTGCTACAAGTTTTTTTCTCTTAGACGAAATTAAACTGATTTTACAAGTTAAAGAAAACGTAAATGTAATAAAGATGAGTCGGCTGCTACATTGAACACTTGCTGAGTATAGCAAATTTTTAGTCAATTTGCTAACTTCTGTTCATGAATATTCTATTATAGAACCTATTGCTTGATTTTTGCCATTTGAAGCCTATTTCCTTGCACCATCTATTTAGGGAAGAAACTGAATATGAAAAATCTCATCCAGATTCTTCAACCAAGCGTCTCTTAAAGCTTTCCACGGTTACAAATTCTTTAGCTAAATACATTTTATATATGTACAGAGAGATTTTTCTTACTGACAGTTCGCGTATTTTGTCACATATAATCTCATGAGCATTAATTCTTTCCGGAAATTTTTTTGAGTGCGGTCCAACAACGTCGTATTAATTTGCCCGAGCGGGACGCGAGGGCAAATTAGGACGTTGTTGGGATGCACGAAAATAATTTCCGGATATGAATTAATGCTCGAATGCAGATTCGGTAAGAAAATCGTAACGCCACAGACCCTCACAGTTAGGTTGGTCTACCTACAAAAAATTTCCAAGAAATTTTTTTATTGTCTTGGTTACGGCTCGTGAACTAATTTTTCTATTGGTCATTAATGAGTGTCGTACGATTTTCAGTAGATAATATCTGCTGTCATTTCTATCTTAAAATCGATAACTACGAAGCAACGGATCAGTGCAAATTGTAAAATGGTATTGTCAGGGTCCAACGGTCCGGGAAATTCAAAATTCTTTCACATTTGAAAATAGGCGTTCTTTATCGTTATCAACGTTACATGGAGTTATTTAAAATTTTGGAAACTTTGGATGTGTTTCTCCCCAAAAGCACAAAAGCCCTAATGTTCCCAATGAAGACAGGTATTTAAAAGATGTTTGTATTACCGCTAATGACTATCCAGACTATTTATTTAAATAAATTGCAGAACTAGTAGATTTAGCTGCGATATTCTTCCCGTTGGCTATTTCAGAAGTATGGAATTTTGTGAAACTGTGACAGATATGCCTAAAACTTCCTCTGAAAAGTCGTTTTCACTACAACTAACGATTTGAAGAACTGCGTTTAAAAATTTAAAGGGTTGTTCAGAGTACTAGCACTAATACGTTTCTATGATCGCTTAGGATATTGTTTAGCGCAAGAAGGCAGGCTCTTTGAACAAGAGCTAATTTAAACTTCTTGAATTTTGTTGTTTGAAATAAAAATAGTTTTATTTTTGTTTGCATCTTTTTTTTACTGAGTTAGTTTGTTCGGAAGAAATTATTTCTTTCTTCAGAATGCGTTTTACTTTAAGAACTACCTTCTTTTACTGTACTGTTAATCTCTAAAAATCCTGTGTTTCAACTCTGAATTTATCACCTGAATTAATCACAGAATAACAGTACCTCATACATTCTATCTGATATAATAATAAATTTAAAAAAAATTACACTAGGCGTCTGCGTTGAACAATTACTTAAACAATCAACGCAGACGACCCGTGGATTAATATCAGAGTACCTTAGACCGACTGTCCATCGGTCTTGGCGTATTTTTAGGCAATCGTAAATTCGCCTTGATTTGCTCGTGTTCGCAGTTCATGAATTTTCACTGTATAGTGTCCCTGATGGAGTTCTTTACTGCTTCGTCGAACTCCGTTTTTTTATTTCTTCACTTTCTGGCTCATATTTTCGGTAAATTGTAAAGACAAGGTGTCTAAGGTACCTGATACTCCGTATGCTTAGACCTTGTCTACTATAAACAAACAAACTTACAAGTACAGGTATAATCTGTCAGATTAGAAACGTCAAATTTAAAAATTAATTTTATTAATCGACATGCCTTTTTTGGAATTTCTTCCATTTCAGCTATACTAAAGATGAACAGTGACAGACAAAAGTCACGTGACTCCGAATGGGTATAATTTTGACTATATGTAAAACAAACACAGTAAACATATGCATAGTCAATATACGCTCAGTCGTAAAATACTACAACACAAACATATATGCGAGGGCTTCCTTGGAATAAAAATAATAAAAGAAACAAAGACAACTCGGGTCCTGACATACTTTGATTGGCTAAATACGAGCCAACATAACTATTGTTAATAGCACAACTCCAAACCCTATCCACACATAAACATAAAACGCATATTGTTTGTTAGGTCATTTTGGTATTTTAAATAGCCACCTAGGCTTTAGGGCAGCGTGCCCGTATGCTAAGCCCTTTTAGTTCTTTATTTGGCTCCATCGCCTAATTCCAGAATCACGATGTCGCACATATTTAGCTCCAATAGCAGTATTTTTCGTCGGTTGGAGCTCCCCTCTGATGGCGTTTTTCCGAATTCCGAATCTCCTAGAAAGCACGCCGTTGAGGCGTGATGCCATTGGTGCCGGCATGAACTTGTTTCGTTTTATCGCCCCGCGATTGGCTGCCAAGGTTTAGTCACGTGGGGACGCGACCAAGGTGACCTTTGCCAACGCTTCCCTCTGGGCAGTTGTCCGCAGCCCGTTGCTAAGAACGCTCGTGTGGTGGTTGTGAGTCGGAGTTTTTCGAATTGTCTTCGGCGTAGCGTGGGTGTTTGGAGCCCAGTTCCTGCTTCCGTAAGTAAGGGGTCGTGCCCCCTTCATCTCGACCTACGAGGATCTGTTCCGCAGAACGAAAGTGGCCCATTTTTCGTCGTCCCGTTGTACGCGTCCTGGACGCGTCTCACGTCGCCATTAAGGCGGTTGTGCACTCATCCCTATAGCCGTTGTAACATCGAAGGTACCTGCCACCTACGACTGCAGCCTGTCGCAACTCAACTGTACCAGGCTCCCTCGCCGCCTACGCATTAAGGTATGTGTCTTTAACCTGATTACCGCTGTGAACGCGAGTGCTAATTTAATCTTCGCTGTCCGCTGCATAAGGCGTCGCGCCAGCATATTGGTGCATTCCTTCAGAATTGCAGACTGTCCATATCGCGAGTGCTAATTTAATCTTCGCTGTCCGCTGCATAAGGCGTCGCGCCAGCATATTTGTACTCATTACTACTCATTACTGTTCATTACTGTTCACTACTGTTCAACATCTGTCGCTAAGTTTAGAGCGCGCGTGCCAGCTGGTGCCCTTAATTATAGTCTAAGTATAGATATAGGGCGACGCACTCTGCCGCCCCATTGTAACCCGAAGTTCAATACATGATTGGTTAGTTAAGGGAATTATTGTTTTGTTTCGACTTGTGCATGTTCTGTTACAGATAGACGCCCCCTTCATTGTACTGATTATTGTACGACGGAACGAGGGAGCTTTGAGCGTGCAGGTGGGTGAGACAGCTGCGTAGTCGCGGTCGGATTGACACCTAATTACAATCCTTGCATAAGGCAATCCCGAAATTGTTATTTGACCTTGCAACTCTTGAGTGATCCTATTGGCGGAGTATTTTGCATGCTTCGCTCCCGTCTAACCGTCCAGGCCCGGTTAGCCGGGTTAAGACAGGCTTGGTGGCGCCCTCATGATTTCGACATACCCTGTATATATTATGTCACCACACGCTTGCCCAGAACGTATCGTGTGACTCACGCCCGACTCCCTGAGCGTCCCAGCCGTGGCCTTTTAGCCTATTTCGAACCGATTTCAGGGCAAGTGTGCCAGTTTTTCAGGACTGATTCCGTGGTGCGATGCTCACCTTGGGTGGGTGTCGTAAAGTTCTTTTAATACCGTAACAGGCTAATTTTGGCGCCCAACGTGGGGCCTGTTTTTTTTTCTGATATTCGTCTTCTCGTCAAGCCCCTTTGTTGTCTGCCTAATTTTGGCAGCCCATCGTGTGAGGCCTTGTGGGGCCTTGTGGCTCCTTTGTTCTCGTCAACGCGCCTAATTTCGGTGCTCCAACGTCTGGAGCCTATTGGTGCACGAAAACGCCCGACCTCATTTTGGGGTTTTCTCTTTTTTTTGCGTTGTGTGTCTTAATTTTGGCGGCCCGATTGTTGCTTGTTGCTGTTATTGGACTGGAGTAGTCTCGTTAAGCCCATCCGTTGTGCGTCTTAATTCTGACGCTTTAACGTCTGAGACCTTGTTGCGTGACAACGCGCGACCCCATTTCGGATTTTTTTTCTTTTTCTTTCGCTCGATTTCGGGCGCAGTACCGTCTGTAACCATTGTTGGTCGGTAGTAGGCTCGTTAAACCATTCGTTGACCGCCTAGTTTTGGAATTTGCTCTTTTTCGCTTATGTTCGGTCTTTTCGCAAAGAATATGGACAGATAGTCCCGTTAAGCCATCGGTCGTGTGAGAGGTAACAAACCACTTTTTCCCGATTTCTCCCGTCTTGACCGTCTACGATTTGGTTCGGATATCTGACGTAATTGACTTACCAAACACGCGCTAACGTTTTCCTTTTTATACGACGTATAATATAAGTCGTTCCTTTCCCGTTTGTAAACATGGTGCTAAAGCTACATATTGAACGCCTGCTTCGCGCGGAGGCTGAATACGAGTTGAGAATCAGAGGCCGTGATGCTTCCGGCGCAGTTACCTTGTTGCGCTCCCGGTTACGCGACGTATTGAGAGAGGAGGGACGCGCAGATATGGATACGCGACCGACGTACCCGTATACGTTCGAGGAGGATCTCACGGCCGTGACAACATTGATTGGCGAATTAGAGGAAAAGATTCAGGTATATTTAGCTAACCCGACTAAAGAAGTAGCGGCTACGATTGAAACGAAATTTTATCACGGAATGAACCGTCTGACGAATAGTTCAGCTACAACGGAGGAAGAGCGAGCGCTCAAACAAAAAGCGTTCGCGGAATTATCACTCATACGTTCAACCTACGAACTTAACCAAGTAAAGCTAGGGTCGTCTACGACTACGGCTGAGGAGGAAAGCGCCGTAACGCTGACATCGACGTCCGGTGTCGCACCTACCATTACTGTCGCGACGACGACTACGACTACGACGGCGGCAACTATGTCGACTCCGAGTTTTGTTTCGCCGATGTAGCGTACGATCTCATTTAAGGCAACCCCTGTTTCGAAATGGAACATACAATTCTCAGGTGACCCGAAAGGTCTGTCGGTCAACGCTTTCATCGAGCGTGTTAACGAATTCAGAGTGGCCAGAAACCTTACCGAAGAAGAGTTGTTTATGCAGGCCATCGATTTGTTTTCGGGCAACGCATTGCTATGGTATCGCGCGAATAGAGCGACCCCTAACACGTGGCAACAGTTAGTCGATTTATTGCGTCTAGAGTTTCAGCCTGCTAATTATGATGAACGGTTGTTGGACGAAATTAGACGTCGCACGCAAGGCCCTACGGAAAGTATGGGCATTTATATCGCTATCATGCGCACAATGTTTTTGCGCCTGACCGAAGCGGTTCCCGAGGAGAAACAGTTGCGTATTTTGTTGCATAATATTTCACCATTGTACCAAACCCAGTTGGGATTGACGGAAGTCCGGTCGATCGACGAGCTAGCGCTATACGGACGGAAGATTGAAGAACGGCGCTATGCCATTGAAACTTACGTGCCACCTTCTAGAAAGAAGTCTGACCTAGAAACAGACTTGGCATACGTCGAGGTCGCGCCTATCGCGGAAACGTGCCCAGTTGATGTTGTCGAAACGCGTGACGTTAATACTCCCGAGAGGAGGAACCGAGAACCGGCACCCAAGTCAAGCATGCGGTGTTGGAACTGTAACGAACCAGGCCATAGAGCCAGTAGGTGTCCGCGACCCCGCGGCAAGAAATTCTGTTACCGTTGCGGCAAACCTGAAGTGACCGTAAACACTTGTCCTCGTTGTCGAGCAAGAGATAGGGGACAGGAAAACGACCCCGCGAGACGCTGAACGGTCGAGCAGTCTCCTCGCGCGTGTTTAGCAATTCGACTAAATTTATGAAGGGACTTATCGAGGAGCGCGAGACCAAATTTAAGAAAAATAAAGTCATTCTCGATTACGTATTAGAAAGGTCATCTGATGACCGTCGACCGCATGTGACTGTTGAAATCATGGGTTTCGAGTTGTTAGCTTTGTTGGACTCAGGAGCGAATCGAACGATCTTAGGAGCTAAGGGTTGGGACGTGTTGCGTACTGTAGGCCTGCACATAAATAAGAAGCTGAGACCCGTTTGCTCAGTGGCAAATGGACAGACCGTAACCAGTCTAGGTACCCTGCACTTACCTATTCGTTTAAATAACAGGGTGGTAGCTGTCGATGTTTTAATAGTTCCGGAGGTTCCGCACACCCTAATCCTAGGGATAGACTTTTGGAAGTCAGTGGGAATAGTCCCAGACGTGTTTCGAGGGGAGTGGGAATTCTCAAAACCCGGCGTAGCGGCCATTGATACTCCTACCGGCAATTTGCAGTCTATGTTCGACCTGAACTCGGATCAACGAGCCCAATTAGACACTCTCGTAAACCGACATTTTACTATCGCTAAACCCGAACTCGGCTGCGCCAAGTACGTTCAACATAAAATCACTACTAAGGCGGCACCGGTTAAACAAAGGTACTATCCGGTCCCGCAATGCAGGCGCATATCGATGCTGAGTTGGACAGTATGCTTAAATCAGGCATTGTGGAACGTTCTCGTTCAGCCTGGTCGAGCCCGATTTTACTAGTTAAAAAGAAAGATGGAACCTATCGTTTCTGCGTTGACTTTCGTAAATTAAATAGCGTCACCGAGAAGGACGCCTACCCGATACCTTACGTGTCTTCGATTTTGGATCGCTTACGCGATGCCCGGTTCATGACGTCGCTTGATATCAAATCCGCGTACTGGCAAATTGAAATGGAAGAGAAATCTAAGGAACTAACGGCCTTCACAGTACCCGGGCGCGGTTTGTTTCAATTTACTCGCATGCCCTTTGGGCTTCATAACGCGTCAGCGACTTGGCAACGTTTCGTCGACCATGTGTTGGGTCCCGAATTGGAACCTTACGTCTTTGTCTATTTAGATGACGTGATTATTTGTACCCCGACTTTCGAAAAGCACGTCGAGATTCTAGACGAAGTATTGCAGCGACTAAACGACGCTGGTTTAACACTGGGTCGTGATAAATGTCATTTTTGCCAACCGGAATTACGATACCTGGGCTATGTCGTTAACGCCCAAGGACTCTTAGTCGACCCCGATAAAGTTTCGGCGATTCTTAACTTGCCGCGACCTAGAAACGTTTCGGAGATACGGCGAGTAGTCGGCATGGCATCGTGGTATCGGCGTTTCATACCAAATTTCTCAGCCATTATTGCTCCGCTGACGTCGTTATTGAAAAAGTTTCAGAAGTTTGAGTGGACCGAGTCATGCGAAGTCGCATTTACAACCATCAAAAATTGCCTAGTTTCGGCACCCATTTTGTCGTGTCCCGATTTTTCTCTCCCGTTTATCGTACAGACGGACGCTTCCAATGTTGGTATCGGCGCCATGCTGACTCAGACCGTTGATGGCCAAGAACAAGTCATCTGTTACATTAGTCGGACTCTTACGAAGCCTGAGCGTAATTTTTCGGTTACGGAACGCGAATGTTTGGCCGTCCTGTGGGCCATAGAGAAGTTACGTCCGTATTTAGAAGGCACTCACTTCACAGTCGTTACTGACCATCATTCACTTATCTGGCTAAATAATCTTAAGGAACCCACCGGGAGACTCGCCCGTTGGGCTGTTCGAATCCAACAATACGACTTCACGATCAAACACCGGAAGGGAAAAGACCACGTCGTTCCGGATGCGCTATCCCGTGCTATACCCGAAATAGATGTAGTCTCAGTTGTCGATTCTGGAGAACCCGAAGCCGGCGTTCAGGCGCCGAACGACAGTCGAACTGACCGTTGGTATAGGCGCATGTGTACACGCGTCGTAGAAAGACCATTCAAGTATTCGGCGTGGAAACTATCGCGAGGGAAATTGTTTAAACATGTCAACGTAAAATACCCCGAATTGGACGAAGGCACGAGTTGGAAAGAGGTGGTTCCGAAGCCTCAACGTGCCGAGATTCTTCGCAAAAACCATGACGAACCTACCGCAGGCCATTTAGGCATTTATAAGACCTACGGCCGTATCGCTCAACAGTATTACTGGCCTAAACTTAAGGCGGATGTGACCCGTTACGTTAACCGTTGCGCGACGTGCCTAGCGCAGAAACCCGAACAAAAACGCCCGGCCGGCTTGATGTGTCGTCACCCCGTGGTGGATAAGCCGTGGCAAATGATATCTATCGACATTGTAGGGCCGTTGCCCCGTTCAAAGAAAGGCTACGTATATATTCTGTCCGTGGCTGACTACTTTACCAAATTTACCCTTTTCTTCCCGTTGCGTACCGCCACCGCGACCGCGGTGACTCAGAAAATTGAGAACGATGTTTTCTTGCTCTTTGGAGCACCTCAGTACGTCTTGGTTGACAACGGCGTACAGTTTCGCAGTAAAGAATTCCGACAGCTTACCGATACGTATAAATCACGAATTATCTTTAACGCGCATTACCATGCGCAGGCCAACCCCGTAGAACGCGTTAATCGAGTATTAAAAACTATGCTAGCGTCGTACGTGAAAGACAACCACCGGGAGTGGGATAAATATTTGTCGAAAGTCGCTTGCGCAGTGCGTACCGCAGTACACGAAGTCACCGGCATGACCCCATATTTCGCCAATTTCGGCAGAGAGATACAGTTAGAGGGGACGCGCGCCAATAACCCCGAGGAGGTAGATGTTTCGGAACAAATACGAGTAGAGAGTCGCGAAGACTTGTTACGACGGACTCCCGCGTTAAGGTCGGTATATGAAGACATAGTCAAGCGACTAGACGTGGCGTACAAAGCCTCCAAGGCGACATACGATTTGCGAAGGCGCCCGGCTCAGTTTGCCGTAGGCGATACCGTCTGGCGACGAAATTACGTACTTTCCGATGCGGCGAAATATTTTAACGCCAAGTTGGCTCCAAAATTTATAGGGCCGTTTTATATCAGTCGGCAAGTTTCGCTTGCCACTTACGAGCTGTCCGACGAGACCTGTGCCCCGAAAGGCACTTGGCACGCGAAAGACCTAAAACCCAATCCCACGGACGTTTAGTCTACTAGCGCCCGTTTTCCCTAATCCCCCCCCTCCTTTTTTTTTGTAGGCCTTGACGGCCATACCGCCGGCTTAGAGCCGTATCTTCTGTAGTACCTGCCTTTCCCCGAGCTTCCTTGTTGTGGGAACCCCACAATGCGCCGATCCCGTGACGCGCAACGTGCCCTCTTCAGGTGGCTTGTGGGACAGGTTGCGAGGGACTTATCCCTTTCCCCCCCCCCTCCCCATCTTCTTTTGGAACGGTTGGTCGGAAGTGTGCATGGGAGTAAGACGTTCTATTGACCCGATCTTGACGAGCGCTAACCGCGCGTTTTTTTTTTAGATATTTTCACGGTTTCAATTTGGAACCCCAAACCCTCCTTCTCTATGCTCTATCTTTACCTTTCTTTTCCCCTTGTCATTACTATCTACCGCGTCCCGGCGACAACTACCCAACCCCGTTGTTCTCTTTCTCTTTCCACCTTCCAAAACCGCACTGTTAGGCGACCGTCATGGACCCGGTGTTAAGGTCCAGTCGGTGTTTCGTGGCCGTCGCCGCAGTGCGTGCCACACCCGTTTCGGGTCTGGTCGGTTACCTTTTTTTTTATCGTTTTGGTGGTCGATTATCGACGTGGTTTTGCGAACCGTTGTGGTGGCACTCCTATTTTGGGAGGGGCAGTCGAGCCGGATCGGCGAGACTGTCCTCAGTCTGCCTAGTCTTTGCCCGTTTGGTTCCCCGAGGGAGCCAGACACGAATCGTTTTGTGGACCCCTGGCGGAGCGCCACTCCTTTGGGACAGCTAGTTTTCTTGTCGCCCGTCTTCCGTGGTCCGGGGAGTGAGTGCTAGCCATCAGCGAACCGCCAGGTCCTACCCAATTTTTCGTATTTCCACTGGCGTATCCAGTCTTTCTTCTTCCTCTTCTCTCTTCCCTCCTGTCGTACCCTATCTGGTGGCCGGTGTGCGTAATTCCTTTGGGGGTACAGCTATCGTATCAGCGTTTCCGGTCGTTTTAGTGCTCGTGGCGCCGCAGCCAAAATGCCCCGTTGATTTTAAGAGACTTCGGGGAACTCTCTTTCAAGGAAGGGGAGTGTTAGGTCATTTTGGTATTTTAAATAGCCACCTAGGCTTTAGGGCAGCGTGCCCGTATGCTAAGCCCTTTTAGTTCTTTATTTGGCTCCATCGCCTAATTCCAGAATCACGATGTCGCACATATTTAGCTCCAATAGCAGTATTTTTCGTCGGTTGGAGCTCCCCTCTGATGGCGTTTTTCCGAATTCCGAATCTCCTAGAAAGCACGCCGTTGAGGCGTGATGCCATTGGTGCCGGCATTAACTTGTTTCGTTTTATCGCCCCGCGATTGGCTGCCAAGGTTTAGTCACGTGGGGACGCGACCAAGGTGACCTTTGCCAACGCTTCCCTCTGGCCAGTTGTCCGCAGCCCGTTGCAAAGAACGCTCGTGTGGTGGTTGTGAGTCGGAGTTTTTCGAATTGTCTTCGGCGTAGCGTGGGTGTTTGGAGCCCAGTTCCTGCTTCCGTAAGTAAGGGGTCGTGCCCCCTTCATCTCGACCTACGAGGATCTGTTCCGCAGAACGAAAGTGGCCCATTTTTCGTCGTCCCGTTGTACGCGTCCTGGACGCGTCTCACGTCGCCATTAAGGCGGTTGTGCACTCATCCCTATAGCCGTTGTAACATCGAAGGTACCTGCCACCTACGACTGCAGCCTGTCGCAACTCAACTGTACCAGGCTCCCTCGCCGCCTACGCATTAAGGTATGTGTCTTTAACCTGATTACCGCTGTGAACGCGAGTGCTAATTTAATCTTCGCTGTCCGCTGCATAAGGCGTCGCGCCAGCATATTGGTGCATTCCTTCGGAATTGCAGACTGTCCATATCGCGAGTGCTAATTTAATCTTCGCTGTCCGCTGCATAAGGCGTCGCGCCAGCATATTGGTGCATTCCTTCAGAATTGCAGACTGTCCATATCGCGAGTGCTAATTTAATCTTCGCTGTCCGCTGCATAAGGCGTCGCGCCAGCATATTTGTACTCATTACTACTCATTACTGTTCATTACTGTTCACTACTGTTCAACATCTGTCGCTAAGTTTAGAGCGCGCGTGCCAGCTGGTGCCCTTAATTATAGTCTAAGTATAGATATAGGGCACCGCACTCTGCCGCCCCATTGTAACCCGAAGTTCAATACATGATTGGTTAGTTAAGGGAATTATTGTTTTGTTTCGACTTGTGCATGTTCTGTTACAGATAGACGCCCCCTTCATTGTACTGATTATTGTACGACGGAACGAGGGAGCTTTGAGCGTGCAGGTGGGTGAGACAGCTGCGTAGTCGCGGTCGGATTGACACCTAATTACAATCCTTGCATAAGGCAATCCCGAAATTGTTATTTGACCTTGCAACTCTTGAGTGATCCTATTGGCGGAGTATTTTGCATGCTTCGCTCCCGTCTAACCGTCCAGGCCCGGTTAGCCGGGTTAAGACAGGCTTGGTGGCGCCCTCATGATTTCGACATACCCTGTATATATTATGTCACCACACGCTTGCCCAGAACGTATCGTGTGACTCACGCCCGACTCCCTGAGCGTCCCAGCCGTGGCCTTTTAGCCTATTTCGAACCGATTTCAGGGCAAGTGTGCCAGTTTTTCAGGACTGATTCCGTGGTGCGATGCTCACCTTGGGTGGGTGTCGTAAAGTTCTTTTAATACCGTAACATGTTGTTAACTTGAAAAAATGAAGGAACAAGCTCACATACGACGGGCGTTGCCAACCTGTACAAACATTTACCAATGGAATTTCGATAACTTCGTCCACTTTGGTAGCGCAAACAAATGTTCCTTAAAATGTCAACACCGCACAAAGCAAAAAGGGGTTTATAGTCCAGTCGTTGAAGGTAAAAATATGCTATTACCTCAGAATTATTTGAACCTTTACCGATTGACGTGAAATTTGGTGAGTGGTTAGAGGATGGCTCAAGGAGCAAAAGTGACATAGCGCCGATGTACGCTTTTATTCTGAGATTGGATGCCACCCCTTCTCGGGGGTGGAAATTTTTCACTCAAAATGTTCTAAATAGTTTTTTCGATAGATCGATATTAATTTTTCGAGCTATTCGCGATTGAAAACTTACACCCGTATTCGTAGTCGTTCGCCAGCGACTCGCCGGCGACTCGCCGGAGTTTCGTTATGAATAGTATGTTGGCGGCACTGTACGTCTATGTCAAATTCGAGGTTAGCAGGTTAGATTTTGTGTCAGTTTCTGTCAAAACTGACGGAAAACCTAACCTGATAACATTGCAATACAAAGTTAGTATTTTACACAAATAAATGCACGTGATATGATTAGCAGTAACTATAATTTGATTGAGAAAGGTTAGCATTAGATAAGGCAGAATCGAAGGGGTTACGTTTAACGTTTATTCATAATTGATGTTCGGAATGGCAAGTGCACCTTAATTTGTGTAGCTGGCAGATTTGATTTGGTAACGTCAATACAATAAAGTGAATTAAAAATAACACAAAGATGGTTTGCAAGCAAAGATCGCAAAGAGCATGATAAGGCTAACGGAAGCTAGATAAGGACATTAGTGAAGTGCTAATTATAATGCTGGCATTAATTATTACGCAAAATATGATAGTTGCCACTCACCCGTAAACAAAATTTAGCTACAAACATCAATTAGTACATGAAATATGATTGCTGGCTTTAATTAGTACTCAAATATGATGGCTGGCATTAATGATTAAGCAAAACAAGATTGCTGGCATTAATTATTATGCAAAATACGATTGCTGGCATTAATTATTATGCAGAATATGATGGCTGGCATTGGTTAGTGCACAAATATGGTTGCTGCTATCAAATAGTATATAATAGTTATTTACTATACAAGTGGGATAACAGCATCATTAATATACGTGTGTGTATTGTGTAAATTACAAACGGGTGCGTACCACGAGTTATGTAAGCACACAAGTATATTAATAATGCATTTTCACACATGTATTGTACAAAATTTTATCTACGACTGCCTAAAATTGAGAAAAGTGCATTAAGAGAAATGTCAGATGTCATTTTCAAAAATATTTTAGTAGGCAAATGTCATTATGTCATTCATTTGACACTATTTCAATTAGGCAATGAAGTCATTACACAACTCAGTTGCGTAATGAAACCATTACATAACTGAGTGGTGTAATGAGCTTCATTACCTAACTGAAATAGTGTCAAATAAGTGACGTAATGAGTTACTTATATCACCGGAGTAGATAAAATATTATTACTGGCATTAATTAGTGCGTGTGATGATTGCTGCCATTAAGTAGTACACAAAATATGATTACTGACGTTCGCTAGCATACAAAATATGATTACTGGCATCGATTAGTGCGTGAGATATGATTGCTGCCCTTAAATAGTACACAAATAGAATTGCTAACATTAATTATTGCGACAACATGATAGCTGTCATTAAATAGTACACAAAATACGATTTCTGACGTTAGTTAGCATACAAAATATGATTACTGGCATCGATTAGTGCGTGAGATATGATTGCTGCCATTAAATAGTACACAAATAGGCTTGTTAGCCTTAATTATTACGCAAATATGATAGCTGCCATTAAATAGTTCACTAAATACCTGATTAACTTCACCTGCGGCGGTCGAACGAGTCCCGTCTGCAGCACGGCGGTGTCACAAGGCATGCGAAACGGGGCGAGATGCTCCAACAGCGTCGGCGGTGATGATGAGGACCCACAGATTCCTTCGCAGAACTCACGATGCGGCCACAAATGACAAGGCCCGCATGTGAAAGAGAACCAGGACCACTCTTTCGATGTTTTTGGATCCCATATACACATCAATGGTATACTGGCCGACAGCCCACGATAAAAGGAGAGGCGTTAGGTCAAGACGACGGGGGCATCACCAACACTCAACTTACTCGCTTCGTGACTCGGAACACTCTCCTCGAAAACACGCCATGCCAACCGCAGCCACGCCAAAAATGAGACCGACGGGGAGCGCGTCTGCAGCGCGTACGGAACAAGTGCAACCATCGACAAGGCGACTACAGCGTGCCGTCTCGCTAGCACCCGCGGGCGATTCTAGAAAAAGCATCTGCCTACTAAATCGATATTGGAACCTAACGTGCAAACGAATATAAGCGACGCTACAAAATGAGTGCCTTTCAGATTTCACGGCAGCGAACACAGCTGCTATGAACCATTAAATGCCTGCACAAAACTCGATATAAATTCAAGCGAAAAAATATGAAAAGAAAACTATATACAAGCGGGGTCGTAATCTTAGAAAAAATAATCCAAGTCGCACATTCGTATAATTTGAAAATGTCCTGATATTCTTTGCTATTATTTATGTAGGTAGTTAATGGTAATAAAATATGTCGCCAGCTTTCGCGACTACCCTGTATATTTTACTTTTCAAATAATGAAGTGCTAAACGCCCTTCCCAATTAAGTAAAGAAAATAGACTACGCTTAGCCAATTCAAAGCTACAGTGGATTAGCAGGTAGTTATGTGAAGCGATGCCAATGTATTCTTATTCTGTTCATGCTATCTTTATTTAACATATTTGTTTTAGGCAAATTGCGACAGAATTTGAAGCACTAAACAAAAAGACCAGGTTATTATTCTTCTACAATATGAAAAAAGAGGGGGCGGCACAACAGATCCTGCACCCCGGCATCAGGTAAGTTACAGACACCCCTGCCCAGAGTAATTTGTTTTGCAGGCGAGAGATTTTTTCAACTTCGGTTCAGTACTGATCCAGTAGACACAGCTTCAAACCAAATACTTATTGCAAGCTTGGCACTATCCACTATACCACCAAGTGGTGTTTGTGTGTTAATAGATAATATTTATTTTGTTTTATGCATTTCTTTCATTTTCACACAGCTGATCCAGGATTGTCAATTGAAGATCTCAATTGTTAGGTGGTACAAAAACTATTTTTATATGATTAACAGCCAGTCTTATAAAGGCTACTAATCTGACGTTAACTTTAATTCGCTGTTAAAATAAACAAAAGCGTATCAAAATTTGTTTACTAATGAATGAAATGTCATAAGCACTAACGTTTTGATGTGCTTTTGTTTGTTTTAACAGCGAATTAAAGTTAACGTCAGATTAGTGGCCTTTATAAGACTGGCTGTAAGTGTTTTATTACAAGTTTGTCTTTCTATCAATTTCTTTACATCTATTTTATTTATTTTATATTGTACTTAGCCAACAGCCGTTAGGCCAATTATAGGCGTTGCTGTACATTTTATGGGGACTTCCAACCCCACTAACGACTGTCATGATGTTAATATGATATCCGGGACCAACTATTTCCGTGGCAGCCATACTACGAGGCACCGAGAGAAGCAGCCGTGAAACTCCCATCCAAGTTCTGATACGAAATGCTTTTATTCTATTGGTCTAAGCAACTCTGCTTAGCTGTTTTTGCAGGTTCATGAAATTTTAAGTTTTGGTGAAATTTGTGCATTTTCTGAATTTCTTGATTGGTGTTGGTTTAGAAATCAAGTACCACTTTGGAGAAACTAGATTTTTACATGAAATTTGTATCGCAGCTATTTGATGAGGATGACCAAGTAACAGCAGTTATCAAACAACTAACAAAATGATGAAACAGTAAACGAAACTACATGTATGACTCAACACTAGAGCAACAATTAAATCACATCAAATTCAAAGGTTATTACACAGGCAAACCAATCAGTATGTCAGACAAAACCATTTTCTGTATTAAAATAAAATATATTCATTTAAATTATTACTTAATACTACAAATTGCCTACAGTTAACTTTGCATGATAACAATAAATAAAAATGTGCATCTAAAACTAATTAACAAAAGGTCACAATCCATATTATAAGGACACCGCAGAGATTTTACACTGCCCATAACTAGCCGGCTTAGTTAAGGTTAAAATTCATGTTTTAAATATGTATTTTACCTACACTGCTAGTTGTTGTAAGTTTAAACTTTATATCATTAACCAACAACACAACAATTACACTAACTACTTACAAAACTTGGTTTTTATAGCTGCTTAGTTGTTATATAAAAAACACTGTATTTGCGCAAGTAGTCAAGATAATGTATGTAAAACACAAATATTTGCTATTATTAAAAGAACACACACGCATACGTATATCCACAATTAAACTTAACAGAGTATTAATATTGTAAAACTGATATGTTATCAGAAACATAAATGGGTCATGAAATATTAGTATAATAATAATAATAAATAAAAGTTGCTACAATTCACAAGTTCCCCATTTCATTTAAAATTACCTAACTAATAGAAAATATAATAAAACTCTGTTTTGTACTTACGTAATATTTATAAATAAATCATTAAAAGTTGCTGGTCATGCAGAATTTCCAGCTATCACATTCAAGGTCATTTATGAAAATTTGCTCAAAGCAATACAGATTTGTACACTTACCACAATTTTTTCACGAACTGTGCATGTAGGTGTAAAAACTTGTACCGCAAATGTATATAAAAATTAATATATATATCTACCTATGAATTTTTATTATTCAACTTAAATTTCAGGAATCTGAAGCTGCTGGTGTTGGTTTATGACCTTCCGGTTCCTCTTGCTCTACATCCGATTCGGTGTTTTCAGTATTTGGAGGCATTAGTGCCGGATACTTACTACTAAACATCCCATCTGCATAGTTGCACGCTTCGATGACATATTTATTGAATACTTCGGGCTTATCTGCGTATACATGATGACCTGCACCGGATATGACCTAGAAAAATGTAACTTCTTTGATAATGCACTTCCGTGTGAAAGGACATACCTGCAATTGTACATAAGAGTGCATCCTTTTCTCCTTGATAATTTCGCCTGCAGAATTATCGACCCACGATCTCGAGCCATACAGAAGCGTGATGGAAATATTTTGTTCCAATTTGTCAATCCGGTTCACCATAGGATTTTTGGCCCAGCCTAATCCTGATGTCATGCAATGGAAGGCACTTTCACCACTACAACGTTGTTGAGTAACATACGGGCAACGTACATGTCGTACATGTTAGCAACATACCTGGGGGTTTGCGAGTTGCACTGGTATATGTACTGTGATATTAGCCCTTCTTCCTGGAGGGCTGTAGAGAACTTCTTTGCTATGTCAGGTCTTGCCTTTTCAATTACCCATTGACCTAGAAATGTTGCAAATTAAGATTTTATGATCTCACTACCAAATTTAATGGAGGAAGGATTCATGGATTTAGCAATAATAGACAGATACTTTTGTAATCCAATCCATTCTAGTGAAATTTCTTGTTTCAAGGCATTATGGTATCGAAACTAGGGCAAAATGTGAGTTCTGCACATGTTGCTTTAATCTGTAGGCCGAATTAAGTTTTTAAAAAATAGTTTCTATCGAAACAAATTGTATCATAGTTCAAATCGCTGGCATCAAAGCAGCTTACACCGAATCGACCACCTCACACTTATAGTACCAAAACATCGTAGATGGATTTATGGCATTATCATCTCCTTGCATAATGGAATAAACAATACACGATTAATTAGGACAATATTGTAAAATTTGTACGACAAACAACTGTTGCTGGTCAATTTGCTAATTTGACATGAGTTTAGACCATAACTGCAGAAAAAATTTGGTATCAAGGATATTTAATAGCAAATTGATAACACTGACTCATAAAGATGTTCTTCAACAGATCTATGGGATTTTCAAAAATAACAATGCGAATGTTGGTATAAAATTTCCCTTAAAACCAAAAAGAAAATTAATACCGTAGGATCAAAAACTTTTATCCTCTAGAAGGCTATGGAGTTGTTTTGTTAAAAATTTATGTTTGCAGTCGTGGTAGTCAAAGTCACATTGGAATTTTATATCTGTCAGTTTAGGGTTATGTCAGTAGTGTCATTTTAACAAATACAAACATTTTTGTTGAATACATAAAAATGTTAATAACAAAAACAACTGCAGCTGTTCAAAGTGATTTCCTCCATTTTGCATACACAACACTTTGTGTTCAGTATTAAACATTCTGTCAAAGTTAAGTGATTCTGTCAAAGCTGTATAGGTTATATTCTGAGGACTATACTAAGGAGACGTAACTTGCTATAATGGCTGTGCATAAAAGCGGCCCCAATGCCGGGGATAGCCGTCGCGGTGCTGTCAACAGCGTGTACTTTCATTCTGCCGTTTGAGAGTTGGAAGCGAGCTAAATTAACCTGTAATCGCGGTTAAAAGTCAGTTTACGGTTGTTAATCAAATGGAGTGTATATCAAGTGTGTTATTAATTGTTAAAGCATGGTCTGGAAAAACTATAATTTCCAGTTACACTCAGCAAATATTTGACATTGACAGTTCACGAGTTTTGTGAATGGATACTAGTACACGACGACAGCTATAAATGTCAACTTTTAGCAGTCCGCTTCGAAACGCGAGTTATTTCTCCTTAGTAGTCTTTTTGGTTATATTATTAAGTACCTTTACTCAGCACTGCCAACAAAAATTTATTTTTTTTTAAATCCACAGTCTTCTAGAGGAAAAGTTTTCGATCATAATATACGTTAAGGAAGTGTTTATTCTGAGTCACTGAAATATCATGTAAAAGAAGTTTTAAATATAACAACCGTTGCTCTTGAAAAGGAATCTGTTGTTCTAATTGTCTCTTTTTACACAATTCGGGTAACAGGTAAGCATATTCACACACACTTACCCTTTGTTTAAATTTGTCATCTTTTTAATAGAGAATATTTTTTTAAACGAATAATTTAACAAATGCATTAAATTAGAAGACTCAGATACTACGGCCTTTAATTTGTAAATTTGAGATAGTAGTTGTACGATATATAAGGTGTAATTAGGTTTATTCAACCAAAAACTCTCCATACAGTTCAAGAGAATCTCAAATATTGTAAGTTGAAGAGCAATTATCTCCCAAATTTCCTAATGCAATTTTACGGTCTTTCCAAATATTATAAAAATATGGGTTTTTTGTTACAGAAAAGCATCAGTTGCAGCAAAAGGTGTTTTTGAAACAAAAATTCCATGTTCTAGAATTTTTAAAAATAGTTAAAACAGTTTCAGACTGCTTGCCTAGCAAAATTTATAGCGCACAGACTAATCATCCTCATTATTACATTACAATTTTCAAAATATTTTACAATGTAACATGCTGCAGACTCAAACTGTTAATCAGACATCATAATGAGGCATACAGCCTCGTTTCTATATCTGTTACCATGCAAATTCCGCTCCTCTTAAACCTTTCCCTTATTTTAACCTACCCCATGGCCCTGCAGCACGAACCGCAGCAAGAGGATTGAAAGGTGAAAGTGTGTAAGCAACTGCTCTGATCCATAGCGGAATTGGTTTTCGTTGTGAATCCGGAGGCTTCTCCTGGAAGCCCCATGGATCAGCCAATATAAGGTGTTTCACTCTTTGTGGATAGTTAAGGGAATACGACGCAGCAAGAAAGCCGCCCATGCTATGCCCCAACAGTATAAACTTATCCAAATTCATCTCGCGCCTCCATTCCTCTATGGCTTTCACCAGCTGCTGCTCTGCCTGCATAGCATCAGTGCTGAAAGTTGGGCGGGAGCTGCGACCAAATCCTAAAAATTTATTTTATCTCAGTTCCAATCGCTTGTCGGCATAAAATGATTAGTGAAACAATGGCTCTTATCAGTACGCAATTAAAATTTTCATTTATCAACCTCTTGTCCTTTAACAATGGGAATCGGAACATAATTTACCTAATAAATCTATTGCATATACTGGTCTGGTTGCAGCGAAGGCATCTAAGTTAAGGCACCACAGTGCAACACCAGCACCTAGTCCATGTAGTAAAACAAGAGGTGTGTTGCGGGATTCTGTGTTTAGAGAAATCGTCCATATCTTATCAGCAGGTCCGACTGTTGGGCCTATATCCACGTACCAGCCCCTGTACGCCGTTTTCAGATCTGCAACTAACAACTGTGACAAGTCCTTTTTCACATCAGAATTATACTTACATGAAAATATTTTCTTTTCGATTGTACGCAGCATACTTTCTGAGAATTTATTCCACGAAGTCCAGCTGGGAGCAATCCAACTGTCATTAAACACCATTACAGTTATGAATATGATAGGATTGATAGAGCATTATGAAATTTAAGGTTATGTTATATTATATAATAAGACGCAATTTCCTATACGTACCTAAATATATAAGTGACAATTCTCGTAAACAGCATGAAAAAGCTCGCATATAGCAGTAAAATGAAATGCAACATAGCTGCATCATAGGTTATTACGTTTCAACGGGAGATTTTGATGTTTGATTATGGTTGTGATTCTTGTTAGGATTTTTTGATTGTGACGGTATTGTGAAATTATTTATAAATGCTTGTATTACCTGCATTTTGGGTCGCTTTCTATGATGGTTGTTGTAGACATTAGTTTAAATATCGGTCAATTGGTAAAAAATCGATTTTTTCCCCGAATTGACAACACCTAACCTCACAACCTCACACCTCCTAGCCCCAAACAAGCCGAGCGAAAACTGTTGTATCACTGCCTAATTTTGCATGTTTTATCAAGCTTGATGAGTCAGACTGGAATTTGTACCTTATTAATTTTGCCGCCTTTGAATTTGTATTATTTTTTGTCAAGGTTAATGCAAAGTTTATCCTATAAATTTATTAAAGGTAAAGGTAGGTATACACCCGACTTAGGGCCACGTTCTTGGAGCGAAAAACCAAATTTTTCGAATACGCAACACCTAGATGCAATATTAGTAAAGAACTGAAATGGTAAGACTACAAATTAACTTCACTACAACTACAAACTAAAATGCCAGCAAATAATGAAATCGTGATATTAAACTCAAAATATTTCAAATTTTCTGATAAAGTGTGACCTTGACATGTATTTTTCTGATACTTGCGTTGTGGATTGCAAATTTATCTTTCTACACGTGTAACATGAAGATCTGTGCGTAAATATTTACAAACTCATTGTGAATTTGCAATTTTAGCCTATTTATAGTTTTCATTGATTATTTGCTATCTCTTACCATTATCGTTACCTGGCCGATTTTTTGTGGCTCTTTGGATATTTACAATTTTCGAGAATTTTATAGATGCGTCAATTGAAAATTGTTTATTACTATTAACCTAAAATGTTAATTTGCAAGGTATTTTTGATTTTAAAATAAATTTTGCAGGACTGCTTTATGCAAGCCTCGTATTATTTAAAAACTAATAGGCATTTTTAAATTTTTTCATATATTTGTAATTACGTGCTTGAACTACACATAGAGGTCATTGGCACTTTATATTATTTGTAGTAAACGTTATCATAATAGTTATTTACGATATTAGGCCGGTAGCCAAGGCCGTAACTAGGTATAGGCCGAGTAGGCACCCGCCTACAGGCGCAAGCGGCAAGGGGCGCCAAAATGGTACTGAAAAAATTTCTTTCGTACTAATAAAAAATAAATAAGCAAGTTGCCAATTTTGCAAATAAATTAATAAATATTAACTATTTAAGTCCAAATAATGCTAATTATAATAATGCGAATTGTGCCCAATCTGGTCGATACATTACATTACCTTGTACAATTTGCAAAGGAAATGTTATATGTCTACCAAATTTATTTTATATTTCTCACCTATATAAATCAGCACACTAGAATTATTAGCTTGTTAGCCCACTGCATAGGTGGCCTTATTCTAATTTTAAAAAGGTTTCCATTTTTAAAACAATGTAATACAGCAGTGGCGACAAACTAACATAAATTTTTAACAACTGTTGAAGAAGGTCCACTTATATTACATATACAGTGTGTTTTTTTTTAAATTCAATTGCAGCAGGCCCTGAATAGTCTGAATCAGTTGGCAATACTGAAATGTATTATTGGTGACACTGTAAGTCTATGTCAAGTTCGAGGTTAGCAGGTTAGGTTTTGCGTCAGTTTTATATTGTATTATTTTAACATATTGATATGTCTTTACTAGCTTTGAACGCACCACATAGGTGCTCTTATTCTCATTAAAATAATTTTTGCATTTTAAAATAAAAAAGTTACAAAAGAAAATGTTTTCAACGTCTTTAATACAGAAAGCGCGCTGCAAGAAAACAACTTTTGCTAGATCGAATTATGGTTGAAGTCTTCAAAATTCTCTACAAAATAGGTAAAAAATACCTTAATGTTGCTAATAATTCAGAAACACTTAGTAAAGCAAATTACATGAATTTGGAAAATTAACAAAACATTTCAGCCAGTGGGATTTGAACCCATGTTCACTGATAAATGCATATGCGTATCGTTGCGCTATAAATGAAGCAGTGACGTTCGGATTTTGGGTACACCACAGGTTTATATATAGGGATTTGTAACATGTTCTGCTGACTACATAATAATATGGACTTTTTTAAATTAGAATTGTGTTTTCTAATCTTGTTTTCTGTTGTTTTTGTGTTGTATTTCTTATTTTAACATTTATAGTCTATTTTTTCTTTATGATTCAGAGCAGGCTTAAAATTCGCATTTTCGTAACAGTGTAGGTAGTTGGTTACAAATAAAAACTCTAGGAATGTCATAAACTTGTTACAACTGTCAATGTATAAAGCTATAAGCAGTATTATACTCAATAAGGGCTAAAATTACTGAAAATTGACATTAAACAAGATACTATTGGTTTATGTTAAGAACGTTTATTTAAATATGATTATAATGTAACTGTACTACAGAAACGTCGTCAAATTAATAGATAGTAATTTATCTTATTTAAGATTTTATGAAAATATTGTATGCCAGAAACTATTTTGAATAAATTTGGACTTACTTTAGACCTATTATAATTTCTAATTTGTTTGGGTCACTTCTGACCAGACATTGACTTATATTTTTGTTTACAGATCTGTGTTGTAGAAGTTATTATTTATGCTAATCATATGGCAGGTATTTCAAAATACTCTGATAAAACATTTTTTAAAGATACATGATAATTTAGTAGAATACAGATGGATATATTTCAGGATAATCATTCGAAAAATGATTCCGCAGAGGAATACAACTCGTCTTCCAAGTCTGTATCAGATTCTTCCAACTAATAATAAGATTACTCTTCTCACACAATAGTTTCATTCCAGTCCAAATTTTGTGCTTGTAACCCTTCCTTTAATGTGTAGTATAATTTTTGAATGATTTCCAATGGAATGTAGTTCCTCTCTTGCACATTGTAATAAAGTATCCAAAGTAAAAAACTTATTTTCTTCAATGAAATGACAAATTTTCTTCTTAATATCCTCCCTGAAACTATATTCCTGACACGCTACAGACTCTTTATTTATACATTGCTGGAATTTTTAATTTGCTTCATTTAAAATGTTGAACACAATTACATTTGAAATCTAGCATTATACAAATTGTTAGAAAATTAATATCGGTTTAATTCTTAATAACAACCTACTTAGGTACCTCAAAGATTTGAGCAATTCTTCTAATGGTGACAGTTTAACTTAACTTATCGTTGAGGTGTTTTACATTGGTAAAATAACGTTTTATGGCTTCTTTAGTTTTACTGTTAACAATGCTTTTCCATTGCATTTTATGCGTTAGAGATCTAAGTGTCAACTTGACAATCCCAACGACCTTAATTTGGTGTTAGGTATATTTTGTAATTAAAGCTGTGTAGACTATTAATAGTTATTTTTGTATTAAGTGCGCGAAGTGAGTGTTTTTTGCGTCACTTTTTTGACGAGGCGCCAGCCGAGTCAAAAAAGTAATTCGAACCCACAAAAACACTTCTCGCACGTAATACAATAGTAATTTACGTAACAAGTATAGAAAGTGGAGCTTTTCAGTACGAGTGAGATTTCGAGACGAGTATGGAAAAGCCACTTTCATACGAGTTTCGTACAATATTTTTTCGTACACTAGCATACAAAACGGAATACTAAATTTATCCTCGTATATAGCAAATAAGTAGAGTAATATTAATGTAATGTAATATTATATATGTGTTGTAACTAAGGAAACGTACGGCAAAATGCTACTTTGCCGTACGAATACCGCAAAATACTACTTTGCCGTACGAATACCGCAAAGTGCAACTTTCTGATTAATAAATTGTACGGCAAAGTAGCTCTTTCAATGCTAGTGTACGAAAAACAATATTTTTTCTACAACCGTTAAACAAGAATATCAATATTATTTCGCGACGTAGTACGTAAACATTTTTGGCGCTCTAGTGCGCGAAATGCATTTTTTCACGTCGTCAATGGTAACGTAAATAAATATCCCATTTTTCAGCACCATAAAAAATGGCAAACTTCGCGCATTGATAGCGATACGCGAATGTCCCCTTTTTTGACGGTTGTCGAAAAAATAATATAAATGGAATATATACCCTGAATCATAAAGTAGAAAAATGGACTATAGTTGTTTATTTTTAATGCTTTAAAATGTTTGAATACCTACCCGTTTGTTTGAATACATTACATCATATATCCGGAGATATGTGTAGAAGTCATACAGTAGCATTAGTATTTTTTGTCACATATATCGTTTTTCTACTGAGGGGCGCAAAAATGTTGGCTTGCCTACAATAAAGGTTTGCCTAGTTATGGCCTTGCCGGTAGCTAAACATTTATGGCAGAGCTAGTACATCACGGTCGAGCCCGCCAGGGCAAGACATGTGAATTAGCACCGTGTGTCGTATAAAATGTTTTTGTACACTGAACAAGAACAAGGACCATTTTGATTGCATTTGCGGCATTGGCTTGTTTCAATAATTCCATGGCATCACTGATTTTTGTGAAAATGCTAGTTTGTTATTTGCATTCCTTCGGTTCCGGAAAATGAAAAATTATTAGCAACAGTATGAATGGCTGCAGTATTTTTTTCTCTACAAAAAATGCATTTACACTTTAACTCTAAAATAATTAGGGGAGCAAATAATTGAACATACAGAATTTACTATGCAAATTCCTATGGTGCGTCGCGCAAGTCAGCACCCGGTATATAATTGTGGCCCCATCAGTATAACACGAATCACACTCATTGCTAAATGCTACCTGCCTAGCATATATGTATTATACATATATTGCTAATAGGCCCTGGAAACGGCCGAAAACATTACGGCGCCGACATAGTCTCACTCTGAGTATAAAGCGTCTCTTGTGCATGCTTGTGAATTCGAACTCCGCCTATAGAAGCGAATTCTAAACTTGACCACTTCTCCACCACGTGGACCACGCCGACGCGCTTGCGCACAGCTCACCATATACATTGAAGAGTTGGTTGTCTGTCTCACTTCCTTCGTGACCCCCTAACTCATAGCCGCTAGCAATATAGTAAGTAATATAGACAGTCTGTTCAACAAAAAAGGCCCCGCCTTCTAGCTACTTTATTATTTATTTTAGACCCAATAAACCTTATATCAAATCAAATGGCACATAAAAACCTACATTTTAACACTATCAAAAAATTTTTATCTTTAATTGTTTCAGAGTGGTGACGTCACATGCAATTTTTTTAAATGACACTGTATATATTTTTTACATTTTCTGGTAGAGGTTTTTTTTCTCTTTTCAACAATATGAATATTTCATGCCCTTACATAAGAAAATTTTCGTGAAAAATTACAAAAACTTTTTCACAGTGGGAGGCCATGATACAAAACTGTAAATAAAAGTGTAACTCAAACAAAACAAATAGTAGCCAAACGCTTTAACTATCAGATTTCAGAATAATCTAAAGTGTTTATTGTTTTGTTTTTCTGAGTTACACTTTTGTTTATAGTTTTGTATCGTGGCCTCCCACCGATAAAAGTTTTTTAATTTTTCTCGAAAATTTTCTTATGTAAGGGCATAAAATATTTATATTGTTGAAAAGAGAAAAAAACCTCTACCAGAAAACGTAAAAAAAATATATACAGTGTCATTTAAAAAAATTGCATGTGACGTCACCACTCTGAAACAATTGAAGATAAACATTTTTTGATAGTGTTAAAATGTAGGTTTTTATGTGCCATTTGATTTGATATCAGGTTTATTGGGTCTAAAATAAATAATAAAGTAGCTAGAAGGCGGGGCCTTTTTTGTTGAACAGACTGTATATGTTGCCTAGGCCATAAAAACGTACCTACCGGACTCGTTGCTAAGCTGGTAAATAGTTGCTACCAGACCAGCATACAAAAAATTAAACTTATTAATTGTTTTTAAATAGGTGATAACTTGAAATGATTCGCTGGAATTGTTCAGAATAAACTAAATGTCGAAAGCGTGATGCTAACCACATCACCCAGTATGCCGTTAACGATGTGCCAAATGACTGGGTTTCGGAAAGAGATATTTCGGCGACCCTTACTCGCCTTGTCTCAGGCAATGTTCCTACATGGAATGAAGGGCTCGAACTTTACTTACACGGATATTATCTGCTGTATGTAATTAATCTGTATAAAAAGGAAACAGAACAATATGCGCTAATTACAGAGCCAAGTCTTAAAAATAAAATCTAAGAACAAGTAGTAATAGGCGAAGTGAAACCGAAAGGTTTTAGAGCGATATCACGTATAGATATTCTGTTTTGTCTGAAGGAGATAATTAATAGAAGATTGAATCACGGGCTTGAAACCCCTATAGATCTCGAAAAAGCGTATGTCAGCGTGCCACTGAATAAACTATGGCAGGCTATGGAAGATGAAGGCATTAAATAGAATTACATTAATACCATGAGATAAAAAAAGAAGATTCTGAGCAGGCCTTGATATGTGTTATACGTTTGGCAGTACTGAAGTGTATTGTCAGTCTACGTCAAATTCGAGATTAAAAGGTTAGGTTTGGTTTGTTGTTTGACACAGACTGACGTAAAATTTAACCTGCAAATTTCGAATTTGACATAGACTGACAATACACTTCAGTACTGCCAAACGTATAACACATATCAAGGCCAGCTCAGAATCATTTTTTTTAAATCTCATGGTACTACACGGTATAAGAAACATATACAACGACGTGGGCAGTTTATATAAAAGTGGGGAAACGCATAGCAAGGAAGATAACTGTCACTAAAGGGGGATTCAAATGCACTTTGGAGATACGTAGCAGATTATCCTGGTACAAGACTAATTAGATATGCACTACGTGTTACGTAACCTAAATGAGGAATGTACTAAAACAGTAAACACTAACAAAACAATGCATGGTAGTCGAGTAGTACACAGCTGAAGATTAACGCCTTGAAATGATAATACAAATTAAGAATACGGACACATACAAAATCTAAGAGTTGCATCAACAAAGGGGATAACAAAAAAGAGCATAGTAAAGGATTGGTCAAGGCAGAGCAGCAATCAGGCAATTATAAATTCAGTTTTATGAAACCCTGGAATAAAAAGATTCGCCAAGAACAGACTATATAGAACAATATAGTAGAAAGAATTACAACACTCCCCTAAGAAGATATTGCAGTGGATTCCAAAAAATAAAAGATAAAGTGCAACCCCCAGGGATCGTTAACGAACGAAGTACAAGAAGCCATGAAAAATGGAAACTTATAAGAACACGAATGAAGAGACAGACAATCTTGAATGCTATGATGCGATAGCTGTAAACAGACTCGCTTTTATATGTATATGTATATATATCGTAATAATTATCTAAACACTTATGTTTAAAATGTAAACAAACCAGTTAATTGCTTTATAATTAAGTATAATCTTATTATACTCGTGGTTAATTATGTAGTTAATAGCATATAACATTAATTAAAACCAAAGTTAGACAATCGTTCTTGAAATTAACGCCAGCATTAAATTCGTTTAGTATTTTATTTCTTGCTGCTAGAGAAATTTCAGAAATTGTGATAGGAAGAAGAAAAGACGAGACATATTGAAAGTAAATGTTCATACGGATTTAGCTGATCACATTCATTAAACCTATTAACATGGTAAAAACAAAATCTTAAGAGAGGACAGTCATTTTCTGTTTCAAAATGTTGTGTAATACAGATTAAAAAGACGATTCAATAAAAAAAATCTGGTGTGATATACGCACACAACTTCATTTTACAGTGATCTTATATATATTAAACCAAAAATTTGATTTTTTAAATTTTCAAAAATTGCAAATTGAAGAGAAATTTTCTCAAAAATTTTAAGCTGAATTCAAAAATGTAATAATATATCGGGTGTTCTATTTAAAATAGGAGTTCATAAAAAGAAAGAAAAACAAACAAAATAAACCCATTTGAAAGGCATTTAACTGGAAAATCACCTATCTCACATTAATACACATTAAAATTGTAATGAAACTGTAAAGTTTGAACAAAATCGTTGAAGCCGTTTTTGAAAAATCGAAAAAAACTGAAAAATCACAAGAGTAAACACCATACTTCCGGTTATGCGATTTTCTTCAAAAGCTTGTTGTCGCATCTAGATAGTACACAAAACTTATATATGAAGTTTCAACGTCATACCTTATTTCGTTTTTGACATATTCTGTTCGCATACAGACACACACTAACAGACCAATGAACAAAAACATGCATTTTTAGGGTATATCCAATACTTCCTTTATTTTAAAAGAAAGTAACATAGTAGATATATCATGTTTTGAAAATGTTTTGTATATTCTGAAACGTTTATTGATATTCAAAAAGGGGGTAAAACTACTGCCATATTTTAATTTAAAAAGTTAAAAGATTGTTTTCTGCATACCATTATAAGTTTCTTTGTTGCAGTGCAGTTATTCTTAATTTTATTAAATGTTTTTTGTAATAATCTTGATACTTTTATAGCAAAAATTAAATGAAATTCGTTATTTTTCATATACAGGATGTCCCACCAAACTGAATCCATTTCCAAATGCGCCATTTCAACGCTACGTCAGTCCTTTTTAGGGTCAGAATTGTTCGTCTGTTCACGATGGAACAAGGGCGCAGGATCAGGGGGGCCGTCCCATCATAGAATATATTAGGGGGGGGAATAGTGTAATTTCGAAGAATTTGTTAAACACGTTTTATTTTTAGATCGACAGCGGAGAATTCGATATAGTCCGTTTTTAGTATATGAAAATGCAAATGCCGAAATTCTAGGGAAACCATTGACAACAACCATTGTCACGGCTGCATTGTGTTTGTACATAAACGTCTGGTTATTATTTTTGCGGTAAGGTTAGGTTTCATGTGGACAGGTTGAAATTTAATTATTTTTTTCTATAGCACATGTTAAAGTGTGCTTTTATCAACTCGAAACAAAAGGTCAAGTTTTACTTTAACAGCAAGGGTAGATAAAGTAGCACTTTAACATCAAGGATAGATAATAGTACTTTATGTAACTAGTCCTCAAAGCAAGGCTTTAGGGGACGAGTCGTAATGTTTACGGACGAGGCGGAGCGAAGCGCAGCCGAGTCCGTAATATGAAGATGAGTCCTCTAAAGCCATTTGAGGACGTGTTGCATACAACGTTTTTTTGCATTAGCTCTCCAAACATTATAATATGAAGTTTCAATTACCATTAACGCGGCATTATATTAGGAGGCCGCGCGAAAATGTATTTTTCGCTCCCCAAACTGGTTACTTTGGAAACTTTCTAGGATCCTCAAAATGGCCATTTAGAGGCCTTGTACTTAAAGTCGTCATGACAACTAATGTTTGAGTCCGCTAAAATGTTGCCATGACGACTTTAAGTACAAGGCCTCTAAATGGCCATTTTGAGGATCCTAGACAGTTTCCGAAGTAACCAGTTTGGGGAGCGAATACAAAAAAGTAATTTAATTTTCTAAATTTTGTTTAAATTAAATATGACAGCTTCGTATTATCGTAGCAACCCAATCTAGCTACTGACATTTTGAAATGTGATTGACTGTCATTATTTTCTTTTGAAATTGTTAAAGTTCTTGCTATAGAAAAAAATATTGTATTATACACGACGATAAAGTTATGTCTATCCACTCTTGAACCATTAACGTCTCGACTTCGTCTCGACGTTAAAACGATTCACTCGTGGATAAAATTTAACTTTATCGTCTTGTATAATAAATTACTATTAAATTGTAGCTTTGGCTTGCAATGTGATTTTATAATTTGGTTTTAACTAGTTAGGTAGATATTGCACCAAGGGCAATTTAAATTTATACTAACTATTATAGTTATTTACGTATCAAGTACATAATGTAGGACTTCATTGGGCGAGTCTATTTTATGGCAGTGCGAGCATAGCGTAGCGATAAAGAGGACGAGTCAAATGTCTGATTATGTACTTGCTGCATACAAAGCACTGCAGTAGATTTTCTTTTATCTACAATAAAGGTTTTATTACACACATTAGAAAATTCAAGTTGCTATTGAAACATTTGATTCGAAGTGTGCTTCTTCTACCTATTACCGTAAGGTATTAAATATGAATTCGCTTTTATTTGTTGTAAAGTTTTCAATTAATATAATCTCCTTTCCCGATTTGAATAAAATGGCATTTATTTTAATCATAACTGTTGGACATTGACAGACAGCCGTTTTACTCTACTCTATGTAGACTACAAAGTGGCCCTTTATGGACGCTTAATGATAGTATAAAAAAGTGTTAATGGAACCGTCGAACATAAAGCTTAGTTATGTTAAAACAATTCGGGGTCGATCGCCAATCGAGAAGGACGTGAGTTGAGTTGCACCGACGGTAAACCTATTTTTAGGCATCGCTGTGCGAATTAATTTACGGAGTTTAAGTTTGTGAGTAAACCCGCGTGAAATGTAAATCGGACAGTAAAGTGAGATCAGAAGTAGTGCGAAATAAACAGTAATATAACAAAGTGCAAACTTTTCTGAAGCGGGCGAAGCACAGCGGCGATCGCGAAAAGTGCGAGGTCAGAGCCCGGGTGTTGCGATAAGTTAAATCCAATAACACAGCTGTTTTTGGTAAGTGAAAACAAACAATTAACACCTGAGCTATACGAGCGGTGCGCGTAATAAACCAAATAATACCGGAAAACACTCGTACAAAGCCCAAAAATGGAGTTAGCACTAGATGAGATTATAAGAAGATTAGAAGGCATAGATAAAAGAGGTGAAAGATTAGAAAATTTAAAGAAAGGAAATGAAGAGTTGAAAGTGGAAAATTCGAAAATGAAGTGTATGGCGGACATGGAAACAAGGATCGAACAAATGGAAAAAGAATCAAGGAAAAGCAAAATAATTATTCAGGGCGTAAACGAAATGGATAATAATACTACACAAAAAAGGTGCAGGAGGAAAGGAAAATCTTGGTAGAACACATGAAAACAGCGTGAGATAAGGGACTCCGAGCTTACTTAGGGCCGGTTGCAGAAAGCAATGTTAAGTCTGGTGTTAGCTAACATCGTGTCACAGTGAACAAAATCGCATCAAATTTTGTTTACTAATGTATTACAAATTCGTTAAAACCCCTCACCACAAAACTAATGTATTAGTTACCATAAGCATTTGAGATTTGATTCGTTTTTGTTCACTTTGACTTCGCGTTAGCTAACACCAGACTTAACATTGCTTTCTGCAACCGGCCCTTAATGTATAATAAATTAACGGTAAATGGAAAGGTCTACTCAGTAGAACAACTAGAACAAAACCAACCCGACTACGAAAAGGAGCAAGAAGAAACAGTGACCCAGCCAATAAAGAAAGGAAGAACGGCAAGTGAAAGTTCTCCACAAGAAAAACATAAGGAAGAGGAAGAGCATATTAAAAAGATGAAAAAAGGGATCCCAAAAAAGTAAAAGCGAAAAGTAGGAATGGGACGCATGGTGACGACTATAGCGATAAAAAGGACACCTACAAGGTTAAGGCCAAAATATTTATAGCAACTTGGAATGCCAGAGGTACCTACGAGGAAGGATCAATAAAACAATTAGTTAGGTTATTAAAAAAGTACAAGGTTGACATAGTACAGTCATTTGGTAGTTTTACCTGGAAAGTTTTCTGGGAGTTTTGAAAATGGGTAATTTTATAGATTTCAATGTGCTCTTTCCGAATTTCAACTTTGCCACCTCGTATCTTTGCTGCTCGCTCCGCCATATTGGAGAAATGGCGTCTAAAAGCAGTTTTTTGACAATATCTTCTTTCCGACTCATTTCACGATAAAAACATTTATATACAAAATGAAACTAGAGAAAATTTCCTACAATTTATGTAATATTCTTTTTTTTTCGTAAATTCCATAGTTTTGGCGTAAGAGCGCCGCAAAGTGTAGTTCAACAAGCGTTTTGTCCAAAAAACTCATTTCCATACGACCTTGAGTTAGAGTAAGCGGCGCGTTTTTTTATCGTGGTATCCCCAGTAGGCCTAATCCACATGCAATTCACTATTCCAAAATTTAGTGCATTCTCCTTCGCTTCGCTGTTCTTCATGGACCAGGTGTTGCAAGTTAATTGTCTTTAGTACCGATCGAAACCTCACAGACCGAAATTTCTTCCACATCATCCGCGATGGGAAGATCAGTTTCATCGCAATCCTCTTCGTTCGCGATTTCATCATACGTTTGCTCGAAAATAGTCTCCGTTTCTTCCTCTTCATCGCTATCTTGTAATGAAACTTGCGCGTTATCACAGGTACCACTACAATTCGTGCATATAACGGAGCACTTTAACCCAGCCTTTCTGCATCCACAGGATTTCTGACATCCCTTTTTGCATTTGCAAGAAATAAGTTTTAACAAGCTTTCCGGAGCTTGGGGTTCGAGTCTGGTGACAAGAATAATCCCGTTTTCGTTTCTTTTCCATCCCCATTGCTCTGCATTTTGTTCATTCCCATACCACTGCTGAACCTGGTGATAGGTTCGTAACGAATGTTGCTGCTGCTTCTGTTGGTGGTAGTGACGCAATATTGAATTTACTTTTATATGCTGATGTTGTGAAGCATGCATATCTATAGTTGTTTCAAGACATACTTTTCACATTACTGTAACTGTATAATTCAAGAAGGAAGCGTTCTCCAGCTTTAGCAATGATCTCTTGATCAGCATTTGGATATTTGAATACCTGCGGCTGTTTTATCTATGATACTTTTTGTTGAATATATTTGTTGGGACATTTTTCCTTTCCCTGGTTTCAGAATATATATGTTTGAACGCGCAGATAGAGCCGTCAAATGAATAAGCCGACAACTATTACGAAATGAAATGCCGATGAAACGCTTATTGCGGTATTGATTATTAGCGTATCTGCATCTTCCGTGGCTTGTTTGACCATGAAGTTCTCAGCTTCAAATTTTGTCGTCAACATTCCAATGAGGCGGTTCTTGTTTGTATCATTGCCCAGGAATTTATTTTGTGACACAGTTGGGATCATTGTCTCGTCAAAAAGTATGTCTACTGAAGCAGTTTTTCGTGATCGCCGGGATCGCTCCCCATATTCAGAAATGTAATCAGTTAAAATTAAATGTCACGAGTTGGCGTAGATGTATAATGGTTTGCGGCGCTCGTACGCCAAAACTATTGATTTTACGAAAAAAAAGGTTATTACATAAATTGTAGGAAATTTTCTCTAGTTTCATTATGTATATAAATGTTTCTATCGTGAAATGAGTCGGAAAGGAGATATTGTCAAAAAACTGCTTTTAGGCGCCATTTTTCCAATATGGCGGCTCACGGGGAAAAGATACGAGGTGGCAAAGTTGAAATTCGAAAAGAGCACATCGAAATCTATAAAATTACCCATTTTTAACAGTCCCGCTAGACTTTTCAAGTAACCTCTTTTTTTAGAACCAAATTACTGGACTATATTAGCAGTAGGTACAAGAATCCAAACAAAAAATCAATGAAATTTTCGACATAGATGGATATACATTCTTTAAAAGTAGTGACACTAATAGAAGACTGGGGACAGGGTTTATAATCAGCGAAAGACTGAGACCAGCGGTAATAGAATTTACACCTATATCAGAACGAATGTGTTGGCTAAGATTAAGAGGAAAATATCAAAAAATAAGTCTCCTAAATGTACACATGCCTACAGAAGAAAAAGAAATGTCAGAAAAAGAGCAGTTTTATGCACTAGTTGAAAAATAATACGGGAAAATCCCACGATCTAAAAATGCTGCTGGGTGATTGCAATGCTAAGATAGGAAAAGAAATTTCATACTTTCCAACAATTGGGCAACACTGTTTGCACAGCGAAACGAACGAGAATGGCAGAATCTTAATTGACTTCGCTATTGATAAAAATATGAAAATCAAGAGTACTCATTTCCAACAAAAACATCCATAAAGCAACTTGGAGGAGCCCAGATGGGAATACTATTAACCAAATAGATCACGTGTTAATAGAAACCAGAAATGAGAAAAGCATTACGGACATAAGATCGTACAGAGCACCGGATGTCGATTCAGATCATTTCATGGTCGGAATAAAAATGCAGCAAATAATACCAATCAGCATACCCTTGAAAAATAAACAAAAAATAGCATTACCAAAGCTACAATTGCAGGACAAGACGCAACAAGAAAACTACAGGAAAAGAATAAATGAAGTACTTGAGAAAAAAAAACCAGACGAAGGTAGATATAAACGCAAAAATCGAAGAATGTATAAAAAAGGTAGTAAACGAACAAGCTGATAAGAAATACAAGAAAACAAAAGACTGGTTTGACGAAGAGTGCCAACAGGCAATCAAGGAAAGAGAAGAGGCAAGGAAAAAGTGCTGATACAGAAATACAGAAAACGGAAGCAAGAAATAGAGAATACGAAGTAAAGAGGAGAAGTTGCAAAAAATTGTGTAGAGAAAAAAAGTGTAAATTAAATATAAAACTTTTAGAGGAAATAGAAGAAAGGTATAACAATAGAGAAATTAGAAACTTCTATTAAGGACTAAAGAAAACGAGACAGGGCTACTATGCAAAGACAATATTCTGCAGAGATAGGAACGGAAAATTACTAGGGGGGCAAAACGAAGTAAATGAAAGATGGGTAGAGTATTTCCAGGAATTACTAAATAGAGAAGAGGTTAACGAAAAGGGTGAAAACCATAATGAAATAAGGCTAAACATCGACAACGCCGAAGAAAATATACCAGATTTTGAGGAAATAACATATATAATAATAAACCTAAAGAATAACAGAAGTGCAGGTCCAGATGGAATCCAAGCCGAAGCAATTAAATATGGTGGAGAAAATTTACATAGAGAAATATACAATATGATCCTAGATATATGGAATAAAGAAGATATGCCAAAAGTATGGAATCTAGCATACATATGTCCCATACATAAAAAAGGAAGCAAAGAGGAATGTGGAAATTACCGAGGAATAGCGTTGCTGAATGTTCTATACAAAATACTAACTACATGCATAAAGAATAAGTTGGAAAATCACGCAGAAAAGATTATCGGCGAATATCAAAGAGGATTTCGGAGGGAAAGATCAGTAGTAGATCAAATATATACATTAAGAGAAATTCAGGCTTCGAGTCACGAATTTAAATTAGACACGCATTTATTATGTATAGATTTCAAGGAAGCCTATGACACGGTACGAAGAACCAAATTATACATAGCGTTAGATAAATTGGGAATACCTCCAAAACTAATCAATCTAATACGAATGACGCTCCAAAAAACGGAAAACAAGGTTAAAGTAAATGGAACATTAACGAGAGCATTCACGGTAGAAAGCGGGCTGAGACAAGGTGACCCATTATCACCTATTCTGTTCAATTTAGTGCTGGAATATATAATACGCAAAGCGGATATAAATAGAGATGGAACAATCTACGAACGACGACACCAGATCTTAGCGTTCGCGGATGACCTAACAATTGTGACAAGATCAAAAAAGAAATACAGACAGGTGTAAAGAGGTTAATGATGAGTGCAAAAAAGAAGGGACTTGAGGTTAACGAAAAGAAAACGAAATACATGACATGGAATGATCAATCATATCAACAAGATAAAACACTGAAGATTAAGGCAAATGCAAACACGGAACATAATTTCGGGGAGGTGGAATCCTTTATATATTCAGGTACAGTGATATCCAGAAAACCGGATTCTAGTATAGAAATCAAAGCAATAATAGCATCGGGTACAAAAAGTGCAGCAGCGTTAAAAAAGGTTTTTAACAAGTAATTTGTTTCCACGGTCACTGACAATTAGAGTTTATAAAACAATAGTGCGGCCTACGGTGCTCTATGCCTCGGGAGTGTGGGGATTAAGAAAGTACGACCAACTTATTCTAAAAGTGTGGGAGCGAAAAATGTTACGAAGAATATACGGGGGAAAATGTGTTGAAGGACAAATCAAGAGCTGTACGAGTTATTTGGAGAGACGAACATAGTTGGTGTAGTGAAAACACATAGGCTCAGATGGCTGGGGCATCTTTATAAGGATGAACAACCAAAGAACGCCCGGTAAAATATATAAAGCAGAAATCGGTGGTAAGCGACGAAGAGGCCGACCCAGAAACCAGTGGAAGAAGGAAATACAAGAAGACCTGCGCTGTTTGAACATTAGAGGATGGGAGGACAGAACTAAAAATAGAAAGGAATGGAAGAAAGTGACAAACCAAGCCACACTCGCAAAATCCTTTTGCCCCCCCATAATTATAGTAGTTCCTGCACCGCTGCGATGGGATCTACATTACCTGGCTTGTATGTTGTCTAGTCCCTCTTCAGCCAATGGATGGGCGAGGGAAAGGAGTGGCCCCAGAAAAGGTACTCTGTTGACTCAGGAAAACCACCTAAAAACCTCAACCAGAGCAGACGGCCACGGAAATCGAACCCACGACCTCTTGAAAGCTAAGCAGACGTGGTAACCAGCAGTCTACAGAACTCGATGCCGTTAAAATAATCCAAGTACCTACACTTTATATGTCGGCACGGGTTACAATGACTCTGGCGAGAGACTTTGCATTACTCTACATAAAAAAATGAACAAGAGTAAAGTCTGTACACCGTGCAGGTCAACCTACAGGACCTCATCCTCCAATCTACCGCTCCAGATGAGGCTCCATTGAAATAAGCTCGAGCTCCGTCTTCTTCCATAAGTTCGGTGTAACCTGTTACAGAAAATTAATAGAAATGTACTTGTATCATAGTATGTTACATACATGATCGCGTCATATTATGTGCCATGACTAGGGCTAAAGAGAGTTTGTAAAGAAGACTACTTCTTCTTCCTCTTATATTAGGCCAGTTGCCTGTTTGTTCCACAAAGTTGTGGTTCTATGAGCCGTCTTTGCCCTTGTGCTCCGTAGGTGGCTAGTCTTGCCCGTTGAAATCGAGAAAGAGTTCCCTCGTTAGGGATTAACGACTACCACAGGCATTAGTCGGAGAGAGTACGCTTTTTAACATCTTTTTAGAGTCGCTGGGAATCGAACCCGAACCGAACTTCCGCCTGAGAGGCAAGCATTCGCCTGCAAAGTCAAGATGGAAAAAATCTGTTTAAAATCGAGTCGGCCCCGGCGATTTATCAATACCGCTAGCGGAGAGTACAAATGGGGCAGACAACACCGATAATGTGGAATTTCAGATTCAAAGGTGTGAAGAGATAGAAATTCGCATCCGCATCTTTCGATAATTAACAAAAATCTCACCCAGACTAATTCAAAATTACTTCAAAAATGTTAATACGTTCTTAGGTGATTAGAAATGATTTAATTAATCTAAAAAATGTATGGGAAGTTTGAAACGACCTTGACAAATTCAAAATAATGTTCGTTAATTGCTTTACGCAGTTCTTCCTTAACCATTCAATTCAATTCGATCCATAGAGACAGAAACGAAAGTTTTCAGCTGTAATATGTTACGTCCGTTTAGAAATTGGCGTCGCCACTATTTTCATGCACAGCACAGAGATGAGAAAACAGCGAAACTCTTTTCTACTGAAGTTCAGCGCGGAAAGTAAGAAACACGGACAATTAACTTCAACCACTGAGGTTGTGCGTGATATGATTCCGCAAATGCAACTGTTTGAAAAATTATTTCTTGTAAATTACGACCTTTGTCGGATATTTCCAGCATCCAAATCGCAGCAAATTTTATTTCGATTCCCGGATCGGATATATTTAAAGTAACCCCATATCACTCCATCATCAAAATTTCCGCCAACACTCTGTATATCGACACTCTTTTTATCAACTTCCTGTATTCCGAAGCAGACCTGGGAGAACATCTCGTTGTCAGCTGTAGATTAACGCCGATTGCTCGAAGTCATTCTTTGAACTGCAGTTATCCATTATTTATTCGACACGCTGACGTAGCCCAAAAGATCGCAGCACTAGAGCCACGTGCAATTAAACCAAAAGTAAAGTAGCATATGATAGATAGTTCACAGTTTTATCAATGGAAAGTAGTCAAGCGAAAATCGAACACACGGCCTCCTGAATTAATACGAGACTAAGCGTCTGACGTCAGTGTTGCATATCAAGGAAGCCATGACCAAACAGCTCTAAGCTTCTGCGCAGGACGCTAGCTTGCCCGTTGTGTTCCTGTCAGTCGTCATGGAGCAACTAATGAATATTAAATTTTGCTGTAAATTAGGTTAAACTGCAACATAAACGAGATGTTGAAAACTGCACACGGTGATAACACCTTGAGTTGTACTAATGTGTTTGAATGGTTTAAGCGTTTCATTGATGGACGGGAGGATATTCAAGATGACTCTAAAAGCGCCGAAGCGGTCGCCAATTGTGGCAAAAGATTGCCGAATGAACCTCCGAATGATGGCAGATGAGTTGAACATCAATAAAGAGACGATTCGACACATTTTACATGAAGATTTAGGAAGAGAAAGACCTGTGTAAGGCTCGTGAGCAAAATCATTGACACTGGTAATGAATCATGGGTGTTTCAGTACGATTCTGAGATGAAACGTCAGAGAATTCCATGGACTAGAATAATATCACCAAGACCAAAAAAGTAGAGTTTGCAAAAATCGAGAATCAAAACCATGCTGATTACGTTTTTCAATAAAAAGATAGTAGTGTACTCTAATAGTCCGGTCAAAATAGACATTGAAGGTTACAATAATTCGCAAGAAGCTGAATATTGGTATAAATGTTGAGAACACCATCATAAACAAATCGTGAATTGATGCCACGTGTGCAAAAAAAATTATTCAAGGTCAAACTTCGCAAAAATAAGTGTTTTTGCATTTTTCAACGAAACGATCAGTTTTATCATAAAAATATGTCAGACAAAAATTGTAGGTCATGCAATTATCTATAAAAATCGTTTTTACACTTTTTTTTCTTAAGAATTGCCATTTCTGAGATATAGCGATTCTAAAAATTGAAAAAGTCGTGTTCTCCACAATAAGCACACGTTTTGACTCGAATCGTCGATGGGAAAAATTGAGACACCCAATTGTAATTTGGACTTAAAAAACCGAGGCCGAACAGCAGTCATAATACTATGGCTAATGTTTGTACAAACTAATTTTAAATGTTCAAAATTTAATCGTTTATTTTTTAGAATAACTTGCTCCAAAAAATACGTCTGGAATATTACTGTTAATATATCTTAATGGTTCTGTTTCTCAAATAGTTTTTAATTATTCTAATGTAAACTGACAATCATCGCTATTCTCAATGTATGTAAATATTTCTTCCATTGCAAGATTCGTAGCTTTATCTTAAGGACGACCGACTTTACCCCCAGTGGACGGTCTCAAGAAAGAAATGTAACAATCATTATGATACTTAGCCTGATCAGCAACTAAATCATATTCAAATACAATGCGAGCAGTAACAGCTTTTGCTACATCATCAGAACGAGTCTGAGCTACTTTCAGAACAGATTCTTAGAATGAAAATGTAGCAACTTTACAAATTCTACGCCGGTATTTCATTGCTTTCTTCTTTTCATACTCTTCATTCAATTCATCACCGCAAAATAAGCAAAATTTTGTAAGACAAAAAACTGATTCACTTACGCGTGTTCTAGTACGAGGAGGATTATTTTAGATGTACTGGCTTGTTCCTCTTCATGTTGTCTTTTAACTGCAGCAATAGTACTCTTCCGAGTGTACTTTTTACGACACTGCGCTGAATTGTCACAGATTTCTGGTCTTTCAAGTATTCAGAAAATCCATCATCTCTTTCAACACTTGCATCAATCAACGTCTTCATGCCACGATCAACAGTAACAATTTCACTTTCATTCAAATGTTTATTATAAATGAAGCAAAATTGCGAAATTTTTTTGACATATCAATATTTTAACTTATACTACGGGTCCCGTAATTTATATAAGCGGCGTACTCGTGCATATTATGGAGAACACGACTTTTTCAACTCTTAGAATCGCTATATCTCAGAAATTCTTAGGAAAAAAGGGCAAGAACAATTTTTATAGATAATTGCATGATTTACAATTTTTGTCTGACATATATTTATTATAAAACTGACCGTTTGGCTGAAAAATGCAAAAAACCCATTTTTGCAAACTTTGACCTTGAATAATTTTTTTTTGCACACGTGGGATCGATGGGGATTTTTCACAATTTGTTTATGATGGTGTTCTCAAAATTTGTACCAATATTCAGCTTTTCGGGAATTTTTGTAAGCCTACCACTAGTTTTCGAGCTAACTTGACCGGATTATAAGTTAAAGTGATCAAGGGATTTTTCAAGGGTAATTCTCGAATGCGACCCCAATTTTAAGAAAATCGTAGTTAGTTCTTGATATATGACAATTTACCTGCCCATTTTGCACACGTTTTTCTTGAATCATGGTGTTATTTAGATCAATCACTCACTTTATTTACCCGACTTGGCAGCAGCGGATTTACTTCTCTTTCTGAAAGTAAAAAAGCTGTTCTCAATGGGAAACTATTTCAGGACCTAGAAGCTAAAGTACTACTAGAAGCTATGAAGAAAACTGTAATAGCCGAATTGAACGCACTTTATTCGGATGCCTTTCCCAACTGTTTTAAAAAACTTCTACTTCATTACAATAAGTATATTAATGTAAATGGAGATTATAATGAATAAAAAATTAAATATTTTTCGTGTCCCTTAATTTATATTTCTTCTTATAGTGTCAATCTGGGTTTGTAATTGCTAATTCTCGTAGAACGACCCTAACTCGCCCGTCGCCGTTCTGGGAGCTGCCTATTTTGGTTTTATGGAAGTCCGGTCACTAGCCACGGTTTCCAGTATCGAGCCTGAGTTTAGCAACAATTTTCGCTGTTCTCAATCCATTTCTTCCTATCAGGATCTACGCTCAGTCCCGGTTCTCGATAGTCTGTACGCTCTCATAATTTTCGATTAATTTGCTGCACCAAGCTATGTTGAATATCCTTTATCTAATAGACTTGTCTGTCCGAGACGCTGTTTCAGCAGCCAAACCGTAAGAGATAGAGAAAAAAGTTATTAAAGTTATATGTTTGGAATGGTCATGTCAGGTCAGGAACCGAATTTCAGTCTCTAACACTAATTATTATCTTAATTATCCTAATCCTAACTTTTTAGGTTAGATTCTAGGCAAATTTTATCAAGGCGAATGCGACTGGTAGTTTGCTACCAACAATGACGTCATATACGTACGTGTGGTGAATACGCGTTCTATTTGCAAAACGGTCTTTTTTGTTTTATTAAATGAGACATTTGTCTCACTGGACTGCTAGTTTTTTTATTAATTTAGTATTGCATGTGTGATTTACCGCAAAAATTCATATATGTTGTATGTACTAATCTAAGTCTGCATGAGTACATTCTCGCCAATTCTGAATGTGTTTTATAAGTAAGTTTTCCTACGACCATATAAGAAAGCCGCTTCTAACGCATAAAAAAGCAGGCGTGAAAATTGACAATATTACCTGTGCGATATACTTTCACAAAACAAGTGAAGAACCCGTGGGTTAGCAACACGTATAGGAATATAACCCACAGTTTGAGCAATAGTAGGAAGCCGCGGCCGGTTCAAAACAAAAAATGACGGTTGTTTTATCTGAACTGTCATTGTTACTTTTTACGTCAAGTAGCAATGTACAAACGTAACTGAAAATGGATGTAAAGAAAAACGGCAGTAGCAGGGAAGATTTGTCGGCACAATGCACTCCACCAGAGTGTGGTCGAGCTGTCAGGAACGCTGCTTGGAACTTGTTACCTAGAAAATCGCAAAAAAGGTATGAATTTTCATACAGACAGTTTATGGCCACAATTCTCGTCGATGCAGGAGGCGACATTACAACACTTTTAAGCGGCATGGTGGGTGGAAGTTCACCTCCGTTGCTGAAACCTACAACGACGAATCATTAACCAATAAAATGAATATTTCTAATACAATTTCAAATGCTATAAACGATGGTCCGTCTACAAGTGCATTAAAAGAATCCCGTCAACCATCTTATTCGCGTCATAATTTGCAAATATCATACTCTGGCTGTGATCCACAATCATCTCGTTCATACAAAAACATCACAGTCACGCACTGATTCGATCCTATCGCATTCTGACCATTACACACAAAACAAAACCAGCGTTAGTAACATACAACAGTAAAAACCTTTCACAAACACAAACTACCGAAATGTTGGCTCCTCCATTGCATTTTACGAATTGCAACAATAACACAATCAATATAAACTTTTACAGTAACACCAAAAACTAATAAAATGTTCATTATTCGTAATTAATTATTATTATAAACATAAAATGTTCATTATTCTTACTTTCAGTGTACTTATTATGAAATTATAAATTGTTCCAAACTTGACATGTACCTAGTTTTTTTTTGGTCGTAGGAAAAGTAGTGTACAGAACTCGCAGGAAAGTGTATTTCTTACACTCGCGTGATTGCTGCACTCGGCTACGCCTCGTGTGCAATTCTCCCGCTCGTGTGAAATATGGCACTTTCCACGCTTGTTATGTAATATCAAAGAGCATATAATGAGAAGAGACTCAGCGCTGGGCAGTATTAGCGTATAGCTTAAAAGCTCCCGCCCGCTAGGCTCCCAGGTCTTATCCCTCTAACGGGAGGGATCCCAGTTAAACAGCTCAGAGCAAAACCATGATTCTAGAATTCGTTGGTTTAAACTGCAGTGCGGTGTTGCCAAGGTTAACACAACCTTCAAACGATAATAACTTGGGTTACAAAACGCCAATTTTATAAGTACATAATTCCTAATACGTTTACATCAACCGTTGCTTTGAAGTATAACAATTATTTGTATTTATCGTGGTTTTTGTTTGTATACCTATTTCTTTGTAATTGCAATCGCAAAACAAACTAAAGCACACTATAATGCGAAATACGCGCGATATATGCGTTGCCACGTTTGCGATTTGTGGATTTATATTGTAAAGTTAAGGGCATTTAAAATCTGTTAAAGGGTTGCTGTAACCTCATGTCGTCAAACGTTGCCACTGAACATCTGGATCCTATTGAGGTCAAGCTGTCGTGCATACAATGCTTTGGGTTGCAAGAGCCGCTCTGTTCCTTGTCTCGCCCACGCGTTTGAATGACAGGAAATGTTTATTTATGACTCTGTAAATTTAAACAGTAATCTAGAATAAGATAATTGTGTGCCATTACATGAAAGTCGTAATTTTTAACGAAAAATCGTGAAGAAGGTAACACTTTTTTTAACGCAAAATCCTGAAAAACAACACTTTTTTAAACTAATATTTTGATTGAAATTGTGAATTGTCAATTTGGCAATTGAAAATTCTGAAGTCCTTTTCGACACAATTTTGAGTTACAAGAGATCACTATGCAATAAATAACATGTACAGTCGGCGCCTTAGAAATTGAAACAATACTATGATATATTTTGCTTGTATTTTTAAGTGCAGAAACTGGGCTTTTGCAGTTGTGATGGTTTTGATTGTTATGTCAGATTTTTTATTGTTTGTCAAATATGAAATGACACCTCACATTAATGAAGTAATCACAGCAAAAAAATAATAATAACTAACACATGTTACGTGTCCCGATTTCTAAGGCGCCGGCACGTATGAAAGCAACTATTTTTCACTCATTTTCTTGCGTTAATCGCACTGCAAATTCATGAAAAAAAAGTATGACTTCCAAAACTAGTTGCACACATAACTATTTGATTTTTTTATTTGAATAAGTTTCAACGCTCACACTGACAGTCATAAAACGAAATTTGTCTTCAAATTTTACTGCTAACTTTAATAAAACTACGTCTACTGTTTTTGTAAATTAAAATGCGAATAATTAATTTTTCGTTGACCGCTTGTTAATTCCTAAAAAAGGATGGATTAATAGATGTCATTAATACACTGTTTTTGATTAATACACTCTTTTTCATTAATTAACTGTTTTTGTGATTTTGACGTTTTGATGATATTTTGCATGAAGTTAGTTGTATTAATCAAATTTTTCACCACAAAAAAGATTTTGTGGCCAACGAAAAAAATTTGTAATCAACTCGTTTGTTAATGGGCGATTAATAATCTCAACTATTAAAGGCACTCACATCGCTCGTTCGTGCTTTAAACAGTTTCGATTATTAATCGCCTTCATTAACACACTTGTTGGTTAAATAACTATTCCCACAACAGTTATACAAAAAGTTGGCCAATGGTATGTTTTAATAAAAAGTGTTACGAATACAAGAAAAAATTAAGTAGTTCTTTATTTATTAGCTGTAACTCGCTAGAACGGGTAGGTCAATATCTATAAATAAATACGAGAACCGAGACAAATTGTACTTCTGGCTCATTATATGCTCTTTGGTAATATACTATTGCAGCTGAGCAATAAGTGCACAAACACATTACGTGCTCTGCGATCGTTTATCAAGAAAAAATCACTTGTAAAATTACTCCCCTTGCGAACACATGTGAAATGTATTGCTTATCAAACGACGTGACATCACGAGCAGGTAGAACCGTTTGGAATTATACAGGGTGCGGCAACGAAGCGGGGGTGGAAGATATTTCTAAAACTATGAGAGTTGCATAAATATTGTGTATATAAAAGTTGTAGGTACGAAGGTGGTGCACATTACTAAAATAGTTTCGTTTATACATGGTGTCTCAAAAAAGTGTGGTAAATTAAACTTACTTTTTTTTAAAATAGAATGCCATATATTTGGGTAGTATAAAAGTTTTGCATTAAAATACTCATCATTTTTATATGAAGTTGTGTGGGTCTAACTTCAACCGTTTTGGAGATATTAACGATTTTATGCAAAAACTTGCTGAACTTCGGGCGGCGGCTGTAAGCAACAGAAAATAATTGAATGAAGGAAAACGCTATCAAAAAATTATGATTTTCGTGAATTACCTTTCAAGTGTAAAATGGTGGATCTGGGTATTAATGCTATACAGGGTACTCAACATTTGTATATTTAATAATTTCGATTTTTTTTTAAATGGAACGCTCTGTATATTTTTGTATTTTTGAAAAGCCCTTTTAATGAGCTTTCTTTTGATATGTTATTTCATACCTCGAAGTTCAACTGTTTTTTAGATATGCGTGTTTGAACATAAAAACAATTTAAGTCCCTTAAGATGCTTTAATTCAAGGGATAACAAACAAACACCGTTAAAATAATTATTCAAACACTTGTTACACATACGTTTGTTCATTGGTCCGTGTGTGTGTGTCTGTCTGTCTGTGAACAGAATATCTCAAAAACGAAAAGAGGTATGGCATTGAAACTTCATATATAAGTTTTGTGTACTATGTAGATGCGACAGCAAGCGTTTGAAGAAAATCGCATAACCGGAAGTAGGTGTTTACTCAGTTTTTTCTATTTTTTCAAAAACGGCAGTTGAATACTTCTAAAATGGGTTTCTTTTGTTTTTTTCTATTTTTTTTATTAACTCCTATTTTAAATAGAACACCGGGTATATTATTACATTTTTGAATACAGCTTAAAATTTTAGAGAAAATGTGTCTCTTGAACTAACGCTCTATTTTGTACCGTTTTTGTAGATTTTGCAATTTTTTAATATTTTTGACAAATGCTGAAAAATTCAAAATAAAATTTTTGGTTAATTATAAGATCACTGTAAAAGAAAGTTGTGTGAATGTATCACACCAGATTTTTATTTAAAGTTTTAATCTTATTTCAGTACATCTATTAATTCCTGTAATAGCTGCACCTTTCACTATGGAGCTGGTCGACCCCTTGCCGCAATTCTTACTCATTCTGATTCTTACAACTTCTTTTACAGGAAGGTATTTATCAGTTGTAATTGCTATGGTATTCTAGAAAGCAAAACATATAATTCGTCTATTTATTCGCCATAGTTAATTTCAAACCCCTGCTCTACTGGAGCAGTAAACCCTCTCCCAAATAAAGGAGCAGACTCGTTATTGCGATATGGTTGTTTGTGCTGTTTGCAATATATACGCGTGTTAAATCCGGAACTTCACCAAAAATATCTTCAAAAAGCGAAAACATGGCCATGTGCCCTGTTTTGCCACCTCTTCCTATTTTACAGTTATTACCCTGGTACATACATTTAATTCTTAACGACTTTGCTATTGCATTTTCTGAACACCATTTGAACCGATAATTTTTGTGTACAACTTCTTCCAACGAATCATTTTGAATAAATATGCAGTTTTAAGTCTTTTGCTCTTGCAATTTTTCGTCTAATCTAATTAATTTTGGCTACGAATTTTCACAGTATGTCGAAGATGGGAAAACCTGCAGAATCCGGAGTCAATTCCCCAGATATTATGAATATTAATTATTATTAACCATGTTTTTCTAGTAACCATAACCAAAATTATAAGGGAAGCGAGTAAAAGGAGGGGGAATTGGTCCCGAATTTTGCAGTTTAGCCCGAAGATGTTTCGCTTCATCGGTGGACATTGAATCAGTTTGGTTGTCGATTTCTTATGCCAACGTTTCGGAGCACATTAATTTTTGACGAGTAACCTAGAATGAGATGAAATAGTGAGTCGAAACATGTGAAGGCCTAATCCGTGAAGTAGACGATGATTATTTAAACTTACATTACAAACGTTGAGATTTTATTGTAGGTAAATAAAGTGGAGGCTGCAGATTACCTCTATTTCTTCATTACTTTCAACATTTTTCTAGTTGATTTCTAGCAAAATGTACTTCACAGATTCTGAAACCATCGGTGGAATGCTAGTTTGATTGTCACATATTACTGCGTTGCATTTTTTTGGAAAATATTTTAAAATAAATTCTTGTTCTGACCGATTTTTACATGCAAAGATGCAAGAGCCTGTCATTTTACTTAACGCTTAATAGTTCAATAATCAAATTTCACAGTACGTCATTTAATTGTCATTGCCATAGCAACCGTTTAGATTTCCATTTTAAATTACTGCAATCAAAAATTGACTCTCATCTAACTATATACAGGGAACTCTATATCTTTCCAAATACGATTCTTTTGGGTTTTGACTATCGTCCCCTTTTGTTTTCAAAAGCATGCGGGTTTGAGAAAGTTATTCCAAATTTATAAGTTATTTATCAATGCTCAAGGGATATTCGGTTACGAGCATATTTTTTTCAAAGTCATCGAAAATACAAAAACACGTATAAATGTTTCACCAAACAGCGAAACCATCAAAATTTGCTGTTATGTATGTTATTTACTAGTCTGCCTAAGATAGGTACCGTCGTTATATATTAAATAAAAAAAATTATCATTAAGGATATGAGAGAGCAAGGAGACTTGTCAACTTTAGCCATTAGTGACTCATAAAGAAGTGATTGCGTAATCATCTAAAATTTCGCTTTTGAAGTGATATCTGGTGCACGTTTATAAAGTTTGACTGAGGTCTCTGACATTAGCTTATGTATCCTCTCATGATTTACCATGTAATTTTCTGAAAAAACGTATAAAGTTCATTGTCAAGATACTTTAGATAAATTATTTTCGATAATTTAAACCTAATGAGCATCTAATCTTTGTTGCTATAAGATAATATCAGTTTTATCTAGAAGATATCAAATAATTAGTTTTTTTTGTGGCAGTAAGTATATAGAAACTGCAATTGAAGTGATCTGAACAGTTTAAAATCAGATAAAAAGTTTTCGAAAAGAAAGAAGAATTTAAATACAAACTTTATGTCTAACCCCAATATATTATTGCAGGAAGTCTATATCGACCATTTTACATTCATTAAAAATATTCATTGACAAATTTTTATTGTCATTAGCATTATATTTCATATACAAGTCACACAAGATAGAAAAAGGCTACAGTTTATCCTTCATAGCATTGCGTTTATCCCCAGAGGGATGTTCCACCCCCATGTTTTGCAGAGATTACTTCCCATACATTCGTACTCTACCGCTACATGTATTGTAGCTTTCTTAACTATCTTTCTTTATATTTCTGTCTTTTTGTTTTTTCTTTGAATTCCATAGGTAATGCCAAAACTTCTACAACTTTATCCCTCCATATTTTCTCTAGTCTCCTGTGTTTCCTTGACTTCCGTAGCTTGAATAGGTACGTTCTTAGGTCTATTTTGCATTTTATTGAATTTAATAATGTGTTTTCTCTCATTTCGTCAGTTACCTAGTGATTCATTGGAGTTCTGAACTTCAGTTGCATATATGATAGCTAACCTAATCACTGTTTTCTTATAGTTTTATCTTAATTTTTTATCGCGTTTATTTATTAGTGTGTGATTCGAAAACTAAATTCAATACTCTGAAGTAGCAAAATTAGACAAGAAATACTACTATATAAAACAATCCTGGGAAGTATTTGTACTTATGGATTCGTCATGGCAACTAAATAAAAGACAAACACAGGCTGCTATCCCTTGAATTGGAATATTGTAAAAGAAGCTGCCGGCTGTCAAGGCTCGACCACATCAGAAACGAGCGAATAAGTTAAACTAGTATGAGCAAGGAAGGAAAAATCTTAGAAATGATAGACATTCAACGTATAGATGACGACCAGTGGTCTAAGACAGTAGATCGCTCCATAACGAACGAAGAAAGAAGCTGGAACACCAACGTACAGGAAGCAATGGAATCAAGATGTCACCAAGAGGACGACTGATTTGAGAAGCAACCAGGACTGTAAAATGCTCGCTTATAGTAGAGAGTACGATCAAATATTATTTTCATCTACATAGTATGGCTATGGATTAGTTCTTAATTTATGAATGCAACTACATTTATACTTAAATATAAAACTTGACATTTCATTTTTAAGTGATTTATAGTTGCATTCATAAATTAGAAACTATTCCATAACCATACTAGATGAAAATAATTTTTGAATATACTATACGTACGTATAAGCGTAACAAATTTTGTGTTCAGTTTTTGTACGTTGTTTAATATGATGTTCACTATTATTGATTTTCTAGATGTGCACTTAGGTGTCTGAACGGGTTGTATACAAAACCACCGATGTTGATCGCCACCGATATGGATTTCCTCCGACTTCTGACAACTGTATTAAACACTATAGACAGGAACTACCACCGACTTGGGTTACTACCGACTTTTAAAGTTTGTAAGAAATATATGAATGTCACCGAACTAAAATACCACCGACTTGGTGTACAAACCGACGTGGATTACCACCGATGTGGATTTACATCCGACAGGAACTATCGCCGATGTGGACTACCACCGCGCGTTTACTTCCAACCGATACCGACAGTAGTTGCTGCAACACATCTTACACGAGCGACCGTGAAGTTGCAATCCTTCCTATTAAGGTGACTGTTTAGTAACTTCAGATTTCGTTTCTAACTGGTTCAGAATTTTTAAAACCGCCTTATGATAGACAACAAGCTATACTAAGTTATTTTCACAAAGCAACCACTAATAGAGCGATTTCTCCCATAGTAAGCTTGAATAAAAGTTTCAGCGCCCTACAACGGGTGGGCCAGAAACTATTTCAGCAAGGCGGCAAAATTTAAATACGCCATTACTACGATATTTTGTATTAATCAAGGATATGCCGTCAAACCAATACAAATTTTGCATATACATAATTTGCCTTCATCAGAATCTCGATTTTAAAGTTTTGAACCACATAAATTGGAATATGCAAAATCTTTATAGGTTCTGAAGTTTACAATAATTATGAAAAATTCAAACAAAATATTTGCGAATAACACATATATTTAAGTAATTCAAATAGCAATATTGTTTAATAGGTATTGTCAATCTTACAATAGTCGTGCTCAATTGCAATGTTGAACAACTTTTCTAACTAACTTTTTTTGATAAAACTAAGCCTACTATAATTTTAACATTTTTGCAGTATTTTTTTTGTCGCAGTAGGACACTGTTTTGCAGTAACATTATTTAAAAGCTATGAAAATAATTGCTTTAACGGTTAGGTAAATCGACCAAAATTTTAAATAGATCAAATAATAAATGAGAAAGATGCAGGGGTGTGTACGTGAAACGTTAAACACGCTGCAAATCAAACAAAACCACAACACCTCGAGTTATTTTGTGGGTAGTACAAAATTTAACGCAGCCGCCTGTTTATATAATATATAACGTTTTAATACTTTCCTTACTGGCCAAAATACGCCATACGCTAATCAAACAAGATCGCATTTCTTTTGAAAGAATTTAAATCTATGTACGAGTTAAAACATAATACTGACATTTTATTACAATATAAACAATTTACTGACGAAATATGAAGTCTTTCAGCAGCTACTGATAACAATTACTTCATAAAGATACTGCAGTTGCTACCAAATTATTAATAGGAACGATTGCAAGTTCGCGGTCGCTCGCGTAAGATGTGTTGCAGCAACTACCACATCGGCGATAGTTCATATCGGTAGTTGTTCCTGTCGGATGTAAATCCACATCGGTGGTAATCCAAGTCGGTTTGTACACCAAGTCGGTGGTATTTCAGTTTGGTGACATACCATATTTTTGTTACAAATTTTAAAAGTCGGTAGTAAACCAAGTCGGTGGTAGTTCATGTCGGATCTAAATCCACATCGGTTGTAATCCAAGTCGGTAGTAAAGCAAATCGGTAGTAGTTTATGTCGGTGGTCAATTAATGTCGGTTCCAAATCCACATCGGTGGCAATACATATCGGTGGTAGAGCGCACTCTCCGTCTGAACACTTTTACTTCTTCGAATTGATACGTCCCTATTTTAAAGCATTTAGTGGCAACTTGTAGTTTATATTGCGTTTCATACATTGTCTTTTGTTTTCATTTGTTCCTTATATCTCCATGACCTTACGAAATTATTTGAGTTTGATTTCTATTTATTTCACAAGCTTTTTGCTCAAAGCAATTCTAAAAAATTTGTTTCATTGAGATTTCCCTCAATGAAAAAAGACCTACAAGAACACTGTTGGTTAAGTTTTGTACATGGTTATTTGTGCATGACCAGTAGCTACAGGAATAAAGGGAAATAGGGTTAGTAAGTAGGATAGCTTAAATGGGTAATAGAATGAATACAAACTGATAATTTTGAGAATTTACACAGCCATTTATACAAAAAGTAGCTTCGTCTGTAAAAACTATTCTATGTAAAGCTTCCTCATTTTCATTTAATAAATTAAGTAGTGTTTCACAAAAATCATTCTTCTCTAAAGAGACTGAAAGGGTAGGTAGATGGGATCAAAATAAAGTTATTTTCTTAATAAACTTCTGACCAAAACCCAACTACAGCAAGTTAAAGTTGAATGGATTAACGAGCACTCTTTAAAAACTGAGGTAGTAATTTACGTTTTAAGTTCAAGCAGCGGATATTTAAGAATTAACTAAACAATGCTGAGTTAAAAATTAATGACAAATAAATAACGTAAATTTTATGGTTATTTAAATTTTTCTTTTAAATTCTTAAAGATTGGTGTTCACTGATGGAGAACCGCTGACTATTTAATAATAACTAAAAAACGGGTAGCAGTAGAAATTTGTTTGAGTGTTAATTTATTTAAACATCAAAATTAAGGTACATCAGCTATTAAGGAAGAACTTTTAGAAATGGTTGATGTTGATCCAACTAAAAGTCCACGCCAAATTTCCTACCAAAAGTTTCTCCATCCTTTATTTGGCGAAAATTGAGCAGCAATAGTTTCTACCGCTATCATCTGCAAAAGGTGCAAGGACTGACCCCAAGGATTGTCTGCGGCATCAGCAGTTTTGCAAATTGCTGCTAAATCGCACTAATAAGGAAGCAGAATTTTCAATACACGTACTGGTAACGGATGAATGCTGTTTTACTAGTAATGGTGTTCTCAACTTCCATCATTCTCACATACTGACTGATCAAAATCCGCAAGCGATTCGCCAGAGTAGGTTTCACAACACCTTAATAGGCTCTTACGAATTACCAACATGCCTTAATTGCCATTCTTATTTGCAGTTTTTACAAGAAGTTTTAGAGCTTCTCGAAGATGTTCCTTTGGATGTGCGCCGTACCATGTAGTTGAATGACGGCTGTCCTTCACATTTAAGTCATGCTGTACGAGATTACCTCGACACCATCTTTCCCCAAAGATGGATCGGTCGGAGTGAATTCATTTCATGGCGTTCACGTAGTCCAGATCTCAACCCAGTGGGATTTTTTCTTATGGGGTTTTATGAAAGAATTGGTATTGTATGCCACCGATGTTCATAAAATCGACGAATTGCGCCGTCGCATCAACGCTGCAACAGAGCAGTACGCCAACAATTTCCACGAGTATCGGAAAACTGGATTCGTCGAGCGCAGATGTGCGCTGAAATACAGGATGATCATTTCAAATACATTGTGTGAATGTTTTTGTTGTGGTGAATTGTTTTTAGCTTATTTAATAATAAAATTGTAATAATAAAATAATCACCTACAATTGTTGTACTTTTTTTGTTGTTTTAGTGTATTGGGTGAGGGGAGGGGCACTCAAGGTTTTATTTAAGATTTTGAAAAAAAATGTTTTTAACCCCTACGAAGAACGGGTATTCTGCTAGTTGAGTATAAATCGGTAACCGAAGTGCAGAGAAAATTTAGGTGCAATTTTAATATTCCACAACATGGTAGAATTCCTGTCCGCAACACTATTCTGAAGTGGGTGGAGAACTTTACTAACACAGGATGTGTTGAAGACAAATTTGCTGGTAGAACATGGTCACTATGGTCAGTACGTACCAGCACCATCCGGGGGGGTGACCGGGAGGACCCCCCCCCCTCCGGGCAGTACAAAATTCCCTTCCGGAAACATTACCACATCATATGTATGTTTTTACTTCCTTTTACAATAAAGGAAGTATTGGATTCACCCCAAAAATTCTAAATTGAGTTTTCAACAGATCATCACGTTTTAGAGTCTCCTGGGGCCAAAAAACATATTTTTTTCATTGGTCTGTCTGTCTGTGTGCGTGTGTGTTTGAACATAATATCTCAAAAACGAAAAGAGGTATGACGTTGAAACTTTATATATTAAGGTCACTAAATCACGTTAGCTACGCTAACACAGGTAGGGAAACACCATTTGACAGGTTTAAAAAACGAGTTTGTCAGTGTCAAATTTACCATAGGCGCTACTAGTAAGGTCATAAATAATTTTTCTTATTAGTAATATATCCTTCGAATGCGATGCCACAATCCTTTCTCTAGGTTGTAAGTTATGCAGATCATCGTTTTTAACAGCAATTTAAAATGTTTTTCGTCTACTGACCCTGAAACTTGAAGATCTGAAGAAATATTAAAGGTATTTTTTTACGATTACAGGTTATTTGCCTAAATTATGCCCTGAAGAGATGATTGTGATCTCGGATTCCCTAGTTCTCCCGACGAATTTTGTCAAAACGTATATATATAGCATTATGGTTTGTATTTGCTACGTTAAAGGTTGCCTGAACAACAGAATAAAAGGGTATACGCTGTTTCAAGTTCCTGAAGGTAATTTAAACTGCAATATTTAGCAATACTCTTTAATGAATTACTTATTGCAAATTAAGGACCAAGAAATAGCATGAAACGGCAGGAGTGGTTGAAAGAAATAAATAGATCACTAGACGACATGCATCATTTACGTGTACGTGAGGTGCCGAATTATTGGAATGCAGCGAGCGGTACAAAATATTTGCTGAAGCTTTATATTTGTGATAATTATTTCTAAAAAACTAAAGAGATAAAAGTTAATAAAAACCTTCAGCAACTTATACTCTTATTTTATTGTAACAGTTATTGTTAAAAATGCTTTTTATCTTAATTTATTAATTATTTAGGCTATGTTAATATGATTCAAATTGTTTATATGCTTGGTAATAAATTATTTAATAGTCGTCAAGAAGTATATAAATAATTTCAATCATATTAGCAATACCGTAAATAAAATACTAATTTATTTTCTGGGTTTAAATTTCCCGCGTTCCCATTTAGTTGCCGCACATCTCGGCAGATGGCGCAAAACGATGACAACTTTTATTGAGAAGTTTCCATTCTATCTGATTATATTTCCTATGAAATCAACGGTCTGCTGATTCGTGAGACAAACGTCAAAATGCATGTAAAATAACCGTTAAAGAAAATCGGTATTGCTCAGATGCTGTAAGGTGTTTTTTCTGCTTATTATAATTATGTGGATGTGCTTATTTACTTACTGGTTCATTGCTTTCCCTGTTGGTACAAGCATACGTACACATATTGTTAAAACGTCTTTCGACGTTATCCAACACCTGTTTTTCATACTCTCCATCCTCACAGTTTCTTTCTTTTAAGTTGTATTCAGTCATCGCTTTTCTAATCTATTATTTCAAAATTCTATTCGGCCTTCTCCTAGCTCTTCTTTGTGGTACCCTTCCCATTTTCGCTGTGCGCCTAGCATATTCAATGACAATTAATAAACCACAAAGACAAACTCTGGATAAAGTAGGAATATATGTATAATATTCGTCACAACCAGTACCTATGGTCAAGTGTAGCAATGTCACGTGCAAGTGGTTTTGAAAACTTAAAAATTCTAATTTTACGTGATGGATAGTGCCATACATACACATTGTCTATAAAGAAGTTTTGTAAATTGCAAAATATTTTTCAATGGGTTCCATTAGTGGTTTGTTATTTACTGTGGTTTTATCAGCTCGACGATGATATTTAAATGGCAGTTGCTCTCAAGACAAATACGTGTTACAATAGTGATTTTTAAAAATGCAGCATCAGTGCAATAAGGACATATTGTTTTGAATTTACATAAGGGCTCACCTGAGAGAATATTCCAATGCCGAATAGTTTTCCAAACTTCTCTTGAAACTCGGCAACGAAAACCTATGTCAAGCCGTGACAGATATCGCCAGTCTCACTAACATAATATATTCTGACATCAAGAACATAACAGCAAAACCTGTGTCCTGGCTTTGAAGAAGGGCGAGTGTCACTCTGAAGAATGATAAGGCACTAAAAATCAGCAACACACACCTCGGAGCCTGTCATTTAGAGGAAAAGATCTATCAATCGATTAACACTGCCGTGGTGGAGGCAGATGACACAGTGCACTAACACGTTGACTTTCTCCACACTCTCTACCTTCCCGGACTCCTTCCAAATCGTCTGGCTTTGACGATCAATAAGGTGCAGGGACAGTGGCTAATCAGGTTGGGGTCGACTTGAGGGAAGACTGTTTTTTCTCGATCAACTTTATCTAGACTGTTTAGGGGTCAGTTTTCCAAACAACTTAGTGGTGCTCAAACCAGAAGGTAAAACATCCAATATTGTCTTCAAAGAAGTGCTGTTACCCTCTATTCCACGGGATTGACTTCTACTTCACAGATCGTTACATAATAGAATCTGGGGAAGGTCCGCCATATTAGTTCTTTTTACAAGTAGGGTCAAACCATTTTTAGGGCTTTTCGAAATTCACTCCTCCAAAGGATCTAAATGTGGTAGACCTGTTTTTGTAAAAATCTACAACGAGGAAACTACTACAGGCGGAAAACTGAAATTCGATATGTTAGTTCGTTTTACAAATCAGATCAAGTAAATGTCAAGGT
>OW679195.1:35261430-35301885 GCA_940337035.1 Agriotes lineatus | reverse complement strand
GCACAGAAGAACATCTAGAAGAATTAGAAAGAGAACTAGATGGTATCAAATGGGATATACTTGGGCTATGTGAAACCCGACTCCCAGGCGAAAAACTCACCACTTTAAAATCAAGACATATATTATACCAAAGAAATTCCGATATAAATAACAAAAACGGAAGCGTAGCATTTCTAATAAATAAGAAAATATCACATCTTGTTACAAAATACATCTCGATTTCAGAAAGGGTCATTTATATAGTAATCAGATTAAATGGCCGATATAACATGCAAATAGTTCACACATATGCCCCAACCAGTACTGCAGATGAGGAGGAAATAGAAAAATTATATGATGACATAGCATTTGCACAACAACAAGAAAAATCTCACTATAAAATCGTTACCGGAGATATCAACGCTAAGATAGGCCAAAAATCCCCAACCGATCCCAACGTCTATATCGGAAATCATGGACTTGGCTCACGAAATACTAGAGGAGATATATTGGCAAACTTTTGCAGCCGTCAAAAAATATTTTGTCTCAACACGTTCTACAAGAAACAAATCCAACGGAAGTGGACTTGGAGAAGTCCGGACGGAAATACTAAAAATGAAATAGATTACATTCTATCTAATAACCAATATGTATGCCGAGATATAAGTATACTAAACCAGTTAAATACAAGCAGTGATCACAGAGCTGTGAGAGGAACGTTTGTCTTCAATCTACGATCAGAAAGAAGGAAACTAATCCAAACAAAAATATATCCAACAACAAAAGAATTACAAAGAAGAAAACAAGATTACCAAAAAGAACTGAATGATAAGTTGCAAAATATGGAAACAAAAAACATAGACAAAATGAATGAGAGAATCACAGAGAGTATACAAACTGCCACAAAGAAAATATGCTCACAAAGAACTAAACAAAAAGAGTCAAAGTTAAGCCCAGATACCATTAAAATAATAGAACAAAGAAGAAAATGCGATAGAGACACCAAGGAATATAAAGAAATAAACAAGCAAGCGAAAAAACTAACTAGAAAAGACATTAGAAACTATAAAACTGAACAAATCACAAATGTTATTGAAGAAAATACGGGCATGAAAGTGTTAAGATCCAAACTATCACGAGGGAAAGGCAGTATACTTAAAATAAAGGATGAAAGAGGCACTATAGTTTCAACCAGAAAAGATATAGCACAAGCAGTCCAAAAATTCTACCAAAAACTATACTCCACAACAATGCCAGAACACCCCATCCAAAAGATAAAATATTAAACGTAGGTTCAGAAGACCTGCCAGAGGTAACTAAAAACGAAATTAAAACAGCATTACTTCAAATGAAAAATAAAAGAGCACCTGGCGAAGACCGTATCACAAGTGAAGTGGTGAAAATGGGAGGTGATACGCTTATATATGCCTTAAAAAACCTCTTAAACCGCTGCCTAATAGAAGGGAAGATACCACGTGCTTGGAAACATTCAGAAGTTGTTTTGTTGTTTAAGAAAGGAGAAAACACCAATATAGAAAATTACCGTCCCATTAGCCTTCTCTCCCACCTTTATAAGCTCTTTTCCAGAATTATAACCAATAGACTTACACAAAAATTGGATTCATACCAACCAAATGAACAGGCCGGGTTTCGAAAGGGCTTTAGTACAATAGATCATCTTCAGACAATCAGAATGCTCATAGAAAAGACTACAGAATACAACATTCCACTACATATTGCTTTTGTGGACTATCATAAAGTATTTGATACGATAGAAAAATGGTCATTTCTAACAGCTATGAACAACGCACGCATTGACTCTAGATATTCTATGATACTTAAGGATATATATGAGCACTCCACAATACACGTTAAGATTGACGACGACTTGAAAACAGATCTAATTAAATTGGAGAGAGGCGTACGTCAGGGTGATGTTATATCCCCTAAACTTTTCACTTTGGCTTTGGAGGATGTCTTCAAACACCTCAACTGGGAAAACTTTGGAATAAACATAGATGGCTATTTAAACCACCTCCGCTTCGCCTATGACGTGGTCATCTTTAGTGACGATCTAAAACAATTACAAACCATGTTAGAACAACTAAACAACGCCTCCCAACAAATTGGTCTAAACATAAACTATAACAAAACAAAAATTATAAGTAAAAACATGGAAGTCGTCAACATACAAAACCATCAAACAGAATTTGTCAATGAGTACGTCTATCTAGGACATACTATCACCCTTGGAAAAGAAAACCAATCTCTAGAGATCAAGAGAAGAATCGCTCTAACATGGGCCGCCTTTGGAAAATTACGGCATATACTTACAAGCAAAGATATTCCAATCAATTTAAAGAAAAAAGTTTATAACAGCTGCATCCTCCCTGTAACAACTTATGGAATGGAAACTGTAGCCTTCACGAAAAAACGTGCCGAACAGCTGAGAATATCACAGCGAGCCATGGAAAGAGCAATGCTGGGCGTAAGCTTACGGGACAGAATACTTAACATAGAAGTTCGACGTAGATCAGCGGTCACAGATGTTATAGAAAGGATTGCACACTTGAAATGGCAATGGGCGGGACATATCGCACGGCAGGACGTAGGCAGGTGGACATATAAAATTATGCAATGGAGACCACGACAAACAAAAAGGAGTGTCGGTAGGCCCCCAAAACGATGGGCCGATGACATTAAGCGAACCGCGGGAAAGAATTGGATTGGAGTAGCTCAGGACCGACAAGAATGGAAACTTATTGGAGAGGCCTATGTCCAGGAGTGGACCACTCTAGGCTGAAGAAGAAGAAGAATAAATAGCAACGTAATTTAACGATTCAAATTATTTAGCTAACCGGTTTTGTTTCCTTTTTGACGGCACAGGGCACTCGGATCTGCAATTGTTTGTTTGATGGCAAAATTTTTCTCGGCCTCCTGCACTATTTGGTGACGCCACGGGTGTAATTTCTTTCTGGAAAGTCTCTAGCTGGGCCATGATGCTGTAGACCTTTCGCGGCCTCCTACTGTTTCAAATCGAGTTCTATAGTAGATCTCGTACCTGGACAACACTTCTTAAGGACGCTAAGGCTGTAATTTCTTTCGGTGGTGCTTTCCGCTGCTGCTGTCTGGTTGTATGCCACAAGGAAGGCCCAATCTACACGCTGAACACTGTTATTTGCTTGCCGTTGCCTCACAACTCGCCGAAATATGGCCCGGAACTCGAACTCAAGTGGGCGAAACTTAAGAATCGCTTCCCTCTTGGATAGCACTTGTGAAAATTCGCACAAATGGATTCTACATACTGGTGATCAAATAAAACCAGCAATTGGCACAATTTAATAACTTTTAATGTAAATCATTAATTCAACTTTTGGAGCCAATCCTAAAAACAACTTCTGGCTTGGCTTCGCTAATAAACAATAATAATTGATCATCTAGTATCTTAGCAACATATTACAATTGTTTTCAAGTAGGTTTGTACAAGGTTTTTTTCTTAATAACTAAATTGTTTTTGCATAAATTTCATTTCTGGAATACACTACCCTCACTTTGTTTTGACACTTTATGTTTAATTAAACACTTGTCAACAAGTTTATTTAGCACTGCACTGTAGTCTTTCTTGTATTCTTCGGTTTCTTTTAATGCTCTTTGCATCTTATGTCTTCTTACACCGCTCTCTTACGCTTCAGCTGCATTACCGATTACTGGCATAAAGAAATTAACACTAAACGCTGCATAACACATTTCTACCGTATCGAAACACCTTTGTATCTAAGCAAATTTACAATCTTGTCTTGACGATACAATATTAACCCGTCAGTCATCATAAATTAGAAGCGTTTGCCATAACGGTCACAAATATTGAATAATAAGCTGAACGCAACCCTGTCGATACTGTTCTATTCAAATACTAACCTCTGTTTATCAAATTACAGTTATTGCTAATCATGTCTTGTATAATTATCCATGTTTAATCGTGACTTATTGATGCAATAAATAGAATACCAATTTTGGGCCTATTTGAATCTGTATTTCATGTTTGTACGTTATTAATGCAACCTGAATTGCTGTAAGCAATATATCATTACAATATATACGTATTTAGATAGCTAAGCTGTCAGTTTCAATAGCCTTGGAGAGAAACTAAACACGACATAGTTGGCCGAAGATACGCTCTTCACCAAATCAACTGAGAAAGTCAGCACCCCTACGCATTCTAAAGCTATTTATACTGTCTGATCCGGAGGGCGTGCTCTGAGCGGCCAATCAGGTGTCAACATCAATAGAGCGTAAATATTAGTGTGGGGAATGGGTCCCCCATCTTTGTTCAAAAGTTTATCTTGATTCTTAAAAATGGTCAAACTTTCAAAAGAATTTAGCTGCTTTGCTGAAGTTAACGTCTTTACATTTTTTAGGTTGGTTTCGTAATGCTGTGACCAGTTTCGTAAATATATTGGGCAATACTAGATTTTTCGAATCTGTTGAATCTAAAATGAGCTATAAGCTCTTAAATGAAGAACGCGCTTCGTATCTTCGGCCAACTTTGTTGTGTTTAGTTTCTCTCCAAGGCTATCAAAAATGGCAGCTTAGCTGTCGAAATACGTATTTAGCGATTGTTAAATTGTTAAATATTATTAACGAATTGTGATCAAATTCATACCACAGCTGCTGCAGCAGTGTTTTATTCAAGATGGCTAACTGGTCACAAGGAATGAACAGGTATCATAAGTTAAGTTCTACAGTTAAGAGTTTGCAAGCAGATATTACATTTCTAAAAGACTGTAAATCAATGGTGTTTTTCCAAATGTTATCAACATTAAAGTTAGTGCCAATTGTAAAATGAGTAATTCAGTCATTAAATTCGTTAAACGAAAGTGATTGGACATAGAAATTAAATCTGTATAGCAATAGAAGCAGACTTGAGTTGAAGATATAAGTATAAATTGCATTTGTCCCTCACATGCAATTTATCCGAAATCCAATTCCGAGATTGGAAGAATTTTCAAAGACATGTATTCGAAATTAATGATCATAAATTTCAACAAAAGGTTTTTATTCACAATTAAGCACTTGTAAAGTTATGCAGTGATTTGGATAAAAATGCCACATCGTTGCCGGCATTGAAAGTTCAGTTGCAACATTAAATGAACAGTCTAAATAATTCATTAGAAGAGCTTGCAAAATTAAAATTTTGTAAAACAGGAACAGGTGAAACCACCGAATCGATTAGAAAAGATCATTAACTTATTAAGGGATTACGTAACAAAGGATGTTTTTTACCTAAAGGCTAACGAAGGTAATACGATTGTTATTTTGAATAAGCAGGACTACTTTGACAGAGTGTATTGCCTAACAACGGACCCACAAAAAATTTTAAAAACTCCCCTAAGTAGCATGATTGTTCAAACACAGGATGTGGTGAAATCCTGTCTCACACTTATTACTCCAGCCCTTAGGTATAAGCTGACCCTTTCTAATCCAGTAATGCCAAAAATGTATTGTTTACCTAAGATACATAAACCACGTAAAACAACCTATTGCTTCTGGTATTAACTCACCGACTTACCTTTTAACTAAATGATTAACAAATGAATTTAGAAACTTGCCAAAACCACAAAATAATTTTTCTGTTGAAAACTAATTGAGAGTTTTCATTGCATGTCCCAGAATTGCTTTTAAATAGATGAAAAATTCTATGAACACCAGGAAGTAACAGCAATGGGAAACCGCCTTTCTCTTTTCGTTGCCAACCTTTTTATGTCATAATTCGAAACTGAATTTAAGATTAATGCAGCGTACTTCCCAAGGATGTTGTTCAGATATGTGGTCGATATTTTTGCTGGTTTTGATTTATATAAATGTAGTATTGATAATTTCTTGAATCAGTTAAATTCTAAATTTCCTAACATAAAATTTACATATGAAGTTGAAACGAAGAACAAGTAACATTTCTGGATACCTTAGTAATAAGAGACAAAAATAAGTTGGAATTCGATATTTATAGAAAATAAACCAATGTAAACAGATTCATACTGTTTTCAACACAAAATGGCTGCTCTAAATTTAAACCTTTTCTTTAAGCAAAGATCGGTATAACACCGAACTTCAGACTACAAAAACATCGTTGTATACAATGATTTCCCTTCTAAAATTATCGACAATTTGATTAGGAAACAAAAAACCAAATTGCACGTTCAAAATTCCACAACTCTGGTCAGTCTTAAAAGTCAAGGAGCCAACGAAAAGTACATCAAAACTTAGTTTCGCGTGTCTACAAAGGGCCGGGAAAAAATTTGTAAAGATTCAGGCTATAAAGTTGGTTATAGTTCAAACAACACTATTCGACATTTATTAGGGAATCCAAAAGACGAACTGAAGACTACAGAAATCTGGAATTTACGAAATGAAATGTTCCCATTGTGATTTTAAATATATTTATATTGGGCAAACACGTCATAACTTTAGTACTAGCCAAGAGCATCTAATGAGAAGAGGCGCAAGCTTATGGCTGTAAACGTATTGCTTGTTAATTGGGTTGCATACCACTTTTCTCGAATTAAAATGTGGAGAAAGCAAACGTTATTTTGGGTTTTCTACCTGAAACCAGCGGCACTAACCCTCAAGTGACTCGAGCGCGAAGATAAATTGCCCATGTTGCCAGATTTGTTGCCGCATTGTAAGAAGGTCGTACGGACCAGCAAACTACAAGGCCTTTTACAATCCAGATATTCGAATTTGTTAAAATCCGGAAAGGCATTTTTCCGAAATTAAGTAAGATTTCAATGAGATCGCCAATGCGCGCGCAAAATTCTTCGTTGTTGTAAAAAGCGTGTTTTAACAAGAACGATTTTATTGTTATTTTAAATTTATTAATCGGTATCATTCGAATATCCGGAGGTAATAAATTAAAAAACTTCGGTGCATGGTATAATGGCCCGTTTCGGCTATTATTGAGGCGCAGGTAATCAACGCAGATATTATTTTTATGTATGCTTGAATTTGGGGCAACCGCCGACGGAAATTCTAATCTAGCCGTGTTAATGAATTTCAGTTACAAAAATTCTGTAAATGTTCTTTTACAATTGTCTAAATAAGGAGATTTTTAGAACATGTAATTGGACAAAGGCAAATCTCTTTATTTGGACAACTGTAAAAGAACATTTACGGATTTTTGTTACAGCAATTCATTAACAGGGCTAAATTAAAGTTTCTAGAAGCCATTTAAATAGATATTAATTAGAATGGAAAAATATTCCACTTAAAAAACGCCTTACATGGAAAACCTAAAAATTATGCAAACATACTACTTTTCGGTAAATAATAAAAAATCTAAAGAAGTAATTAACATTTTATATTATTTTTCCCAATTATAAATCTTTAAAGTGTTCACATAAAAAATGAATTTTAATATTACACCTTTGTATGTGAAATTTTGAAAATATTTAAAAAATTTAAAATTTACTTTTTAGCTAAAGTTAAAAAATAGGTGTTTTCTGGCTTTGAGATTGTTCAGTTAGCTAAAAATAACACACTCTAAAAAATCTCAGAGTTTTTATTATTTACCGAAAAGTATTATGTTTGCATAATTTTTACGTTTTTTATGCAATGCGCTTTTTAGGAGAAATATTTTTCAATTCTAATTAATATATATTTAAATGGCTTCAAGAAACTATAATCTACCACTGTTAATGAATTACTGTTACAAAAATCCTGTAAATTTGGATTTGGATGTTGATTCTAAACAACTTTTCTTAATAACTTTCTGTCGTATTTGCTACATAAAAGGCACACTAATCTACAGAAAAATATGTTGAAAATTCGTCTTTAACCAAGGAGGGCTGAACGTCAAGACGTGAAAAATGAAATCCAGAATTTTTTACATTTTACAAGAGTCGTTTCACCTATCCGGGGAGACACTGTATATGAATTGTATTCGAAGAAATAAAACACAGGTTTTATGTTTCAAATATCAAATAACAATCTTTATTTATTTTGTTGTTTACAACCTAGCAATGTGTAACCAGATTACATGTAGGTAAACCCCCCAAGATATTTGATTTAGTTACGTGGGGTTATGTTTTAGAGAAGAAAAAACTATGGAGAACTATAAATTTAGTAAATAGTTATCCCTAGCTGCAAAAAACTTCTATCTTTTTAACAAAAATAATAACAACATTAAAATATAACAATATAAATCACACAACACAGGTAGCGGCAACGATTTTTTGAAGTGCGATCTTGCAGCTGTTGCAGAATTCTGAAATCAGAAAACAGAGCGAGCAGCGGAAACTTAAAACATGTAATACCTACAACGAACTAAAAAGTACTTTGCAAAGCAGCAGCATTGCATTACTTAATACTGTAAGCAGGCTTAATGCGATCTTAGCTTACAGTACCCTTAACACCCTGCAAAACAAAGTACTTATCGGTCCTTTTAATTACTTTAAAAGGGTCCAGATATGTAGGCTAAAGACTCTTTGTTTGCGTACTGTTACGCAAGAACACATTGTACAATTTGTCAAATCTTTGCTGATATAGCATTTTGCAACCTAGCAATGTGTAACCAGGTTACATGTAGGTAAACCACTACAGTATTGTAACACTAGTTATGGCAAGACTAATGTGTAAAAAATAAATATATTTAAAAACGAGGATATAGAAAGTATTTACCTACTCGTACATAGGCACCGAAAACACCATTTGCTTAAAAATCTAAAAATGTGTATTCTAAATATTATTTAAATGCTGTACCCGTTTGCTACTTGCACTTTTATATTGACCTGCTACTCGCAAGTCGCGAGATAACCACTTAAGTGTTTTATATAATTTACACATTATTAAATGATTTACGAAAAACATTTTATGTTCGTAGCACCCGTTATCGTCCTTGAACCATTCTGGTTTTAATGTTTTTATCTGATTTACACTTAACACTAACAACTTTTTCTTAAAATGTAATGAACTCTTGAAACTTAAAAAATATTTTGAAAATATTTGTAACACAACCGTTGCAACATGTGTTGTAATTTGTGTAGGTGTTTTCAAATATTTCACGCACTCATTTTTACTGTAATCTTTTTCTAATAAAAGTAGTTCACTTGCTGTGCTTAGTGGCTCTTTTGTACACATGAAACTTAAACAAGCTGCACAGTTATATTTTTTCAAAGTTTTATGTGCTACGTAACCAGCGACGTATACAATAGAACATTTCTCTAAAGTTGATTCTTCTATCGCGGGTTGGATGCATAATGAGTGTTCTTGATTTATACTGTCTGATACAGTTTCAAAGTTGTCATCATTAGCGGTAGTACGCTTAATTTCAACTACTGGCAGAGATGCCTCGTCAAACTGCAGTTGTTCTAAATCGATAAGATTGTCTCCATCAACTTCGCAATTTGAATTTTTAGGGGCTTTGAAAAGCCTTACGTACATATTAAATTGTAGAATTTGTCGAAACGATTTGGCTGTAGGATTCGAACAGTTTCCACCCTTACGCCGTGCAGTTGCAAAGAAATTTTCAATGGGGTCTTGATTTAATCTACTCGTCAATAGAAACTCATAACCTTCACTCTTCAGATCTCGCCACAGTTCTAAAACAGCTTCAATAGTCAACAAAAAACCCTTAAAACAGTAAATACCCTCCCTTTGTTTGTGATTCTTTGTATATGACCTCCAACTCTGTATCCAGTTCTTCGACTGAGTTAAAAAAAGTTCCAAATTTTCTCTTCTAATAGACAGGGCACATCGATAAGGGTTGGGGTCATTTAAAATTCTACTATTTAAAGTGTCAAACAGATTGTTCATTTTTAACAGAAACTCGGCTGCACGTTTTCATTGCTGCACTCATTGAATTGGAAAAAATTTGCGTAGCGTATTTCACCCTCATTTTTTGAAAACTGTTGGGATTAATATGAATGTCTGAAATTTTTATTGCGGCTCTAGCTGTAGTGGAAGATTAGTCAATTTGGTAAGTTTTGTCTACGTCATTCCACGAGATCATTTTATCCTCAACAAAAAAATCGTTAGCAATTAAATTATTTCTTACGCTTTTTATTAAGTGTGGAACATCATACATGGCAAAAATTTTTACGTCATGAATAAAAAAATATGGTCTATCTTCCGTTACTCCCAAATCCGCAAATGCAGCTCTGTTACTAGCTGCTTGATCACAAGTTGTAACTCGTACATGAAGACCTATCTTTTGCAATGCCTCAATATTTTTTACTATTAAATCAAGCAGAGCCTCGTGTTTAACGCTTGTTGCAGATAAATAGTAACTTATGGGAAGTTTCCAATTTTTAATAAGTCCCCTGACCATAAAAACTAATGCCTGAGTTGCAACTTTATCTTCCCGTCCGAGGTGACCTAAATCTTGAAATCCCTCAATGTTATCGTGGCGAAAGTTGTAGTCAACACCCTTCTTTATACTAATTTCGCCGAAGAGCAAAACACACTGCTTTTCGTCGGTTGTCATACATCGGACTTTATTCGCTAGCTTCTGAAGAAGCTCGGTTTCAGTCCCCGCAGATAATTGATTTATTCTTAACCAAGATTCTATCGTGGATTTGGAAGGCAATGAAAATTTTAAATTTACCCGCATAAAAAGATCAGGTTAGGTTTTCAGTCAGTTTTGACAGAAACTGACACAAAATCTAACCTGCTAACCTCGAATTTGACATAGACGTACAGTGCCGCCAACATGCTATTCATAACGAAACTCTAGCGAGTCGCCGGCGATCCGCTGGCGAACGACTATGAATACGGGCGCTAATGTCGCAGTGTTTTCACGCGAGCCCGATTCGTATTAATAATTTCAATTTAGTGAGTAGCCTTTGACGGACATTTCACCAAAACGTCAAAATGAAGTTTGCAAATCATATTCGTTCTAAAAACTCATAATAATTATGTTGGAAGCTCCAGTATTGAATTAATAGTGGAAATCGTTAAAAAGGTGTGCTGTCGAACACGCTAAAAGTCATCTACCGATATTGTTGAATAATCTTTCCAAATACCACACAAGGCAACATTTTTTAAGAGAAATTTTTTCGTCAGCATGCAAATTATTGCAAATTTCTCTCAACAAAAACTGCTCAAATTCCACTCGACCTGCGGTATCGCGAAATTTTTAACGCAGTTTTGGTTTCGAGAAATTTAAACGCAATATTTTGCATATGAACGAACAAAATTCTCAAAAAAATTTCACCTTGTGTGGTATTACCCTTGAAAATACTGTCTATCATTAATTATTGTACAATAGCACTCACCTGTAATAAAATAAGGTCTTCTTCCGAACCAGAATAGCGTGACGGTGAGAGATGTTCTTCAATTGGCAATTTTCCTCGGTTTGTAGTGTTCGTATACACTTTCGGAGCAATTTCTTTTTTTAACAAAATTTTCTCCGGGGACACAGGAACACATTGTTCAGTCAAGCCCTGGATACTGTGAAACAATAAGAAAGCCGACCTGCGATTAATTAATAAAATAAGCAATGGTAGTAAAAATCGCAGATCAACCCCCCTACCATTTATACACCACGGCAGCTCTGAAAAACTCTTACTTACTCACCGCGATGGCCGACTAGCTCAAATATCGGCGGCCTTAGATCGTAGGTTCAGATCATCAGCTATGTACCCTGGAATGTCTTCAAAAAAGGAAAGGAAAATGGAAATGGGCGCCAGAAATCAAAAGATTTCAAATAACAAGAAGAAAAATAAACTACAAGTGACTAGCGTTTAATTAATCATTAATAAAAGTTTTGAAGAGTCAGTAACCAATAATCAGGATAATTAAAATGTAAATAATGTAATAACACAATTGTGTATCTTAACTGAAGGTTTCGACACGCATAAAATTAAGAACCCCTTTCGGGTTATTATAATAATTTACCAAAACCACTCGTGGGATAAGCTTATCACAGTCATCTAATAAAACCTTCTGTTAGGCTATTGAAAATAAATAGGCGTGACTGTACCTTTTACAGAGGGTCGAAATACACATCAAAATAGCAACTTTAAAAACTGAGCGTAAAACTTTAAATATTAAAATAACAGGATGTATGAAATTGAACATTACGGGTTAATAATGGCAAAACGTATGAATTTAAATTTTAAATATTGACGGGTTTAAAATACACAGATGTAAATTTCTGGTATTGAAAATAAGTCGAAGTAATATAAATCTCGGAGTAGCACTAACTAACCTCGAAACGTAAGCTGGACGTGAACGGCAATAATCATTGTTGAAGTCGCTGGGGAAGCGCCGAAAATTGCTGCAATAGCATCTTCAAACGGCAGCAAATACGCCGGACCCAGCAGGTGTCGAAAATGCGATAAGACTTGGCCTCCGAGATAAACTCGTTGTTGAAACGGATAATTAAGATTAAGATTAAGAGCTAAGAAAGATATAATTAGTATGGAGATAATAAAACAGAAAAGCGCAATCGTACCTGATAACAATCAGCCCTTAGAAAATACACTGCTCGTTGAAATTGGTTGAGCGCACGTAATTCGACATAATTAAAAACAAGGCTTAGCCGCGCCGGTATCGGCGGGCTCAAGCGAAGACAGCAAAGTGCCCGGACGAAGAATTTCGTTTCCTCGAGGAAGGCTCGCACTCTGATAAGAGATAGCGCAGGTCAGAAAGGGCATTGCGCAAACGATAAGAACTTGATGCAGGTACAAAATGCGTTGGTTTGGAAAATTTACGAATTCGAAATGCAAAAGGAATTATAATTTAACTAAAAATATACAGGTTAAGCCTGAAATAATTGGATAAATGGCGAAACAATTAGGCAAAGCCAAAAAATTGTTTCACTCCCCACGGCCAAAAGAAATAAAAAGGTTTAAATATGAAAACATTAAAAAAATGTAGGAAACCAAAGAATTCGAGAATGAGATCGATGATGCCAACACCAAAAGCGAAACGCTATCGAAAAAATCCTCTTTCGAGAAGATAAGCCAAGGGAAACAACCCTTATAAATCGGCTCAAAAATAACTGGAGCACCACATAGGACACCGCCAAAAAATAGACGTTCTGTCTAAACCGGACAGAAGCCAAAAAACTGCTAAACACAGCAAAAACCGACTGCATCACATAGGACACAATCCACCTTCCTACAAACATCCGAAAAACTCACAAAAATCCGAAAAGCTCGTACCGCATCATCATCACTCACTCTAAATCTAAGATAACCCAATATCAAAAAAGTATGAAAGGGAAAAAATATCTTGAAAAAAATGAAACACAGTAAGTACTGCGAAAAAAGATTCGGGTGAAAACCCAGGAAAACATCCTAAAAACCATATGCCCGCCCCGAATTTAGGTAGAGACCCCAGAAGCCGGAAGGAACGACCGCACAACCACCAAACCCCGCTCGGGCATTCAGCCAGTCGTCGCAGCTAGATGGAAAAGGCGCGCCGATGACGGACTGAATGTGGCTCCCTCACTGAGTCGGATGGCAACACAATCGCTAGCCCCAACCCCCAGAAATCTCCACAAGGCCGAAAAAACCAACCCAAATAACAATAAAATAAAAAACCCCAAACAAGTATAAACTCGTCTCGAAAAAAAAATCACATAAAAAACAACATAGCTAACAAGCCATGAACAACGATCTGAAAATAAAATCGGTTAAAGTCTTAAGCGAACACAAGCACGGATGGGGAAAGCACTCTTAAAAAATATCCCAAAATATGGAGAGAAACGACCCCAACTGCTAGCGTTGCTTAGAGAGAGAACAAGATGACGTTGCTCCTCAATAGTGACCTTCCCTGCATGCCCAACCTACCACCCTAAACGCTACAAAGGGGAAGAACTAGATAATGACGTTCCCAAACAGTGACCTTCCCTGCATGCCCAACCTACCACCCTATGCAAGAAACAAAAAGCACTAAGAAAACAAGTTTTTAAAAGGGACACTGTAGGTGTTTCCACGGTCACAATATCCTATAATACCATAGTCCAAATCCAAATAAGCGAAGCGCTTTTGAAAAAATCCTCAAATGAGACGGAAGTAATGGTAAGTAAAAAGGAAAGTGAAAAGCACTAGAATGCAAGATCCATAGGGAACATACCCTACAGCAACTTTTAAAAACAGAAGAAAAAACAGGACATAAGGAAAAGAGAAAAGGAAAGAGAGGAAAAGAACCAAAAAACCAGAGTTTGGAAAAACTCACGCTGCCACACCCACTCATCCAAGCTTCGACTGGCTAGGTCTACTATTCCATGCCTTGACCCGGGTTTACGGAGACATGGACACGCTTAAAGACGAGGAAACACAAGAAAGCAAACCGCCTTCAATCGCAAAGAAAAAAAATCCGCACCCAAAATATGTGCGTAAAAAAGACGCAAAAAAATTGCATAAAACAATGCATAACCAGATGCAATAGCGCATCAAAATCGACGGAAAAATATCTCCTGTCACGTCTGACAAAAGAAAAACCTGCACCACATCGGACACAGAAAAAAATATAGACACCCTGTTTACGCCGAACAGGGGCCTAAAACGAGGACTGCCTCACATCGGACGCAGCCAACAAAAACCCCGCATTCAAAATCGCATCCAAAAGGAAATGCATAAACGCATTCAAAAAGGAAATGCATAAACGCATTCAAAAAAGAAAAGCCAGAGAAAGAACGACCCGGAAACAACCCGTCGAGACCCTGAGTAAATACAAGTACGGCAAGGCAAGTAAATAAAAATTCCCAAAAATGGAGTAAACTACACCAAACCGCACAAGTAATTCACGCAGGCCCTCGACCCACCGATAAGCAACCAAAGGAAGGATAAGGAAAAAACCAAACATACTACACTACCAAAGCACACACGCAACCAATCAAAGAAACCATTCAGAAACCTCACTCACCAAAGCATACCCTTTCAACAAAGTCCATCACACTACCTATAAACATACCGCTAAACCAATCATTCGTCAAGAAAGATGAGGGAAGAAAAGTCAATAAGCAACCGACGAAAGGATAAGTAAAGAAAGGAAAAGAAAAGAAAGTCAAATATAAATACGTGCACTGCAACAAGATGTGAAAATTACAAAAGTGAATAGAAAAATGAATACAAAATTAAATATTGATAAATAAAGACATCCAGGTAAACACAGCTGATGTAACTACCAAAATCGAGCCCCATAGCGTTGGTCGCGCCAGTGAAACAATAAGAAAGCCGACCTGCGATTAATTAATAAAATAAGCAATGGTAGTAAAAATCGCAGATCAACCCCCCTACCATTTATACACCACGGCAGCTCTGAAAAACTCTTACTTACTCACCGCGATGGCCGACTAGCTCAAATATCGGCGGCCTTAGATCGTAGGTTCAGATCATCAGCTATGTACCCTGGAATGTCTTCAAAAAAGGAAAGGAAAATGGAAATGGGCGCCAGAAATCAAAAGATTTCAAATAACAAGAAGAAAAATAAACTACAAGTGACTAGCGTTTAATTAATCATTAATAAAAGTTTTGAAGAGTCAGTAACCAATAATCAGGATAATTAAAATGTAAATAATGTAATAACACAATTGTGTATCTTAACTGAAGGTTTCGACACGCATAAAATTAAGAACCCCTTTCGGGTTATTATAATAATTTACCAAAACCACTCGTGGGATAAGCTTATCACAGTCATCTAATAAAACCTTCTGTTAGGCTATTGAAAATAAATAGGCGTGACTGTACCTTTTACAGAGGGTCGAAATACACATCAAAATAGCAACTTTAAAAACTGAGCGTAAAACTTTAAATATTAAAATAACAGGATGTATGAAATTGAACATTACGGGTTAATAATGGCAAAACGTATGAATTTAAATTTTAAATATTGACGGGTTTAAAATACACAGATGTAAATTTCTGGTATTGAAAATAAGTCGAAGTAATATAAATCTCGGAGTAGCACTAACTAACCTCGAAACGTAAGCTGGACGTGAACGGCAATAATCATTGTTGAAGTCGCTGGGGAAGCGCCGAAAATTGCTGCAATAGCATCTTCAAACGGCAGCAAATACGCCGGACCCAGCAGGTGTCGAAAATGCGATAAGACTTGGCCTCCGAGATAAACTCGTTGTTGAAACGGATAATTAAGATTAAGATTAAGAGCTAAGAAAGATATAATTAGTATGGAGATAATAAAACAGAAAAGCGCAATCGTACCTGATAACAATCAGCCCTTAGAAAATACACTGCTCGTTGAAATTGGTTGAGCGCACGTAATTCGACATAATTAAAAACAAGGCTTAGCCGCGCCGGTATCGGCGGGCTCAAGCGAAGACAGCAAAGTGCCCGGACGAAGAATTTCGTTTCCTCGAGGAAGGCTCGCACTCTGATAAGAGATAGCGCAGGTCAGAAAGGGCATTGCGCAAACGATAAGAACTTGATGCAGGTACAAAATGCGTTGGTTTGGAAAATTTACGAATTCGAAATGCAAAAGGAATTATAATTTAACTAAAAATATACAGGTTAAGCCTGAAATAATTGGATAAATGGCGAAACAATTAGGCAAAGCCAAAAAATTGTTTCAACTGGTAACCTTATTCGTTTTGTAATGCAACGGAATTGCATCAAAAACTAATTTATTTTTTAATGAATTCATAAAATGGTGTTCACTAAAATGCACGGCACAAATTCGCTTTTCACGTAATTGTTCAGAAGAGAGTTTATAAAGATTCAGATTTCCACAATTAGTTAACCACTTCCCACGTCTGCAGGTATCTTTCGGAAAACGAAAGAAACTTAAATCGCAGTCTTGTTTGCGATTTCGCAAACAACCAAAATAGGCACATGTTAAAGGAGCCATTGAAAATGTATTATTATGACTTGCGTCGCACCAATTATTAAACCGAAGAATACTTAAAACACAATCTCAATACGTAAATACGTTGAATACAGGATTTAAATCCAAATCTTACTAAACTGTAAGGTACTGTACCATCAGCTAGCTTGTTCTGAACTAAACTAAAATCAAATTACTTGTCCTAATTTCCTAATTAATTTTGTTGTAAAGATCACATGTTTCTTTACCAACTATAAAGTTTGAAGTATTTATGGCTAACCCAAAAGCAAAGAACAGAGTACCTATTTTAGCCAGAAGTACAATTTGTCTCGGTTCTCGTATTTATTTATAGATATTGACCTACCCGTTCTAGCGAGTTACAGCTAATAAATAAAGAAAATAAAGCATTTATTTTCGCTAGAGATTATATAATGTTAGTCACATAAAATATTTAAAACGACCATCTAACGAATTTAATGCTTTTATAAGTATTTTGATAAAACAATTTCCCACATTTTATGAAAATTATAAATTATGTAACAGTGTAACTGTAAATATACAAAAAGAATGTATAACAATTATGAAAGATTTTAGAAATTTAACCTGCGAAACTCATTTACATTATGTCATTTCTCTTTTTATTAAAATTATGATTAACAGCATTCACAAAAATATAATTCAAAAGGTACATTATAATAATTCTAAAAATAAACTTCCAATTTTGTCATCTCAATAAGGCAGGCTACAGTGAAATGAATGCTTCATTTTACGATGTTCCACAGATTTTATTCGAGATATTATTAACTAAAAATAAATTTTAATTGTACAGAATAACTTTCCTATAGTAGTCTTGCACGTGTGGCGGCGCGGCAAACACGATCGTTGACAAAGAAAACAAAATACACCGTTCATTTTGCATGGAAAGTGCCGCCTTTAAAATAATCGTCTAGCGGTCATATTTATTTAGCAGTGCCTCGATTTTTTTGCTGAATATCAAATTGATATCATACGAACTCTAGCTCCAGTATATCTGATTTGAAAATAATGATAAATGATGTAGATAGGGGAGGTTTTTTGGAATTACCTAAATAAAAATATAATGCTGTTATAATATTTAAGATCATTTAGTAGCTTATTTGTGTATAATGACGTTTCTTTTACGCACAGTAGTAAAGGGCCATAAATAACTCGACCATTAGCTTTAAGAGCCGTTGGGTTGGATGTCTTTTGTTGTAGGACGGGTTAAATCTAGGCCAGATTTGCCAATGGTCCGTTTCCTGTTTTAAGTGACACTTGTGAAATGTGTTAGATTTTAAGAAGCTGTAAACAAACGGTGGAGGTCGGCTCAGGGAGCAATTGAAATAATAAATGTTTTATTGATTTTACGGTGTTTTTTAATTTCTCACAATTAAAAACATTTTTCGAAATTATGCACGCAATTATGAAACTACAGTAAACTAGAGCTGATATTTACTTGATCACTCGATATACTATAATCAAAGAGCACTCAATGCTCTTTGCTACAATGCTGACAAAACTAATATAGCTGATTTTGTGAGGCCTGTGAAATCTGACACTTTATGTGGGTGAGCGCCCGACTCTGTTTTGGCTAAGAGACAATGGGAAATTTTGTCTGCGTTTTGTAACCCAAGTTACTTTCGTTCGAAGGTTGTGTTAACCTTGGCAACACCGCACTTTAGTTTAAACCAACGAATTCTAGAATTATGGTTTTGCTCTGAGCTGTTTTAACTGGGATCCCCTCCTTCAGAGGGATAAGACCTGGGAGCCTAGCGGGCGGGAGATTTTAAGCTATACGCTAATACTGCTCAGCGCTGAGTCTCTTCTCATTATATGCTCTTTGGTACTAGGTTATAAGAGCTTATAGCTCATCGTAGATTCAAGAAAGAGAAGTTTTGAAATGAGTATCACCTCTGCTACCTTCCATTGCATAGGTACATATCGTAAGCAAAACGCTGCATTGATCAGGTGCATTAGTTTAACAATCCCTTTTCTTGGGAGCTCTTTCAAAATTTGTCCAGTTACAGGATCAAATCATCTAACTTGTTGGCTCAGCGTATTCCATCGTTTTCTGGCTCTTCTTTTCTCAATAATCATGTTTTTTATCTTTTTCAGACAGTTTATACCAATTTTCTTTTAGTAGTGATAATCGTTGATCCTCAGCAGATGTGATTTGCACTGAAATCTCTTCCAATTATGAAGTGATCTCCAATTGAAAAAGCCTGAGATAATCATTTTTTCCAATGTACCGATGGAGCCACAATTATACGGAAGTGGCCATAATTATATATAACAGCAATAAGATAACATAAACAACAAAATAGAATGCTTGAGTAAGAAAGAGATGACCATACGATAAAATTATTTTAGTAGGCATATTTAGTTGACTTATGTCATAATTAAAATAAGCGTCATGCCTACTCGAATATTTACTACTATGTTTATCTCTTTCTTACTCAAGCAATACGTGTTATTTTCTTATTCATGTTATCTCATTGCTGTTATATATAATTGTGGCCTCATCGGTATATAACAGCAATAAGATAACATGAACAAGAAAATATCACGTATTGCTTGAGTAAGAAAGAGATAAACATAGTAGTAAATATTCGAGTAGGCCTGACGCTTATTTTAATTATGTCAGATGTCAACCAAGTATGCCTACTAATAGCTATTTATGCAACAAGTGCTAAAAGTCGACATTTATGACGAGACATGAAAATTATGAAACGACGCCGAAGGCTGAGTTTCATAACATGTCTCGTGCATAAGCGACTTTTAGCACGCGTTGCATACAATATTTTATCTACGACCTTAATTTTACCGTTATTAATTCATAAATATCGATTTAACAAAGGTTTGCATCTGCGACACTTTTAATTTATGTCATAATAAACAGTTGGCCACGCCGCGCGGGCGATTGTTTACCACGCCAGTACTGTCAAGGTGAGTTACGAAATGTAATTATTGATACTCCACATATGACTGTATTCATTACATAATGCTTTAATTATTTCAAAAACACTTTATCTGTAACGCAAGAAGCAACTAGAATAACTTTACAACTTCACTTCCAGTTCGAAATTGTAGTTTTATAACCTGACTTCACTTTTAGCTCATGTGCTAAAAGTAAACAGCTGATTTCTTTAACCACGGTAAACTATAAAACGTCACTTCTAGTGAAACAAGCTAGCGCTAAAATGCCTACTTTTAGTAGTGGTCGTAGATAATAGTTATTTATGTACCTAGAGCGAAAAATGATGCATTAGGCGTGAGTTCGAAAGTTTCGGGCCGAGCGAAGCGAGGTCCGAAAGAACTCGAACGAACGTCTAATGCATTTTTCGCTCGTGTTGCATACAAAATTTTTCCTACGACTGTAAAATTTTCGAAAATAGATTTAAACTGGTGTTTTTGCCATTTCTAAAATTTCCAGCGACGCGACGTGCAAATTTTTACATCAGAATTGGATATTTTATCGCCCATTTCTTATTTTTCTTGGCACTTAAACACCGACAATACACAAAGTAAAGCACAAGTAACTTTAAATCGCGAAAAAAAGGTTTAAATCAAATTCACAGTGACAGCTGTCAACTTTGACGTTTTCAAATAGCTGACCACTAGCCGACTTAGGTATATAATCATGAAAGCTTATATAAAATTTATGTATGTTGCTATGTATTACGATTCACGATTATATACTTACGTATGACGGCTGCCGCGATGAACTAATTCAAAACAATCAATTTTTGACGTACGTCAACAAGGCGGAAAGCTTGATTTTAGAAGCAGTCGTAGGAAAAATAATTTTTTCGTATGGTCATCTCTTTCTTACTCAAGCCTTCTATTTTGTTGTTCATGTTATCTCATTGCTGTTATATATAATTATGGCCCCATCAGTGTATCTTGGTCAGCAGTATATTGCAGTTATTATAAAGTTCTTAGTTTTCATAAGAATTGTCACAGTTGTTGCTTGTATCTCACTGATTTCTTCAAATAGTTCTAGTTCATGGTTAGAGTAGCTAATTGACATTCCAGGCTGGTCTTCTAGTATATGAGGTAATATTTATTTCATTCTTTTTTAGCCACTGCCTTTAGATTTCTTGCTTATCAAGTTTTATAAGAATTATTTGCAATGTTTTGTTTATTGCATCCAGTTTTGTTTCATCTTTCGTGTCTTCTTGTGGCTTGTCTTTTGCTGCTTTTGTGTAATAGCTACATTCTGGGATTTGCTGTGGTGTTAACTGAGCATGCGGTAGCATGGAGAAATTCTGTATCGTTTTTTCTAATTCTGCCGTTTGCTATTCCATACTTGTTTTTTTCTTTTGGTTGCTTTTTGTCCTTTCTTGTAGAGTTTCTTCTATACGGTTTTGCAGTTCTTCTTCTCACAACCCTGGTAGTTTGCCGGGTTCGCTTTGCCCCAGTTAGCGCACTTAGCCTTTTCAACTCTTGTTGCCCTGCAATTTGCGGTTACACGTTTTCTTGCGCATTTTACTCATCTTGGTTATCTATTGCAATACGATTGGGTATGCCCATACGCCTGACACTTTTTTCACTGTGGGATAAGGGCTATCTTCTTGTGTAGAGGTTCAATTTTAACCTTGAACCTTACGATTGCTGTAATTGTAAATACCTTCTTGCTATCTTCAGATTTGTCAAAAGCTAGCGTTGTTTTTTTAATCTTTTTTCGTGCTTGTAACTTTTTGTACCGTAAAGGCTCTTTTTCCAGATCCTCACCAATCATGGGCAATAAACTTTCTGATCGAATTTTATTGTTCTTTCACTTATTGGTTTTATGGTGAATATTAAGTTGGCAGTGCTTATCCCAGGTCTGAACGCACACTGTGCCTCATCTAATCTTGTCTCCATCTGTTTTCTCATATATTTTCCCAGTACACTCAACAGTGATATACCATGAGAGTTACCACATTTACGGCTATCACTGTCCTTGAAAATTTGTAAAATCACTGCCAACTCCCAGTCTTCTGGTATTCTTTTTAATGCATTGTTAAGTTCTTCTTCCGTTATTTTTTCTTGTATATTGCCTCACTCGCTAATTGGTCTGTTACTCATATTTGGGTTTCTGTTAACCTCCTCGCTGCCTGTCCCTCTCTCTTCCACTTCTAACAATTCTTTAAAATAATTCTCCCATCCCATTATTATATTCCTTACCTCTGCACAGCGGGTCGCTTTTAGAAATTTCTGGCCAAAAGTAGGAATGATTGAATTTTAACGACTTGCAGGAAATATCTAAATTACTGCGTAATTAGTAAGAATAAAGGCCATTATTGAAGAGAGAAATAATCATAAACCCTATACCTGGCCAATTTTCACTCTGCAACCCTTAGAACGAAGACGTGTGTAAGTCTGTAGTTGTACAGCGAAATTTTAGTGTTCTTGTGATTGTGATTTTTTAGACTTTAAGTTAAAAATTAGCAATGTCTGACAGAGAACACAGTAAGGGTTATATTTTAGATAAATATTTCACTTTATATAGTAATATATGGCTTGTGACTTAAAGCATAACATAAAAAAGGGGTATTGGGCGCCGCGCCGTGAAAAACAGCTAAATTTAACTTTATTTTTTTATTTAAATTTTACTTTGGCCAACTCCGACTTTGTTAAAATAATATCTGTGTATATTAAAGTGTGGACTTTAATGTTCCACAACTTTTAGCTGCGCTTAGCTGCGCTTTTTTAAACCATGACATTTTAAACATAATGGTGCAGTGAAAAACCTCGCTTTTTAAGGAGTAATTGATACTCCCAACGATTGATCCAATTTAATTCATAAAGTGATTTACTTTTTACTATTTAAAAGTGTAATTTATACTTATAAGATAGACTGCGGAATTTTAGACAAATGCCGATTTTATTTGTTAATAAATATTGATATAGGACTGATATAGGACAGAAGTACCATCAGGTACACAAACATCAATTGAAACCCCAATTTCATCTGATGTTGATGAATTTAGAACATACATGTTTGAAAGTGACTCTAGTAACTCAGAAAGTGACTATGAAACTGATTATTAATTAACAACAAAAAAATTTATAAAATAATATCATTTTGGTTTAGATTTTGTAAATAACATATTTTTTGTTATTAAGTTGTATTGTTTTTTTAGTTTTTGGTAGCATATATTTATTCGTTTTTGCGAAAAACGTCCCGAATAAATCCATAAGTTTACAAACAGAATTTTGTGGTTTCTGAATTTTTTTACTTTTTATTTACTTTCAACCCCCTTAAAACCACTTTATTCATCAAGACAATGTTTTTACTATTTTTATGTTAATTGACAGACTGAATACAATATGAATACTAAATTTCAGATTTTAATTCTAATATTTTGATTTCAACCCCCATAAAACCACCCTACGATATCCAGGCAATTTTTTCACTATTTTTACGTTAATTATCAGGCTGAGTTCTCTGCGAATTATTTTTTTCAAAATTTTACAAATTTTTTTATAAATAGTTACCCCAATTTTTCAATGTGATTTTTCTCATTATTTTTTCTAAAATCGCCACCTAATTTTGGACCAGTTTCATAAGTTTCAAAGTTTTGGCCAAAAATTGTTTATTTCGACCCACTGTGCTCTGTATTAGGTTACCCATTTTATCTTGCAGTCTTCTTTCTTTTTTTTCACTGATCGATAATAGTATATTATGGGACAAGTGGTTGAAATAAAATTTCAACGTTGAGAGTGGTTTTTTTCAACGAGCGAAGCGAGTTGAAAAAAGTAACTCCAGACTTTGAAATTTTATCAGCCACGAATTACATATACTATTTTTTCTACGGATTTTCACTTATTTTAACAAGTTAATGCACTTTAGAAAAAAATAAACATAAAGTGACATTTCTCTTGTCACCAATTGAATGTCAAACAGTTTGAAATCCCGGTAGTCCGAGCATTTCAATCTCTAGTGGTTGAAATGCAATTTCAACCACCGGAATCAATGTCAGAATGACTGATTTCAATGTCATAAGTAGAAAAAATACTTTTGACTATTCAACACTACAACATATAAGCCAATCATATTACATACATTTGCTTTTTTCAACCAATAACAACAGTATATCGCTGAATATTGAGCACCATGCAAAATATCCAAAAAACAATGTACCTACTCAAAAACTAAGTGGCTTTGTTGCGAAATATCGCTTAGCAACGATGTTTTGTCCTTAGTGTATTGCTAGGTTACGTAAAACTAAACACCAACAAACTGTGTAAACAAAGTTTGGCTTGCGTTATAAAATTTTAAATGTTGTGCTTTGGAAGTATTTCGCTGATTTTAATTGAGAATGTATAATTACATTAATTGTTGGATTATTTTTCAATAAAGTTAATCGTTATGTATCATGTGACTAAGTGTTTCTGTGTCTCCAGGCAATTATATACAGGGTGTAGAAATGCTTTACGCACCATAGGGATTTCAATGATAATTTTTTCATTTGAAAATATTTGCTTCCCTAATTATTTTAGAGCAAACTTGTATGGAGAAAAAATTCTGTATCCATTTATGCTAGCATTTGTCATTTTACATTTCGGAAAACCAAACATTTAAATAAATAAAATTACCATTTTTAGACAAATCAGTGGTGCCTTGAAATTATTGAAGCATCTCAAAGCATCAACAAATTAGTTTGCTATTTATTTGTTTGCATCTGTCAAATGTAGCAGCAGCCATGGCACTTATTGCACCTGATCTGCTTCCAGCATACCATCACTTCACAATTTGCAATGATTTTTGAAAAAATGAAAATTCTAGCTTCTTTCATTATTAGGTTTTCTGACGTAAAATGACAAAAATAATGGTATAAATGGATGCAGAATTGTTTGCTCTACAAAAAACCTATTTACAAGTTTGCTCTAAAATAATTAGGGAAGCAAATATTTTCAAATGAAAAAATTACCATTGAAAACCCTATGCTGCGTAAAGCATTTCTACACCCTGTATATGTAAATAAGGTAGGTACCTCTTGCACGTAATAAAAGTTTTTTGGCTACTGCGGTAAAAGACAATTACAGTTTAATCAAGAATTTAAACCGTGGGAGCTTGTTGCATCCACATAATGCAATGGTGACTTTTATTTTATTTTATTATGTTATATTCAATGAATTGCATGAGCATTTCAAAGGACAATTTAATGTTGCAGCTAGTTTTAAAATTTCTTACAGGTATTCATTTAGTTCATTTTATTGGGAGAGGAAAGAATAACAAAAGTTGTAACTAATTCTACAACCAAGACTGATTAAAAATTATTGTGGTAAAATTTATAAATAGATATAAATAAAAGGTTGCCTTATCTTGCCACACCTCTAAAACCATAATGTCTATAATTCCTTTTTAAGTCATTCTGGTTTGGAAGATATGTTTAGCAATCCCAAGGGGGGAAAGGGTAAATATTGCCCACTGTTTTTTATTTTGGCTACAATTTCTTTTTAGTATGAATTGGAATGTATGATTTTTTTAAATTGTCTGTTAGGAGCTTTACTGCAGCATCATTAGTTAGTTCTCAAATATTTTTGCTTTTCATCTTAAAAAAATTTAATTTTAGGGCAACCACTTTAATGTTTTTATTTATTACAAAAACTAAGATAATTTGTTCAAAATGTTTTTTAAAACATGTGCTAAAATACATATGGAAAATACTACTATTTTTACAAATTGCAATTCCAAAAGTTCGAGTGATTAAATGTAGTTATAATATTTCATCATCATAATCTTGTCTCTAAGGTGTCGAGGATGCTTTTCTCCCTTTCCACTGGTGGATTTGGAGAAGATGTGCCATTCTTTCCTATTTTTCGCCAGATTTCTGCCTTCAGTCCTTGTTTTTCCTCTTTTGTCTAGCAGGTCAACTATGCTTTGGGTCCATATTTGCCGGGGTTTTCTGCGTCTACTTTTGCCTTTGGATTTAGCTTCCTATATCTTCTTTGCCCACCTGTTGCTGTCCATGCTGTACATTTATCCGAACCATCTGAGTTTCTGCTCTTCCATCTTACTTAGCAGGTGTTGTTTTCTGATTTCTATGTTACGGAATTTATCGATTCTTCTGACCTCAATGATTCTTCGCAGGAATTTCATTTCGCATGCCTGGAGGCGGCTTTCTTGTTTTTCACTTACTACCCAGGTTTCACATGCAAACGTTAAAATTGGTACAAATATCGTATTGTAGACTGTGGTTTTAGTTTTTCGTGCTGATTCTTTTGTTGCTTAGGAAGCTTCTGTTCAGAGAGTAAAACATTCTTCCAGCTATTTGTATTCTGTTATTTATATCCTCTTCATTCGATCCTTGGTAATTTATGGTTTTTCATAGGTATTTGTAGTTGTTTACTTGTTTAATATTTTCTCCCTCTAGCTGAATGTTCAGTTTCTTCTTGGGTTGCTATTACCATGGTTTTCGTTTTTTCACTGTTAGTTTCTAGCCCATACTTTGTAGCTCCCTTGTTCCATATTGTTTTTGAGGTCTTTTTTTATTCTCTGCTAACAGTACTAGACCATCCGCAAAACCACACATTTCTATGCCAATTACTTCCATGTTGTGCCAGCCCACTTTGTATTTCTTCATTTCTTTAGTACTTTCTTTGATAATTTTGTCCATTACACATATGAAAAGAAGTGGGCTCAAGACTCTTTGTCTTACTCCTTCGTTGGTCGTGAATTGTTTCGAATTTATGTTGTTTATCCTAACTAGGTTAGTTGTGTTATTGTATACATATACTTTGTACTGCTTGAATTAATTCCACGTTTACTCCTTTTCTATTTAAACTTTTTCATATCTCTTCTTTTTTAACGTTGTCGAACGGTTTTTTCATGTCTACGAAACAGAGATAAGTACAGTTTTTTGTTTTTTACTATGGCTTTTCCACTATTTGCTGCAGCGTAAAGATGTGATCTTGTATTCCATGTCCTTTTCTAAACCCACTTTGTTGGTCTTTGAGCTGCGGTTCAATCGTTTCTCTAAGTCTTTTTTAGTATTGTTTCGTAGACTTTTGCGGCTACACTTAAGAGGGATATAGATTTGTAATTATCGTATAGTTTAGGGTCCCCTTTCTTATGTATAGGTAATACCCCTGCTCTTCTCCATTCCTCCGGTACTAACGGGTGTCCGCCGGCAAATTTCATTTTTAAACTTGAAATAAAATTTTTATTTCTTAAAATATGTTATTGAAAAAAAAATACAAAATAAACCTTAATCTTTGGGAAATTATTTGTGAAACAGCACATCCGTCAAATGACGCCCCTCACGTCGTATCACTTCTTCCAAACGAACTTGAAAATTTTGCATCACACTCGTAAGCATATAGCAGATGTAATCGCACGAATTTCTCGGGTGATGTTCTGCTTTAACACATCCAAAGTGGTGGTGCATTCTCGTAGACTTTTTATTTGAGATATCCCCACAAAAAAAGTGGGTGTCCAGTGGCAAATTTTCTACGAGAATGCACCACCCACTTTGGATGTGTTAAAGCAGAACATCACCCGAGAAATTCGTGCGATTACACCTGCTATGCTTACGCGTGTGATGCAAAATTTTCAAGTTCGTTTGGAAGAAGTGATACGACGTGAAGGGCGTCATTTGGCGGATGTGCTGTTTCACAAATAATTTCCCAAAGATTAAGGTTTATTTTGTATTTTTTTTCAATAACATATTTTAAGAAATAAAAATTTTATCTCAAGTTTAAAAATGAAATTTGCCGGCGGACACCCGTTATCTTCTCATGCCATGCTCTGTTATAAATGCTAGTTAGTACTTTTACCGCTGGGTCGCTCATGTATTTCAGCATTTTTGGGGATATTTCGACGCATTCTGCTGCCTTTCCTAATTTTAGGCTTCCTAGTATTTCTTTAACTTCTTCTTCTGTTATGAGATCTGTGTATTTCCTATGTTCGTCGTCCTCTTCCTCTCTATAGCTTTTTTGGGATTGGTGTGTTGTGTTACTGTTGTTCTCGTTATTTTGTGAGCATAATAGCTCTTCAAAGTACTCTTTTCGATTATGTATTTTTCCTCTAGGAGGGTTTCACCTGCCTTGCTTTTCATTTGTGTCAAAGTAGGTTCTTTTTTGTTTCTTAGGTTTTTAACCATTTGTGTGTCATATTTCAATAGTTTTAATTAAGTGTTTATATATTAAAGAAAATGTTTAATTAAGCGTGAGTAAATTTATTAGTATATCCAGTATGTTGTATTCACTATGTAACAGGGCATTTTTTAAGATATAATTGTGTGTCCAAATGGACACACAATGGTTAAATTTGGACACCCAGTAAGTCTTGAATTGGACAAGGTACAAATAAAAAATACACACTAAAATGCACAGAACAATAATTTATAATTTATAAAATAAACAACATTTACATTCAGAACACAAATAAAATATTAAACATAAATGTTAGGAAATATCAGTTTAAAAAAGTTAAACAAAAATATTAATAAATGCCTCCAGTTGTTCTAAAAAATTTTTTGGCGAAATCCCGCTGGGCATAAAGTTCCAAATCTGGTTCTCTAAATCTACGATCCTTTTTTTCAAAAATTCGGCCACAGCCTGACGAGGATCATAATATGCAGTGCAAATTCCTTTCAGTGGAATAAACAATTTGTAGTTCATAGGTACTTCCATTAGAGAAGTTCTATGTTTTGATTTTATTTTATTGTAATGCGATATGACCGCTTCTGTGGTCATAGAATGTGGCGATGTGATTAATATTGCACAAAATAGTATTTGGACAATACCTGTTGTGGTTTTTGCAACAATATTTTTTAGTTGGACACTATATTTACAGCCAACGTCTCTGGTGTCTAATTTTGGTAATTCACTAATAGTAGGTCAGTTATCACAAACGCTATCAGCAAAATTACTGACATTGTACTCTCCAAACAGTGTTTTTACTAGTTCTCGGGTAGAATTGATCAACTCTGTTGGGCAAGACACGTCCAACAGTGAATTCATAGTAGAGATGGTGGAGTCGTCCTTCATATTTAGTCGCACATTTAAAAAATCTGGTATGATACACTCACACAACTTCCTTTTACAGTGATCTTATAATTATCCAAAAATTTAATTTTTAATTTTTAAGAATTTCTCAAAAATTTTCGAAAATTACAAAAACGGTACAAAATAGGGCGTTAGTGCAAGAGGCAATTTTTTTCTAAAATACTAAGCTGAATTCAAAAATGCAATAATATACCGGTGTTCTATTTAAAATAGGAGTTGTATTATATGTAACCTCATTTACCTTGCGGTGTCGAGGCTGGTGCTTTATGCGCTGCCGTCTGGCGGTACAATGATCACCTTGCCACGGATTCGGGATACAGAGTTGGATCGCGCCTTTGGGGCTTGCGCAGCAACCATTGTATGAGGTGTGTGTATTGGTGATGTGTTGACCTTGTTACTCTATCTTTTAGGTCTGTGGTTCTGAGTAGAGCACAGTTAATTTGGTGCCCAACTGTGAATGGTCTCACCGAGCCCGATTCTAATCGCCAAGGCGGAAAAGTACCGAACCCCGCGGGATTCGAACCGAGGCCTTGTTTAATGCAAGTTTGGCGCTTACCCAACAGCGCCACGCTGCATCTTTAAAATAGGAGTTAATAAAAAATAGAAAAAAAAAACAAGAAACCCATTTTAGAAGTATTGAACTGGAAAATCTCTCTCACATCAATACACATTAAAAATGTAAAGTTTCAAAAAAATCGTTAGAGCAGTTTTTGAAAAAATCGAAAAATACCGAAAAATCACAAGAGTAAACACCTACTTCCGGTTATGCGATTTTCTTCAAAAGCTGTTGAAAACTCAACTTCGAATTTTTGGGGTGAATCCAATACTTCTTTTATTGTAAAAGAAAGTAAAAATTAATAAAAGCAGTGACGATTTTTTCTCTTACTGCCGACCATAATCGTCGATTTATGGTGACATACTTATTGGGAGTTTTTCGTTTGCCGTTTCCTGCATCCCCATTCTCAGAATCCTCTAGATTCTCAATTGATAACAATTTTTCTTCTTCGCCACCTGGATATGGCCGACCATGAATAATTTCCAATTTTCTAATGGCATTTTTTACGCTGATAATCTCTGGTAAAATAATATAGCTTTTTTGAAAATGTTTTTGCAAATCTTGCATTACAGAGCTTATGTCTGCGATTAAGCAGGCTCATAACGTTATAGTTATCACTATGAGAATCCGTTCGGTTAATGCTAGTAGCTTACAAAAAAACCTTTTACAGGTTGGACACCTAGTAGCAATTCCTTAAAAAATGCCCTGCTATGTAATAGTATCTTATTAACCCACTAATTATTTTTCCAAAAAAATGAAAGCAAAATGATGATGGGCAAAAAATGCCCCACCTTGGGTATGTATGTATACATTTTTTCTTGACATTTAGAGGGTTAAACGATGATAAAAAATATGAAGGAAGGAAATATGTTGAGTAAATACATCGTCTAATAATAATTTTATTCAAAATTACAGTTTTTTGCTTTGAAACTTTGTTTTCTATTACAGCAAAAAGCGAATAGGTTACGACAAAGGGCTCAGTCATGCCTGGTAGCCCCCGTTTCCACAGGAAGCCCTTGTTTTTGAAGTTATAAACTCTGAACCTTTGATTTTTAACCGACAGCACAGATACGTAGAAACTTTTCTGTGTTTACATCACGCAGAAAAATTGAGGGCTTGTCTCTAGTGGGTAATAGTTTTACCCAATTGGTATGATTTCTTTACTGTCACATTTACTCCCGCTTTTACCCTAAAGAATTGTTCCATTCCTTGTTTTAGACTTTCTTCGTTTATTTCAATTCCTTTGATTATTATATTGTCTTCTTAGCTTGTCCTCTAGCTTATGTGTTGTGCACCAGAGCTGCTGCTTTTTAAGTTTTCAATTCTCTTTTCGCTTCTCCAGCTTGCTTATTTTCTCTTTATTCTCCATGAAACCCGCCCTCAATTCTTTCCACAGCCCTCCAATTATCTTTTTTAGTTCCCCAATGTCCCCTTCTTCTTTGTATATACTGTTAACGTCTTCTTACTCCTGTTGATAATAGGTACTTTTAGGGTCTGCTACTCCTTCACTTTCTCTTTTTCTCTTCAAAGTACTTACTAACCGACCCTACACTACTTACTTTATCCCATCCCTTGCTCTTTTACTAGGATTTATGATTTTTCCCATTTTACATTATTCCCGCACAGTTTGGCAACGCCGCCCTTTCAGCGAATGCACGCACAGTCATACCAGCAGGGTTGCCATTAGTGGTGAAATTTCACCAAATGTGGTGAAAATAGCTTAAAATATTGACCCAGTGGTGAAGTGGTGATTTTACAGTAAAATATAGGGAAAAGTGGCGAATATTGATAATACCAGCATTTTTTAATTTTCGTATTTCGACACAGTAAGGTCAATGTTGCAAATATGCGATCGCAGCATTATTTTGAAAATATTTGCTAAAATATAATATGTCAGGAAGCAATTCAACGTTTGTTTATTCTTTGGGCACAGTTTGAATAATTAAATGTTAATGGTGAGAGATTATTTACTGCTAATATGCACCAATTCAGGGAATATCCTACCAAATTGTAGTTTATATAACATTAGCTGTCGTATTTGCATTTAGCATATGCTCATTATTAAAATTAAATATGCGATCAAGAAATCTGCAAGATAACGATTGGACAGATCGTAAAGCGTGGCGTCTAAGAAGCGAAAAGCGGCGATCGCCGTAGAGTCTCGCAAATATATATATATATATATATATATATATATATATATATATATGCTACTTACTCACTGCTTATTGTACGCACTTCTAAAGATCATAACCGGTCGCTTCGCGTTTTTGTGATGTGAGTGAATTTCTGTACTCTGTGTAGGTACTCTTAAATTGTATGTAAAAATGAGTGATTTTGGATCTAAATCAGGTTCGGAATATGAACATAATAACACACAAAAAGAGAAAAATGAAAAAAGAAAAATTATTCATAAATATCAGTGTGCATGGGAACAACAAGATCAATTTAAGTTGTGGTTACATCCAAGTAAAAAGGGGGTCACACACTTTTTTTGTAAATTTTGTGCTCAGGTTTATGTGTGGAAAAGCAGAATTGTTAAAACACATGAAAAGCAAGAAACATGTGAATCGGATGAAAAATCACCCACTTAAACAAACTTTGGTTTCAACGGTATCCTCGTCTTCACCAGCACTTGCAGCTGCCAAGAAAAGTGGTGAATTTCAGTTAGCTTTGTGTGGTGAAAAAATTTTGCAACGTCTGGCAACCCTGCATACCAGATTAGAGAATTCTTTCCTAGCTCTAGGGAGTTTTCATCCAGGTTTAATAATTTCTTATATTTGTTAAATGTATGTTTTCTGCGATTTCATTAATGATTATTATTTTATTATATCCAATACTTATTTGCCATTAAGATATATAATTTATGGGCGTCTATGTTAAATCTGATTATGATGTAAAAGTTCTTGGCATTGATTTAAACACTGGAAGTTCTATTGAATTTATGTGGATGGAAATCACCCTCTCAGAGTGCTGTCGAATGTGCAACGGCTTTTGATAACATGTTGCCTGAATTACTTAGTAATAGTATATTACATACCGAGGTGGGAAGTGTTTCATTACTGTCGAGAGATTAGGTAGTTTACCGAGACGCGTAGCGTCGAGGTTAACTTTATCTCGAGACAGGGATGAAACTTTCCACCGTGGTATGTATACTATTTTATTTGCAATCATCTAATTTTAAAGATAACTACAATTGAATTCTGAATAATAGATATCTTGATATAGCTAATATTTTTGTTACCATGAAAACAACCCACTCAATGTTTTGTTACCATGGAAACACCCCACTCTTCAGGTATGTAATATTTTTCGGGGTATGTAATAATTTCCTGGCTAGTTTCAAGTAATCATCTAGTTCCCAGCTGTTGTTATGTCATGAAATTGACACATTACAATGTGATTGCGAATAAATATAATAACATCATTATGTTAAGTGATACCTATCAATATAGATTTGCTTGTACATCCAAATAACTCTGTGATGGTCTGCCTTGAATCGCTGGGGTTTAGTCAAATTGTCACAAAGCCAACTAGAGTTACAGAGAATTCATCAACTTTGATCGATCCCATATTTACGTATTCCAATATCTTAAAAGACTGTATGATTCAGGAAGTGAGGAATGTACCTATCAGCTCGTAGCCTTATTTCCTGTCTGATGGAGGTAACACTTTTTAAAAATAAACAGAAATAACTTTCCGTGATTTTAAAGAGTTTGATGATAATTTATTTTTGTTAGATGTCCAGGCATCAAATTTAAATGACATTTACTTTATCAAGGATATTGAGGAAAAAGTGAGGTATCTTACAGATACAATAATTGATAATTTCAATATCCATGATCCAATAAAAACAGTCAGGGTAAACAAACCACCTGCGCCTTGCTTATCTTTTGCTTTTAAAGAAATCTTAAAAGAGAAACAGCAAGCTCTCACAAAATATAAACGAGACAAAAATGCTGAAAATTGTGAATGTTATAAAAATATTAGAAACTATGCACTGGCATCAATCAGGAGGGAAAAGACAGCATACTTGGCACATCTTGAGCAGTAGAATGATTCTAAAAAATTGTGACAATTATTTTTCTTGTTTTTGATCCAGGCAATATACCTTTAACTGTCATACACCACTACACTCACAATAAATTTAATCTTGATATAAATTTCTCATTAAGGGTTGTAACTATTGATGAAATGTCTGCAGCTATTTTTGAACTAAAATCTAATGCGAAGGGTATTGATGCCATTAGTCTGTTAATGCTAAAGATCAGCTTGCCAATTGTTCTTCCCCACCGAACTCATATTATCAATATATGTTTGGAAAGAGGTCTTTTTCCTAAATCGTCGAGGCAAGCTATTGTAATTCCTGTATCGAAGAAAAGCAAACGAGAGGAATTATCCGACCTAAGACCTATCAGTTTGCTTCCAATCCTATCTAAGGTTCTTGAAAATGTTGTTTATAAACAGTTGATATTTTACGCAGACTCCCATAAAATTATCCCTGATTGCCAGTCAGGTTTTAGGAAGCTACAGAGCACAACAACAGCACTGCTTAAATTACTGATAACATCTTTAGACGGTTGGATACAAAAATGTCTGTGGCTTTGGTTACCTTAGACCAGCGTTTCACAAACTGTAGACGTCGGCGGACTCCTAATTTCATGGATCCCCATACGATTTTATTGACCATAGACAGTGCATGACTTTTGTACCCTATGACCTTGAAAACAGTACTTTGCTGCTACATTAGGTGCAGGTACTAAAATTAAATAATATTTGAGAGCTCTATATTTATATTTTTAAAGCAAGGCTAGTACCTATTACAAACACAATACAGGTGTACAATAATTAATCTCTTTTAAATTTACACTAAATGGATTTTGTAAATCAGTCATTATTGGAAAAGGAAAATAATCCCTGAAGTTGCGTTTCAAAGGTTCCAAATGCTCAATAAAAATTTGGCTTGTTTCAAAAGAGAGTTCATCATCAGATGTTTCAAGAAAATTATTGAGCGTTAGAAAAGACCCGTATATTTGGTTACGCATTCGATGGGTCTACAACTCTATTTTTTTTATCATCTCTTGTACTCTGTGTTCAACCTTAAATATAATTACATTCGCCTCTTAGAGACTAAAATTTAACTCAATTAAATGTGTAAAACTGGGGCCTCAATGGGCGAGCGGTCCCGCCGCTCGCAGTCGAGGTCACAGTGGGAACTCGAGCGCTCGGTAGAGAGTTCGACTCCCGGTCGGGGCGCTTCAGTTCTCACTTAGTTTAAGGCATGATAGGTTAAGTGACGCCCGCACCCCCCTGATGTAATGCGAAAAGCGGTTCCAGGGGGGAACGGTAGAAGAGCTTAGGGGGAAAAAAAATGTGTAAAACTATCTGCTAGATATGCTATCAGTGCTAACCATGCAATATCATTAAAACGTCTGCCTAACTGAAATTCTGTTGTGAAGAAGATTCGTATTTTGTCACGTAACCCAAAAACGCGGGTCCTCACAGAGGATACTAAAATGCTCAAATTGAAGGCACTAGCTTTAATAAAGTTTACAACTTTTACCACTTCATCCAGAGCTATGTACCCCCTTTTTATAACTTACCTTGGAAGGGTCACGCGTCTCCGACTAGCTCAATACACGGCTGCTATTAGGGTCTAATGACTGTGGGCTTTTAGTTTGCTTCACTTTCTCATAAAGGTATTAGTTCAGTAATAAGAAGAAATGGGCGCCATATCTTTATTATCAAGTGTTAATTTTTTTAGACTTACAATCGGTTGCATACTCAATCTTACAATTCATTAATTATCTTTCATTAATTAAAGTTTATGCCTTTTTGCTATTACACATGTTATGCAATTCCTACCTAATTTCAGTTTATATCTGACAAGTTAGAAATGTCATTAATTATTAGTTTTAGTTAATTAACCTGTGATTATCCAGGAGATTTCTTATACTTATCTAACTAACAATCTTTTTCGCATTAGATGAAAATATAAAGAGCTCTCTATACCTTCGCAATTCTCTTTCTAACACTTTAATCCCAATTACATACATACATACATACATAATCTGTAACCCCTTATACCGTTACAGTGTCGGGGTGCCGGGCGCACCGAGCCGCTGAGGGTGTGTGCATTTTAAATTCGGCGGAGGTACTTGGGGTAGTGGAGCCTGTCTGGCTAGAACACTACGCCCGCTCTCCAGCTGGTCACCCATCCAAGTTCTGACCGAGCAGACTGGTGCTTAACTTTTGCAAGTGCCGTGAGAGATGCATCACCACTCAGCCGTACTGCCGGCAGATAATCCCAATTAACAATCTATATTTAGTTTAATTGAAGTTACTCCAAGGAGTATAAGAAAAGTCCCTTATGGTTAAAAGCATGACAATTGATATATACTAACTTGACAGCTGCAAAACTGCTCAAGTCCCCTTCCAGGATTATTAGGAGGTAAGTAACAATTCTTTTACTTTGAAACTAGTTTGCTAACTATTAGCATCATAGCTTATGCCCTTATTTAACGATATCCAAGCTATGACGGTGGTCCAATTATATAAACAATCTCTAACCAATTTTAACTCATTTAGGATTAACATACGGTTAATGCAGAGAACCCTTGAATCTGGATCTCTTCATCTTCCCAATATTAAGAAGAAAACCCCATCGTCGAACCAAAGAAGCGGCCTTTGATTGGTGAGTAATCTTCTAACAACTAATAAGTTTTTTAACAAAGTTCTCCTTTCTCTCTTATTTCTCCCCTTTCATCCTCCCAATCATCTTGGAGCACATCAATACACCCCTCCATGATGAACATAGAACTAACCAGGAGCTGGGAACTAGCGAGGAGGCCTAAGAGCTGAACCAAGAAAAACCCCCTGATTAAGATTTGTATGTATTAGCTTCCTAGTTACCAACCAGTTAAATAATAACTGCCCTTTTCAGAAAGAAAATGTTCATTGGATTTATCCTATCTGCCTGAAAAATTAGTATATCTTAATATAATGTTGAATTTATTGATTAAAGCCTTACTATTTTCTTTGTATCCTTTTTAAGCTAGGATTTATAAGTAGTATCGCTTCTCGTCGACTCAGAGAAGCTTCTTTCTGCTTTCTCAACCAAACAGGAAGTAATAATTTTTGTTATTTATTGTTTTAATAATATAACCACGAGCCTTCTAAAATATTTACTCTTGATTTAATAAAAGGGTAGGCAACCCCTTATACTGATTGTGCACTTTAAGTTGCCTATCTATCAGGTTTTAATAATACCTAGCGGTATCCTTGTAGTAGTTAAGTTATGTACTGCTACAGCTATCTTCAAATTTTGTGACATTTTTTTAACAGCCAGTGCTTCCCATTGGATGCAGCAGTGAGTCCATTTGACTGCAGGCACCACCATTTTTATATGCGCAACTAGTCCAGTATGTTTACCCGACATTGCATGAGCCCCATCACTAGTGATGACTACACATTTTGACCACTTAATGTTATTTGTTGTTATAAAATTAATCAAACTATTATAAATGGCATCCTATTGATCTATAATAGCTCTATTCGGACTTGACTCGTGGACCCCTTAGATTGCCTTTGCGGACCTCCTAGGGTCCGCAGACCCCAGTTTGAGAAACGCTGCCTTAGTCTATTGAAAGGCATTTTATAGGATAAACTATACATTAATGTGTTGTGAGCTTAAATATCTAGGTTTTGATGAAGTAGCTCTTCAATTTTTTAAAAACTACCTATACAGCCGTTCTCAGAGTGTCTTATTTAATAATACAAAATCAGATATATGTAACATATCGTCAGGTGTTCCACAAGGATCCTTATTATGCCCTCTCCTATATCTACTTTACACATCAGACTTACCACTTACAATATCCACTTCGGAGGTGCAGACTTATGCAGATGACGCCCAATTAATTCATTTTTTCCATCGGGATAATGTGCCTGAAGCCAAATACAATCTAAACAGGGATCTAGCCAAACTAGAGGAATTCTCTAGTAATCATAACCTAAGTTTAAATCCAAAAAAATCAAATGTAAAAGTCATGGAAGTAACCTCACACAAAGAACGTATAGTCGTTTAAGAACGATTCATGCAAACAAATTTATTCTGAATTTTAAGACACGGAAAAAACTTTCTGAAATTATTGTAATGTCGTTTATTATCCTTGCTTGAACTCCACGTTCAAAAATAGAATCCAAGTTGTTCAAAATCATTGCGTACGTTTCGCATGGGGGCTTTAAGATCTACTCTTCCGGTGGCAATTGATAGTCAAACGGTTGCTAAGTATTGACCATTAAAATTGAATTTGCATGTAACAAATAATACACAAAAATCGAAAACAACAAAAATAAATAATTTAATCAATTTCCCAGTCAAATAAATTACAACTAGAGTATTCAAATTAAATGTTCAAATAAGTTTCCATTTACTGCCATACAGTTTCCTAACCTATCATAAAAATTACGTCTAAAATTATCTAACAATCGGAGACTAATATTAAAACACGCTTCGGTAATTGTATTTTTAAGAGAATCTAAATTAAGATGAACTCAAGAAGAGTAAACTTTAGGGGACTGAGCTGGCCAACCAATTACACCTCCACGTCCAATACAGGTTTCATGAAAGGTATTGTTTAGGAATTCTTTAACTACTGCTGAATTGTGAGCGGGACAGTTTTCGTGTTGGTACTATATCGGTCGCTCATCTCCAAGAATTGTATGTTCCATTGCAGTACAAATAGTTTCAGTTAAAAGTTCTAAATAAGTCTCTCTGACCGATGTTCCGTTAATAACGAAGGTCCAATTGCAACGTTAATTAATATGCCACACCAAACATTAACCTTCTGTGGATAATGCGTGTTTTTACAATTAAATGAAGATTATCGGTATTCCAATATCGAAAATTTTGGGAATGTGGTCAATTATTTAAAATAAACGTACATTCGTCAGTAAAGCACACTCTTTCTAGAAAATCAGGTTCACTGTTGCATATATCTATCATAATTTGACAAAATGCAGATTTGTTTTAGTAATCTCCCTCTTGCAGTTCTTGATGAGGCTGATTTTTATAGGATTTAAATTTGTTTCTTTAATATTTTATGTACGTAACTTTTACTTAACCCATTTTCTGCACTTAATTACTGCACTGATATGTAATGATATCAGGTGCTACAAATCTTGAGCAAACATTACCAGTATTTTCAAATCTGCTTATGATTCTTCCAACAGTAGTGTGTGCAGGACGAGGTCTGTTGGGATATGTCGTTGCAAATCTTCTATTCTATACGTTTCCCTGTAACTGTTTCCTGCGTAGACCCATTTTACTATTTGAACTTTTTTTCCACAGTGTAAATATTTGTAATGATTTTACTATAAATTCAAATAGAACTTGATTTATTTCAAACCATACGTCAAGTTGAATGCCACTTAATCGTTTATAGGCCAGTCGATAAGTCTTTTAAAATGGCTGTTAGCGGGAGTAATTCCGGACAAGCTGGAATAAATTTTAATCTGTTCTGTTGGGACTCAGAAAGTATATATTAATTTTGCATCCCTTGACAGGCCCGGATTTAACCGCTATGCTTAAAAAAAGGTCTAAATTTCGATATTTTTCCTAATATTAGTGAATATCTCGATTAGTATCAACTTTTGAGCAAAATGCGTAGTTGTCAAAATTAAAGAAGAGTAAATTCTCTACAAAAAACGGTCTATACATTTTTGTCATACGTTCGCTTGTTTCGAATTGATAGGCGTCGAAATATATTTTTTTCCAGCATTTGCTTGTTACTTTCTTTTACGATAAAAGAAGTATTGGATTCACCCCAAAAATTCGAAATTGAGTTTTCAACAGATCTTCACGTTTTAAAGTCCCCTGAACCCAAAAAACATGTTTTTGTTTATTGCTCTGTCTGTGTGTCTGTCTGTCTGTGTGTCTGTTTGTGAACAGAATATCTCAAAACGAAAACAGGTATGACGTTGAAACTTCATATATAAGTTTTGTGTACTATCTAGATGCCACAGCAAGCTTTTGAAAAAAATCGCATAACCGGAAGTAGGTGTTTACTCTTGTGATTTTTCAGTTTTTTTGAATTTTTTCAAAAACGGCTGTAACGATTTTTTTCAAACTTTACAATTTTATAAAATTTTTAATGTGTATTGATGTGAGCTAAACAATTTTTTAGTCGAATACCTCTAAAATGGGTTTCTTTTGTTTTCTTTTCCAATTTTTTTTATTAACTCCTATTTTAAATAGAATACCCAGTATATTATTACATTCTTGAATTCAGCTTAAAATGTTAGAGAAAATTTGTCTCTTGAGCTAACGCTCTATTGTGTACGATTTCTGTACAAATTGCAATTTTTTTAAATTTTTGACAAATGCTTGTATGTATGTATGTATAATACTTGCGGTGTAGAAGCTGCTGCTTTATGTGTTTGCATCTGGCGGTACAATGCTCAACTTGCCCCGGATTCGGGATACAAAGTTAAAGATTAAAAATAAAATTTTGGCTAATAGGGCAGTCGATAAGTCTTTTGAAATGGCTGTTAGCGGGAGTAATTCCGGATGATTCAATTAGGAACAACATTTTATTTCTGCATGCATTTAGTGGCTGCGATACTGTTTCCGCACTATACAGGCAGGGGAAAATGAAGTTCGTTAAACTTCTACAGAAAGAGAAAAACTTACAGAAGGCTGTTCAAATTTTCAAAGACCCAAACGCGTCCCCAGAGAAAATAGATAAAGTGGGAGAACACTTTCTTCTTCTTCTGTATGGATCAACACACTGTGTATCATTGAACAGGTATAGATACCAGTGTTTCGTACAATCTATTAACAGAAGTTTACCAAATCTAGCATCATTACCACCAACCAAAGACGCAGCTCGCTTGCACTCGTTCCGTACTTACAACCAAATTCAGCTATGGTATGGAAACGAAAAATCACCTTTCGAGTGGGGATGGAGAAATTCAAAGAATGGATTAATGCCCATTCCCACTGTACAAGACGCAGCTCCCCAAGAATTACTAAAACTAATTTCTTGTAAATGCGCCAAAGGTTGTAATGTATCTTGTCGCAAAGCAGGTTTTCATTGCTCAGTAATATGTGGTTT
>OW679195.1:35108405-35261330 GCA_940337035.1 Agriotes lineatus | reverse complement strand
ACCTTCTATGAGTGCACAAACACAAAAATGTAGTGACAATTTTGCGTTGTTTAATGTAGGTGTTTATATTTCTACCTACGTTTTACAACTTAGTACGAAAACATATTGTTGCAAGTAAGACACGATGAAGCTTAAAATTAACAAAATATTGAAATCGGCCACAGCATCATTCGTATCACACACAGAAAATTGAGGTAACGAAGAAATATTAAGATTAAAATCACTAAACAATTAATATCTAACATAAGGATGAACCTGGTGCACTGCTGTCAATTTGTTAGCTTTGTACTATGGCATATAATCCAGGATGAAGTGCAGGTATCTGTTTTTGCAGCCAGAACCGTTGATAGTCAGTCGTCTTTGAATTTAAATTTTAATTTCTCATTTGTTGTTATTTGTTCTTCTAGTAATTCTGAAAATTCTTCCGTGTTAATAATTAAAAAGAAGTCCAAAATCCAATTTGGTATCTTCATATTAGGAATATCTTCAAAGCGTTGATTGATGTCAGAATAGAGAATAGAGTTTTTCTATTGTTTTGTACAGAAGAAGCTTCGCCACAAACACTGAAATAACAGTTTTTATTTCACCTCATCGCGTTGGAACTGTTGATTGGGCTCATTAAATTTATTACAAGAGTCTGTCAAATGAGCTGTGCCATATTTGGAATTAATTAGGTAAGCTCGTAAAGCACTATTATGGTTGTCTAGGAACTCTTCAGAGTTTATAAAACCGATTCAAATAGGCATCTTTTGATAGCTAACGTACTTTTGTATGAAATAGCATACGATTGAAGTCTTCATTTATTTATTTGGAACACAACAGACAAAACAGCCTAATTACATCGTTCCTATATTACCTACTTGCAGTTTGATTACATTCATTGCATAATAATAACTAATTACTGATTACAAAGACAAGGTAACAATAAAAAGAAGAGAAACTATAAGAAACTAAAAGAAAGGAAAAGAAAATATATTTAAATATAGACGCACATAGAATGCATTTCGCGCAGAATCTTCTAACTTAGTTTTTAAATTTATTTTCCGAAAGACAAAATATTTCAAGCTTATGATCACACCTACTATCAAAATAGTTGAATAACAAGCATAGCCTATTTATAGGTGAATATTTTCTTATTCGTGTACGACAACGATATATATATATAAAATATTCTTTTTGCGAGATCTAAATGTTGGGACATAAAAAGAAATCAATGTTAGGAGAGGTGGACAGTCAATCGCATTGTTCAATAACTTATGCATGAAAACTATCTGCAACAGAATATGAAACTCTTCGCGTATGCTGTGATAAGAATCAAAACTGGGGTACTGCCGATGTTTTTTATAATAGAGATATCGCAAAAATGTATTCTGAACGGTTTCTACTGCTTTATCGTTGACAACACAAAGTTGTCTACACAATCTGTCACCCAATGAATTGCTTCTGATTTTGTTGATTGTTTTCATGACTTATTTAGGCGTTCACTCAGAAATGATAAATATTGTTTATCTGTTAAGACCTTGCACATCAAAAGTAATGTTATGATGTTTAATGATGCTGAAAAGTGAGTTGCGTCTTCAAACTTGGCAACAAGAAATGAAGGTTTGTACGGAATATTTACTTGAAATCCAATAAATCGGGAAATGTAAACGGTTAAATAAAATGTGGATTGAAAGATTGAAGGCAAAAACTAGTTTAATAATAGAAAAATGAAAAAATAAACAACTTGAAAGTGAAAACTATTCATATTCTAGATTTTCGTGATTACCTTCCACATTTGATTCTGAATCTGCTAACACCTGTATTATAAACGGGGGTATTATCATCAATTGATACATTTCCCATTAATGTTGTTCAATCCTGTTTTATAAGTTGCTCACAGTGTTTGATCCTATTGGACCACATTTCAGGCGTAAAAAACCCCAAGCCAACTCGATAGGGTTGTACTGACAACTGTAATGTGGAAAAGCAAGCAACTGATGCCCATTTTTATGAACTAAATCATCAATCAGATAATGTTTTTGCATATCTTGCTTCTTGGTGCGAATTAAGTCATACAACACTTTTTTTGTGTCTTCAGGAGGGTACTGTATATTGCTCTGATTAAACCACTTTATCATATCACTTTTTTTGTAGAAGAGACTGGATGTTTAGTCACCTGTTCCGAATGATATGGGGCGTTATCCATCACTATTACTGCAGGTTTATCCAGTAAATTTAATGCTGGTAATAGTTGGTTACGAATCCATATTGTAAAAATGTCACTATTCATATTTTTTATGGTAATCCCTGTACTCTATTTCGGAACCAAGTAATTAAGTCAGAACCTGGTAAAAACCCTGCAGACGTTCTGGCATGGAGAATGGTAAACCTTTTGCCTTCTCCTTGTTTCTGTTTTGGAATACCTTTAGGATCTGAAGAATTAATCCAGTGCCTACCATTTTCATAAATCCAGGTTTCGTCCAAAAAAAAACAAACAAATATATAATTATCAGATTGTAGACATTGTAAATATTTTCTTATAAATTTAATGCGTTTCAAAATTATATGTGGTTGTTCAATCAAAACTAGTCTGTAATTGGTTTTTCCATACCAGCATCCCATTGATTTTAATATTGTATATAACTTGGTTCTGCCGCAAAAATATTCGCATTCCTCTTTAGCGTATTTATGCAGGTCATCAATTGTGAAATGTTTTTTCGCGATACATATATAGTCTCCGGGCCAATTCTTGTTTAATATAATGGAATGCTGGATCTGTTTTGTAATTAACTTTTGCGCGTCCTCTTTTTTATGTGGTGATGTAACACATCGATTGATTTGAAAACCTTTCATAATTTTAAAAGCGACGGTTGGGTGAATCTGTAGCGAAAAGGATTATGAAGTAGGATTTTAAAAAATAGGTCAACTGTTACATAAAAAATATGAGCAGCTTTCTCGCAAATTTCTTTAATCGACATCGATGGGTTTTCCGTCTCCAATTCTTTGCAATATCGAACTACTGCCATCTTTTCACGTTGAAGAAGCGACTGACCTGTATCCCTTTTAAGTGAAGCCATTCTTTAAATTAAAATTCTTCGCCAATTTTGTATTGTATGCTTTTATGTTTATACAAGACATGCTCAAACGGACGAAATTGGGCTGACACTCAGAGATACCAGTATTGATTTATGAAATAACTACGTTTGACATTTTGACAAGTCTGCCAACCTGACGACATTTTGACAATTGTTTATTAAAACGAATTAGGTTTCAAGTATACATTTCTCTCTAGTAACCAATCTAATAGACTCGTTTGCCGCAAAACGTTTTTCAATTTTTGCTGTCTGTGGGCGTTCTTTTTAATTCCCTGTAGCTTTAGCATCTATGACTTGAATTATTTGTGGTATATACAGGGTGTTATGCATGTCCACGAAATAAATTTAGACACATACAGATGCCATAAAACTGAACCACATTTTTTACAATTTTTTCAAAACCTCAAAACCACAAAAAACATATGTATTAAATGCAAACCAACAAAAACTGCATAGGTACTGATGAAACTTTAAGTTGACATCTGGACATTAACGTACCTTACCAATTGAGGTAGGTAAGTTTTTGACCGCATGTTGTTTGTACAAACACTTTGCAGTTTTAGTATACTTGTGTCGTTTACCTTTATCTTACATTTGCTTACCGAACGGTTCGTCAAATTTTGGGGAGATAAATGATTGAAAAAATCTACTATTAAATAAAAAACAATAAATAGAAACGTTGTTCAGTTTGGTGAGCTCTGTTATTGGTTAAAATTATGACGTGGACTTCCATAACACCCTGTACTGTAGCCTATATCTTTCTGGTACGTTTCGCTCTTCTATGCAGCCTTCAATTATTTTAGCAGCTCTTTGTGTCGCAACGTGTGCGTTATTAGTATGTCCCTTCTTTCTGTTACACTTTTCCTCTTTATACAAATTCTGTCTGTCTCAGCTTATTTTTAACATTCTACGTATAGCAGCATAAATTGAACGCTTCTAATCTCGTTTTCTCTCTTAGTACCTTCCAGTTTTACATTCGTATAGTGCTATCCAAATATGTGATATTACAAACCGTTTTCTATTTTTCAAAGCTATCTCATGTTGATGTTGATGTTAAGAAGTTCTTTTTATTATGAAATAGTTTTCGCATATTGAATTCTTCGTTTAATATCAGTTTAACTTCTTCTGTCTGTTGTAACTGTATTTCCCAGGCAGCAGAAAGATGTTACCTCTTCTAATTCTTGGCCTTCCAAATGTATTCTAGTTGTGATGTTTTTTGTTTTGTCACACACTATCACCTTAGATTTCTTCTTATTTATGTTCATGTTGTATTCATTTAGAGTTCTATTAATTTCTCCTTGAGCCAGTTCTAAATCTTCCTTCCCAGTACGGCTGTGTCACCCATCCGCATTTCTCAGCATGTTTATAGTTGTACCTTGAACATTTATAAGTCTTTATTTTCTTTCTGAATTTGATCAGTGCGTCTTGAATTTAAATATTAAAAAGCCCCTTCTGTATTTTCGCTTTTTCTGATATTTCTCGGCTTTTTATTAATGCTGTCTGTTTTTGATAAAGAGAATGTATTGTTTTTGGTTCTTATTTGTATCTTATTTAAGACATGCTGCAATTTTTCCCATTTAACATTGCCGAAAGCCTTCTCCATATGTGTACTATTGTTTATATATTAAACTTATTATTCTATAGTTCACATTCGTTGGCTTTTCTTTCTTTAAGAATCGGTACAATTATCTACACCAGGAACTTCCTGTTTTTAAACCTTAAACCGCTCTGTCGTCCTCTGATTTTGTTCTGTAGTCGTTCAGTTCTTCGTCGTTTGTTTCTTCGGAAAGGGGGGGGGGATTCTATTTGCTCTTCGTCACCATCGTAGTAGTCTCTTTATATACATTGGCGTAACTAAAGAGGGCCAGGCTCCACAACCCAACTAACCATCGCCAATACGTATACCTCAAGACAAGAATTTTCTGCTAGAATATAATAATACATGTGAGACATCAATCACACTTGTTTACTTAATAAAATATATATTTTTAAATTTATTGAATTTCTATTTTTCTGGAAGAAGCCAGATGCCACTCTGGGGTAACCCTAGCCTCCCCCCCCCCCCCCCCGCTCTAGTTACGCCTATGTCTATGTATCTTTTCCATGTGTTGGCTATTTCAGAGTGCATCTTTCGAATTTCTACGTTCTCTAGTCACCCTGTTCCCTACTTCGTTGTATTTTTGTTGTTCTTCATCACTGACTTAATATTGTATACTTCTTTAATTAGCTCAATTATTTCTTCTGTTATCCACAGTCTTCTAATATTGGTTTCTCTAGTATTTCAGCAGCTGCGTTTCATATGGTGTTTATTACAGTTTTCCAAGAGTTCTCCATGTTTTCTCCTCTGTTAGTCTTTCTGCTATATTCTCCTATAGTTGTATTTGGTTTGCTTCGTTCTTTAATTTCTCTAGATTCCAGGTTCTTTTCTGCTTATTCCTCTTTAACTTCTTTAAATTCAGGTTATCGCTAGATTATGATCGCTGTATCTATGTTGTAACAAGTGTGTAGTCTATTTGATATCTTCTTATGTTTCCTGGCATTAACCATCTGTAGTTGCTACGTACATGATGTTTAAACATGCGTTTATTGTTATATTTCTGCAGAACTGTACTAATCGGTTTCCTCTTGCATTTTTTTACCTAGACTTTTAGGTAGTCCATTCCCCCACTACAGCATTCCACTCACACGTTATCAGATTTTCCTCTCCCTTAACATACGTTATCAGGTTTCTTATTTCCTCATATACTCTTGTATCTCCGTATCTTCGTAATATGTTGTTAGAATGTACTGTACACACGTAATGCTATTGTATCTTTTGATTTTCTTGATAGTTCCTTTCACTGTGGTGGACATAGCTTTTTTGTACAATTTTGGCAGATCGATTAATCAATGCCCTTGTGCAACACTAAAATAAATAAGTTGCAATAAATCATACAATGATGAGGAATGGCTGACTGTGCAGCTTCCTAGTAATTGTGCATTTAGCACATACTAAGAATTGTATAATGGACTACAAAGGTGGAGGGTCTTAAATTTAAAATCCAGAATTAAGATGTTTTTCCTGTTACTGAAATGCTTTAAAAGGTGGCAATTAAATTTATAATCTAAAATGTTGACCTTATTTTACTTAGAGAGCAAAATTTAAAACAAATCTGAATTCCAATACATTCGCAAGACAATTAGATTCAACAAAAAATATGCCAACCAGTACCTATAAAGCCAACAAAATAATAATAATAATTTAAAAATTGTAATTTTATATGTAAACGGTTTCAAAATACCTAGAATGCAGAGCACACTGAGCACATTATCCGGAAAAAACTAATTTAAATTGATGGTAGTTACGACTTTTTTCAAGCAAAGGATTTTTAGTATAAAAGTTGGCTTTTTATATAATTTCAGTATTGCTCTGTATAATGTGCAGATACAGTAGTTTTAAGGATAGATACATCTACTTGTTTATCAATATACAATATAAGTTTTAACCTTATAACAGTTATTTAATCGGTTTAACATCAACTAACCCAGTTAGCATTCAATTAAAACAGTTCTAAATAACTATGGTCGTTGTCGTAGTTAGCCTTGTTAACATCCCCACTGCAGAAGCATCCGCCTCTTCTCTTTGAGGAGGTTTTAGGCATTAAGGCCACACGGTTGCCAAAGCCGAATTGGAAAATCGCATCGAAAACCATTGGATTTACTGGGGTTTGAGCAAATATTTTCTGGACCAGGACCAGAGGCTTGTACCTCTAAGCCACCTCCACTAAATAATTATCGGGCAATAGGAATAAATAAACCTTTTATACCCGATAATGAATGTATCGTACAATTTAAACAGGAACTCTATCACATGTAAAATAATTAAACCTGTAGAAACTCAACTTTTAAAATGCAAACGCTGTGTTTAAATCACAATGATTGTTGATAATTCTACTGGTAGTCATTGTTGACAACTATTTTCCTTTGGTGTTGAAAATGAACTTTTATATACATACGTTGTAGGGTACCACGTCAATCAAGAACTGAGTTTAAATCTCTTACACCAGTGTTGGAATCCACTCTGACGTCAGTGTAAATCTTTGCATTGATGCAAAATTTTTATCCGCAGTCATATAATACCTAGTTTATAGTAACACTTTAACGGCAAGATCATTGTTACGATTTGCGTTCTTTAATGAAATGAACTATGTAGGAATATACTGTACTTTAGTTAGCTGTAAGCCATCTGTATAATAAATATTTTAAGGTAAAATTCGTAGGCAAAATGTCATATTTAAATTACAACAAGCGGATGTTTAGAAACGTGCCTTTCGCTTGGGAAGCTGGAGATATTCCAATCTCACGAATAGAGTAGAGTAAGTTTATGCAGGGTTTACTTCATAAACCGAAATATTGAGTGATGTATATGACCGGTACGTGATTAGAAGAAGCAACGGTTGCAACTCGATCATAAAAATTATTCGCAGCTGGGACCAAATGCTTTTAGTAGAATTGTAAACCTTTATAGTTACAATTTGCGAGAGTCCGAGCAGGCCACATTTCACCGTGGGAAAGCCTCAAACTTGTAAAATTCATAGAACTATTATGAACTATCACGTCCGTATGTACATGGCAAAAGTCCAAAATTTAGACCAGCTCTGATAGGTTTATTGGGAACTTTGTAAACGCCCACCGAGCTTTCTTGGTCAAACTGGACTTAGAATTTAATCAGTTAATAAGAAGATGTAAATACGTAAAGTTAAGAAACAACGGTATTAAACTTAAGTGTTCTGCAAACGGCAGAAAAATAAATGCAAGTATTTGTACTGAAGTGTTCTTATTAACCTCGCAACAGTAGCTTTGGTCTTCGTGTCCGAGTGTGTTTTAACTAAAAGGATTGCCAGTTACCCCGACTTTAGGAGTCTCGCAATATCATATAAGCCTACCCTCAAACACAGAAACCGTAATAGCTTAGTATCTTTCTTTGATGCTTATCAAACAGAAACACTTATGGAAAATTTTGTAAAATATGAACATTTAGATATTTTAAAAATATACTTTTTGATCACTGCAAGCTACAGAGCATCTGAAGAGTTACGTGTTGTAAAATCTTCGTTATGATCATATCACTGTGCATTAGAAGAGCTTTAGAGTCACCAACATCATCATCAAAAACATGAACTACTATAATATATAGCGCTTTAATAGAAAACAAGATTTTTCATTTTTACAACAACCACTTTCGACATTCAGCAATTGAAATAAAAACACGTAACAACCAAAGTCATGACAGTAAATAAACATCTAAAGTCTAATAACTGAAGCATTCCCGTTCATGCTTCCGCTGTCGCTTTCGTAAAATTACAACCGACATTCTCAGCGTCGTTTGAAAAACGTTGAATGCAAGTATTTAAACTTGATGCGGATGTGGTACTTGACCTTTATATAAAAATTAAGAGTGAGAAAGTCTCTAGACGGCGACAGTGATAAGGGAACAATGGCTGTTCCATCCATATTCCAACCACTGCTTGTTAGCGTTGTCTGATTTGCCAAGAGGGAGGAAGTTAATTAGTGATACGGTGCACCCAGCTGCTGCTTTAATAACGTTAATTTTGTTTAAGTGATTGTTTGCTTTTAAGTTGCTAACCGGAGATGATGTTTGCGTGAGATGTATTGTTGCGGCCACTTGCATTGCGTGATTTTCCTACGCGCTATTAAAATCGTTACACGCTTCTAATGCTGTTTAAAGTAATAGCATTTCGGTATTTCCGTTCAAAAATAATCGCATCTGCGGTCACTGCTATTTTCGGCTATCAAGAGCGTTGTTTAATTTTTTTATTTTCCGTTAATGCAGGGAATCTAAAATTAGCACTGCTCTACAGTAATTATTGTGCTAAGTGCAATAGAACTAAATAGTGAGTGAAGGTGGACGCATATAAACTGACCAAGTTGGAAACCACAGTTAAATTTTTAAAACTTTTAAAATCATCACTAAAAAGCCAAATCAATACATCTGCATAAAAAACGTTTTACTCCTGAACTTACCTAATCCTATCAATATTGACAAACAAATGAATTCGCATGTACCAACTTTCAAATCTAAAAACTTAAGCGTGAAAAACAAATAAAATATAAAATATTTACATTTAAACCAATTTATGTTTTAACATAAAAGCCGTTACTGGCTGGCAAAGTGAGTTTGTTTTTGACACATTTAATTTACTTCCTTTACGTGAAAAAGGATGACCGCGGCAACCGTTGCATAAACTCGATATATTTTCCAATAGACGTACATAAATATGTAAAGCAGATCTTTTATGCACGATGTATCGAACGGAAGCTTTATAGGAAAATGTGTAAACTTAATCCTCGAAGTAAAGTACGATTTAAAGCTTTATATTATGACACTAACTCAAATGCTACTTGAACATTAAAAGTTTTTCTAGTTTGGAATTCCATTGTTCGAAACTTACTACGTAGAATCAATATGGAAGTTGTGTTCCTTAAGCTTTCTTAAATATGAAAGCAGAAAATATTTTTATGGAGTTTGAAATTCCGTTGCCTTTTCGGAAAATCAATTGGTTATCAATTTCCACAGAAAAGAAAAATATTTGATAAAATTGCCAGAGAAATCACCTGAACTTCCCACACTGGGTCCTTGAGGCCAATAGTAATTACAAATTATCACTTTCAGTCGCACATGTTTCCGCTGTATTTTAATTTTTTTAAAATTAAGGAGAATTTTTAGGTAGGTAGTTGGAATAAATTACAACCGAAATTATCCACCAACATATTACATTACAACATTGAAAGATAGAATACATTTTCTAAGATCACATATTTGAATAGCACTATACGGATGCGAAACTGGAAGGTACTTTTACGAGAAAAAAGAGATTAAAGGCATTCGAATTATGGTGCTATAGAAGAATGCTAAAAATAAGCTGGGCAGACAGAATTCGCAATGAAAAGATATTACACATGATAGGAAATATGACGCTTTAGAAAAGTGTAACAGAAAAAAGAGACAGATTGCGTCCTCCACGGTTAAAGGTAAACTGCCAAAAAACCAAAGAACTAGTATTATGTGTGAACATTCCAACAGATTACGAAGACCAGGAAATAAGAGAAAATAAAGACATGATAAAGTATGTTGAGGCAGAAGACAATCTGATTAACGGGCGACTGGAATGACATAGTGGGAGATACCCAGAAGGAAATACGGTAGGAGGATATGGTCTAGGTAGAAAAAAATGCATGTACACTTCTTCGCAAATATAATAATAAACACACATTTAAATATCATGTACGTAGAAGATACAGATGGTCAATGCCCGGAGACAGAAAAATACATTAAATATATTGTTATGGTCTTGGTACAGAGGTTTAAAATCAGATTAATAAGGTTAAACGAATACAGTATTAAAAATTACAAAGATGAATTTAAGTATGAAATGGATATCAATTAAAATGTATTTGGCAAAGAAAAAAAATAGAATTTAAAATTAATTTGAATGAAACAACATAAGCAAGAGTAGGATTTTAACATAATTTAATTTATCTGAAATGAAAAGGGGAATCAATGGCAAATACTTTTTTGAGATTTAACCATTTAACATAGTGGGTATTAGACAAATATAATGGAGTTCTAGAGTGTGTTAGACTATGAAATATATGCTAAACTAAATCACTAAGGAGATATTTATTTATGATTATGTAAAAATAATTTGATACAAAAACATGTCATATAATTTGTAAGCGGTTGAAATTCTGAAAATAAACCGTTTATAAAAGTTTTAAAAAGGTATTTGTTATATAAAAGGAATAAATTGAACTAAAATTGACGTGATGTAAATAAAAAGTAAACTTCAAAAGATTAAAAGATGTGAAGGAGAAGAGCATTAAAATAAATGCATGTGGTGGGAACGCCTATGTAATACAGTTATAATCTACAAAAGCAAATTTCTGGAAGGGGATGCTGAACTGAATTTATTGTCAAATTACATTGCATCATATGAATTGGATAACAAGGAATGGTTTCTACTGGAAGTGGTTTACATCGAGATCATTAGCAGAGTGAGCGTTTTATAACTTGCATCTCGAGTCGAGGTTCGTGATACCAGGTCGTCGAAGGCTTGAGGATTTTGGTAGGACGACGTGAATGGTGTTTGCTGCTAGAATTGCTGCTAGAGAGGGTTGGTAGGTGCCTTGTCGTGTTTTGGCCAGGAAGTCTTTGAGGATCAGGTGTGTTTTTGGCGGAGTTTGTGCAGGCATTGTTTTTGGAAGTTAGGAGATCTTGGTGAGGTTGCTGGATGCGTTGGGCTTGGTAGAGGAGAGTATCGAGTCCAATAACAGTTGACAGAATAGGTACAAGTATTTAAATAAAAACTGAAAGAAAATATAGAAAAAGTGAAGTGAGATAATTATAATTAAGGGAGTACTTACTATTTGATATAGTTGAATGACAAAAATGTAACAAGAAAGTATTTGTAATTAATTTTGCACTAAAATAATTTGAAGTGTCAAGTGACAGACGTACGAGTTGTCATAAAATAAGAAAATCAAATTTCAGAATACAAGCAGTCTAGATTATAAAGAATCCGACCTGTGTTTCAGTCAAGTGTTTTTATACCGAAGCTAGCAGTTTAATAATCTTGATACTCCATAATTATAAAAGGACAAATGAGTTAACTAAAATTCAATTTTAAAAAGAATTAATTAAGAATAAACTAAAGTAAGGTTTAAGTCAATTATAACGTAGCATAGGCGTTACAAGGTAGAGTCACCACTACAACATACTAGTTACAAGATGAATACAGAAACTAACTGAAAAACTGCAGCAGAAGTTATCCAGGTGCTGATGCTGACAGAGATCATGATCTAGTACCATATGTTCAAATAGAAATTACTTAAGGGTTGGCCATGAAAAATAAAACTAAACTAAAAACTTTAGAATCTTCAATTACATTAACAGTGTATAATACGTATAAACTTACAGCAACAACAGTGGTGACAATTAACGAATTCTAAAGCTTGCTACTGACATTACTTTCCAGAGCCAACCCTTATGTAATTTCTTTTTAAACACACCGTACTTCAAACTAAAGAAGTTAAAGAGAAACAGCGCGAAAAAACTTGGAACCTAAATTAAAGAATGAGTCAAACCAAATACAACTATAGAAGAATATAGCAGAAAAACTAACTCAGACTAACATCAGGGGTGGAGACATGACGGAAAACGCTTGGAAAACTGTAATAAAGGCCATAGGAAACACAGCTGCTGAAATACTACGGAAGTCAATATTAGAAGTTACAAGACCGGGGATAACTGAAAAACAGGGAAATAGGGAACGTAGAAAAGCGAAAGACAGACTGTATCTATCAGCCCACTCTGAAATGACAAATATATGGAAATAATATATAGGCATAGATGTAACTAGTGGAGGACCAGACCCACCCTAGAGTACCATATGGCAACTCCAGAAAAATGGAAGTTAAATGAATAAAAACAAATTTTATTTTTTATTAAGTAAACAAAATGTAAATCAAAAAATTAGTGTTGTCTCAAATTTATTATTAAATACTAACAGTACATATATGCCTTATAGGTATAGATATTGACGATGGTCGGTTGTGGAGACCTGGCCCTCCCCAGCCAAAAATCATAGTTACGACAATTTTCACAGAGACGAAGAACACAGAATCCTAAGAAACAAACGACGAAGAACTGAGCGACGACATAACAAAATCAGAGTACGACAGCGTAGTTTGTTTAAAAACAAGGGCAAACCAAATACCCGCAGGAATAAGAAAGAACGTCGGTGAAAGAAACTACTTAGTACTATATAAGCTGATAGGAAAGATGTACGAAACAGGGGAGTGCCGAAATATTTCAGAAAGATCATAATTGTATCAATTCCTGAAAAAGTAAGATCCGATAACTGTGAAAACTATAGAACAATACGTTTAATATCGCATTGCCCAAAAATACTACACATACGGACAAGGCTTTCGGCAATGTTAAATGGGGAAAACTACAGCATGTCTTAAATATGATAGAAGTAAGAGCTGAAGACGAAAAACTGATACACGCTCTTTATGAAGAGCAGACAACGTGTAAAGTGAAGAAACGTAAGAGGAAGCGAAAACACGGTAAGGAGTCAAACAAGGTTGTGGGTTATTTATTGACGTCGCTTTTTTAATATTTACGTTGAAGACATACTGATTAAATTTAGAGAGAAAATAAAGACTTTAATAAATGTTCAAGGCACAACTATAAACACGTCGAGATATGTGGATGACATAGTAGTACTTACTGACAGAAAACGAGAAAGATCTAGAAATGACGGTAGGAGAAATGGACAGAATTTTAAAAAATACGACATGAATATAAAACTAAGGTTATGTCGTATGAAAAACAGGAAACCTCAACGCAAGAATATATTTCGAAGGTTGAGAATTAGAAGACGTAACATCTTTCTGCTGCCTGAGAAGTACAATTACAAGTTAAACTGATATTCAACGAATTCTATATATGAAAACTTTATTTGATAATAAAAAGAACTTATGAACATCAAATGAGTTAGCTTTCAAAAACAAATAACGTTTTCTAAGAACACATATTTAGATGTGAACTGGAAGGTAAGAGAAAAAAGAGATTAGAAGCGTTCTAGTTATGGTGTTATATAAGAAAGCTACATATAAAACAGAATTCGGCAATGAAGAGATATTGATATTACACGTGATAGAATAAGATGACGCTCTGGAAAAGTGTAACAAAAAGAAGAAACACTAACAGAACACACACTGCCACATAAATTACTACTAGAAACAATAATTGCAGGTTCCATACATGGGAAAGCGCACAAGGAAGATATAGGCTACAACACATACTACACATAATGAGAGGTGGATGCCGAAGCTACAGAGGAATTAAAAACAGCACCCATAAACAGAAAAAAAAGAAAAACATGACAAACCAATCCGTTAGACTAGCGACCAAGATATAAATATGTTATTGATTTGCCTATAGAGACTCAAATACCATAAAAATCAACCTAAATTTGTCAAATATATTGCAAAGAAAAAATAAAATTCGTATTTAAAACTCGCTTCATTTCATTTTCAGGCGCACTATCTTACTTGAGAATAGCCTGATAATCAGTTATTATCAGTGACTCACACCTGTATAGCATGGGGTGCTCATTTCTCACAAATCCTTTGTGAAGTTGATCTTCTACGGTGGCGGCAAATGCAGTTGCAATCCACACTGACATGACACGGAGCTCACTGGTCTAGTTAGCATTCGGCTAATAGACACTAGATGCGGTAAGCATTCGTGTTACAGAAATTTCACAGTTAGATTATCGGCGGTGCAACTGCAGATCATCCCTGAACGAGACATTTTACTAGATACTACGTGGGAGTGCTGCGGGGGCCGCATAACACCTGCTGCTCTTGTTTACATGCTTGGTTATGCCATTCGGCTATTGTGTGCTTGCGAGCGAGTGTAGGACCACATGCCACATGAAACGGGCCGTTAATCGCCTTGCCTCCTCGGTGTCGAATTTCTGATCCAAAACCGTCTTATTGAAGGGGCAGTACGAAATTTTTGGTAAATTTATGCATGGGAAACGATTTGAATCCAAGAAAAATAAATTAGCCTCGAGCCTAAATCAATGTGCCACATTTGTATACGTCTGCTCTATCTGTTTCGCGATAGTACGGTCTTACGCAGCTAATCCCGTCAATATTTCATGCGACAACTGTACAGTGACGGTGTTTCTGACGGTAGCTATTAGTAACAGGGTTAATTAAGACCGACTGGCTAAGACGTAACAAGCCTTTATAAATCCATTGCAAGAGCTAAATTGACTTCTGATTGTATACTATACAATGTTTCTTTTGTTAATAATTTAGATACCCACATAACTCCAAAGTTGCCCGTAGAGCATACTGCAATTGCCAAAAATAACTTAATTATGGCGTTTTTGTTCAACAATTATGGCTCCCGCAATAGAGGCTTCGGATTACAGGAAAAACTGAACATAAAGGCGAATTCTAAAAATAATACTTATTCCAGACTTCATTACCTACACTTACCTACGTACGTAGCTGATAAATTTCCGCACGCAACTTTCATCAAGATAGCGACAAAACAAAACGTCTAAGCCCATTCCGTTCTTTAAATGATTTTAGAACCTATTTTCGGCAATGTTTTTTCCATTGTGCCGACTCATTTAAATAAAGCCCTGTAAGAACATAATTCCTCCTCAACGGCGCCGAGACATTCCAACAATAAACAAATCTCGACGAAAACCGACGGCCATTAAATTACGTCGGGCTCAAAATTCCCCCGAAGGAAGCTTTCGCAACGGGAATGCAAATGTCGCCCTTGTTCCAAGCATCAAGGGCAGTTGTTAGATCCTAACACGTTAAGATCATAATTTGATTGTACAATAAGCTAAGAATACAAAGTTGTACCTCGGGTTCAGTAGTACAGTTTTGACTTTTTAATCCAGAAACTTGTTAATCACATATTTTAATCCTTCTTCTTAGTCGATAAGCACTATAGCTCATTTTAGAAAATAATTTAATAAACAATGAAGTTACTAAATACGCACGTTACCGGTAGCTTTTATGTTCTAACATATGTTACGGCCCTATTAAAGGGTCTGATCGTAGAACAAGCCAACGAGACGCACAACTTGCCTTAAAATAACTACCGATTTCGTCTGATGATATTGCATACCCCGCAAAAAACGCACCCCATCTTTCTTGTCTCCATTCCCGAATAATGGGGATGCAAACGAAGCCGCCCTTGCTCGATATAAGCATCAAGGGCAGTTTTTAGACCCTAACATATGTTAAGATCAGGATCACGAATCTGATCGTAGAACAAGCTAAAAAGAAGAGGAACAACTTGCCGCCCTAATAACTTCCCATTTCGCTTTATAATATTATTGCACACCCGCAAAAAACCCACCCCCATTTTCCATTCCCGAGCGAGTTCACGTCAAACCTAAGCCATAGTTTTTCCGAAGTCCCGTGCGAGGTGGGAAGTTGAAAATTTCCAGTGATTAACGTTCCAGGGTAAGCGACCGGAAAAGCCACCCCTTTCTTACGTGGAAGATTAAGTGGCGGTCTCAGACGCTGACATATGTTAAGTATTTAACGGAAGAGACGCCCTGGGTGCGGCCTGATCGATCGAATTCTTACCGAGGCAGACGGAGAGTCGCCAGGCGTCTCGGCGCCCATGACATGTGCGGGAAAATGGAAAATCGAGTGCAGTCCACCCGCACCTGTTGCTATTCGCGCAGAGACGCCGTCTGTTTGTTCGAATCCTCGTCGGGTTAGCAGTTTGCTGTTCAACAGACAGGGGCAAGCGTTTCTGTCGAAAAATGGGGTTGTTTGCATTCAGGACGCCTGTCACATTAATAATCGAAGCGGTTGCTCACGTGTTTTCCCACACAACGCGCGAGGAACCAAGAAAAATCGAGTTCTGGATGAAACTGTAATTACAATAAACAAATTTGCCTTCTCGAATTCGTCTTTGCTTCAGACAAAGCCATTCTCAGCTTATTAGATTGCAGTCAGTGCTCTCAATCCTGGCGATTTCAAAGCATTCATTAGGAATGGAATATTATGTTTGCCATACTACTGAAATAGTACCTTTGGTTTAGTGAATAAAAAAAATACATTCGATTAAATTTTATATTTGAAGCAATTTATAAAACAACTGTAATAGTAACAATCTTATAAATATAAAAAAAATTGTTACGCAACAATTTACTTTAGAAAAACACTCAAGATATGCAAATATATTAATAATATCGGTGGTATGTATTACATTTTCAAAAACGAAAATTTGATTTTTGTAAATTCGAAGATCTTTTATACATGGCGTGTTTTCTTCTATTCAGAATCTATTTAGATATTTTGTTAAATTTAATGAGGATTTTGTTTTCAAAATACCATCTCAAAAGTTATAATATAAATTTTCTACTTTGGAGCAGAAACTGTTCACTCGCATGACAAACGTTAAAAAATGACTTTTTGATAAATCAAATTGAAAACCCAAATTTCTTGTAGAATACGAAGCCGACGTAGGAAAAACAGTATGTAACACAAGTGTAGAAAGACATTGGGAAAACTTATGTGAATGGAACGCTTGTTAGTACTCGTTCCATCTTTCACATACATTTTCCAACGGCATTATTTCCACACTTCCAATATATTATTCCTGGTATATAACGTGTATAAAATAAAGGCCATAACAATTACTGCTGCTAGAAGCACTATTTCCTTCAAATGCACAATATTTGTTTCCGCAATTCATATAATATAAATAAAACCGCATCTTTATTGAATTAAAGGTTTAAATACATTCAAATAACTATTCGTGAAACGTCTACCCTAGTGTGCACAGACAAAGTTGAACTAACGTTGAAATATATCCTAAGTAACTTCAAACGTTATGAACACGTTACTGTTGCGAACATTAACCTGTTTTTCAACGTTACGTGGTTGATTCTAAGTCAGCCTATGACGACCTTTTAACGTTTAACTCATGACAAAACAAGACTGTTGTTTGTGAACGTTATAATCACGATCCACCAGACGTAAGTTTCAACATTGTTGCCGAATATTTTAACATCTTGTTTACGTTGGTTACCAAACCGACGTCTTTTAGACGTCATGCTATTGCGTAATTTCACCCACATGTTGCCGTTGTAATGCCGTTGTCTTTTAAATAGAAAATCACGTTCCTTATATTGCTGACGCTATAAAGACATTCTATTTGACACGCCAAGTATTAACGACAGAAGGACGTTATTATTTAACCAAAACTTCAACCTATTTTTATGTAAAAATGACATCACCGCTTTGGTATGTGCAACGTTATAACAAAAATGTAACACACAGTTTCATGTACTTTTCACCAGAAAATTTCCTTCGAAGAAAATAGACGTTTACGTAATGACCGATTTTTGATGAACTACACCCATTGTGCTTTTGTTTTTAGAAAATTTTTTGACACTCCCGAATAATCTTTATTGCGCCTACCCCAACTGAACAAAACGGTACCTCGTTTGATAAAAACGAAATTTCAAAACCGATCTGGTAACTGCTTCAACACTAGTTCCATCCAAACACATGGGCCAATTTATCTTAAATGTGAAAAAAATTAAACTGTGTGAAGCACGGAACGTATTGCCTGCAATCTATTATCTTTTAATGAAAAATCTTCTGCTAGCCTTGTATCAAACTGAAATAATAAAACACAACGTTAAAAGGTTAAGGCTTACACATTTTCCGATTTTATCAGCGACACAAATGGTGACCTGTACAGTACATCCAGATGACAAGACAAAGAGAAAGAACAGCTTGTCAGCATACTGTACCATTCCGCCATGGTGTAGCAGCGAAACGCCTTTCAATTGGTCGACACAAGCATGCGAGCACTGACGTCACACGTGACAAGGGCGCCGATCATATGTGTTCGCTACCAATCTTACATATTTTTTTGTTCTGCGTCAGGTCAACGTTTTAAATTAACTGCTGGTCTAAAAAGCACTTAAAATCAACGAGATAAAAACATTATGCAGAAACATAATTACCACGTTGTATCAATGTCGTATGGGCGTTAAAAGTCTGATCTAAAATGTGTTTTATATTAACATTACGTTTCCCATTAACCGTTGGGCTAAGGATTCAAATTTACCAATATAATAACGTAGTGCCTTACATCAACGTCATATAGACGTTAAAGCGTTGACTACTAGTCTTAAAAACATTTTCTATTAACGATATTTTGACGTACCAAAGAACGATTGAATTTTCAAGTTTCTGTGAACGTAGTTTTACCGTTTTGCATTAAGTGCTGGTCTAAAAAAACACTCAAAATCAACGACATATCGGCGTCAAATACGCACGCACAATAAACGTCGTAGCCAACATGTCTAATGAACGAAATAATTTCCTAAACAGTACAAATAATTACTAAAAAGCAACGTCTAATTTAAGTTGCTAAAATTACTAACAGTTTCACTAAAATTCAACGTCTAGTTTCCAATGAATAACGTCTTAACGTATTTTCAACCAACTCAACGTCTTGTTGACGTATTTTAAAAGTATGTCTGTACAAAACGAGGTTTCTGTTCAGCAATTTCTACAAATTATCAAACTAAGAAATAAGTAATTCAAAGTAGACCTTCCTTAAACTCTTCAATAAAAGCAGAAACTGAAAACATCTAAACGGCCTTCGTGGATTTTTTGAAATTTTTAGTTGTATCTGTAATCAATCTTATTGCGTTACATTATCCCAATAACGTAAAATTGTTATTCATTTTGCTTCATTTCTTAATTATAATCATGTATTATGAGACTAGTAAACGATCGAAAATAATCGATTATACGAGAAGTATTATCTGAACCACGTAGTGCTTACAATACCGGGACCTAGACGAATTTTGTCCGCTATTGATGTTAAAAATACCGGTATTTCGTTGTTAGCATATTCTTATAAAAATTACAATATTTTGACGGCTGATGCATCTCTAAAATTTATAGTGGAGGCTCTTTCCCAACAAAAATATTCAATAGCTTTAGAATTAGTAGATGCTTTAAAATTTGGCATTTTACAGCGACGAGCAGATTTGTCACAGATACCACTTAATTACCTACAAAGGTGCTCGCAAGATGACATAAATATGTTATTTCAACGTATATCTAAAAGTTACACTCACGAAAAATATTATATGTTTAACTAAACGGCCTTCACATGAAAATTTAGAAGACATCACTTACAGATATAAAAGAAGAATTCTGCTCGGCATCTAATCATAAAACTATCTTAGATTCTAGCTCGATGTCTGTCCGTGAAGTGTTAAAGAGAACACTGCAGGCGACAATAGAAAAAACACTGCGCCTACAATTAAAAAATAAGGCGATTTTAGCAAAAAGTAAAATATGAGATCACATTTTTTGAAAAAAAAAAGACTGGAACACAAGGAATATATTTAAAATAGATTCCTTCTTGACCATTGCAGGAAAGGACATTTTTTCTGCGGGCGGTCAAATCTGCAAAACATTCGGTCCTCCCTTTAATGATAAAACCATCGATTGTTTGTGCTTTTTGGGAGCACATTTTAATAAATAAAATTACTATTAATGGAATTTATTTTGTAGTCGACGTTAATTTTAAAAATACATTTTTATTTGTTTTTTTATATTATTTTTAAATATGTTATAATAACTAGCTAAAAATATAATAAGTAAATGTACCGGCATCATTAAAATCAGACCAGGGATTGCAGTCGTAGATGTGGATGTGTCGTAGGCATAAAGCAAATTTAATCAGAAGATCACATGCCTAATGTCAGTCATATAATTAAATTCGGAAAGATATTGTGTCTCGTTCTAGCTTGTTTAGGTTAGTTACAGCCTTTGATAGTTTTTTTTACTTCAATGGTCGGCATTGTTTCCACGCTCCCGATAATATCCAGGTCCGCTTTGTGTCTTATGCACCACAGAATAACAACGCCATAGGTTGTTATTCTGTGCTACGCACCAAGCACTTAGCATATGTCTGGCTAAATTATTTGCCTAAATTTACTTTATGCTTACAACATATATACAAACCCAGCCATAGATGAACTTTATGAACACCTTGGATTCCTTTAATTCTATAAAATGCCTTAACACATTTTCAAGCTTTTTCCACATTGCATAATGTCCATATACAAAAAACTAATGTGGAAAGTTTGCAATTACAACCACAGAACACGATTTCGAATTTTCCTGATTTATTTTTAAACTGCTGATTTATGGAACTATAAAGAGTAGGAGTGAAGTTCGGGAGGTACCTACGAACTCAACAAATTTGCTTCGTCGTATCGTCGTGATAAGAATCAAGAGGCCTCGTAAAGTCAGAAAGGCCTTGAAGTCGTATTGATCTGATGGGGTTTATTACGGACTAAGTACATTTAAACCGCAGACCCTAGGGGATATTTCTTTGGATTTTATAACAAGCCTGGTTTTTATACACACAGATCGTTAATATTACATTTATAACTTCTATTAATACAAAATATAAATACAGCGCGATTAAAAAATAAGAACAGTACAGCATTAATGTTATCTTTACGTCCTCCATCATAGCCATCATGGACTAATATTACCGATATTTGATGTCCTCAACTGTTTTAATAGAAACCCATATTTAATACAGCTTGACATCGAGCATTAAATACTGAACAAAATTCAATATTCCATTTCATGTTACAAAAACAAGGGGTTGAACACAGCAAATTGTGCCCAATAATTAAGCAAAAACATTTGTAAGAAACCGTCACGGTTTCTTATTTTTCATTCGTATGTATTCTTATTCATAGCCTATAATAGAAATTTCCAACCAAATTAGTGTAATGTACGACTACGGCTACAATAGTTATTTTTATCATATACAAAGCAGATAGAAACGCAAATAAAAAAGTTTGTTACAAAACAATACTCATAGTTCTTTGTTTGTGCTAACAATATAAACGTTTCCAATTTACCGTATTTATCTCTTACTTTATTTGTAGTAAATCGTTCTGTAGATTTCTGTAGTGCTTTATAAGTACAATTGCCTTACTTACTGTATTTGTGCTGATGGACCAATAAAGCTTCATTATTTGTTCTACACTCGTTCGTAATGAATTTATTAGATGACCATGACGGGTATACACTATACACAGTCATGTTATCTGTTGCGACTATTAATTAGACCACTGTGTTTTAAACCTTTCATACGGGAACGTACAGCTAAAATAAACTGATTATAAACAACAATGGAGAAATTAATCATAACATCTATCAGGACGATATTATGTAGTATGTACCGGTATTAGCCTGAAGCAGCTGCTCCACATGACTTAATCTATTAATCTACGAAGCAATAATTTCAATGCCAATTTATTTTATCAGCACAAGCACCAGTAATGTTACGATCTTCAAGGTGCCATGATTACAGTCGTTATACCAGGGTTGGTATCCGCCATTCCACTATTATTTATTTGTAAATTGCCATTATAAGACAGTAGACTACTTAACACTGAAATATAAGTCTTCACAGCAATAACTCTACAGGACGGTACACGAAAAAACTTTGGTCACACCATCCTGCACATCTAAGCTGTTTTATATGTACATTTCACACAAAAATAAATATCTTTTTTATTTTATAGCTAGTTACTTTACAATTTCGAACTGTGAGGTAAATTGCACGTAATCATTTGAGCCTGCTTTCTTATAATGTCGAATTGGTTTAACGTTTCGGGGTATTTCTAGCTGTTCTCGATCTTCTTTTGACCAGACCATAATTACCGAGCTGATTCGTTTGGTAGGTACCGATCATGTTCCCGTAACGAGATGTGACATATTCTCGTCCCGTATCGTACACGTCCTGTCAGAGATCAGTCTCAGACCTCATCGAAGTTTAACTTGCCTTAGTAATGCCATTCACTGTTAAAACTTTAATAGTTTTTTTTTTAAATTATTATTGTATTTATATATTTGACTACTATATTTTAGAACTTATGTTTATTGGGTGCGCCCGGCGTACTTAACGTTTGTATCGAAGTGCCATATTATTGCCTATTCAACACTATAGTACATAAGCCAATTATACTGCAGAGATTTGTTTTTTCAACCAATAGGAACAGTACATAACTTAATATTGGGAACCGTGCAAAATATTCAAAAACAATGTAGCTACTCAAAAATGAAGTAACCTTGCGAAATATCGCTTAGTAACGATATTAATTTTGGTTACTAGGTAACGTGAAAATAAACTACGTCAACCAAGTTTATTTGCATTAAAAAATTTAAAATGTCGCATTAATTATTACTACTTTGGCTTGCATTAAGCAAGTCCTCGGTTCGAATCCCATGAAGCCGGAATTTTTCCGCAGCCTTGACGATTGGAATGGGCTCAGTGAGAACATTCACAGTTAGGCACCAAATTAACTGTGCTCTATTCAGAATCACAGGCCTAAGAGGATAGAGTAACCAGGTCCACACATCACCATAGCACACACCGCACGGGTAAGCACAAAAGGCGCGTTCCAACTTTGTATCCCGAACCCGGACAAGTTGAGCATTGTAACGCCAGATGCAAGCGCATAAAGCACCAGCCTCTACACCGCAAGGTAAAACCAGGTTATCGATAATACATACATACATACAATAACTAAAAATTATGTTTTTGTAATTAATTATATTAACTGTTGCATTATTTCTTTCAAACAATTAATATTTATTAATATTGTTAAATAGTCGTTCCAAATATCACTCGAAGTAGATATTTAAAAAAAACGTTTCCATGTAGACTGTAGATTATTCCAAATTTCACTCAACAAAATCACATTGAGGTGACTTTGTATCGTAAAATTTAAACGCAATAATTTACACTGAAACTGCAAAATATTGATCAAACATATATCTGCTGCTTGTGGCATTACCCTTGAATATTATATATTTTACTGTGATTATGTGTGTTTTCATTACTGCAATCTAAGTTATGGTCTGGTTGAGATATTTATTGCATTTCAGGTTGTTGTGATTTTGGTTAAGCTTTGAGTTTATGGGTTCTCGTTTTTATCTGAGCACATATTATAAAGACTCATTGGTATCCCTTTTGTATTGATGAATAAATTTAACCTTTTGTAAAGAGTCGCACGATGTCTTCACTATCTAGCTAGCCGGCCCTCATATTTGTCCATGTAGTCACGATGGCTTCATTTTGGCTTTAAGTTTGGTATAGGAACGTTAAAGATTCTATGACAGAGAAACTGTATGTATTTATATTTTTTTCAAACCTTGAAATAAGACCTTTGCTAGCCTGACACGAAAACGATTTAATAAAAAAATCAGTGACGCGCGAACGGGAAGCAAGTGACGCAATGAGCCGAAAGGTGTCGCGAGTCAACACTGGTTTCTTTTCTGTTGCATTTTGCAGGTATCTACAATCACGTTTGGTGATTTTCGCAATGGCTGACAGTAAAGAATAAAGAGTACGTGTGAAGTTTTGTTTTTTAGGGAATGCGGTCGCTTTAAAGAGCTTTTTAAAAAGGAGCTTTAGGTAGAACGAGTGGTAATGTGACATTTCACCTCATGTATTACTCGTAAATTGTGTACAAAATTTCTCCCTTAGCTTCTCTAAGCAAGACAACATCTTCGGCGGCCGTTTTTTCTAAACAAAACAAATCTTCACACTCTTTGTTCTTTGTTATCATCCATTGGGAAAATAAGGCCACGTAACAGACTGAGTCTGAATAGTGTTGACTAGCAATACCTTCCGGCATGTTGAGTCATTACTTCCCGTTCGAGCTTCACATTCAAATTCCCCTTTTTGGGTATCCCATCGACACTTCTAATTGGATTAGAAAATTTCACTTTTGATACGACAGTTTTCGACTTATCTGCATAATGTTAGAATGATTCGATCTAATTTGAAGTACGATATAGTCGCTATATCAGGCATTACAAAATATAATACAAACGAGTTTTCATAAGTTTTATTGAAATTGAAAAAATCTATTTATTAAAATATGCTTCACTACAAGCGCTATATAATTTCAACGAAACTTGACTCACAGCCCAGCTTTCATTTAATTATGCCTTCATTATTTATTCATATTTCACTTTGAAATACTAAATGGGAAATTACAAAGTTTCTCTTTGCATAAGCACCCTTATAATTAATTTTCGCGTAAAAGTTGGATTAAAAAGACATACCTCCATTATTAAATTAAATGTACAAATAACGTCAGAGAGCTCTCAAACAGTAGAACTAAGAAACTAAGTTTTGTATAGCAATGTCTAGAGATAAGTATATAAAAATGAAAAATTCTAAACCGAACTTTTATTATTACAAAGTCGCCTTTTGTACGTTATATGAAGATGATAATTTGAATTTTTGTTTCAGCCTCAGGCACATCTCACGTCCCATTAAATTTGCTGATTTTATTTATGCGTTGCAGTCTCATCGCGAAGGGCGACTTAAATCAAAACCATTTGTATGCACTTCCCTTAACCCAATTTTGCTCGTTTAGTCAATAAAACTGAATGGGGCACTATCCTTAAACACTTCAAGGCCCTCGCTCAAACAACAGAGCTCTTTTTTTATCGCCTGCTCACTGTTTTTATATGTTACTAATGTAATTTAGCTTTTAGTAAAATTATTGCCGTCGACAAAATTAACGACGGAAACAGAGAAATGTCTTCTGTTCTCTATGAAAAAAAGGTTAGAACATTACAATAGCCAGTGGATGTTTGTTACTTTTAAAAACGTAATTATCTGTCTAATTTATTTAATTAGTCCACTTTCGTTTTACATCTGTACCTTTTTACTTGTAACGTGCTTACCAGGTGCAGAAATAATTTATGTTATTTCAATTAAGAGGGCAGCAATACTTTCTTAACATGTTGTTAAGATACAATAATTGCAGTCCGCAATACGTTTAACTACGTTATTCGTGTTTTAGAACGTAAAAATGTAAAAATCGGTAAAACTCTTTTACAATGTATTAATCTGTTTAAAATATTTCCATCCAAGAAAGCGTACTGTAGCGATTTTTTTGCGTCGTTAACCGAAATAGAATAGTAATTTCTTGATCTAAACAGTTTGGGTGCTGTATGTCTGCATTTGCAATTTAAATTAAATGCAACTTATGCTAATATTCATTTTTGTGGAAAGAGATAAATACACTGCAGGTTGTTTTTAAATTCTATCGAGTATTACTGATTGTAAAAATTCTTTTGTATGCAAAGAACGTGGGTTCGTTTGAGAGAATAGCTATCACAATATTTTTCAGACTGGAAATTATTTATCGGTGTGGTTCATATGCTAAGCTGACTATGCACCTAGAAAAATTACGAATATTATGATTCAAGTAAATGAAAAAGCAGGCAATTTTAGTTGCAGTAATAATTTTATTATAAAAAATAATTTCTAAAAATCTAGAAAATAAATACTTAACTCTGTGTTTTTTTCTGCCTTGGTTTTGTGAATTTTCGGCGCCAGCTGAGCTGTGAGTTGCCTATATAGTTCTGTGTATTTTTCAATTTACAATTTGCCTCCCCTTTATTTATAATTTTTCGTATACAGGGTGTCATTAAAGACAACCGTGTCAGTTCTGGAGATGCTAGGGGACGCTATATGGAATTTAAAAGTCCTAATCCATTTTAGCCTTAGATGCATAGTTTTCGTAAAAACGAATGTTGAAAATTAAAAAGAAAAAGGAAAACAATTGTCATATACGCCGTCTACATACAAAATTTATTGGCTTTTAGAACACTTTTTAAACGCAATAATTTTAAATCCAACAATGAAGACAAAATATCGACGCATTGTAGGTAGGCCCAACATCACCAAGACCACCATACACAAAGAACGTATCAGCACACTCCTGAACGGTGTACATTTTTACTACAAATGTCAAACACGCAATTATTTATTACATTGACATTAATTGACAAGAAAACATCAAAAACACAAAACGACTAGGTACCATGCAGCGGTTCACAAAATTTGCGGTACCAATTTCAACCCTGAATTCTGAAGAAATTATGCTTCTAAGTCAAAAATGGATTAGGAGTTTTCGACTTCATATAGTGTCCCCTAGCATCTCCAGAAGTGACACGGTTGGCTTTAATGATACCCTGTATTAACATCAATTAGAGGTATTTCCGGTTCCCATTTTTGGACATTTTTGGGAAGTCTTTACTTCACCTTTGATGCCGGCAGAAACATTTTAGGGCTTCCCTGGATGGACGTTCAAAAGGCGTATTTGTTCCTATAATCGCCAGCAAATCAAGCGCAGTAATCCCAACTTTTGGCTACAAGCAACAGCATCTTTACGTGATTTGACGTTTTATCGTAATCATTTCAGGTCATTTCGAGTAACCTTCGATATCTGTCACGTTATCAGCTATAATATTCGAATGCTGATGGACTCTACCTTGTTTGGCTGCACAGTGCACCAAACTGAGGAAAAACCTTGCCACCTGGTAGCAACGGATTCATTCTGGCCCGATTGCGACAATAAGTCACAATAATTTTGTTTGTTGTTTTTACTCAAACTGTGCTAATAACGTTTTTATAGAGGTTATTTATTGTAAATTTCAATTCGTTGTAATTTGTAATTTTAGTAAACAAAAATATGTTGCTTACAAATTTTACTTGCCTTAGTGTATCTTCCAAATTTATGCGTTATTTTTCTATTTGTAAAATGTTGACCCGCCTTCCTTAACGTGAGCATTTATTTGACGATTGAAGAGAAGAGTTTTTTATTACGATAAACTATACCATTTTCTTAAATAGTTTTGGACACCAACTAAAGCATTTTAATTAGATTTTTTACATAGTTGTATCGGTACCGAGCGGTCTTAATTAACCAAATCGTTTTATACTTGCATAGTCTCTGTACACTATTTGTACATTGAATCTGTTGTATAATTTATATAAGCATCATTGGAATCTGAACTTTCAATTTGAAATCTGGGTTCGCCTTCAATACCTATAGCAAACCAGGTGTTATTTTTATAACAATAATTTGTAACTAAACTGCTTATTTGAATGTTGATTTTGTTTTGCAATAATGAATTCTGTATTTTCCTATTTGTAAAACAGTAAACGTTGACCCATTGTCATTGACGTGTCCATTTATTTGGCGATTGGGGCAAAGAGTTTTTTTATTGCAAAAGACAATAGAATTTTCTTAAATAGTTTTCGTTACGAGCAGAAGCATATTCAATTAGTTTTTTTTTACTTCGTTGTATCGGTACCGAGCGCGCCTACTTAACCAAATCCTTTAATACTTGCATAATCTCTGTACACTATTTGTTCACTGAATCTGTTGTATAATTTATATAATCATACTTCACTTTCAATCTGAATTTTGGGTTCGTCTTCAATATAGCAAACCAGATGTTATTTTTATAACAATAATTTATATCTAACTAAACTGATTATTTGATTGTCGAGTTGGTTTTGAATTAATATGGCGTTAATATATGTATTACCAGTATTTTAAATTTATTTAGTTGAACCTGTGGCACTTTTTTTTACTGGCGTTGAATTATTTTGTTCTTTAAGTTTTGTAGTTTTAATTAAATATTACCCTGTTACCCACTGCATGGCAACTGGCGTCCATACATTTATTATGTTATTTATCAATAACCATCTAACCCACGGCTCAAAATCGCCGTCGAGCTGTCGAGGGTCGTGTGCTTATCCAAAAATTGCAAAATATGACCATTTTTGCGCCTTTAGTTTCCCTGAAGAGAATAGAAACTGGTTTTGCTATTAAATTTATTCGACTACACTAAATGTCCATAGTTCAAGTAAATGCGTTTGGTCTTATTTAAAAAACAATATATAGTAGTGGTATTTTGTTTCTTCAATTTCTCCATAAGGAGCAACTATCATTAGTTCTACTGGAAAAATTCATACGCAGTGTTTGATTCGATTATTCGATTATACTTGCTTGCTATTTAAATTAGTAATTTCTTTGAAATCAAACCTGAAACTCAATGCCAGTATAGCTGTTCTCCTTGTCAGTTTTATAAATACTATGTTTCTGCATACTTTACGTTTACAATAATCGACTTGAAGTCTAAATCTTAAAGACGAAAAAACCACAGCCTTAGGAATTATATTATGACTGGAATTGCAGTGAAGTGAAACGAACTGAAAGACATTTTGTACCGACATACTAAAGTTGCATTTTTAAATTTTACATATGTTGCTCAAGGGATGTCGATAGAAGCAAATCGGTGTCAAGATATGTGAAACAGTTGCATATGATACTCAGTGGATGTCGACAGAACACTACATAAACAAGCAAATCAATGTCAAGATATGTAGTAGACTAACAATTTTAATTCCTATAACTGCACATACACGCTATACACTGTAGCCTCCAACAAATTTTGTAATTAATAGCTTCATTAAAATATGTATACGTCAAAGTCTTCTAAACTTGTATAATGAGTAAATAAATCCTAGTCAGCACTAAAGTGAAGTAAGATAGATACGATGAAATTTTATACAAAAACGTCAATTATAACAAAACATGCCCAAATATAAAATCGTAACTATTTGTCACAATTGCTTTAGATGGCACCGACATTAATAAAAAAATTCAAGCCGAAACTATTAAATGATTTGCGTATCAAAATAAACAAGTGAATGAGCTCATTTATCAAAACTTGGTTTTCTATTTACTATTTTACTTATAAAATTTTTACTTAACAAATGATAGTAACTCTTGACCCGATACCATTATTTGTGTTTCGTTCTGTACGTTGTACAAATTTTATGGACGAAACTGCATAGGTAGCTACTACATATTTGCCAATGGTTATCATCGCAGATCTATTGACGAATTAATAACAACCACATTATAAACTTCTGCCTGAAAGCACAGAATATTTCAAAATCCGAATCTTAGACCTGTGTTAATTATCGCAAGTTTAGCAGAGCGAATTAATACCTAACCTCAAACCTTGGCTGTAAATTTAAGCGAAGCTCATTAATTTTAACTGTAGCTTAAAATTACGTGCTTACAACAAAATGCCGAGATTACATCAACGTAATTTGAACTGTTCTAATATAACTTAGGCAAGCAAAACTTCTAGGGCGAGTACTTCGGTCCGGAAGCAATTTTTTGTTGTAATTACGTGAGGTTGGAAACAGAAATATAACTTGGATTTTGCAAAGCGTTAAGAGCAATTTCTTAGGTTTTGAAGATAATATATTCTGTCTAAATATATACAAATTTAATTTTAGAATTTTTCGATTATAATAGGCTGTCCATTTTATCGTCTAACTAGGTAGGCAACACATTTAACGCGCTTATGATTTTCACAGGTAACTCTAAGTTAATTTAGTAAAAATACTCATTTTCCTAAATTTAGAAAAGTCTTCTTAAAATTAAAAGGTATCCGTGAATATCATAAACCTGTTAAACTTGTGAATGTGAATTAAAACACGTTTATTAAATATAATATGTATGTATGTATTATCTGTAACCTCATTTATCTTGCGGTTTAGAGGCTGGTGGTTTTTGCGCTGGCATCTGGCGGTACAATGCCCAAGTTGACCGGGATTCGGGATACAGAGTTAGAGCGCGCCTTTGGTGCTTGCGCGGCAACCATTGTGTGAGGTGTGTGTCTTCGTGATGTGTTGACCTTGTTACTCTATCTCTTAGGTCTGTGGTTCTGAGTAGTGCACAGTTAATTTGGTGCCAACTATGAATGGTCTCACCGAGCTCGATTTCAATCGCCAAAGCTACGGAAAAATTCCGACCCCCGTGGGATTCGAACCGAGGACTTGCTTAATGCAAGCCTGGCGCTTACCCAACTGCGCCACGCGGCTTCTTTATTAAGTATAGTAAAATGACAAAATAACAAGGAAGAAGTGGTATGCCAATTTCACCACATCGAATTATCATATATCCAATAATGTCAATTACTGTGAATAAAATGTGAAGAGCCATTCCATTTTTTTTTCTTTCATTATCATAATGTTGTTTGACCTTTCTTTAAGGCAGATATAGGTAAATGTGTAGTGGCAACGCTGTATCACTTTTCTCCGTTTAAATAGCATTGAAGTATGCTTGCCATACTGTACTTTAAGTATGGTACAATCTATAGAATAAATATATACTCGAATATGGAAAAATTGCAAAAATAACTACAAATTATTATTATTTCTGATTACATCTCTGTGTGTTAGTTCCACTTGACATGTGAAACTGGAATTTGGAAAGTTTCTGGCAATAAATTCGATATTGATTTTCGGCTGAAACTCCGCAGCCCGTAAATTTTATATGAAACGATAAATCAAAACATCACAAGTAAGCTAGCAATTCCGAAATGAGCGCCAAACCATCGCCAACAATTTTATGAGCTTCTAATGATGGCGTCACACGCGAATCAAAAACGGCTTAATGACCCCCTGTCTGTCGCTTCCGTTTTTGCTTTTTTTTTATTAATAATCCAGCACATGAGTATCAGAAACCACGGCAACCCCAAAAGAATGAGGCACACTTAGACAGTGCGGCTGCAATTTGCAGTTAGTAGAGGCGAATTAAAACTCCCTTTGATATCCTGCGGAAATTGCACATCGCGCCAGTACACCAAACATTAGGGATAATTTTTCATGCAAATGTGCGAGGATAACGGGAGACTTGAACCTGTGAAATTAGAATGGGAAGCGTGATGAATGGCTCCTGAAAGTGCAGCCGGGTTTCGCAAGCTCTGCTTGAAACAAAAGCACGTTAATAATCTCTTTTATGAGGTGTAACCTGATATTCACCTCCGGGATATTATATAATAATCAAGGCAATAAAGAGGGAGGAAAATGCGCCATTCTTAAATAAACGTCATCATAAGTTTCGGTTATTATTATGTTGATTAATAAAAAACTAAATACTCTGCTGTGTCATTTTTTCAGCATTACTGCGCTTTAATGTACGAGGGTGCTTCGTTTTCATACAATAACCTCTTTAAAAAGCGATCTGGAGTAAGTTTAGCAATATGAAATTTACTGGAGCTTAGGGTTAAAGCCCGGAAGCGACTGCACCAAATACTAACGGAAATTGTAAAATACGCTGACACAATCGATAAAACCACCATCATTCCGATTTGGAGTATCGGCGATGTCTGCTTTTATTATTGTTTTCAGGCATGTTGCGTATATTTAGGCTTTGACAAACAGTGACAAACGTGAGCATAAATGTAGCATCACTGAGGTTGCGAAGCTGGAAATGTGAGCCATTAACTATTTTTTTTTAAATTAGGTGGCTGCAGCAAGCAGATTGTCTTTGGACGGCGAATGATTAAAAAATAGGAATTGCAGGTATGGTTGCATTCAAAATCTTTATAGTATACAGCGAAAAACCTTACCGACTTTCGGTATATGATTGAAATTAGCAGCTCTCAACACTTTGGCGAAGTTCTTCACAATTTTGTCTTTTGAGATGGAGGAAATTTCGTCATTCAACAAAGTAAAGCATTTAAAAAAAAAATGAAATATTTAATTGTACTTGCTCTTCTGATGTAATAACACTTGTTTGGTAAATTATAGCTGCGCTAGAAGTTTCTACAGCTTGCAGGTGGCAGTTTGTTCTAATTTCTAGAATGCCCAAACAAATAACCCAACGCGACCTCCAGAAAACGCTGGCGAATTCAGCGCATCCAATCTTAAAATCGCTAGTAAAAGCCGTCTACTCCTGGAAGTTAAATATTCAAGTTCCAATGGATACTTATTTATAATATTACTATATCCATTTAATGTAATTTTTATTTTTTGTAATATGGTGTAAGGAATGGACAAATAAACAAACACCATGCAATATTCCACACGTCAACCTCATGTTGAACGAGGAAATGTTATCACATCAATATAATTTTAAGTATAATATCAACATATACTAATGATGACTATGTAGTCTCAAGTTAAAATTAAATCTTGAGGTAAAGGCAATTTCCTCATACCGGCATAAAATATTGACTATGGTATTTAGTTATACATAATTGGGGCGAATCCAATAGTAAACCCGCGACGTAATCACGCTACGTTTACAATGTTATGTTAATCACAAATGCATACTTAACACACAAAAATAAAAAGCCCAAGTTACGTAGATACTACATATACAGTAATAGTACATAAGTTCGACTTTAGCACGAAAATTTCAATATTGTAACAGTTCGGTAGAGAAATTGCTCAAATGTTCCTAATATAGGTACTTTAAATTGAGACAAATTATCTAATTAAAATGCAAGAAGGTTGTCGTCTACGGCATCCATCAAAGGAACCGATGTAGCCCTAATCTCTCACACACCAAAATTCACAAATTCGAATCGATCAATTCGACAATCAATACACAAATCTAGAACGTAGATGAACTTCATAGAGAGACTAATCCAGAAAACCACCAAAAATACTCAAAAAGAAAGAAGGACCCACACAAAAAAATCAATAAATACACAAAGAAAATTCGAAAAGCCCCGCAATAATAGTACATATTAGTGTACAGATGCCTTTATAAAACTCACTTCTGACGTATATCAGCTTACGTTCTCTCCCCAGTATTACGTAGCCTAGCCAGGAAGTGCAGTCATTTAAAAGTGGAATTCAAATTGCATAAGTATCAATGGCCTCTTTACTGTTTAATGGCTTTTCTTACCTAAAGTGCTGCTATCTCCATTACACCCACCTGTTGGTGTATTTTCAAGATTCCATTCTAATAACTGGCAGCAAGGAAAGTAAAACTACCGGGAAAGCAGCAATTACTCGAGCCAAATCCCCCAGAACGGGTCAGGCATAAAGTATTGCGAAGATTTTGATAGATTGTTATTATTTTCACCCAAAGCTGGAAGTAGTTCCCTTGGAAATCAAAATAAAATATGCTAATACGCAATTTTACTATCACAGTGTGGCGAAATGATGCTAGAATCCCTAGCTACATAAGAAAGTGTCTAAGCGAATGCGCTAGATCTCACTTCGACCAAGCGCCTAGCTTCAAGTCAGCTACAGCCCAGAATATAACAAATGTCTGAAAAGTCATCTGATGCAAGACATCACGCGCATATTACACTAAATATGCTAAACCGGACATTAACAGGAGCGAACTGTCAACTGCACGCCCGTGGTACTAGAGACAGACAACCTTCAAAACCAACAATTCTTTTATCAAGCAGGCAGGTATAATTACCAGAACTAATTACTAGTTCACACGTACCCCTTTCAGAAAGGGGTTAAACAACTCTGGAGAGAACACACAACTCGAGGAGAGATGCTACGAGCACTCAGACCAATCGTATGCCTGCCCCAAATTCAACTTCCACAAAGGCAGACAAGATATCCGATATACTTTTTAAATTCGGATAGCCACTCTCAGAAGGAAATACTGGAGTTGATATAATACTAAACAAGCATCTAGGCAAAGTGGATATAGTGGTGATACAAGTATACGTCAACAACATAACATGCCGATGAGGATACACAGGAAAGGTATGATGATATAATCGAGTAATCGAACAGACACGATCAGATAGAATTGGCGGCTGGAATGTTATTGTAGGCGAAGATGCAGATGAACATAAAGTTGAGAAATATTGAACATGCAACCGTGCAATTGAGTTATGTGCAAGAAACAATCTAGATATCAGTAACACAATATTGAATCATCATGAGAAAAGATATTCACGAATAATGCCATGTGACCAGGTTACATATCAAATAGGCATTGAAAGGCATTGACAATGATTATGATGAAATATATATCAGAATTTAAAAACCAAACAGAATAAGAATGAAGAAATGATAATTAGACACATTAAAAACGTACACACTTTTTTGGTATCACAGAGGTCGAGCTACAGGAATCGTTGTGTGGTGGCGTTCAGAGGTTGGCCAACGGACAAAGAGGGGGCCAAGCAGCGTGGGACTCGATCTCGAGTTTGGCCCTAATTCCATTTAAAATGCAACAAAAATGTCACAAAACTTCACCCTAAAAGATCGAATTTAGCAAATTTCTTGGTGGCGTCGGTTTTATAAACACTTCCGGCAGAAGCGACCTTTGAGTGTGGTTTGTTTTGTGATGTGTATTTACTTACGGCATTTGTTATCACCTTGGCAACGCTTTAATTACGTAACCACAGATAATTGTTGTTTAATAGCGGACTTGTTTTTTGCGATTTGTTAAGTTAGAACGCTATATTTAACTCAATGTTCCCTTTAGTTAAATAATATCCTATATGGTAGCTATCCCGTTAGTTAAATCACCATTATACAATTACACAAAGAGTTTACTTTTAAATTATTAAATAAATAATAGCACGATAATTGGTTTAATGACAAATTTATTTCTTGTAATTTGTTACTAATCAAAATAATACTTGCTAGGATGTAGAGACCCGACCCATATGAGACACGAATCCATTTGAGATTATTAAACTCATTTATTTAAATAAATAACCAGTACGTTTCATAGTAGTATCACTAGTATCTACTAGAATTATATGAAGCCGAGGAAACTGAAGAAATCCCCTAGACCAAGAACATGAAAATTATAACAACCAAGAAACTGGCGATTCCATTATGAAAGCGAGTTTGGCAAAACAGTTAGTGACCTAAAAATGAATAAATCCCTACTGAATAGGTAGATCGAATTACCAGAGAAGTTACTAAGAGTCTGGAAATATACGAAAAATAGAAGAAAGCTTCATCCAAAAAATGTGAGAACCATCGAATAATACGCTTCACTACGCACGCATCAAAAGATTCTAATCGAGATAATATATCGAAGAAGAGAGCAAAAATAGAACAAAATGGCAATCCTTGCACCAAGAATATTGATCGAAACGACGACGACAAAGGACAAACTAGTATATATACGAGTAATATAGTAATAGATATAAAAAATAAACATGCTACGACATGCCGATTATATTATTTTATTCGGAGAAAGTAGAGAAGAATTAGAAAAATCACTGAAAGGAGTAGACACAATAATGTCACAGAACTATAATAACATGAAAATAAAGCGAAAACAAAGATAATTGCATGTGGAAAAACCTATCAAAGAACCATTGTCGTACGAATTGGAAATTACGAAATACAAGAAGTGCGTCAATTTCCTTATCTAGGAAGAATTATATCACAGGATGGACAAATCAGGAAAGAGGTAAACCGCAACATTTTCGAGCTAAAGAAAAACTTACTGACCTCTACTGGCAAAACAATTAATAATAAAGACCTGAAGTGTAGCATTGCACGGATGCAAAGGCCTGGACGAAGTATAATGTTAGAGAAGAATGTTAAAAATCAGCTGGATAGACAAAATCACGAACCATGAAGTTTTTAGAACAATGAAAGACGACTGTGGAAACTCAAAAAAGCGACGAGATCAGGGACATATACTGAGATGGGGCAGTCTACTTAAATATATAAAAGAAGAAATGATAGAAAGACGAAATGCCAGAGGAAGGCCCCGATTGTAATACATAAAATAAATAGTGAAAGTCCTAGGATGTGGAATGTATGAAGCAACAAAAACATAATCCACGAACCGACCCTAATCTACTAATGCATGGGAGCATGGTGTAAATAAATTTAATAAACGCAATTTGCTATTTTACGGTCTCTCCTAGTGAATAAATGTAACAATACGATTAACCATGCTAGTCATAGTCAGCTTTTCACATTGCTGCATTTCTATGTAAAAATAGTTGACGAATTTCGATGAAATTTTATATTTGGAAGTTTGGCGATTACGCCATTTTTTATTAAGGTTTCGACGCGACAGCAAAATTTCCAGTGAACAAATTTCTGGTCAGGCCTTTCTGGATATTTGTACAATTTTAAGTGTAGTATCCTCAACTATTGTCCTGGTTTTCTATTAGTTTCAAAAATAAGAACACGCAATTGTTTAAAACTGAAATAAAAAGAAAACAATTTTTATAAATGAGAAACAAATTTGATTTTTCTAGCTTCTGAAAGTCTCCAAAAATTGGCCGCAGCATTTTGTTTACTTCTTTAGTCTAGTCTGGTCTGGTATCTTGTCTTAGTTCGTGGAATAGGAAAACTGCTCTCAATCTCCAACCTTAAGTACATTTTCAATACAGTTTGAATATTTTGCAATATTCATTTAGAATTTTGAAGAAACTAACTTGCCAATTTCAATCAAACGTGGTAAGTTTGTTGAGTACTATGGTTCAGTATAAAATTATTAAACTTTTTATTGCAGCGCCCTATGTCAAAATATCTCAAAATTCAAAATTATTCCAACATTATCGTCTTCTTCCGGATAATTAAATGACTGCTATACAATATTTTATAAATTTCGCAGAGATAGTTATTAGGTTGTTTACTATAATATTATTTTCGACACATTTATTAAATTCCCCAAAATCAACAAGACTCTTACTTAAACTGCTTTAAATTACGTATGAATTACTGATAACTACAACATATAGTCATGATTATCTAATCATCAAAATGCAGGCTGTCAAATATAATCCTACGCTATAATTATCTGAAATTTTTGCAGTTGTTAATTACATTTTGTATGCTAATATGATATTTAATAAAATCGATAATATACACACAGCTCATGTAAACCTTCGAAGCGGTGGTAATTTAGTTCTATTGCATTGCTAAACTTCATTCATATATTACGGACTGTGTAAATTGAACGGACATGACAATATTTGGACATTATAGGCGATTATTAAAGGGCAATTAAATTATTAACTTCTTCAAACTCACAATAATTAAACTACGTTGTCACAAAATCAATTTTGTTTTTATTTCCGGTAAATTTAAAAGACATATATTTTTATGTTTTTAGAGAAAACGTTTTATGTCGCTTATAAAACTAGCTGTATATATTCTTTGAAATCTAATTGAGACAATTATGCATTAAGAAATGCAGACAGTGCTTGTAATGAATTTAATTAATTAGAATGAGTAAAGAAGTAAAGCAACCTTCATTATATTTATAGGAATAAGCAACAGCAATAATTGAAACTTTTCCTGGAAGTGTAAAAGCAACTGTAGGGCTTTGTAACAGACATTGAAAAACACTTTCCGGGTGAGGATCAGTAATTTTATGGTGGCAGTTGTAGTTATAGATGTGTGGACACATTTACGACAATTTAAATACTAGTACATGCACTTACAAGTTTAACTATTTCCAGGTTACGAACTAATTTTAGCTTAATTTCTTTTTAACTTCCGCGACTGTAATCGTGCTCCATGATGTAGTTGTTAAGCTCTGTAATTAAAAATATAAAGTTGACTGTGCACAATGTTGAAACTCCGGCAGGATTTTTAAAAGTGGTATTTTATTTTAATGTCCGTTCCCAATACAACACTCAGTGCACGCAACTCTCTCCGTCTCTCCACCTTGCAATTCGTGTTAATTTTAATTTCTGGCATAAATGAGAAAACTTCTACATTACTAATACCATATTACCAATAATATCTGTTAGACTTCATAAGTGTTTGATGTGGTTATTACATTACAATGTCAAGTTGCAAAACGAACAATTGAAACACTTTAAACATGAAAAAGTAAAGGTGTAACTAGGAGATAACATTTAAAAGCCCTGTAATTCACTTCCAGGAGAGTAAGATTTGGGGTAAACTGGGTTTTAGATTGACTGCTGGTGGGGCTACGGTATTACGGAATTGTAAGCGAGAATGTCCGAATTCCTTACATATTCAACACTTTGCTCTTCACAGTTAAATCGACTAGAAAAATGCCAAAACTGCGCTGGAATGAATGTCTTTAACTTTATAAAGCAATCGTATTCTGCGAAAATGGTAGGCTTGTTTACTAAAGAATTATATGGGAAAACTGGCAGAGCTTCGAGTTTCCCATATCATTAAAGATAATTATATGCCAAGTTGAATGGCAAATATATAAAATAAATGCGTATTAAGCATTTACAATTATAGACCAGGGTATTTGTTCGACCAGATAAGTGTGAAAGTCTATCAATCTTATTCGATAAATTAGGCCCTAAAGAAATTCCCAGTTTTCGGTGCAAAACAGTGGACATTTTCATAATCAAGGATTGTTTTTTAAAGTGATGTCATACCCTACAACTTTTTGGATGCACAAAAATCGTCAGTAACGAAAGTTTACCACTAAGTACTATAAGTAGAATTATCAAATAGCCAATTAAGAAAAAAAACCTAGCAAAAACCGAAAATATGACCCTTGGAGGTCAAAATATTTCGAGCAACTAGTGAATGGGGGGAAACGGGCTTACGAGAGCAACAGTGAAAACATCTGAATGACACGTTTAAAAAAACAAATAAAATTTATTTTTATTTAACAGTTACTTTTGACCGTTTTGCCAGTTGGTTTGATTTGCTCTCATAGTTCTTTAATTAGCGTAATTTAAAGATTTTGTGTTTACCCAAAAAAGAATTGGACTAGGGAACATTTCTGGACCATATTTTTTAACGATTTTAAATCATCGTTAATGACTAAAAGTTCGGGAAATGCTTGAGGAAGATCGACGAAAATCTTATGAATTTATGCGGGCGACATTGGCCATTGGTTAAGTATAATTCAAAACGTTTAACATCAACAAATGTCAAAAAACTTTGTTGTCGATGGATTCCACATAAACTGACTCCCGATTAGAATAAACCACGCAGATATTCTTGAAAGATTCAAAGGTGGCACGTCAAATTTTGTTCGGAATATCATCACAGGTGATGAATCTTAAATCTGTAATTATCATCCTGATCTTTCGAACAGAATCTAACCCTACAAAAGTCAAGGAATGCGCAGTGCTGATACGAATATGATTACTAGCTTCTTTTTCTCAAACGGGAAATATTGCTACTATAGCATTAGAAGATAGACGCACAGCTACTGCCGGCTGGTACACAAATGTCTGTTTACCGCACATTTTTGAAAAAGTTTGGAGAAACAGGCAAAAGACAAAATAATTGTAGGTATGATGACAATGCATCGTCACATACAGCAAAGGTAATAACTGGGCTTCTGGATGCCATAAAAGTCAGTACCATGAAAACTCCACCACACAGCCCTGGCCCGGCACGTTCCGATTTCATTTTGCTTAAAAAAATTAAAAATGAAATGCGTGGAATCACGTTTTCGTCGTAAGGTTAAGCAGTGAAACATTACAAAAATTAGTCTCAGGAAGACTGACACAACCGCTTTAAAGACTGGTTTCGGCGAATGCAAGAATATTTCGATGTCAGAGGGATATTTTGAAAAATTATAAAACAATTTTAATTCTTAACAAATAACTCTCCTTTGATTTTATAAAAATTTTCAGTGTCGGCTTGTATTTAACTGACTCTTGTCGAAGGAAACTGAGAATGGAAGAACATATAATAAAGCAAAGCATTCCTAGAAATAAACCAAAAAATCTGTAAAAGGCTTTACCCAAAACTTCCCTCGTTGACATTGTGCCACTAAATAATTTTAAAAATCAAATTAAGTTAATAGTAAAAATATCTTCACGTTTCTAATAAATTAAATACATTTTCAAATAAAAAAAGACGTTACCGGTGGTCGAATTCGAATGGCAGGCGGACCGCGTGTGCAGCCCCAACGTTTAGTGCGATATCATAAGAGACTCGACAATTGCTACCTAAGCCACGGAGGACCGGCCTCTGCAATTTCTCCGTCGCAGCTATATTTAGGAATGGTTAATTTGTGCCTCGCTTTTGTATTGTAAAAAATTTATTCTGTATCTATTAGCTTCAATTTTTGGTAAGAATAAAGCCTGCACTATGTACAAATTATTACTTCTATCTATTACTAAGTTGAATGAAAAATAAAAACATTTTCAAATAAAAAAAATGTATACCGCTGAGGTTTCAACCCGCCGCTTCTTCGCAGCGGATCTAACTGCAAGGAAATTCCATCTGCGCTACGGAGTCTCTTCGACATAGCCTGGCGCGCGCCTGTCTTGAACAGAACGGAGTTATGGGTGAAACATTTTTACTCATTTGCGACATTAGCCTGTATTCGTTGAGTATTATTTTCGGGAAATGTAAAGCCTGACCTATGTGAAAGTTATTACTTCCTTTTATTTTAAAGTTAACCCAAAAATAAACAAAATTTTATTTTCAGGTGCCCACCCTGTATATATTTGTATGAAATTGTACCGGTTCATGGAACGACGCTGCGATCCATATGATGCTGAAAATCAAGACAAGCATATATAAAACCTTGCGAACACTTACAAACAATCCCTAACGAAGCGCGAACAGGCACCAAACATTGAAAAAAACTGGTATAAAAGTTTATTAGTAACCGAAAACTGCTACATTTTAGGAAAGAAACTATGACCTAGAACAAAATGACGAACAAGAACGAGATATCGCGGTAACAGAAGAGATCAAAGCACTAAGAAATATGAAAATACAGCCATAGAGCTAATTAGTGACATTAGAACTGCTCAAAGAACTATTTAACGGTTTTGTGAATGAAGAGGGAATTATGTAAAATTGCTTGCATAAGCACAATATCTAAAAAATGAAACAAAATTGATTAACAACTAAGTATAAGAGATTAAGCGTTACCTTCTCTGTTTGTAAGCTATTCGGACGAGTGTTGAAGAAAAGCTGAGAACAGGTGGAACACTCAAATAAACATAGTGGGATGATCGATGATTCAAGTAATATTCATTGATCTGAGAAAGGTTTACGCTATGGTACGGAAGCGTAGGGAACAATTAAAACAAAAAGCGTAGAGTTGTATAAAAAATCTGTAAAGGACTTTACTCAGAACTTCCCTCGCAAGTGGCGTTGTGACACTCCATGAAACTCGATTGTTATGCATGCCCCTATGTTCGCACAAGCCGCCACCAATAGCTGGCCATAGACACACGTTTAAAACCGCCACGAATGTAGTTTTTCGTGACGGTTTTGAACGTGTGTTTATACCCAGTTTATATCTGCGCATATACAGACGTTCAAAACTGCCACGAATGTACTACATTCGTGGCGGTTTTAAACGTGTGTCTATGGCCAGCTAATTTGTATAGTATACTATTAGCGGATGATCAAGTAATTATAACAGAGGATGAAGACGACGTAAAGTACATGTTTAGAAAGTTAGTAGAAGAGTATGAGAAATTGGGCATGCTAATGAATACCCAAAAGACGTAATATATGGTTATACGAAAGAAAGGACATGATTTTCAAACAGATTGGGGTAATAAAAAACACAGCACAATATGTGTCTGGGGGTAACACTAACAGCTGATGGAAGAGACAAACAATATGTACAAACTACAAATAAGAATTATGAAACGATAGTCAGACAACTACATTCGGTACTAGGGAATGATACGACCTCCAAAGCTACTAAAAACAACGAATATACACTACCTTTTTACAAAGTACAGTGCCATACGAAGCAGAGGTATTGACGGTAACAAAATAAATAAAAGACAGACTCCATGCATGGGGAATGATGTATTAGAGAAGGTGCGGTAAGACTACAATAATAGAGAATTTACTCCATTTGGTGAGTTCTACAACCGATTAAAATTAAATCCCTTATTTCTGTAATACTCTGTGTATTATGCTTGCGGAATTGGATTGTGTCGTTAACTCAACGTGTGAACGACACAGAAGGCGAAACTCTTCTAACGGTCAGAAAGAGAAAGGCGAAATTTATAGGCAAGTGTCGTCGCGGTTGTGAAGAGGGCGGTGGGAGGGGTTTAGAAATGAGCGCTTTCCACATTTGGGGAAGGGCATAACCTTCGGTTCGATTAAGCTTGTTAAGTTATTTGTAAATCTCAATGGCTTCGCAAATTTTCCTGGTGAAGAAGAATGTGGATTTGGAGATAATGGTAGTTTCATCGAGGAAAGGGTCTTAGTCTCTGGTGAAGTTACTGTCTGGTTATTGAGTATTTAAATGGTTTAAGAAGACGGGTAAAGTGTGTTTTCAAATGATAAAGGCATTGTCAACATATCCGACTCCAAAAGCCGATCCTCCCGCAGAATAGTATTTCTTGCCTATATCCACCGAGTCACCGATCGCAGAGAGAAAAGTGTCTTCGAAAATAAAACATCAAGACGTTATTCAAATCCCCGAACAAGATCTCACATATTCTTCCTTCATCCAAAGATACATTAAACACCATGTCATCTAAAGATGTTTGTTCAGTTCCTTGCTGCTGTATACATTGGTGAATCAGCACGTTGAGTACAAAATCGTATCTCTGTACACCAGCGTTACCTCAGGTCGGGTATCGTTTCATCATCAGCCATTGCCGAACACCAACGCGACACTGGCCATTAAGATCCTTGTCGATGAAACTTCTATTGTCTCCAACTCCCCATTCTTATTCAGCAGAAAGATTTACGAAGCTATTGGAATTTACAAACACTCTTCTTCGTATTCTTCTTCTTTCTCTTATTATAGGCCAGTGGTCTGTTTTAAACACATAGCGGTTCTATGAGCCCTCTTTGCCCTTAGGCCGAGTAGGTGGCTAGCCTTGCCCGTCGAAAGTGAGGAAGAGCTCCCCGGGCCGGCTGCCTCACAGGCAAGCATTTGCTCGCGGGGCCATCCCGCTCATAGACACTCTAAAGGTACGTATCCATTTGTTGCGTATCCACGTATCGTATCATCGTTGCGTATCAGTGGAGACGGGAAAACGTTACACCGTTGCGTATAAAAATATGATACAAAGAAACGCAACGGACCCGATCGGCCATTTGGCGGTTTTTCGCCGTGACATCAAAGAAATGCAACGCCACAGAGTGAAATTAGTATAGACGGCATGTTGTTATCATCCCGTTGCATGTTCATTCCTGTCGCAGGATTGCACCAAGCTGGTAATCAAATTTGTAGTGACAGCTAGTTGTTCGTTTATTACGGCCATATTTTTGCACAAGTGGACTGGAGTAACGAGGAAACCTTACGGTTTATAGATATTTACCGTAAAAAGGACCTTATTTGGAACCCAAAACATCCAGATCGTTATAACAAATTATGAAAGGAGGATGCGTGAACGGATATTTCAAAAGAAATGGAACAGTCCGTAAACATATGCAAGAAGAAGATGGAATATTTCTTTATTCTTTCTTTTTATATAGATGAATACAAATATACGAGGCAGCTGTTATTTGCAAAGACATCATTGGGTCGCTGCATGAACAGTACTGACCACTACTCCGTATCGTAATATCGTATCCTCCGTTTTTAACATAAACGCAACGATGATACCAAGAAAAAATTCAGTACGGTGCACATTGCACGTATCGTATCTTGATACGCGACGGTGATACGTTACGTGGATACGCAACAAATGGATACGCGCCTTAATAATCTTAATCGAACTGAAGGGTATCCTCTCCTTCCCTCAATATGGAAAGCGCTAATTTCTAAACCCCGCCCACCGCCCTCTTTACTCAACCGCGACGACACTTGACTGCAAATTTAGCCTTCCTCCTTCCGATTGTTAGAAGAGTTTCGCCATTGGCGTGGTTTATTCGTTGAGTTACCTTCTGGTGAAGCCCCTTGGGCGAAACGTCGAGTTTTTCAATCTCAATAATGACACGGTCCAATGCCGGAAGTCGTTCGTCACATAATGACAATTGTCGTGAAGGCCTCCAAAATGACCCTGTCTATATTTAATTTTAGACAGTAAGGACTCATTATGATTTATAGTATAAACGTTAACTTTATATATACATTCACGTTGTCCTATGTCTTATTCATTCGAGAATCATAGAATATAAATAAATAGGTTTTATGTACGATCGATCAATAACAGGCCTCTTCTAGACCTCATCTTCAAGAGTAAAGCAAGTCTTTTTCGTCCTCGCACGATAAAATCCTTTAAACTACGGTAGAAGAAAGTTACAATATTAAGATTTTTATTTTTGTTTACGTGATTATCCGCACGATTACTCATTTCCAGCGTTTTTGCGCTTTCCTTGCGGTTTTCTTCTAAACAGATATGTAAAAATACTTATAGAAAAAGGTCTGATTAATATTTCAACACATAAAGAATAGAAATAGTGATATAGTAATTCAAATAATTAAAAAGTGTAAAGACCTGCAAGAGTGTTTGTTACTTAAATGTATTCGGCAATTTCACATTTGGCTTTGCTAGAAAATATATTCCTAATATACCATATTTCGACAACGTGTACACCAAGTTAATTGTTAACATTTCAAGTAGGTACACTTATTTTTTGTTTGCACTGCCTACTCTAAAAGTATTCTTTACTCGCCATTTTAAAAGACTAAAGTGTCATTTTAATGTACGTACCACCAGAATAAAGTGTCTTAATCCCTAGCTAGTGTGATTATTGCCTCCAGACTTTGTCTCGGGTAACAAGATTCACACTCACGTTGGTCCCGTACGTAGGTTAGAAGCAACGGGACACAGTAATAAAAATTCGCATAGTTAAGATTTCGTAACATGCACTTACCACGCCACCGCCAGCAGAGTGCACGAGCACGCTTTTGCCCTTGGAGAGGCCACCCAGTTCGAAAAGCAAGATGTAAGCCACGGTGTAGTTCATCGTAATAGCGGCTGCGTCCTGGGGGCTGAGCCCCTGGGGAAGCTTGAACACATATTTTGATGGGACGGCAACGAGCTCGGCCCACGCTCTGTATTCGGGAAGCGCCACCACTTGATCTCCAACCTGGAACAACAATACGGAAATTGATTAAAGCCGAGCTATTAAATTAGCAAGTCCCGAACGCTTTTAATATAACTATAAAACAATTAAGGCGTACTAGCACTTCGCGCTTTCGGTACTTTCGATCGGTTGTACCTTATAACCGTCGTTTCCCAATTTTCGATTTCCCAGCAGCCTTTGTTTTTACTTCGGTTCGTTGCGGTATTGCTGGTGTTGAATGTCTTCCGCGGTAGTTACTCTCTCAAAACTAGTCTACCGCGTGGTAGTAAAATTCGAAACGGCTCAAGTTAAACTTTATATAGCTGCTATAACAGAAACTAAAATAGCTTCGTCGATGTTCAGCTTTGGAATATTTAAAGTCATCGAATAAAGATCGAATAATTTACGAGCTACTGTTGACGTTTACTGCTCCAGGCACCAGTTTGGCATACCATTTTTCAGTTTTCGGCATGAAACTTTACAATCTGACCTAATTTGACAAATAATCTGTCAAACTCAAACTTTGGTAGGTACTGGAGTGCTGTTGTAAGGTGAAAGGTATTTGCCATTTTATTGTAATTGTACATTTCAGTCACGACTCCAAATCATTGTAGTTAAATAAAAGGACTATATTTAAAAGACGTTCTTCTTTAACTATTTTTTAAAAGCCTCAAGCTAAATATTCTGTTCAAAATAATCAGACACCTCGTTAATTCAATATTTCCCCTTGTTATATTTATATCGGGCCATTTGTAAGAACAAGTTAACTTTTCCGCTCGTGCTTTTAAGAGCCGCCTAGCATGTCGAGAACTTCAAACAAATAAATTTAAAAGGGCTCGTCCACATTCCTTACGCGCTTTTAAAAGTTTTTACATTCACTGAAATTGTTTCGAAATGCTAACAGCCTTGTTCGCTGTGTTTTTCGGAATATCTCGAACGACTGGCGTTTTTATCAACAAAAACTTACCGCCGCACTTTTCGCTTCAGCAGGACATTTTAATATGTTTATCACAGGCTGGCAGCTCAAATTATTGCAAGCGCTAAATGTAAACAGCAGTCGGGAAAAACAATTTTGTAAACTCCGTAGCTTAGCCTAAGGGTAGGCAGCCCCTTTTAGTAAACAACCACTATTCATGTTTTTGGAAGATAACCACCTTATCCGATAATATTGAGGGGTTCAAGATATTCTATGCCTTGTAAACACTCAAATCCGTTCGCCGAGTTTGAAGTACGACGGAAGTGTCAAATATGAACCGTCTTTTATCTTTGATAAATAATGCATTGACTATAAAGGAGATTTTAGAATACCTCAGACACGACTCCCTGGCTGATATATCGAATAGTCAGCCATCAGTAGTCCTGATTAATCTTTGACAGCTCTTTATCTACAAAAACAAATACACCTCTGTTTCATTTTGGGGGAGAACGCAGTCTAGAACTTAAAGCAAACTTTTCAAAATCAGCTTCTATGAAAATATAATACGAATATGAAAGATTGGTAATACCGCAAGTCTGGATTAAGATATGAGCCCACAAAGCTTGGTCTTCGGGAAAAGTTAGAAGAGACCGCTGTTTAACAGGTAAATACTCAAATCGAGTCAACAAAAAGGGTGTATCTTAAAAACTATGGAATGCAGTTAAATACTCTACCACGAAAATTACATTAAAAGTAATATTCACGAGATTGACATCAATTTAACGGAACTGATAGTCATCTATACAAGACAACATTTAAAAGATACTTATAATCGCTTGAACAGAAGATTTTAAGATAATTTTAACTAAACCAAACTCGTTTAGTCAGAATTTAAAGTGGTATTAATACTATTAATTAACAAAAGACTAAGCGAGATGTTATTGTTTGAACTAATTTTACATTCGAATTAACAATACAGTTTGAACTAGATTACAAACAATTTTGAGATCTAGAGACATCCTTTTGAAAGAAACTTAACACCAATTTAAAGTTCATTAACTACCAATTCTGAGCAATAATGTTGTTAACGACATAAACTTAACAACCGCAATTTCTAATAATTTTTAAATGAAATTGATCATTTTTCTTAGCTAGATCTATTTCAATAGACTAAAATGTATGTTAGGTAATAAGACTAGCGATCATATAGTCGAATTTAGGGTTGATTAATCGAAATTCCAAATAAACGAAAAACGTTTAAACGAAACAAAAGTCTTTAAACGAGAGTGATCTTTTTAATGAGATCCATTTTTGGTAAGAATTTCCCTATTCGTCAGTAGGTTAGTTTTGTTAAAAATTACTTATTGTCAAATTAAATAAATAAGAATAATATTCACAAAATTTAAGGTTGTTGAAACGGGATTTATGATCATTTAAATGAGATAAATCGTTTTTGATCAAGACCCACTTCGTTTCGACTAAAATTAATTGTAACAAATGGTTGGTAATACGACTAAATGAGATGATATAAGCGAATTCGGGGTTGATTAAACGTGATTCACAATAGTTTAAACATGTCTAACCCTAAAATGAAAACATGTTAAAATAGCTTCAAACTTCATTTACTTTAACAAAATAGAAGCAGTTTAAACGAATCAAAAATCTTTAAACGAGATTGATCGTTTTTAACGAGATCCGTTATTTGTAAGAATAACATACCTACAATTCAAAGTTTCTTAAACGGTATTTATGATCATTTAAATGAGTTTGGTCATTTTTTAAGGAAAGACAGTTCCTTGAAACTTAAATCCATTTTAACAAATCTTTGATAATACAACTAGCGATCCTATATGCGAACTCAGGGTTGCCTAAAAGGATTCAAAATTAACAACGAAATAAAAATCGTTTAAAGAAACAAGTCTTTAAAAGGCATTCATCGAGTTTTAACGAAATCCATTTTTAGTATCTTCTTTCTTTATTTAGCCATTTTCTATCCGCTGGATATAGGCCTCCCTCATGTTTTTCCAACTTTCTCGGTTTTGTGCGACGTCGTACCAGTTTAGTCCTGCAGTTTTCTTTATATCGTCACTCCATCTCATCTGGGGTCTTCCTACTTTTCGTTTTTCTCCCCATGGTCTCCATCTTATTAACTTTCCACTCCATTTGTCTACTCCTCTGGCCACATGTCCTGCCCATTCCCACTTCAGTGACGCTGCCCTTCTAATGACGTCCTCAACTTTTGTTTTTTGTCTTATCCATATGTTAGTCTTATGGTCTCTCAATGTTATTCCCAATATTTTTCTCTCTATTGCTCTCTGGTGGACTTCTAGTTTGTTTCGTAATTCTTTTGTAAGGATCCAGGTCTCTGCTCCATACGTTACCACTGGCAGTATACACTGATTATACAGTTCCGACTTGAGAGAGATGGGTATTTCCATATTCATTATGTCTTTTAGCTTTCCATACGCTGCCCAACCTTGTCTTATCCTTTTGTCTATTTCTAGCTTTTGATTTCCTTTACCAATTGTTATTGTTTGCCCAAGGTATACATAATTTGAGACTCTTTCTATTTGGTCGTTTCCTATCATCACTTCCTCAGCTTCTTCGTCCAGTTCCTCTGCATTAGTCATGTAATTTGTCTAATTACAGTTTATTTCTAGGCCCACCCTTGTTGATGCTGTGTGTACATCTTTCAGCATACTTTTTAGTTCTTCTTTTGTCTTCGCTATGATCACAATATCATCGGCGAATCTTAGGTGGTTTAAGGGTTCCTCTGCAATGTTTAACCCCCTGCCTCTCCAATCTATACGTTTAAAGGCATCTTCTAATACTAATGTAAATAATTTGGGTGACATATTATCGCCTTGCCTCACTCCTCTTTGTATTTTAATTTTATCAGTGTTTTCATGGAGCTGTACCTGTAGTGTTGTATTTTTATATATTTCTTCGATTAGGTTGGCGTATCTATAATCTATTCTGGCGTTTTTAAGTGCCTGCAGTACCGCCCACATTTCTACCGTGTCAAAGGCTTTCTTATAGTCTACGAAAGCTACCCAGACTGTTATTATATGCTCTTTGCTGTTATGTTGTATTCAGTTACCTTTTCCACTAGAGTTCTCATCGTTTGCAGGTGTTCCACTGTACTAAATTGTTTTCTGAAGCTCGCTTGTTCTTTCGGTTGGTAGAAGTCTAGCTTTATGGTTAGCCGGTTTATAATAATTCTCGAGAATAGTTTGTAGACCTGGGACAGTAAGCTGATGGGCCGATAGTTTTCGAGGTTGTCTTTGTTTCCCTTTTTGTATATTAGAACGAGTTTTGAGTTAGTCCAAACTGTAGGAATATTTTCTTCATCTAAACACCTGTTAAATAGCTTCTCTAGTTGTGTTATTAACACTTCTCCACCTTCTTTCAGCATTTCCCCTACAATCGCATCTTCCCCTGCAGCCTTTCCATTTTTTACCTGTTTTAAGGCGTTTATAATTTCTTCCTTATTTATTGGTGGTATTTCTTCCGAATTCACATTTATTATCTTTCGCTGCCTTTCTTCTGGTTCCACATCACTTTCTATTTTTGATTTATACAAGTCTTCGTAAAATTCCTTTACTACGTTTAGAATTTCAGTTCTGTCCGTTACCGTCTTTTTTTATTAACTTAATTACTTCCTTTTTGCTACTGTTGTGTCTTCGAAAGATTTTCATTCCTTTATGCTCTTCCAGTATTTTTTGGGCTAGTTCAGTTTTATATTTTCTTATATCTTCTTTTGCCATCCTCCTCGCTGTCTTGTTTACTTCTGCATATTCAACTGTATTTCTTTTGTTTTCGCTGATTAGATTTCTTCTTTTTTCCAGCATTTTCTTTGTTTTGTCACTTAGTTTGTTAGATTTTGATCTTGGTTTTACATATTGCTCAGCTGCTTTTTTCACTTTGTTTACTATATCCTCATTTAGTCTATTTATATCCTGAACCGCATCCTGATTTGTCATGAAAAGCTTTTCTATATTCGAGCGGTACTTTTCTGAGTTTTGTTTTAGCATTTCTCGATCCAGTTGATTATGTGCATTTTTCTGCATTTTTTTACTCCTTTCCAGCTTTTGGTTTATATTCACTGTGGCCCTTACTATTCTGTGATCACTTCCTGTATTGAATCTCACTAATACATTTACGTCTTGTATTATTTGCATACTTTTCGTTAGAACATAGTCGATTTTTAGTATAAAGAATAAAATTCATAAAATCTAAGGTTACTTTACGAGTTTTATAATCATTTAAATGAGATTGTTCGTTTTTAACGAGAACCACTCTATTGGAACTAAAGTTCATTTTGATAAACGAATTCAGGGCCGATTAAACGAGATGCAAAATTATTTGAACATGACTAACAGTAGCTTTTAACATGTTAAAATAGTTTCAACAAACTTCAGTACCTTGAAAGAAATAAAAGTCGTTTAAACGAAAAAAACTTTTAAACGAGACTGTGCGTTTTTAACCAGATCCATTATTGGTAAAAATATCATACATAAAATTTAAGGTTGCTTATATGGGATTTATAATCATTTAAATAATATTGATCATTTTTCAAGGAAAGCCATTTCATTGAAACTAAAATCCAATTTAACAAATTAAGAGTAGCAATACTATAAGCGAATTCGAGGTGGCTTAGACGCGATTTACAATGCACAACGGTATAAAAATCGTTTAAACGCAACAAACGTCAGCAAACGAGGTTGATACTTTTCAACGAGATCCATTTTTGGGGTACGAAGAATAAAATTCATAAATTTCAAGTTCCTTTGCGAGATTTATAAATATTTAAATTAAATTGATCGTTTATATCAAGAGCCATTTCATTGGCACTAAATTCATTTGAACAAAATTTTGGTACTAAGACTAATGATAATGTAAGCGAATTCAAAGTTTATAAGATGAGATTTATCATCGTTTACACAAGAATAACAGTCACTTTTTCAAAAAACGTTAGGGTTTTTTAGGAAATAAAACGTTTAAAGTAAACAATAGTCTTTAAACAAGATTTACCGTTAAAAAATTCCTAAAATTTAAGGCAATTTAAAAATGATTTACGACTAGAGATCAAACAAGCGAGTTTAAGATTGATAAAACGAGATTTATAATCGTTTACACAAGACTAACAGTCGCTTTTATCATATTATAACAGTTTCAAAAAACTTTAGGCGTTTTAAGGAAATAAACGTTGTTTAAATTAAACAAAAGTCTTCAAACGATATTGATCGTTTTTAACGAGATCCATTTTTCATTGAAAATAAAATTCCTAAAGTTTAAGGCAACTTAAAGGGGCCTTATAATCATTTAAATGAGAATGATGGGTTTTTAACGAGATTTATTTATTGGAATTAAAGTTCATTTTTGGTAATAAGACTAAATAGTACAATATCAACGAAAAAAACATTGATTAAACGATATCAATAAGCGTTTAAACAAAACTAACTGACGCTCTTACTAGGTTAAAAATAATTTAAACAAACTTTCGTCGTTTTAGCGGAATAAACATTTTAACAAGATTACCGCTCGCTTCAACAAAATACAAATCGCTTAACCACAATGGTTGTTTTCCTTAAGGGCATCCTTTCGTTATTGAGAATACGACATTTTTAGTAATACCAATAATACAAGTAATACAAATAAACATCATATAAACAACTTTAAGAGCTTAATTGCCCGAAATTTTAATTGTTTAAAGGAGTTTGATCGTTTGAGTTCCAGTAAAAATAGTTTTAACAAGATTAAAGGGCCTCGATAATGAGGCTTAGCTATGTACTCCTCAAAACATTGCAAAAGAGCATTAATAATCGTATGTTACTTTGAAGTAGGACTCAAAAACCCGTCATTTTGTATTGGCTTTTTTTGTAAATTAATAAAATCACAATCGGTAGTAAAATACATAATTCTATAGTAATAATAGATATTTGTATACCAAGCGAGTTAAGTGAATGTTTATTCAAGAGAATAAAAGTTTAGTCCATGAGCCCATAAAAGCGAGTGGGCTAATTTCTTCCACTGAACACATTCTTAATTCACGTACTTTATACATACTATATTTTGCCACATTTTGAGAAAATAATACTAATACTAGTTATGCATTTTGAAAACAATTATTATACGGATGGGTCCAAAAGTATATTTAATAGCAATGAGATAATACAAACAAGAAAATAGAATGCACTGCTTGAGTAAGAAAGAGATAGAAGTAGAATCAAATATTTGAGTAGGTTTGACGTTTATTTTAATTATGACATACGTTAACCAAACATGTCTACTAAAATAATGTTTTTATATGGTCACACCTTTCTTACTAAGCATTCTATTTTTTTGTTCATGTTATCTCATTGCTATTATATATGTATATTTATGGCCCCATCGGTATATGTGAAATAATAGATATTTATGCATCAAGAGAAAAAGTGTTTGTTTAAGGTACGCAGCATGAATTTCATTGTCCTACGAGGAGAAGCCGAGTTCGACAATATGCCAAGTGCCATAAACACACTTTTTGCTCGAGCTACATACAATATTTTTTCTACGATAGTAACAGATATAAAAAAAATCGGTGATACTTCCTGTCACGCTATATTAGATATTTTAGGTTATCTTGACATACAAATTTAAGAAAAAGCGTGATATAAAATTAAAAGCTGTATAAACAATCACTTTTGATACTAGAAACTGTGTAAAAAGTTGTCACTGTTGACACAATCGTAGAAAAAGATATTAGTGGTCCACACATAATACTGTACGACGCATTATAGTTACATTCAAGAAAGTATAAAGGTTAATATTTAATTTTCCATGAATCATTGGTTACTTCGAAGCAATCCCCTAAGATACAACTTCTACTTTAATGTTAATTGTATACTCTCACGTTCACTCTGTATGTATAACCTTATTGTATGTATATTTGCCATATTCCACTTTTGATGGTAAATTAATGAGCTGTATCCTCCAATCAAGCCAATAGTTATTGATATAGAAATGCTACAATGTACAATCATTCTAGGATCCGAGAAACCTATACAAACGGAATCATCCAGACAAATTGGTTGACATTATTAAATACCGCATCTATTAATTTCCACAGCAGCTTACACATATCCGCCGCGATAAAGTACATTTATCGTGTGAATGGGTAGCTGCTTGACAACTTCAGCATTAACACGCACTGCGATATCAGTTCGAGAAGCCCCGTCGATGCCTAAACCGATTACAAAATCAATAGGCACCAGAGCCTAAAGTGATGTTAATGAATGGCTGAAAATAATTAATCTTGGATCTACTGGTATCGAATTTGACATAAACAATGAAGCGGTGAGCAACAATACATCGAGCGAGATTATCTGAAGATAAACGTGTCAAGTTTCAGACTTAAAATGTTCGAAACCAAGCATGAGCTTAATACAGTAGAAAAATGTAGTTCTTCAATTCAATTGATTATAATATCTATACAATATCAACAACTACAAATATAATACATTTTACCGTCCAAATATCTAGGTCAATATTAGTGAAGATGCCAAAAAGTTGAATTTACTATTTGTCTAATGCTTTATCATAGATAGAAGTACAACTTCTACGCGCATGGATTATGGCACCGCAATACCATAACCTACAGATTCATCTATCGAAAGTTTGTGATCTTCCCACAGCGTTGGGTGCCAGATTCACGGTGCATTTCCCAATGTTTGAGAACCACTGGCTAACACCAAAACCGCTTTCCTAAATACCTAAACAACTATTTTTTGCTTCTTCATTTCATCCAAATTCGGTCTTATCGCAACCACATGTGCGAAATTATGTGCGTTGGAAGTTCGTTCAGTGACTGTCAATCAGTTTAAGCCGTACCTTATTTTTGTGGAATTATTCGTTTCTGACGTATAATTTATTATGCAAAGTTGTTCTGTTTGATATCATCTAACTACCCTTAAATTTAATTACCGTACTTACGAAACACTCCGTATTTAAAGTGTTCTATTCAGAATGGTGATTTTACGATTTTTTCACCTAACCCTATTTTAGTCGGATGGGGGAACAGTAGTCTTGTCATCTATACTACTTTGCCCTGAGGTATTGTCTGTTATATGCATTTATATGTATAGCGTTATATTTATCCCCTCTTTTTTTATAAGTATACATAGGTGTGGGTCACACCACCGACAGGACATTTCACCGAGTGCTACTTCATAGACACCCACTCCATCGACAAGCTGTGGGTACACACCTCACCTCTAACTTGAAGTTAAACTTTCTGAAATTAAACCAACATGCGAATCGAAAGCACTCAATTATGCTCCTATCCAAAATATTCATAAAGAAACAAGAAGTAACACTCTATTGTAGGTGCGCTGCCTGTACCTCCCACGCACAGCTGCCAAACTGAACATTTACACATAAAACATTGACCATTTGCGACGGACTCAAGAGAACGGTGTAGAAGGAACATGGCAAAGTAATAAAACTAAGTAACAAGAACAACGAAGGGGTTGGGTTAAATAATGCTATTCCGTGGGTAATGGAACAGCAGCAGTGTTAGGACAGACATATGTATAGAAAGCATGACAGGTAACACTAAGAGTTAGAATGGAGATTTATGCAGGTAGCACGGAGAAATGTCAGAGAGCCTCCATACACGTTTGGCATTAAAAATAAAAGGGGTTAGCTATGATCGTGAAGCAATAGATAGGAGTAAATGGAAAATGACTGATGACTATTGCGCGTTTTCGGCAGATGAACAAATGCAATAAATAAAAATGAAGTAGTAAAATTAAAATAACCGCTTTACTGTTAGTGTTGTTTGAAAAATACCTTTCGGACAGGTGGAAAGGTCTTTCAATTTAATCAAACACATAGAATTACAGTAGTGGATATAGACATCTCTCAAACCCCTCAATTTTTCGTATCCTAAGCTTCCTGCGTCCACGTTTTTATTATATTCTCCTTCCGTCGTATTTCAAGTTTTTCTATAGTTTTGTAACTGGCGCGTGGTCAGTGGAATACGCTATCGAGCTAAAGAAGGAAGAGAAATTAGTATTTGGATTCGTCCAACACTATTACCTATTCTTACTTATGCCGATCAAACTTTGGACTTCAACGTCAGGAATAAATGAAATTAGGAACATATGAAAAAGAATACTAAGTACTATCTTCAAGAATGATAAGAATACAGAATTGATTAGATTCATTACACAAAGAAGCTATGTAGAATATAGAATGAAACAAAAAATAGGAAGAGATATTAATATAAAACTATAACGATCATAGACTGGAGATTTAAGAAAATATTAGAAGCTATTTTCCCGCGTTGAATAAAGGATAAATGAAACATTGACAAAAGATATGTTTAAACCAATACATAAAATACCTACAAATGATAAACGAGATAAAAAATAAACTAGAAGAACTCTTATGAAAAAATGGTAGAACTGCACTCGAACGAAAGGAGCAGAAAGAACAAAGAAGGAAAATAAATGTAGCGCGATGGAAGGAGAGATAGGAAGTTTTCTATTGGTTGCTGGCATGTGAAAACTATATCAGAGAAAAGTAAAACAGCACAAACAGCAAATTACATAAAGGCATACAACATTAAAATACTAGAAATAAGTGAAACTCGATGGAAGGGGGAAAATTATACGATTAACTAGTGGAAATACCATTATAAATTCAGCCAACGAGGTGTAGCATTAATAATAGATCCTACAACAAAAAAATCACGTATGGAATGGGAGGGAATTTCTGAATGAATCATCTGGGCTAGATTTAAAGCCCGATTCCGAAATATAGCAGCTATTAATGTATATTTTATTTTTTTTTATTCCGCACTCCGCCAACAGCCGTTAGGCCAATTATAGGCGTCACTGTACATTTTTTATGGGGACTTCCAACCCCACTAACGACTGTCATGATGTTATTATGACAACCGGGACCTACTTTTTCCGTGACAGCCGTACCACGAGGTGCCGGGAGAAGCAGCCGTGGAACCTCCCATCCAAGTTCTGACTAGACAGAGCGTTGCTTAACTCTGCTGATCGAACGTGGACGCTTGTTCAAGCTACACCACCCGCGACCCACCAACAAATGAAAAAGATGAAGAAATAAAAGACCAATTCTACGAAGAAATCCAAACCACCTTACAACGAACACAAAAAATATAAAAGAGATATTAAAATTGGAGTGGGTGATTGGAGCGCAAAAGTTGGCTGCGATAATAAGCATAAAGAACAAGTAATGAGAAAACATGGAATAGGTACTATGAATGATATGTACTATTAATGGTTTAGTAATATTCCCCCTTTAGTCAAACATAAAAATATCCATTAAGAAACGTGGACATCATCCGATGGAAATACACGAAACCAGATGAACCATATCATCATAGAAGAGAAGTGGAGAAACTCATTGCAAGATGTCACAGCAATAAGAAGAGCTACACGAATGCAGTATAGAGGATATATGGAAGAAATATAAAAATGCACTTGAAGTAGTAGCAATAGAAAATATATGCCAAGTAAAAAGATCAAACTACGGATACTCAAAAAAAAAGATAAAATAAAAAGAAGAAACTAAAAAATGAAATAGTCGATATGGGTGCACAAATAGCAACAAGGCCAAATCTCCCTAAGTATCGTTGTTCTTAAGGTACTCAAACAACACAAGCCACCAAGGATCAGAGTCATGGAATGGATTCTCGCTCGATTCTTGCCAGGAAATGCTGGGTGCTTATCTACCAAGACTAGGCGGTCTAAGCCGAAATTCAATTTTAACAAGAATATTAAAACCTCAAACATTATATTATGAGCAAACACTGCAAGAGGAGTACCGAAAGGAAAATGAAGTACAAAAAATCCTCAAAAGACTTAAAAAAATATTTATAGAACAGCGAGCATAAGAAGCAGAAGTTGAACGAATACATGATATGAAGAAATTATACGAAATAACAAGAATGATAATCTACAGGAAATATACACAAACAACAAAACTATGAGGAAGAACGAGCGAAATTATAAAACTGAAGGAGAAAACGACAAACAGATAGGTGGAATACTTTACAAAAATGTTCAAACATAAGTTTGAAATATCTGCAGAAATAGAGGGAACAAACCAGCCTATTAGATAGATGTGGATGAAGAAGAAGTTACAAGAGACGAAATAAATTGGTGTCTCAGTGGAGGTAATGTACATAGTATTACTCCGAAAAATATGGAAGGAAGGAGAACAGATTCCCTCTGAATGAGCGAAGAGTATAATTGTAAAGGTACCAAAAAAGGGAGACTCCCCAAAATATGAAAACTGGAGGCCAATTACTCTTCTGTGTGCAGCTAGCAAAATAATAACAAGAATACCTAATGCCAGAGAGACTAAAACACAAGATTGACGAAAACCTCCGAGAGAATCGAGGCGCTTCAGAGCGCAAAGTTCGTACATCGACAACATTTGCACAATACGCATCATAGTAGAACAAATAATAGAAATGCGAGGAGCTGTGTACATCAACTTCGTAGACTTTGAAAAAGCATTCAACTCAAGTGAGAGAGGTAAAAATGTGGAAGATAATAGAAAGACTTGGATACCGAAGAAATGCCTAAGAATTACAAAAACACTATAATATGGTAACTACACTGCGGTTATTGAACACTAAGGTTTGCAGTGGGCCAAAAAAAACAGTACAAGTTTTGTACTCTCCTATGTCTTCGTAAGCTATTAATATTTTTAAATAATTAATATATCAGTAAAAAACCTTTCAAAAATGTAATTAATTTTGCAATCTACAAAGTGTAAATATTTTGTTTTTCAAAGAAATATTTATTGCGTTAATTATTATTGAAAATATGAATATTTTGAATTTGTACAGATTTTTTTTTGGTCCACTGTGTATATACAAAAGCGATACAGGTTCAAAGCTGTGTAAAGCCAAGTTGTATAGTCTCACAACTACTTTTCATTATCGTTATAGACTGGGTCATGAAAAATACGGTAAATAACAAAACTGGGTTAAATGGGACAGTGATTGAAAAGCTAGAAGATCTAGAATTTGCGCATGCCGTCAGTCTAATAACAGAAAAAAAAACAAATTCCAAGGAAAAGTGATAGATTGGTAGGTGCAGCAAACCAATCTGTAAAAGGCTTTACCCAGAACTTCCCTCGTCGTCATTGTGACAATAAATAATTTTAAAAATCAAATTAAGTTAGAAGTCAAAATATCTTCACGTTTCTAATAAATTAAATACATTTTCAAATTAAAAAAATGTATCCCGCTGGGGTTTGATCTCGCCGCATCTGCAGAGCGATCGTAACCGCACCCCTGCGTAGAAATCGTACCTACATCGATAAATGCAACTACGCCACCGAGCCTCTTCGAAATAAGTCCGGCGTGCGCCTCTTGAACAGAACGGCGTTATTGTTGAAACGTTTTTACTCTTTTGTAACATTATCCTGTATCGGTTGAGTCTTATTTTCGGCAAATGTAAATCCTGACCTATGTGAAAGTTATTACTTGCTTCTATTTCAAAATTAACCCAAAAATAAATAAAATTTTATTTTTTGAAGGTGTTCACCCTGCATATATTTGTATGAAATTGTACCGGTTTCATGCGAGGTACATATATAATATGTATGCACAATATCGTCTTCCTCCGACAAATAGTTTTTGAGCTATACTGCCAACAGACCGACAGACAGACCGACGGAATTAAGAAAACCTCATTTTCGTCATTTAGGGACCTTGAAACATGAAGATCTGAAAAAATCTCGGAAAGTGATTTTTTCGTGATTACAATACTTCCTTCGTCTTTCAGACGAGGAAAATAAAAAGATAAAATTGTTAAAAAAATAAAATAAACCAATGTAAAAAAAATGGCGGTAAATAGAAAAGAAATCGAAGAGGTTAAAGAATTCTGAAGCATTCTGTTATCTGGGAAGTGCAGTTCTTCAGCACACAGGTACAGCCCTTCACAATTTCGCATTAAAAACGCTTCGTCCTAATTTAACTAACCGCACATTAGCATGCCTAACCTCCACAGTTTAAAATAAACACCGTTTACTAAACAGGTAGAAAATTTCAAGAGCCAATTAACCAATATAACGCTTTCAGAGAGGCCTGACAAAATCCGGAAGCGTCGCATTACTCGGAGCGGGAGAATGCGAGAACCCAAATCAAGCACATTGAAAGTAGCAGACAAAACGAGAATAGTGACACTAACGTAAGTTAAAGCCATTCCATACACATGTCAATATCTTACAAACTACTTTACGAACCGTGGAAAATTGGCCATATGGACTATGCGATTTTGTACTACCGGTGTACTAACTACTTCTCGTTGTTACCAAGTTTAGGTAGTATGACGTGGTGCAGCAATCATGAATTCATGACATTGTTCTTCAGCACACAGGTACAGCCCATCAGAATTTCGCATTAAGAACACTTCTCCTAATTTAACTAACGGCACATTGGCATGCCTAACCTCCATAATTCAAAATAAACACCGTTAACTAAACAGGTAGAAAATTGCAAGTGCTAATTAACCAATATAACGCTTTCAGAGAGGTCTGACAAAATCCGGAACCATCGCATTACTCGGGGAGGGAGAGTATACGAGAACCCAAATCAAGAACATTGAAAGTAGCAGATAAAACGAGAATACTGAACCTAACCTAAGTTAAAGCCATTTCATACACATGTCAATATCTTACTAACTTCTTTACGAAACGTGGAAAATTGACCACTGGAATATGCGATTTTCTACTATCGGTGTACTAGTAGTAGTATTATTATTTGTGGGGAGACAAAAATGTCAAGCAAGTGTAGGCCTTCATAGGCCCTTTTTGTCAACCCCGTGGACAAGGTCTAGGCATGCAGAGTACCAGGTACCTTAGTCCTACTTAGAATTTTGCCGAGGCTAAGGAGTTCCAACCCCAGCAAGGGATCTCTTACATGCTACACATCGTAGTAACATGGGACCCACGGCATTACATCACTTCCCAATGATGGCATGGTAGAGGTTTTCATCCGCATTTTTATTATTTCAAAATGTCGCTGGGATCGGGGATCGAACTCTCAACCCTTAGATCAGTAGCCGGAAGGCTTAACCACTAAGCTATGGAGCCTGGCACCGGTGTACTAACTACTTCTCGTTTTTGGTAAGTCTAGGTAGTATGACGTGGCGCAGAAATCGTAAATTCATGACATATTGTTCTTCAGCATACAGATACAGCCCTTCACAATTTCGCAATAAGAACGCTTCTTCCTAATTTTCAGTTGTGTACATCAAAAATATCAGTCAGGCAATTGGGCATTTTTTCGAAAAGCAGAGATTCATAACAAACAAAATGTCATAAAGACTCGAACGAACAAAAAGAGGTAGTACAAGTAAGTTATATGACTGGTTTAAGTTTGATTCGGGCTTAAACGAATGGCTTCGTTAAAACCAAAGACTGAATCTAGATATTAATGAGGGTATTGTTTACCAGAGTGCCTTGAGAAAATGCCACGAAAATAAACTGATTGAAAGAATTTGTTAACCTGCTATCGATAACCCTTTCGGCAAGTACAGAACGACGCCACAAAAGAGAAAATTGCTACAATAATTTCGCACCCCTTGCTCATTAATTATTCATCTCCTGTTCAATAGAATCCATTTTAAAAAATCGGGATACAGTCACGCACATTTTCAATTTCCAGATGTTTGCATGATACAAACGGTTTCCGTAGGCGAGTTTTCAATAGAATTAAAGGTGTCGGTGTCAGCGTGACACTTTTAAAAATCCCTTTTACGTGTCTCCCGGTCAGTTAAGGGTTGTTTACTTGGGCTTGTTGATTTTGATCTAATTTCGCGGTCGCAATAAATTTCGCAGGATCGCGTTTGATGTGAATCGACTGCGCAGCACTAATTCAATTCGATCTAACTGGATTATTGCTGTATTTGTTACCTTGGAGGTCTGAGGTCTGGCCGGTTTAAGAGGCGGAAAAAAGGAAAATCTAAAGGGTCCTCTTTTGAACTTTTCAAAGAAATGTTATCTTAATGCTTATCGGCCGAATCGAGCTTCTGAATTCGTTTTCATACACCATTTGCTTTGACGTTTCAATTTCTTTTATAATTAAGTTGTTATTTAGCTAACGAGGACAACGCCGACGGTGGATTAGATTTCGCTTTAGCACTTTAATTTACGGAAATTTTGATCTTGAAAGTGTTATTTAACAGGACTGTTTATTACGCATGAATATTATGAAAGTGAGTTGTTTTCCAATAGTTGGAAGAAGTTTTCGCCCCTGGAGTGTTTCATATTCATATTTATATTTACCACTCGCATCTGTTGAACAAACAAAAATTATATATCATTCTTTTTAGGGAAATTTTAGCAGAAATATGTTACACATTCGCCACTCAGCCGTGGTTGCGTGAGCAATCTTGTATAAATTATTAACTAATCTAGTAGAGCCTGAACAGAAAATTACTTAAATTTTTTATTTACTTGAAAATCTCTAGTAGGTACCGTTTGGCGAGCGTTGTGTGTCGTTTTTTTGCAATTTGTATACTTCCTTCAAGACTGTTATTAGATATGCGTTCGTTACTGACGGACTTGCAAAGTATAGCTAAATAGCAGAATTTTGACTGGGCGCGTTAACGTGAATTTGACAGTTTTTCTGTACGGCCACCTGAACCTTGGAAGCAAATGTGAAATTTCACCCATTTGCAGAAAAGTTGTAGCAAAGGATTTCGGCAATGAAAGCAAGATATGCATCCTTGTATCATCACAGTACGGCGATAACTAATTACAAGTGTAGCGGGCATAAACTACAACGGCAATAAATAACGAAGCGCATAAAAACTTCCAGTGACGACAAAACTATCATATGCCAGCAGGAGGTTCGCTAGACATTGATAAGCTCTGAAAACGCAATATGAGGAGGGTCCCGCGTGATTGACAACTTCTCTGATGTAGTGCCAGTACGCCCGGCAGTGAATAAAAGTACCAAAACTAACACGCCTGGCAGCATTCTGACCCTGCAGGGATTTTCATCTCGCCAGACGGACAATTACCTAGACAGGGCCAATACCACATGACTTCCGAAAACACAATTACTTTGTTAGCTCACTAAAAAAAATCAAGCAAGGGTATCCGCGTCGGAGGGTCATAAATCCCTTCGCTGGCGCAAACCCTCGAAGACAGAATGCAGTTGATGACGGAGGATTCCAATTCAGAGAAATAGACGAGTCAAGAAATCCAAAAATCCTCCGCTGGAGCAATAGGGCAAAAGCAAATATAAACACGATCAAAGGCAAAAACCGGGCATTCTTTATGTGGTCGTCCGCTAGTTATTAATCGCGCACTATTTATATTTATGTAATTATTTGTGTATTGATGAGTATATGTAAAAATTATATTAAATTTTAATAAAGTGTTAAAGTTACCATTGCTTTAAGACATTTCTGATTAAAAAAGTATGCTTTATCGACGACGGCTTGTGGACTAAAATTGCTTTTCTCGGTGCTGCTCAACAGACTATATATACCTTTTCTATACTCATCCTTCTTATCTTTTTAACACCAAGCCTTTAGACCACAGACTATATCTAGTTGGCATGCGCTGTCTCCAACATGATAAAATTCTGTAAATTTATTTTTTTGTCATTTTTAAACCTGCATGATGACAATTCCTTATATTTAAGCCATAACAAACTTTTTAAAATGATAATTTGTTTTGAATTTACGGATTATTTTTGATTGGGGGACTGGAATTATGTATGCTAAACGCGTATGCAACGTCTTCTTTTGTAAATAACCAACAATGCCAGTGAGAGAGGCGCAACTGATCGAAGTCGATAATTACAAAATTCCGCTTCTAGTACGGCCGGGAGCCTTCGCGGGTGATTTGGGTATAAAAACGTCGCAGCTTTCAGTACACGTCGACACTTAACAGCCTTTCCTCGCAAGTTTCAGGAGTGAGTGGCACATGCCATCATGTTATTAGGATCAGGATCAATCTGCCTTACCGCAAATCCTTCGACGCCTTCGCCGATCTGCTCGATTTCACCAGCGCACTCGAATCCGAGGATGAAAGGACATTTGGGCGGCGAATCGATGGCCCCCTGCCGCACCATCAGGTCCTGGAAGTTCAGCCCACTGAAAATAAAATGGAAATTTTAGAAAAGTTATGCGCCACACAACCAAACTTGATGTCTTTCAAATACTACCAAATGAAAAAAACATGAATATACAAAAACGCATTACCTGCCACTTAGTCTAATGGACGAAAAGGTCGATTGATAAATTAAACTTATGCTTTTATTAACCCCTATACATTTACTGTAATTGAAAGCTACCTAATAAAGGTGAACAATTCCGTATGTGCACTATTGTTTATACTGGTTATGAATGGCGTACAGCAAAACTGCAACCGCGAAGAAACAAAAAATACCCCATATATCTATCTACAAAACAATATTACAAATGTAGATGCGGACGATTTGGCACACCTCATATTATCCAACCGTAACATGGAACTACAAAATGCAATAAATGTATCGAGTAAAGAGTTAAGAAACACACGTAAATTTAAAGAAAAGCCAGGATTAGCAAAGAAGAAGCATAATGGACAAGATAGTATTGGTGTTAGTATTATTCTAAATCATTTTTTTACTATTCTAATACAAGATCTAGAAGAGATTGACAGCAGTGGCGGTGATATGCATAAGCGGGTATTAGCGTTGCTTAGGGGCCCGGGCCCTTAGAGGGCCTTTTGGGGGGCCCGGTAAGTTCTGTATTCGCATATTAAATATCTCGATATCTTCTACTTCATTTGGGTATAGATTGATAGCACTGCAACCTTAGTGTGATTTGCTTCAGAAAAAGTATTGTGATGTCCTCAATAATAATCTCGCCATTCAGTTTGTGAACGCTATTTTTTTTTTACTAAAAGAGAATTTAAATGATAGCATGAGTGTTCCAGATTTAACAAGTTTATTTCTACAGAAATATAGTGTTCTCGAAGCAATTCTGGCTAGATTATTACACAGATTCTGTAACATTAACAATAGAAAGGTTATTTAGCAAGTTGAAAGCAATAAAACATTTTGTAAGAAATTCTACGAGGCAAGATAAGCTACATGACCGTTCGGTTTTGTCAATTGAGCAAAAAGCATCGTCTAGAATAGGGACCGTGTTGTAAAAATCTTGTGGAACAAATTGCTGTCAATAAGGCCAGAAAGATACATTTTTTTAAATTTCAGATCAATTTATTTTTAGGGCGTTTTGCAGATATTAATAATACAAATAAATACTAAGTAACTATTTGTTACCTATTTTGACGTGGGTTCTTCGGATTTTACCTGAATTATTTTATTTTACTAGGGTTACCTAGGTAGATATTTCCCTCCATCCATTTTCTTTGTATATGTGCCTATACCAACTTGAAGATTGTATTTAGTTTTATATTTTTAATTGATATTTTGTTAGATATGTTAGTTATAAAATGTGTTAAATGTTAGGCATTTACTACTCTATTTCTGTTGGTTATAACATGATGTTACTTTATTTTTTATTAAACGTTTACTTTGTATACTATAATTATAAATATACAATTCATTAAGTATATAAAGCTTTTTACAAGGGGGGGGGGGCATTTAAATCTTTGCTTAGGGGCCCAAGGTGCTTTTGTACTACCACTGATTGACAGTTGTTAATATAAACTGAAATGAGGTATTTTTGTAAACCAAGAAGACTCACTAAGAGTAGAAACTAACCATCACACAATTTGTTGCTGTTGAACGCTCTAATAGGCGAGAGTACAGAGGAAAACAAATGATAATATTGTAACACTTCAATATTAGCAGGATAGCGAGCTGTGAATATCTAAAATAGTCCGAAACCGATAGCGTTCAACGGGCCAGCTACGCTACTCCGGAGGATGGGTGAGTTAACACTAAAATGGTCAAAACCAAATAAGGGTGCCACCAACCTAATTCTTCAACGACTCGTGAATACAAGTTGGAAGATGTGGTAATCGCAACTTACATTGAGGGAGAACTCTCCAAAGTAATTTATCAGACGCACGCTCTCTATTAAGCTGAACTCTGTTATAGAAAACAAGACATAAATACTGCGCAATTGCCGTCGCATTTATTTCCAATGTATGCAACAAATAATATAAGAGGGCTTGCACAGAAATAAAATTGAAAATATGGTATCTAAAAACAATATACGTAAGTAATTGATGCGAACCCAATAACAAACCCACGACGTGTGCACATAGCTTTCACAGTGTAACGCATGTAGTTAATTTCAATTGTAAGCTTAAAACATCAATAAACAAAGCGCAAGGTAATAAAATACATATAACGTATGTTTCATAAGTTTTGGCACAAAATAAAAACTTAAATATTTTTAACACAGCAAACTTTTATTAGAATTTTTTTTTAAATAAGTGAGAACATACTTTAATTATTTAATTATATGTAACGGCCCGTGTTGTTCCACGAGGGACAATTTTTTTCGGACACCTCTCGTAAGGGTCTGGGAGGCGACAACATCAATTTCCCTGATCTTAGGTCAAAATCCTACGACGTATTGGTCCCCATTTTGGGCTGTCCATCCTCCATCGTACACTTTTCGTGCCAAAAGTGCCCAAAGGTCTTCAATGGGGCGAGCTTGCGGCAAGTTTCGTGTGTTATCATTTTTTGGTACATTAGGAATTTTATGCTGTCGAAGCCAATTTTGTGTTTCTCTAGCATAATGGCAAGAAGCCAAGTCGTACCAACATCAGGGTATTCGGGGTAGCTGGTTAGGGGTGTATTTTGAGCAGTTGTTTTTAGCGGCATTTTTGACTTCTTATGGTCAAAATTCTAAAAATAGTGGTGGCAGAAATCCGATTCTCCCTGGCTAGTTTCCTCACAGCACTTCTTAAAACTCTTCTGCACTAATGGGGGGGGGGGGGGTGAACAGCCTTGGTCTTCCACTTTCCGGAAGGTTCGTACAAGGGATACCCTGTTCGCATTCCGCTATGATTCGATATACGGTCCTAGCTGACATATCTTTGTTTCGAAAAATAGATACTTTGTCAGCTTTAGGCATTTGCCCAACTAAATGATACTTTTTCTAATTTCCAATTTGTATGAAATTTTTCGCAAATTGACTAAGGATACCCATATGTCAAATTGAAGCCTAGTAAACCAACATACTTTTGTTGCATAGGTATCTCATTTGAGCCCCCTTGAATTTTGTGCCAAAACTTAATGAAACCCGTTATAAATCACTAATACATCTATATCAATTTAAATATCGTAAGCTCATAAACGTATTCACGCTAATTATTATGAATTGCGGCAAAATAATTAATTAGAGTAAAGCAAGGTTGTAGCTTATCTTTTAAATTCAGCGTTCTACGAAAACGACATGGAATAGAAGATCAAAAAGGGGCAAAAATCTCAACTAGAAACTGCAAATAATCCCGAAGCTCAAAACTGTAATATCCATAAACTAGACCTAGAAGATTTAGAAAGCCCTGAAACAACAAGACGTCATTTACGTACAGACGCTTTTCGGAAAACTTACTTCAGGTGAGAATCGGCTCAGAGGTGCATCTCCAGACCCAAGTAGAGTATTAAGGAAGATAAATTGCTTCAGAAATCATCAGAACAACGCTATCCCCAAACTGCACTGTAATTAAATGATAAATCAGAGTGACGTCGTTCCAAACGGCTGGCAGAACTATAAATAGCTCCACACCGACCTTCAGTTCTTATAGCGGCTTTCACTCTAATGATGCAACAAGCTGAAATGTCTTGCAAAACGTTAGTCGATATGGGTGCACAAACAGCAAAAAGGGCGAGTCTGCCTAATTATTCTTGTTCTCAAGATAGTCAAACGACAAGAGTCACCAATGACCATGACCATCGCATGGATACTTGCTCGAGTTTACAAGATGCAAGGCACATTAAGTCAGAGTATACTGGGTGTTCATCTACAACTACGCGGTCTACGCCGAAATTCCATTTTAACAAGAATAACGCCGCATAGATCCACCGGATGGCATTTTTCCATATTCCATGTAAGTAACCAACAGTACGAATAGGGAAAATAACTAAGATATATCAACCACTAAATTAGAAATCCCTCACAAAGGGCGAGAAGCGAGGTCTCCGAAAATTTCAATGGTTTGTTTTTACGATTTCAGCTCAATAAATAACAGGTTTTAGAGGTTCAATAAATACATCAAAAATAACACGGAATAGTAGCATACCACCTAACTTTCAAACTTCAAAATAAACACTTCGTTTACCAAACAAGTAAAAAATTGTAAGAGCTAATTAATCGTAATAACGGGGACCAACAAAATCGGGAAGCATTACATTACACCGCGAGGGAGACTGCGAGAATCCAAATCAAGCACCCAACGGCGACTAAACTTGATCTTAAAAGTAGCAGACAAAACGATATCCTTTAAATAAAACCTAGCAATTAAGAAGTTGTTAGAAAAAGCTAAGATGAGGTAAATCACTAGGGCTAACGTTAGAAAATAAAACAAAAATAGATGGTCACGTCAAAATGAACGAAATAAATCCTCCAATAAATGAAAACAGCCGGTAATCAAGAAGGCTGAATATAATGAACTGAAATGGTATGGACACATCTGCAGAATACGAGAAGATCGGCTACCAAGGGGTTAACAACTGAGACAAGAGTGGGAGAAAAACGCAGCAGAGGACGATCATGAAGAACATGGTAAAAGAACACGGGCTAAAACAACAATAAACAAGGTAGGGGGAAAATGAATTAACGAGAATCATAAAAGACTACCTGAGCACCAGGAGCACACGAGATAGCCAAAGAAGAAGAAAACATTTATATATAACTATCTATCTATCTAAACGTCGATCCTACAAACAGTAAAAAACGCAATTAGAGAGATTTATACCACTGACCATTCCGCACTGATCTTCTTACAGAGCAGAACAGAAAGCGCAATGTCTGGTAGCATCTATACAATTATTGTCTATTGGAAATTTGATGGGTCTTTTTTTAATTTAGATTAAAACACATGTGTATTTGCAATGTATATGTGTTACAATAAAAAGTTGAAAATGCTATTTTTGAATTATTGACAAAACTGAACCGAATACTCTATCTGTCTCAGGAGTCAAGTAATTTTGGCCCCTTTAACAACATTTTGATACGCTGCCTCTTACCAATCTAAAAAACAACATCTACAACACTCCAATGTAGCATCAAATTCAACTGTACTTCGTATTCTTGCCACATTTAGGAAACAAAAAACGATTAGTTTTTTTAGTAAATCCCGCTGTCTTCCGGTTGCTTTTGAAAAATGCTATAAAACATCGAAAACATTATAACATCCTGTACAGCTTTCCACGTGCACGAGCGCGTGATCAGCGTTATGTATCATTATCCACGAACAAAATATGGGTCCTATTGCGAGAAGTAGCCCTAGCGTGACGGTGTCGTATAAATTTCGAGAGTATTGTTGATCGTACATCAATTCAATTTTTGCATCAGTAACAGCAACGGAAGTAACGTGTTCGTGTTTTTAATTAATTTGTTCAGAACCTTAAGGCTAGACGCACACTGAAATTATTGTGCGAGAAGAACAATGGGTTGGTATGGACAGGAAACGCGTAGCTCTGTTCGAACTGTAGGTATTGGGTATAATTAAAACTATATTTCGGTTATGAATTAGCAATAACTAGAATGAGAGCATTCAAAAAATAAATATGTATACACAAAAAAATGAAATAAAATAGAGTTATGAAGAAAATGTATAGTATATAAATATGGGCAAACATCAATACAAAAGAGATTATGTCAAATATGTAATACGAAGGTACCTACCTATAAAGGTTGACGTTTTTAAATGACGAAAGTAATAACGTTTCCGCTAAACTTGACGTAAAGTAATTGATATAAACAAATGACGGTTCGATTTAGAATACACGTTTTAAAGTTACAGCTTCAGTTTTTACTTTTTTGGAATAGAAACAAAGCTGTATAAAAAGTGTAGTGTAGGCCCAGCTTTAGCGAAAGGAAGTTCTGTACGAGTGACTTCATCATGAATATGTTTTATTTTGTCCACAAGTTTCGTTATTTATTAAAATGCAATTATAGGGGTCTTTGACCTGAATTTACAAACTGGCGGTTTTTATAGTTCGAAACAGAATTTATGCGAAAGGTCCCCTAAATGAAAATCCACAACGCCAATATTATACAATAATTATTCGTAATGAACCCCGCATTTGTTGAGCTTTCCAGACCGTGAAGAATTCCCGTGCTGTTGTCGTACCATGTAATTTTTACGATAGGACAGCAGCTTAGATCAAATTTGAGGATCGCTTTGTCCTACATAAAAATGCGCCACGCAACATTACGTGTTCCGTGCTGGAAGCATCCACTTACCGCCGCCGCGCCGCCAGAAATTAAATAAACATATTTCCCAGCAAGATCTCTTTCAGAAAAAACAGTAATTTGAGTATTTTATTTTGTTTACGAGTGGTGCACTTCAGCTCGCACCAAATCCACTCCGCCTTAGGCTGGGGCTGCGAAACTTGTTGAATGTCGGAGACGAATTAACAAGACAAAGTATCCATTTATTCTCCCTGTTGGACCGGCTCCAAATTCAATACACTTTGTGAATGAACGCCTTTGATGTCGTCCTGAGCGAATGTCTCATATGACATTCCGAACCGGGCTTCTTCAGGGGTTTTTCTGTTTATCTAGGATTTTACGCCCCTGTCACTCATCGCATATGGAAGAAACTTGTGGCTGCTACGTTTCAAGATAACTTTAAGTCTTAACAGTTGAAAGGTTTGTCTGCTCCGGAATTTGTATAAATAATTTCATACTAATGTTTAATGTAATTAATTATAATCATGATAGGTGGGTACTAGGGTGCCGTGATGTAAATTTGACGTATCGGTACTCTGGTAAAGGACGACAAATACGTCAAATTGACATCAATACATCCTAGTGGGAGCTTCTATTTAAAAACAATTCATAATCAAATATATGGGTTTGATCTCTTTCAAATATAATTAAGATTATCAGGTGATGTAAAAAAACTGAAATTTCGGAAAATGGCAATTCCGAATTCCACAGTTTGATTACGTAATTTGATAATAGCAACATGAACACTTCAGTGAAGTTACACTTCGTTGATAATTCTATAAAATTTTCTGAAATATTTAGCACTAAAAATGCATTGATTGCAGGGTTCTATTGTGGTATTCTTTGAACTCCACAAAACCTTTGCTCGGCCCTTTATTGTATTTCATACCTGTATCAAATTCGTTTAGAGCAGCGGGATTTAACCTGGGATACGAACGAAGGAGTACAAGGGTAATATATTTTGATGCACTGGGTCAGGGTTTGTTTGAATACTGACCATCCTTCATCAATTAAACAAAATTTAAATTGTATAAAATGCCATGTTTAAAAAAACTTAATTCAAAGAAAATTACGGATTTTTATAGTCGTCTTATATTTTTGAAGTTTTTTGTGATGTTCGAAAATTCAATAAATGTATTATTTTTCAATTTAGAATTGAATTTGGTTTTTAACTTAAAAACCAAATTCTGATAAGGTGGACACTCGTTTATAATGGATTTATATTGACTGTCCCCTGAAGTCCATTATAAGCGAGGTCTACTGTACTTTGAATTAATCACCAATATACCTTTGACTGCATATTTATAGTGTATAAGTAAATTATAACTGAAGACTCGTGAATGAAAAAGCTACGAGTTTGTATCAGAAATAAAACAGTCCACGTAACGTACGTATTTTGTCATTCGCTGTAATTGGTAAAAGCCAAAACTAAAACCGTTACATCATTCCACACAGGAAGTGAATACTCAGTACGCAAATTGAACAAAACGAAAATGTATTTCAATAAATCCGACACAGATGCTGTAATTACGAAATGTAATGGGAGAATATTACACAGTGCATAAGAAAGTACATAGCTACAAATATTTTCGAAAGTCAAAATATGAACGCGCACATGGGCTTCTAGGTGGGTTCGTTGTGCTGCCTCCGAATCATGTGTGTGTATATATATATATATATTTGTGTCTACACGTTGTATGTGTAGTCTTGTTACTCTACCTCACAGAAGAGTCTTCAGAGGAGAGCGATGTTAATTTATCCCAACGTCAAATCGTCACCCACCCAATACTGGCTAAAGAACAATGCCTCAGCTGTCTGACGTCACAAGCTAATGAGCTCGGTTAAAGCAGGTTTTTAATGGCTGCCACGTAAACTTTCACTACACATTATAGCTGCACGTTGATTGAAATTATCGAATACAATTGAGCTTTTGGTAATAGATAAGTCACTTAGTGCCTTCATGAGTATATGGTGCTGTGCGTGTAAGTTATTCAGTTTCAGCTGGTGTAACAAACGTATTATCGCCGCGAGGCGCGTCTTCCTAGCGTTTCAAAGCAGTTCACGGTGAATAAGCGTAATAGTAGTTTATTGCAATTAATACCATATCTGTGCAAGTGCTTGTAGATGGATATTTTCATTATGTGAATAGCAATAATTATACAAACGTCAATGGGGTAGGTACTTCTTGTAATAATGATTCTTTGGCTACACAATTTGAACTGTGGGCGTTTGTTATATTTGGTTATGTTTAATTGTGTTCCATTCAATGAATTACTTGAGCTCTTTGAAGAACAATTATTAAATGTTCATAACAAACAAAATTTTACATCGCAGCTGGTTTTAAAATTTCTTACAGATGGGAGCCATTTAGTGGGGTACCAATATATCATATCGAGAAAAGAATAGCGAAAAGTATAATTGATTTTACAACCAATAGTTTGATTAAAAACGCGAGCAAAGGAACGAAATACGTTGTTAACAAATAAATAAAAGAAATTTCGAGTTTTATGTCTATTACCAGGGTCTACTAACTCACAATTTGAAAATTCCATGACTTTTCCAGGTTTTCCAGGATTTTTCATTAAAATTGCAGATTTTTACATACATACATACTCTAAAAGTAAATTTTTACGAGAGGGTAGGAAAACACACAAGCTATTAAATGCATGTCTAAAGTACGTACACCTGCTGCCAAGAAGCTTCACGCGCGGAGCCTGATTTTGAGCAATTTCTACGTACTTACTACGTTTACATGATGCTCTGGAAGTAAGACAAACCAAGATAATCCGGTTACACGGCGGCTCTCAAATCGAATAAACTTTTGACAAAGTAGTTTGTCGTTTTTTTTTAATTTTCCCTGACTTTTTTTAGAAATTAAGCAAATTCCCTGCCTTTTCCCTGATTCCAGAATTAGAATGTAATTCCCTCACTTTTCCAGGTTTTCCCTGTTTTCCAGAAAGTATACACCCTGATTACGATATCTATTCCAAGATTCAAAATTATGGTTATTTGTTTAAAACTGCGTTTTCCATTACAAAAACAATGCGAATGCGGTACGGCTAAGGCTAAGTTATAAACACTCTGCGCCTATGAGATTTAACCGTCAGTACAGGTAGGTAGAAACCGAAAGCACAAGTAGGTAGAAAGCTACCTGTAAAGGGCTCTACTACCTGTGCTGACGTCACGCCGGGGAGCTGAAGCTTTGTCCTATGACCCGGCTCAGTATAGATTCAACGGACTGCCGAAGAAGTTCCACCTTTTGCAAAGCATATTGCAAACCTAGAAATCTCTACCATTACCTACTAAGACACGAACGCCAATTACCTCAGACGCCACGAGCTTGTGACGTCAGTAATAGCAGGTGTTGTAGCCTGTGAGTTGGCTAAACATTGTAGTTTGAGTTTTAATGGCAAATATTGAATGCAACTGAACTGTTTGAATAGACAAGTCACTTAATGCGTTCGTGAATTCGTTATGCTCTGCTCGAAGTGATTTTGGGCAAATAACCACGTACTAAATGCACTTTACAGCTGGTGCATAATTTAGTTATCGTTAGTTATCGTTTAAAACAGTTTACAGCAAATACACGAAAGGGTAGTTTATTGAAATTATACCGTATTTGTGGGAGTGTTTGATAGATATACGTAGTGAAATTATTACGCCTTTTCTTCCTTCGACGTATTGTTCGCTCAAATAGAAAATATGATGTACTTGTTTCTGGTGGTAGCGGGAAGTTGTTTACCTTTTGTCCTCTTTGTAAGTCTTGAAAATCACTTTCTACCAGTATCAGTCATCAACAGGAGTGACATTTGCAATTTTGTCGGATTCTTGGTCACTTTTATTCTCACTATCTGACAGTTGGATGTTTCCCGGTGTTCCCCTTGTTTCTATTGACGTCATCTATTTTAAGGTACAGAGTGAACGAAGGGTAACTGTAGAGTGACGCAATTCCGTTCACACCTCTAAAACGGCCCTTCTTCGAAAGACCTCTGCCGATCTGTCTGTTTAAGTTCCATTGAATAATATTTTTACGTGACATTGCCGGTGCATGCTTCAGGCATTACTTGCAGTCTCATGATTAAAATCGTAGTTTACTCACTCCTTCATTGTCAGGAAAGTATTTTCATAACTGGTTTTGCAAAGATATATTTGTAGTTTTTTATTTGAGTACGATAAAGTACTTAACTGACTAGACAAGAAATTCTTTTCATAACTGTTTTTGTAAAGATCTAGTTTCCGTACTAAGTTGAGTAGCGAAAAGTCTACATTAAATACGGTTTCAGGAAAAACAACTTTATGCGCTGACAGTTAATGCGTCCTGCCATTTCGACCGGCTATGTTAACGTATGGACTGAAAGTGAGGCAGGTTGGACACATGCAAGAAGATTTTGGTAGACACGGAGTGCCGAAGATTGTGAAACTAAACCGAATGGAATGAGATGAGTGAATAGATCTACGCATCCATGTCCATTTTTATATTGGTTCTCTAGTTGCGTAAATAAAGGGTTGTTTAATCCTTGTCGGGTGTTGGGATGGACGCTTCTCGTTTTCTCAAAAGCGAATTTAGCAATTGTGTGCCATTTCTAAACCAGAGCATTGGAATTGCTTTATTACCCTTCCACTGATTTATTAAGCCCAATTCACATTTATAGTGCAAGGCATATGCCAAGCACGGGCACTGCACGAGCTCGACAAGAGCAAAGATTTCAAAGTATTCACACTGCGATGCCTTTGCGGCGGGTTTCAGTCGTTCTTTTCGAGTTTTTACAATATGTTATCAACTTCAACATTAATTTTAAAAAAATGCTTTAATATTGGACGAAACAGATGAAGAACATGTAGAGCAATGTCAAAAAGAAAACGATGTTTTTGGGTACATAATAAGCCAAACAATCGTAACGAAGATGTAAAAAATCAGACAATTCTTCATTTTTGCGTACATATCCTAGAAGCATTTCACCCATCTCCGATAAAAAAGGTTGTCCCTGCTGACGCTTCACTATTTTGTTGATTTTGCCTATCGACTACCTGGTTTAGTATTCACACAAAACGGTTTTTACGAAACGGGCTCGGCAAATATTGTTCAAAAAGAAACCCGCGTGCAAGCACCGTCACTTGCCGAGCAGGTGACCGCCTAATGTGACTGCCCCCCCCCCCCCCCCCCGGACAAAATAGATAAGCTTGCATAAGAAATCAATTTTGCCGAGTTCGTACATTGCCCGCGCATTGCATGTGCCTTCCACTATAATGTGAATCGGGCTTTATTCGACTCTTCTGCTGTGGGCGAACAATAGGAATATTCCGATTCTTGCGCAGCCGTCTTTGTTACCAAAAGAGTTTAGCGGCTACCTGCTGTTTCCTCCCGGATCCCCGGCAGTTCGCAGGTGATGCAATGTTGCCGAGATCTGAGTTTTAAATTACGTGCTTTTTACACCGCAGCCGCGGATGCTTCCGTCACTCGCGACACTACTTATTCAGTTTCGAGACTTGTCACTTAGTTGCGCGTAGCGTAACATCGAAAATTAGTTACCCGCCGATTTAAGCTGAACTGCTTGTTGGACCGAAGTTTTCCCTTATTATGATAGCCCGACTTTTTAGATATTTCACGGGGCAATTTATGAACGACATACGTGGCCATGTCTTCACTACAACGTCTTCACTCCAACCGTCATCAACTCAGAGAATTTATTAGTATTCACTGCCCTAGAATCGACATTTTGAAAACAACAGATAGCTATCTATTGAATGAACCCAACCAACTACATTAAATGATCCGATCTGCATTCAAACAACAGTCACCAACCGCATCACCGCAACTGGCATGAGGAAGATGATCGGTTCAAACCTATCATAAGCATGATCCCTCTTCGAATGAATAAAGACCTAAGGGTACTAGATTAGTAATCTACCTAGGGTAAGGGGGCAAGACTAAAAGCACTAATTATTTCTTATTTGGCAATATAGTCACCACGTAACTCTACACGCTTTTTCTACTTTTCCGGGAGTTGCAATATTTTCTTAGAATAGAAATCTTCATGTTCAACAAAATAGCTGCAAACAGTCCGATGAAGTTCTTCGTCAGAAGAAAACCGGCCTCCTCGTAGGTTTTTCTTTGAGTTTCTGAATAAATAACACCCACATGGGCCAGCCGTATAGGATGATCACGGAATATAATTTTTAACGTGCGCATGTATAGCAAAATTCAAATCGATATCTCTACATTTGTGGAAATTAACAAAATTAAAAATTGAACTTCAAGGCCCTATAACACTTTACTGAAAGGACTTTGTATCGAGAGATCCAAAAAAAACTGTTTCTCAGCAGGCTGTGGAATGAAAAGTCACGTCTTTACTTGTGTCAGCTGGAATCCACTACATAAAATCGTTGATCTCCTTGTATCTTGGTTTGCTAGCTCCTCCGATGATACTGGACCGATTAAGTTGTATGATGGCTTAAAATATTGCTAATTGTTAGACTTAGATCGTAGGCCGGTTTTTATTTTCAAAAAAGGTTTTAATTAAATTGGCAAATTAGCAAAACTCAGCGTAGCTAAGCTGATTCATTATATACCACTACAGCAGCGCGAAGTTCAACAAAGTTCCGTAGCTCAGTGGTAGAATGTTCGCCTGTCACGCGGGCGGCCCGGGTTCGATTTCCGGCCGGTGCATCTTTTTTTTTAAATTTATATTAATGAATCTCTTCTAAATTTGCGAACCGAAGCGTAACTCGGGTGATTCACTACTTAAATAAAAATGAAACGTCATTTTTAGGAGCAGAAATCTTTTAACAATCTGCCAGATTCGTAGAGAAATTGACAACTAATTATTATCCGACACAAGTAAAGACGTGATTTTTCATTCCACAGCCTGCCGATCTCTCGATACTAAAGTATATTAGGTTTAATCGATTTATTATAACGTAATGAATCTCACTAATCGGTGTCCCATTATTTTTGGGATACCCTGTATTTTTATCTAGTGCCCCCATATAAGATAATTTTTTTTTACTTGACGTAACTAATGCAGTACTTATTTACCTTACATAAACCAACTATAAGTTTTTTGGCATTAGTCGGTTTGCGATATGTTGCATTTTGCCTATTTTATATGTATATAACTATTTTTTTAACAACAGCAAATAAAATTGATATTTTGATATTCAAAAATATTCGTAGATGCTTATTTCATTATTCCCCAACTCCTGCAACGTGTCGTGCGCACCCATAAAACGGTCTTACTAATATCAGAACCTCTTTTACCCATATTCTCGTTTAATTTTTTACAACTTCTTCATCAAGTAAAATCGTAATTATCACACGTTCTTTGGCTTTAAATTTCGGAATGGTTATAAGTTATAACAATAGTACTGTCGTTTGCATCGGGGCGTTCTGTAAAAACAACGTTTCTTGAAGTAAAGTATTGTGTAAATCGACCTTCACAATGATTTATACGCCCCAAAAATGTATAAATTAGTCTGATTATAATACAACGAACTTACGAATAACCATAGAACAAAAACGCGTATTTAATAAAGCCTCCGCCACTGGCGAAAGAGCAGGAGTCCCGCCAGGCGCCGGACACCCTCCCCGCGGAAGTGCACGTCACGTCATCGCGGGGGCCCGTCGCGCAACTCTTCCTTCGAGCCACCCCAGCCGGCAGCCCCCCTGATTGCTCGTACTTAACGTCCGATACACTTCCCAGCCAATATGATACGGGTTATTGAAAGATGCAATATACTCGATAAACTCAATATGTGGCTTCGTTTTGCTTTCATTGTTGTTCGAGGGCGAGCGCTCGCGAACGAGTTCATATTTATGTAATAACCAAGATGTGATGTTCTGGAAGAAAGATCATACAACTTCGGGCGTTTTGCTATTTGACATGTCGTGCTGGCTCATGCCAGGGGTTGAAAGCTGTAGTACAGGAACTAAGATTTCACCCAGTGGGGTAGAGCACTTTTTAGATCGAAAAAACTGTTAATACGTATCTGGAGTATGATTACAAATTGACGAGTACCGGTGGCATCAGATTTTCTATTAGTAAATTAGGGGCCAAATTTGAATTTAAATTAATTAAATGAAACGTGTAGTTTTACTTGATGATCTGAATCGAATTAAGAAGGCATTTTTTAAAAAGAAATAACCCCAGCGGGATTCGAACCCACCTCTATAGCTAGCATGCAAAATACAACTCCGTCGATGTATAACCAACCCGAGAGATCAGATTCCAAATTCAAGCATCGAGCTGCGTGATTGTCAGGTGCACAGAAAGATCGTAGAAACCAATTTGCTTTAGCCATGCGGCTGAACAAACAGTAGTTACTATACAGATTGAGGCAGGCAACTAGGACCATAGCAAAAGCAAGGGGACCTTCCATGTCGCCGTCTTAGTATTTAAAAAATTTAAAAATCGAATATATACCTTGTATTTATAATGATCCTAACGACCTACCGCTATAGTACATTGATTGTTCGTTTGTTAAACACAATTACGGCCACATGTAAGGTCCCCTTGCTTTGTGCTATAGTCCTAGTTGCCTGCCGCAATCTGTATAGCAGTTCAGCATCATTCCAGTTCATAATTTCGACTTACGACATATTTTTTACAGATAAAGAAATCCATTTCAGATATTTTGAACTGTATTTGTTAACTATAACAGGAATGAGGGATTCTGTTACAAAGGAACTGAGGAACTTTCAATTTGTATGCAGGTGTCTCGCAGGGGCCTTGAATCAGCTCACGGACTTCGTAATCCCTCGTAGAATGTCGACAACCGAGAGCTGTTTGTAAACTTGGGCCGCTCGCTCAGTGGCACAGCGTTAACTGTGATTGTTTCTACAAGTTTCATTAATTTAACTATTCAGTTAATACCTAATATTTCTTTAAGTAGCAGATACCGACTTTATTCCAAAGATTACGATGCCCGTGAGGTGTTCGAAAGCCCTTCCTACACTGGTATAATAAGTTAGCTCAATACAAATGCATGGCAATTACTTATTTCAGAACTATAAACGTTTCCTATTTAGTATCAACAACAAACGAAGTGCAACAATACGATTAAATATATACCAGTTTATACAACAAAATTCAAATGCAAAACACTGTTGCTGTCAAATTAATAAAGCAGCTTTACATTAGACTACTTTTATTTTGACATTAAAATCTGGAAACATTTACTTAAAATTAACAATATTTCTTGAAATCTGGAAATTACAAAAATAATAGAAGACGGTTAAATATGGAGAAAATTAATCGTTGAACAGAACATGCACTATTGTCTCTTTTTAGCTATACTTCGTTTAACAAACAGGTGGAAAATTTAAATTACTGTTAGGAGTCTAGATGGCAGAAACCTGTTTTACACGTTACAAATTAAAAACCCAGCAGTTAAAAAATTGTATATAATCAACTAAATTGGGCTGTATACAACCGGCTTACCAATAGCCATATTTTATTTCAATTTAGCACCCATTTGTGGGAGGGGCTGCTACCATCTGGTTAAACGTAGTACTAGAGAACTATCTAAATATAGATACGTCATAAATGATTGAATGACACGTGACCAGTCACATTTGGAGATTTAGTGAATTTCATGTTATATGTTGCACGCAATCACTGATTTGACATTTTTCAGCTTCCTATAATATATTACATCTTTAATATGTCAGATTTAAATTTTCTAAATGCTATTGCCAACAGTGTTAAAATGGCTTGCCTACAAGTATATTACGTGGTCACCTTGTCGTCAGTCATTTTTTATGTCTTTGGATAATGAAAACTGTAGATAATACACTTATACACAGTATGCTTACTTAACGTCGCAGTCTTCTTATGGAAAAATTAAGAATTGGAAACGATACAAATTGTCCTTAACACGTGAAAAAGAAATAATGCTTTTTCCTCGCAGTGCATAATGATAACCTATTTATAATTTATTCAGCATCTTTTGGCTTTATGTGCCTTGCACCTTGTGAATTCAAACAATAATTTTTGTAATAATTTGGTTCGTTGGTGACTTGTGTAGCCTAGACAGGAAGACATAGCCATAGGCTATAAGTCTGATTAACCGTTCAAGTCTAGTGCACGTGGAGTTGGCGGCGTATGACCGGCTGAATAGCTGAATTGCGTTGCTTTCGATTGTGAATGAGTCCAAGTTTTACTTTGTAAAAAACCATCTTCCCTATTTATATTATTTGGTTGTTTTTCTATTTCTATACCTTCACGTATCATTTGTCGGAGGTAGTGAGGCGCGTTGAAATTTTAAGATGTGTCAATTTTTAAATGCTCAGCTACGGCCGAGTCGGTAATGCGTTTAATGTTTGCAATAGCTTTGATGTTCTTGAAGCCTTAGGTCAATGGAACGAGTAGTCTGTCCAATGTTTTGTTGTTTATTGACCTTAAACCGTTACCGAAACTTTCCTTTGTCGTAAACAGTTTTGATATTACATATTTCTAGAGCACATCCTATCTTATCAGTTGCGCCTTTACTGTAAGGTAGAAAAGCTAACCCTTCCAGAGGTGCGGATTCCTCTTCAGCCTTTTGTGTGATAGTTTTATCAAACACCTTGCGTGTAGCGGTGCATCCGTTCTTTTGTAGTCAGGCAAATAAATAATCCTTTTCTCTCTCCAGGTTCTCTGCGTTTGAGATGCGAACTGCTCTGGTTGCCAAAGTATTAAGAACTGTAGCTGTTCGCTATTTGACCTAATCAGATATATGGAAATAATTTATCCAGGACATTTCTTTGTGTGACAGTAAAATTTCCATTTATCTCAGTATGCAATGTGTTAAATTAATTAAAATTGAATGCACATGTTGGTATTAATACGTGGCATCAAAATTAATTAAATTTTGATCTAATAAAATTATTCATTTTTCTAAATCAAACGGCCTTGCATCGATTATTCAACGTAATGATTTTGTCAACTCTTAATTAGAAACAATCATTCATTGTCACAGCGTCTCCAAAGATTGTAATTCATTTAAAATAAATTTTAATATCAAAAATAAATTTAGGTAATTCTAAATTTCATTTATGTAGTTTGGTTCCACTAGGTCAGTAAAAGTGCTAAAATAGTTTTTACACATATTTCTAGCAAAATGTTTGCAGACGGGATAACAATATTAATAAATCGTTCATAAACACGTTAGTAGCGGTGGTGCCAAAGAGCATGAAAACCATACATTTTTATACCGTAGCCTTTCATTACCATGACCGAACCAAATATGTCCAATTAGTTTATTGATTTGGTAACGTTCTACACTGTTGTAATCCAGTGTATATTCACAGACCATCTGACCGCGTCATTCGTAACGTAGAAGCTTCGTCAAAGGCTTTGTTAAGATAGTTGTATCAAAAATAACACAAACCTAAAACAAAATTCATAGGTGAAAACGACAAAAGCACCTATAGTTAACGTAGTTGTTCTAATGCATTATGATTCCATGTATAAACTACTTCAAATTAGCAGGAATGCCAGTACATGCGGTACTTAAGCTGTCAATTAATTTAAATTATGTATTAGCGCTTGCTGCAACTGCGCCCATTTGCTCTGTAGCGCTTTTGGACCATAAATATTTTGTACGAATCAACGCATAATGTAAATAGACACAAAGCGGTAGCTGTGCGAGCAAAACATTTAAAAAATATAGAGTGTCTACAATAAAGATAAGTTTTAAAATATAATTTTGAATAAAAATCATGACAACAAATAGTTATGTTCTTTAATTAGTTCTAGTAATCCATATCTGATAAAAGGACTTAAAAGTAAGTGTTTTTAACCCGCCATCAGTCGCGTTGCCCTCTTCAACGTAACGCGAACGGCCTCGTGTTATATTTTATTTTCTTTGCATATAAATTTCAAATAAAACAGTACATTTTTTACATAGGCGCGGTACATATTAATAAATATCGTACAATGGCCTAGCCAAAATTAGTATCTTTCTGACAGTGGAATTTTCTACCACCTCCAAACTTTCTACGCGTACATACAATTGTCCTCTGCGTAAGACATTGTTAAGGTATTTCCTGTTTTTCTTCGTTACGCTGTGTCAAATATTTTTGAAAGTTCTCCGTCTAAGCCTCTAAAAGCGCTCCAGACAACACGTGCGGTTTTAGAATACGTTTCACTAGACATGCTAAATTCTAGAAACCGTAACCGTTTAGACACTGCAGCTTGCCGCCATATTAAAGTGTCTACGCTATGGGAGCGACGAGTGTAATATAATGGGTTAATAAAATGGCTAAACGCGAAATCGCAACCAAAACAAGAGAGGGAGTAGCCGGAGCGCGGGATGATTACCGTACGGAGCTGTGTGCTGCGTTTAGAGAAATTCCTTCAAGCCGCTGTCGGAAGCTCTTGCGCGAGTGAAATCTTCGTTGTAGTTGATGCGAGTTGCATTGGCCGATTGCCATTAGGCTTGATTTTACATCTGTTCAGCTCTAGGCCACCCACACAGCTATAATTTTGATCTACCATGTCAGTCGAGGCTGCGTAGGAAACATCCAACTTCCCTATTACAACCCCTTTGAGGTCAACTCTCTCAGCTTCGGGTACCTGTACTATATTTTGAAGTGCGTCACCGAATTGTGAGTTGACTCCAGTGACCTGCATAAATTAGGAGGCGTTCGCTTAAGCAGTAATGGATTTGAATTAACGTCGTAGTATGTTGTTTTGAATTTTGTCGCGACTTTAGCGCTTGTAATATGAGTCAGTTTGAATACGTAATCTAGTATAATGTTGCACGAGTGTTATTGGTTTATATAGGTAGTTTTAATCTGTGTGTGGAGGTAGTTTGGCTGCTGTAAAGCCGAAGCTAGCTGCTTTGTTGTCAAGCTGTCTCTCTGTCTTAACAAGGATTCCTTCTCTATTACATTATATGTTTGCTGTGTTGTATATTTGTCCTATTTAAGTTTAGACTCCGTTGATTATTAACTAATGGAGCTGCAATTTTATAAACTGGTTTGTGTCACCTGCGATGACCAGATACTTCACATACTTTACATTCCCTGTTATGCAGCCCTAGCTATATGAAGGTGTAATAAATCTCATTTGTTACAACGACATTTTTGTTTCCTTTAGCTAGAGTAGTAAGGGAACACGCCCTGCAGGCGTGCTAAATTCAAAAGTTGTGTTTAGCCATTGACTGGCAATTGTTAAGAAAGTGGTTAAAGTTGAACTCACATAGCTAAAACAATTACAGGTTGAATTGTCACGATGGCGCCCTGGGAATCTTCGAAATTATCACTATCCTAAGACAGGGCCGGACTCCACGAGTAACGCAAACGGCAAGCTAGCTGCGAACGATCGGGGGCTTCTGATTATACCGTAACTAACTAACTTTCAGGTATTTTTTATTTTCAAGAACTTTATGTTGATACAACTATAGGGTGCTCCTACTATGCAGTACCTAAAATCCGTCTATCTTTATTAAAATACAAAAAAAAATGAAACAGAATCTAAAGAACATAGTTTTGAATTAAGCTACCGCATACAGTTAAAATACGTGATGTTGCGATGTTGCATTTGACAAGAGGTAAGTCCTCAGTATCAATTGGGGTTTACTTAAAATCTAATTAATAATTTAAATCAACTCTAACACGATTAACTAGATATCATTTCTAAATCTACTAAATAATTCGTGAGCACAATTATTAGGAATCTTGATGAATGTCGTGCAACTTTAGCTAATCCTGATTCCGACAACTGCTTTAATGTGGAGCTGAATAGTGTTATTCTTGATATTGTTGCATTCTGTGCAGACGTCATGAAAGCCTTTGAAGGGATTCTTTTCTTTCGGATAGAGTGGTAGCTAACTTAAAGAAAAACCTCACTAGGCGTTTGTTATTTTGCTCGTTATCTGCTGCCCACACTGTCGTAAAAGACAATTTTCCTTTGCATTCCATAGAATTATTTGCTGTTTACAGTTACAAAAATAACTGATGAATTGACATGTTTGTATTTGAGTAGGATATTCCGAGAGTTTTCATGTTTACAGATCGACTTTACTATGATAAAATATGGAAATTGTCAACATGCTTGTGAGACAATCTCCAATGCATGAAAGACGTTGTTATAAATCCAACAACTCTCAAATTTAAATGATTAGACTACGTCAAATACTAATGTTTAGCCTATCACTTCCAAGAAATTTATATTTAACTACTTGCAAAAATTGCACAAAATAGGGTTGATTTGGCCGTAGGAGGAGAAGGGATTAATTAATTATCCGAGCCACAATTTCGTTCTTAATGGAATAAGATGAATTGCGTGTAAATCTAAGACGCAACAATTAACGGATCCCATCTAATTGTCTTTTTGCTCGCACTGTTTAAGGGCAAAAAGATCCAGGCTTTAAAACCAGCCGCACATAATGGCCCCGACGCACCTAAATTTAATGGGCACTCTGGAGGGTCGATCAATTTAATAACGCATTATCAGGGGCGCAAAACGAGAAGAACTGTCGTAAACCGACCAAATCAGCATTAAGCGCCCACTTAACAAGGATGAAAAATTTAATTATCAATCAGCTTCCCTGGGAATCTCATCAAAAACCAAAACAAGAAAACCCTAACAACGCGAATCAATTACGCTAATTAGCGCTGCACAGCTCTGGCTCGGCCCTTTGACCTTTCTTTCCTCTCCAGGACAGTATCTGAGGATCGTGACGAGAATTCCGGACATAAATCCATTGCTTCATCTCTCAAGTCAGACGGGATAATCTCCGAACGGTCGCTCCGGAAAATCCCGTGAAGTCAATCTGGGCGCGAAGGACACTGTTGCTTCCTCCCTCCGCTTATTTTCCAGCGGTCGTTGTTATTTTCAATTGAAGATTTCTACACTGATGTCCAGCGTTCAAAGGGGGTCTCTAAATACGAAAATATTTCCAATTTTGTTGCGAACAGTATATTCGGTGCAGAATACCTTCTTCCTCGTATGCAGGGCAGAGGGTTAATGTGATTCTCTTTGAGGCGAGAGAGAAATGTTCAGGGGAGCGCTAAAGCAGTTAGGATGATCCTGAAGGCAACAACTTAACCCTTTGGAGAACCGCGGTCGTTAAATAGACCACTGGTGTGGTGAAATTGTGATTACTTCATGTATAATTTTGACCTTCGTTCAATGTTCCAAACGGTCACTGATCGACTATATGTCCACATATATCTTAACAAGTGGTTAAAATTCTGACACTGCGCCTGTGCATACATGTGATCTCATATTTATTACACTAGTACTGATGCTTCTATTTAAACTTAGAAAAATCGGTAAAGGGCTTCGGAACTTCCCTCGCAAGTGGAAGTTTTGCAACTACAAATTCCACAAATATCAAAGAAAACAAGAGTGTTCAAAATTATGTACAGAATATGTACAAATATATTTTCATTGGATAATAACAAAACAGGGAAACACTTAGTAATGCCAAAAGTAAAAAAAAATGAAGGCGGGATTCGAAGCCGAGCTCCTAAGCACCACGACCGGGTGCGCATTGTATGCGCTTCTCGCTACGGTATAAAGGCGCTGTACAATTATGGCGATGTTCGTCCTGTGTCTGTTAGGTCTCACTTTCGTCAAAGGTAAAGCTTGATCTATGTCAAAATTATTACTTTTATCTATTCCTCAGTTAAAGCAAAAATAGACAACGTTATATTTTCTTAGTATGCCCACCCTCTATATATTTGACCGGAAATAAATTCGGTTTCGAGCTAGGCAGGCATACAATCCTCATGCAAAATACTGCCTTCCTCCAACAAATAGTTTTTGAGCTATACCGCCAACAGACAGGCGACGGACAAACAGAAGGAATTGAGAAAATCTGTTTTCGTCACCTAGGACCTCTGAAACGTAAATATCTGAATAAATCTCAGAAGATGATTTTTTACGATTACAATACTTCCTTCCTCTTTTAGACGAGAGAAGTAGAAAAGAACCACGCGGCACTACATAAAATTAAAATTAGAATGCTACGAAAATATTTTAATGATAATTGATGACATTTTTTAAACAGTTTTCTTGTTTTCAATCACAAAAAAATCTAACCCCGAATAAAATTCTCGAAACTGCAGTTTTGCTTGAAGAAAGATAAATACCGCAAGATGGAAGATGGAAAAAATTAAGCAACAACAGTGCTTTAAGATAAACTTTTAAAAATATCCGCTTTACGGCAACAGTCCACAGCCAGAAATTTAAAAATGCAGCTTTTTCAGGTGCATAGTATACGGGTTAGTCAAAGATGACGATTTGAGAGACGTTGCATTTGTGCCTGAAATTGACCCTGATAATCGTAAAATCAGGTTGGATTTTTCGGGACAAGTCAGCAGTTCGTTGGAAACGGGTTTTATTTACCGATGAGTCCCGAATTTGCGTAGATACCCAACTCCTAATCATAGCTATGCTTAATGTACTTGTTTGAATACAACTTTCTTTGTAGACGTTCAAATGTGGCTACGGGAAAATGTCTTTGGCAGCATATCTGTCACAATTCTTCGTCATACCACGATAATGTCAGACCTCACGCTGCTCAAATAATTTAAAATAACTTTGAACTATACTGAATATAGGTAAAATAATTTTGGCAGACGGAAAGCAGCCAAAGAGTCTAAATGAGATTTCTTGCTTCTTGACAAATCGGATACGAAAATAGTTACACTCCCGTAATTACTACTATGTACTTACCTATACAAAAAACTATGGCACTGCAACCTCCAGCAGTGTAGGAAAAAGGGGGAATTGTAAGTGAATATTTGCTCGAAAATTGCTTGGTGTTCAGCTTTTTTTAAACTTCCATTCCAAAAACCTCGGTTTCTTTCAGGGCTGTATTAAGGGTATGGCTATTGGGACTACAGCCTCTAGGCCCCTGATTAGTAGGGTGGCTCTGCGCTTAAAAACTGCTTCTTTTTTATCTAGAGCAAAATTTCCATGGGAAATTTTGAGGCGTAATATTAGAATGTGCATAAAAAATATAAACCGATAAGTATAATAAGTGTACGTTTATGTTGGAGTACTGATAAACTATAAGGACAAATTAACAAAGATACGAATTTCACTTCACTTGAAAAGTGAGGTTTTAATTTCTTGAAGGCGGCAAGTATGGGGTAGAACAGTCATAACGTCCATTTCGCCTGAATTTTGAAGTGGTGTCATTCTCAAAATTAATACTTTAAGAGTTGCCCTTATCGACATATGCCTTAAGGTATGGAATATCCAAGATCAATTTTGCCGTCGCCCCATAACGTTATATAAAATATATAAGAATTTTTAAACCCAGAAACGGAAACTATACTTTTCTTCCATATTTTTAAAGTATTTACATTTTAAACGGTTTTATTACATTTTTAGATAATATTGAAATTCAAAGAACAGAATCGCATGCCGGTACACGATGCATTATGGGAAATGGAGCGTCAGCTGTCAGCTGTCATTCAGTGCCTCTTTACTCAATAATTAGCGTTATTTCACACCAAAAAAAAAAAAAAAGAATCAATTACAACCGAGGAGATCACAGTAACATTGAAAAGTACTGTTTTTAAAATATTAAAATAAAACGATAGTGATAGCAATGAAAATAACACGTAAATACAGGGATGTTACTGCTATTTTAATTAAAAAAACTCCAGATTTTTGTGAAGTCATGAAAAATCAACAATTTAAGGAATAAAAAGCTTAAGATAACAAAAACTATGTATATATTGTACAAAAGAAATTGATCATTTACTAATATTGGTAATGTATTAAACATTTACTTAACAATACTAATTGTTAATTGTGAGCCGAACTGTCTTTCTCAAAATTAGCATTCATTAAAAATAAATTTAGAACAACAATGCATGAAGAATGACTTTCGGCCTTACTAACAATATCCATTGAAGTAGAAGTTTTGCGCCAAATAAAGGATAAGCACATTATACCTAATTTTGCCAATTCAAAATTGAGAAAAAAGGTTCTTAAGTCTCTCAGAGTCGAGCAGTTCTGCATGTTAGGTGTCTCCTTGGGTAGGGGGGGGGGAGGTTGGAAAGTCTTTTAATGTTGATCTAATAAATTTTATTATGAAAAAAATTAAACTAATGCGCTCAACAAAAAAAAAACAAACACTACAGAACACTTTTGAGAAAAGCATTTATGGAATCTTAATAATATTGAAAGTTCATGGCTAAGACTCTGGGGAACTTCTATTTTAAGGAGATTATAGAGATCCCTCCTCATAAGAGATATAATTCATTCCCCAAATGTTACAAAATATAACCCCTTCCAAGTGTTTTGTAAAAACAAATTTTTATGATTTTTCATACGTTCTTGCATATAAGAAAATTTGACTCTTTAGTAAGTCTAACGCAGTCACAAGATATGTCAATAATAATTCCAACAGTAATAACTGCTTTTAGTGACGTCTTCTACCCTGTAGTCGTTAAACTTTTAATTTTTTAAAACTAGATTGTGCCTGAAGCAGCGGTGTTGAGTGCATACCATAGCGGTAGAACGATTGGGTGGAGATGGTTTATGAAATTCCTGGTAAGTTAGGAATGGAATTGTGTAGTAAATCAATACACATCCAAACATTTAATACCGATAGATGTAATCAGCGCGATGTAAGCCTTCATTTGATTTCGATTGTGCGATTAATGTATACAACGGAATAATGGTGGCAGTGCCACAGTATTATTATCGATTGCGTTGTTTCAATTGCATAAATGCTGGTACTGGATTATTTTTAATTAAAAATTTGGTTTTGCGCCGCCTTATAAGTAATGCAGATGAACTGCGTACATCCCGCGGGTGTTCTAAAATACAACGAATTCGGCCACTCCTTCATTAACGTACACGTCGAATTGAAGGTTCATTTTGGAAACGTACAATACTTTTATGGGCCGGCGTTAGTCATACACTGCTGATAACATACTCACAGTGAAAAACTAAGTTGGGAATTCATCGACCTCCACCACTCCAAATTGGATTGCTACAAAATCACATTTAGGCGGATTCTTTTATGCCTCATGTTCAATCCATTTATTGATTCTTGGTAAATTTCATAAAGATTTTCCGAGATTGAAAACTTGCTGCGGATGCCAAGAGCGTTCCTGATCGGATTTCGTACGCCTAGATGTTATTATACTCAAGTACCAAAGACAGTCGACAATATGCAAAAAGAAGACTTTCATAAATTGAAATGTTTATAAATATATGCATGTGTTTTAAGTACGTTGTATAACAATCAACTTGAAAACTTTCCCGCAATCCTTATCTACTCGTATACCACCGCAATAATTAGAGCTTCCAAATGAGCACTGATTAAATTCTCTAAAAGCCAGCTTTACAGTCGTGGTTTAACTTTAATCTCGAGCTTAAACCAGGAATTTCTAGAATAACAATTATTGCATGTATACATTACACCTGGTTTTCCTTAAACCTAGTCATTACTATTTTATAAATATGATAAGAGTACATTATTCTAGGCAATGGGATTTGATTGTTTATTGGCTAATATACAAAAGTTGCGATTTTATCGTTGTCTTTCAATGGAAAATTACACGAAGAGCGGAGTATTTTATTTATTTTATTATAAATTAGTGGCATCGTTAATTGCGTACGTAAATTATTATTGGAAACCCATTTCTAACACGACAATTATAAATTATCATGACCAATTGATGTCCTTAATATATTTCAACATGACCGACAGTTATTAATGTACGTTTTCTTTAATTGCCACAATAACGTTTTTTAAAACCCGAGACTTGTTATTGATGTGGGACAAGCACTAGTTGAAGTGCCCCATTTTACCTGGTGGTTATAAAAGCGAAAAAGCTGTTCTTCTCTAAATTTGTAACTCAAAAACTGTGGCGAATCAGAACAGTATGTGACTTGCGAGTATTAACTTTTGGCTTGTTACTTCGCTCACACGTACATAAATAAAACAGCTGAGTAACTTAACAAATTACTTCTATATTCCAAACGTATACAAGTACTTACAAATATGGATAGAAACAACCATAGTATCGCCAACATGACTGCCGATGTAGTAAGAAAGAACCCAACTTCGCATACCGTGTATACAGTGCTGCCCATTGTTCCATCGATTTTTTTAAGCTTTTAACTACTTGGATTCCTAAACTTTCCAGACAATGGGTAGCCACGGACTTCGATATTCTTCGAGGTATTATGAACTTCGTGAGTTGTTTACAAAGCTTGGTACAGACTTTTCAGGCAATATTTTCGATCACATTTTCAACTGCAGACGAAACCTGGTGAACCCACCACTTTCATTGGAAATATAGATGTCAAAATATAAACCGACACAATTTCGAATAATGTTATCAACAAAACAAGAAAGGAAGACGCGGGATACACGGGAAGAGGTGGGTTGCTTCATCACGGTAATGATTACTATCCGCAAAGCTGCTTTGGAAAGTATTCGTTTTTCAGATGATGATGCTGTCAGGGCAATAGAGAATAGATGCTTAAACGAACAACCAAAGCTTTAGATCAGTAGTTCTCAACATTTTTTAGAGCTGCTGCACCCCTCCCCCCCGTCCAAATTTTCCCTTGACCATATGGCCACCGTTGAAACCCCTGGCTAAAGAAGTTGCATAATATGAAATGTAAACTTTTGTTTTTGCCATTTTTCTTACCGATTTAAATTCCGGCAGCAATTTCAGAAAACTTCACAATGTACCGTTTCAGAAACTTTATTTTTCATAGTATCTACCTGCTCCGGTTTGTGTCTTCACTTGTTTATTTCATAAACGCAACCTAGGTTTTCACGAACTTTCTTTTTCAAAACACCATACTTGCTGCAGTTTCGGTCTTCAGGTATATGTTTCGAATCAGATGCTGGAAGGCAGCAGGTATGCTACTTTGAAAAAGAAAGCTCTTAAAAATCAAGGTAGAAAACAAATACTGCAAGAAACACTCAATAGTAGGCAGGGTGCTCTAAAAAAGAAAGTTGTAACAGCCTATGTTGCAGTGTATGATACGGATGCTACAAGACAAAAACGACACTAGGTATGGTGTATCGCAACAGATAGCTATAACCTACGTTGCAATATCCATTATTTGCTTTACATATTGTAACCTGGGTATGTCACACACTTTATTATTAATAGCACCTACCTTCTGCACTTTGTACTTTTCATTAGGTACATCGTAAAAACAACCTAGGTTTCTAAGAACTTTCTTATTCAAAGCACCATACCAGCTACCATGTCCGTCTTCCAGCATCTGTTTCATACATTGCAACCTAGGTTGTCACAAACTTTCTTTTTCCGAGCATGATATCTACTGTTATTTGTTTCTTCCATTATTTGTTTCATATATCATAGGTTGTTAGGAACTTTTTTCTCAGTATGTACCTGCTATGGTTGGTGTCTTCCATTAATTATGTGCTTCACAATCACAACCTAAGAGTCCACGAATTTTCTTTTCAAAGCACCATACCTGCTGCCGTTTCGCTCGTTTAAGCAGCGTTTTCCTCCACATTCGCCAGTCGCTGACGACCACGACCGAGTAGCCGCGACCAATTCGTTGAGACATCTACAATGCATTTAAGCGGGTCTGTTTTCCTAGCTGCTACTAATTCGTTGCTACCAAAATCCGTTCACCGGTCGCCAGTCGCCAGTCGCTTGACATGTTTTTGAGCAGACAAGCGACTTATTCGTCGACGAATTTGAATATTTTTGCATCGCGTTTGTGAAGTATTGTTTTTAAATAATACATTTTAACTTGGTGAAGTCAGAAAAATATAACTATAAAACTAGCAACATTAAAATTATTGTTTTTCTATTAATATTCATTTTATAAACTGCAGCTAGTCGCGAGCGAAGAGCAGTAAACCGCTGCGGGAGGAAAACAGGCAGACATCCTGACGAATTAATCGTGGCTACTCGGTCGCAGTCGTCAGTGACTGGCGAATGTGGAGGAAAACCCTGCTTTAGTTCCGGTTTCATATATTGCGACCGAGGTTGTCCCGAACTTTCTTTCTTTAAAGCGCCCATGCCTAGCACCATTTTTGTCTTCCAGCACCTGTTTCATATGAAGGGTGATTCATATGTATGGTCATAAAATTAAATGGGTGTATACCAGTGTCGAATTCAGACTGATTACTCCGGGGGGGGGGGGGGGGGGGTATTGAAACGTCTAAGGGGTATTTTTACCTATTCCCGCTCAAACCACCCATTCTTTTATAGATAAAAATAAAACATGAAGTGTAATGTTTCCGGGGGGGGGGGGGATTTTTGTACCGGCCGGGGGGGATTTTGTACCGGCCGGGGGGGAATTCCCCCCCCCCCCCGGTCACCCCCCCTGGATTCAACACTGGTGTATACTGACCTCGGTAGAAGTACATGGCACTAAAAATTAATCGCTTTCGGAAAAAAAAATTGCAATGGGCCGAGTGTAGACTTCTGGAAACCACTGGCTAAATAATAAATAAGTAAACTGTAGTAAACTAAACAAAAATGTGATTGGAATACTCAACCGAGCGTTTTTTTGCTTCTGCATTTTATCTAAATTCATCCTTAGCTTAGCACCTGTGCGAACTTAAGTTCATAGAAATTCATTCCAGTGACCATCAGCTTAAGTAAGCAATTAAATGTTTTAATTTGTGGAATTATTTAAAATTTTTGATGTCTAGTTTATTATACACATTTGTTCTGTTGATGTCCTCCAATTACCCTTTACTTTAATGACCATACTTACGAATCTGCCTGTACTACTTATAGCAATTTCGGTTGTCACGAACTTTATTTTTCAGAGCACTATACCTACTGTTCTGAGTTTCTTCCATTATTTGTTTCTTATATTGCAACCTAGTATGTCAAACTCTATTTTTCATAGCACCTACCTGCTGCGCTTTGTACTTTCCATTAGATACACCATAAAAGCAACCTAGGTTTTTAAGAACTTGCTTTTTCAAAGCAACATACCTGCTGCCATTTCCGTCTTCCAGCATCTGCTTTATATATTGCAACCTTCTGTAATTTGCGTTTTCCATTATGTCCTTTATAATCTCAACCTAGGGTTTTATGCGTTTTCTTTATCAAAGCACCATATTTGCCGCCATTTGTTCCATTATGTGCTCTACAACCACAACCCAAGTTCCTAAGAACTTTCTTTCAAAGCTCTATGCCTGCTGGGTTCTGGCTTCCAAGTATTTGTTTTATGTATATATCACGAACTTTCTTTTCCATAGCATCTACCAGCTGGCAGTTTCTTTTTCATAATACTATACCTGCTGTGATTTGTGTCTTCCATTATCAATTTCATATATCACAACGTAGGTTGCCTTGCCCTCCAGGATTTTTATTGCAAATCAAGTTTCAAAATTTAAACTTTTGCCATTCTTCATCTCGTTTTTCAATTCGTAGACAGGTTTCCATTGCGCTTTGTCATCCCTTCGTTTATATTCGAAGCTAGGCTTATCCCGTACAATTTTCTCCTAGCGTCTCGCAATAGTTAACGTTTTTAAAAGCCTTCACCTTTTACTTCGACACGAAGTGTACGAAGTATTGAAATTCCCTCATATCGAAAACCAGTCTGAGTCAAATATCTCTAAAATTCGAGCCAACCGACTAATGAACCCACTATACCATATCTCCGTCTCCGCTGTGCGGATCTTTTGGTGAAGACCCCAGTCCACTAGATCCCTCCCTCGTATGGGGGGTGCCTAAACGTGCTGTGCGGTGTATGTATGTTCGTATGTGTACACGATTCCGGTCGCCAGGAACCTTCCTAAAGTCTTGGATCATTTTCATACGATAGGTCCTCCGAAAATGAAGGCAACATCAATTTTTTAGGTATGGTCGTCGGCAAAGAAAATGTGTTCTTGTGTTTTTTTTTCTTTTGATAAATAATTGGTTCATAACACTTCATTGTATTAGCGAAACGGAGTGGTGCTGAGTGTCGAAGTATTCTTGAAAAGCACGGAAGGGCGCTTTTCTTGGGTGGGGGGTACCGTATATTTTTCATTGTGAAAGTAGTCTTCATGACTTGCTTTATATTTTACTAAAATAAATTTTATGTACGACCTTATTTATCGCCCTATGGCATTTTAGTTATTATGTTTGTATAAGAAATCATAGTTAGAAAGGTAATATTCAGCTAAAATAACTGTAGTTGCACCTCGTGCTATAACTTTCACGCTGCGGTTAAAAACGCCTGTTTTGCGCCCTTGATACAAAAAACTACTATATAATGGATTTCCATCGCGTTCATCCATGATTATGTGGATTAATTTAAACTGAGTGATTTTCTCATAATTTTATGAAGTGAAGAATCGGATATTTTATATTAAAACAGACAATAAATTTCTACCACATTAAAAATATAGCCTATTGCTTGGAATAGAAAGTAATATCTCATATACGTGTTTTGCCAAAAAAATGGGTTTGGAAATAATAAAAGTGCAGATATGCATGACTGGATATCAGCGAATAACTATACATATTATGCATCAACATACCGTGAGATCATTTAAAAGCGGGACAGAGAGTACCATGGAATATCTGTTTTAAATTCAAACTTTAATTAACAGCCATTTGTCAATTTACTAACTTAACCTCAAACAAGACATAGGTTGTATTAAACGTCAAAAATTACGGTAAATGTTCAAAGACAGAAATTCCAACGCACTCTCTTTGAACATTTACTGTAATTTTTGAGATTTAATAAATCTTATAGCTTGTTTGTGGTTAAGTTAATAAATTGACAAATGACTGTTAACCAAAGTTTGAATCTCAAACGGAAATTCCATAGCACTCTCTGTCCCGTTTTTCAATGATCTTACGGTATAGCTGTATCCTTTTTTCCCTAGAAATTATAATTTTTAACATTGCTATTTTAGTAAAAGAGCACAGATATAGTTCTTCTGTTTACAGATATTTATTGCTACCAATAAATATCTGTATTGGTAGTTTGACATTTAAAACGTAAAAAGTATAATTTATCAGTTACAAATATAAAATAAAGATTATGCATCATTTCTGCAAATACATAAAATGATGAAAAACAGCATAAAATTCTATGTCTATGGGGAAATCAAATAATTGGAAATGTAAATATTATTTACTAGTGTTAAGTAAACAACGACTGTGTGACGACTTAATATTTTAAATGGTTATTTTTGTTTAACTAAACTGCTAAACTGCATTTACGCTACAATTATATGAACAACTTGCATCGCTTTTTAATTAATCATCACCACGTTAATCTAAATAAAATAAACCACAAATTAAAAATGTAACGTTAGCTAAAACCGCAGTTATCTATCTACAGATTAACGTTCATGTTATAGAAAACGTATTTCAGTAAAATCATGTCAGATATAAAATATAACTAATAATAATAAACCTATCTTTTAAATAATACAGAATTTAAAAACATTCTGGGGTCATGCAATTTTTGCGGCAATTACCAATTGCCAATATCTCCGAACTTGTATAAGTAGTATTACACGAGTCATAACAAGCTCAGAACCGCGAAGTTAGTGTAACTTCTGGAATTAACAGCTACCTTCCTCCAGGGAGTCTTAAGCACCTACAGATTTACGTTCGCCGTAGAAAGCATTTAGGAATCATCACAGTAATCAGCAAAATTGCAGGGATTATGAGTCAATTTCGCTGAACGCCCGAAAGAAACGCGGAATTGCCTTATTGATTACGTGAAGTTTTTACGCATTAGCATGTAATTACAGCTTACCCTACGATTCATCTCCTTCCTTAAAATTATGAAAATGAGCAATAACTAGGCCGTCCGTTATCCTTAAATGAATTACGCAGTGGCTGATAACAGCGGAATTACTCACAGCCCATTCATCACCACAACCCATATTTTCTGCTTAGTTCCTTTACAATCAATTACAAGGAAAAGTCATTTGGAACGGTTTATCACCACTAAGTGAACAAGTCAGGCGCTGTAAAGAGTTATTGCTTATCTTTAAATGCAATGCAAAATAAATAAAAGGAAGTGATAACGTTAAAAACTAGAAGCTTTTTGTTTTAAGTCAAGTTGTTAAGAAATTAACAGAGAAAGTATTTTTCCGTTTTATTATGCGTTACATTGTATAGACAGCGAGTCACGCCTTTTAAAATGATTGCTAAACAGCTGATTAGCTATTTCATAAAAGGACTAAGGTAGTTACAAAAACAGAATTTTTGGGTTTGACAAAGCGTAATACTTTTACCATCAGAATTTCTTTAATTACGACTACCTTATATTCCAGCTATTTCAATTTCAACGTTGTGTCTTAAATATAAACAGAATTTTATAATGGTCAAGTTATAAAAGCGCTTTAATAATAACATTACCGAAAACTCACGGCAAAACGTTAGTTAACATAATTATACACTATTTGATACTCTTGGTAATACATAAGGCATTAATTTGTTCGACAAATAATTAAAGTAAAATGTTTTCTTTAAAAAAAAAAGTGTTACTAACACAATAATAAATACACTTGTTCTTTACGAAAACACGTCCTGTTCGTGTACGCATGCATTAGGATATTTGTATCACAAGGATGAGTGGTAATTTCCTGCACAGCACTCCTAGAGAACATAATTCCCTGAAAGTATTTCGGGGCGTTTCCGCCAAATTATTCTGAGCACTTTGATGCTAGTAATTTCGCAATGATATAGCAATTAAAACACTTATGGAATTCCAGTTAAAAATAGCGTGAATATGCAGTGAATTAGTACCAAACAACACTATTTATTCACTTTTTGTATACGTTACGAAACAAGCGGATTCTATTACTAGTACCAGTAAATATTTATTCTTTTAATGGTTACTCACTAAAAACAATTACTACTATAGCATATGTAGTAGAAAAAAATTAAATATTTCCAGTGTAAAAATGTTTAGCATCCGTGCCCTGACTTGCTGAGTCTCGGACCAAGCTCTTCCATGGAGTGCAACGCCCCCGGCTTTACGTGTTTATCTGAAGTTTTCAATACATTTCAGCAAAGTATAAATGTAAAATAAAAACTAGCGAGACCACAGAACAAATAAAGAAGTAAAAATCCAATAATTCGACTGTAAAAGTTTTATTCGAACAAATCTCGACATTTTGCTTTCAAACTTAACGGATAAAGGCAAGGTAGAAAAGTAGCGGAAGACAAGGCTTTGTATTACTTTTCGGTTTTGCAAATTTCTAAGGCGCCAACTTTAATTTTTATTTCGATTAGTACCTATAATTTTGCATTCGAGCCACAACACAGACACAATTTTTAGATAAAAAAAAAACTAATTTACTTTGAGCTTGAATGCGAAATGTGATAAACAACATAAAAAGGAGACTAAAATAAGGATGCATAGAATAATTCCACTTCGTCTCCTTATTAATGTTTATTAATACACAGTAAAATTCTGAACGAATTATTTTCAAAATTTGGAATCATCAAAAGCCTAACAGATAGAAACCGATAGAATAAATGGTCCATTATTAGTTTAAACCCAGTTCGCAATTTCCTTAACAACAATATTGTTGAATACTACATATTGAATTATACAGTGACCGCCAAAAAGTCGCCATTATATGGGAAAATGTTGCATTTTTAATTTTTCAAAAAAACCTTTTACGTCAATAATTTGTGCTTGTCTAAAAACCTATTTAGCCTCTATCATATATACCAAGTAATTTTTATTTATTTAGAAAATGAAGTTTTTCGAAATTGTAAAGTCCAAAAAGTGCAATTTTTCCGAAAATTAAGTAAAATTTCAAGAAGATTTTTTTAGTGTATTATTTTTAGCTAACTGAATAATCTCAAAGCCAGAAAACACCTATTTTTTAACTTTAGCTAAAAATCTTTTTTCGATTTTTGAAAAAAAAATTAAAAATTTGCATACCAAGACTGTTAAAATTCAAATTTTTTTATGTGAAGACTAAAGATTTATAATTGAAAAAATAATATAAAATGTGAATTACTTCGGTCGTATTTTTTCTTTAAAAATTCATCAAGACCTAACAACTAAACTAAATCGCTAACCTGAACCGCCGAGAGGGCAACAACATTGTTTTAAACATTACGAGCGGCACCCACAAAATTTTACATACTCCGCTTTCAGTGCATGCGCAATAGACCGGACCGTATACTGACTTTGGCCCAATTACTTCTTTAGAGTTTTTTTAATATTTACAAAAAAAGTGGTATGTTTGCATAATTTTTACCTTTTTTATGCAAGGCGTTTTTAGGAGAAATATTTTTCAATTCTAATTAATATCTATTTAAATGGCTTCTAGAAACTATAATCTAACACTGTTAATAAATTACTGTTGCAAAAATCCTGTAAAAAAGCGTATTTCATAAAAAAACGTAAACATTATGCAAACATACAACTTTTCGGTAAATAATAAAAAATCTAAAGTAGTAATTCACATTTCATATATTTTTTCCAATCATAAATCTTTAGTCTTTACATAAAAAATTTCAATTTTATTAAGTCTGAAATTTGAAAAATATTTTAAAAATTTAAAAATTAATTTTAGCTACAGTTACAAAAATTGGTGTTTTCTGGCCTTGTTCAATTGCTATAAATAACACACTCTAAAAAAATTACATTGAAATCTTATTTAATTTCCAAAAAATGGCACTTTTGGGATTTTGACAAATTCGAAAAATTCCATTTTCTAAATAAGTAAATATCACTTGATATATATGATAGGGGCTAAATAGGTTTTTAGACAAGCACAAATTATTGAGGTAATGTTTTTGAGAAATCAAAAATTAAAAAAATCCCATATTATGCCGACTTTTTGGCGGTCACTGTATAACGTTGTTAAAATAATAACAATATTTGCAACCAAAGTGCCCACGTAAATATCCCATTCCCATTTTAAACTGAAAATTTTAATTATTAAAAAATGTATATCACTCCTCCACTCCTCGATTGCTAATTTTAATATTCAACGTGACAATTAATAATAATAAAAACCGCCTCAAGAAGATATAAAAAAAGAAAAGATTTTTCTTCCAATTGTTTTTATTTGATCGCATCTGCCAAGTTTTCAATTCTTCTGTTTCGGATAAAATTGGTGAACCCCCTAAGGGCCTAAGGGTATGATGATGTAGCACCACCGTTCCAACGTATGAAATGAGAAGAGAGGGTTGCCCGGTGTATGTACGTACTTATATTTAATTTTTACAGTAATTCTTTCACATGTATTTTTTTACTATCCTAAAAAGTTTATTTTTTTATGCCACATACCCTTGAAGTCCAAAATGTAATGTCCATTTTATGTAATTTCAATGTGATGTGATTATTTAGGAATGGAAATGTACTTCGGCCAGTCAATTTTTATTATTTATTGGTTATCAAATGTTGGAAATGTATAGGCAACAAATGGTACATGCAAGTAACTATAAAATGATTAATGTAAACAAACGTGCTTCATGTTCATACACGCAGATATTTGACATGCTTTTCGAACACGTATTTTTTTATTGATCAACATCAAATCACAAAACACAACACAATAGTTACTTCGACTGATATATTAATTACCGGAATTATCAATATTTACAAACAAAATACGAAGCTGCCGTATTTTTGCACAGACTAAGTATTACGGAATACGGATTGAATTTCAATTTCAAATTATGTTTAATGTTTAATAACGCCTTCTGTATCTGTCTTGTACTTCATATGTTATTTAATTTCACCTATATTTGAATTAAAAGGGTTATGATCTTACTAGGAGTGTAGGCACAATCGAGACAATTGATGTTTTATAACGCACAGTTACAGTTACAGTACCGTATGGCAAAGTGTAGAATAAAACAAAGCAATTCTGCTGATAAGAACGATGCTATTGTTGAGTGAACGGCGAAAGTTCCAACATTCTATTGAGCTCAGCGATAAATTCAGTAGGTAGTTTGCTAACTAAGACTAAACGGCTTTTGTCTATTAAATTTGCTAAACCTTTCATTTCTACGCAGCTCCCTTCAATGCTTATTAAGGGTGTGCTTTAGTATATAAGGTATAAATTGATTATTTTGTGAAAAATATTGAAATTGCATACGTTGTCTGTACTTTTTGTCCAAAACACCCTTACACCTTAATATATACAAAAAGTGTCATTGCAGTACTTTTTATAACTATCCTCCATTTCACTTTTCATATTATAATTGAATTATCAAAAGTGTTGCACTCTTATATGTGTATCAGTGTTTGTGTGTCAAGTTTAAACATGGATCGTCGATAATATCACCGTTTGTTTATCGACGCCTACATTTGCAACTTGACAAACCCTGATAGCGTTATCTGGGAACTGCTTTATTTTGCGTATGGTAATAGCTATCCCATTATTACTTTTACTTGCACAATGTCGGTCAAATGTTATCGTGCCGACACGAATTATCATAGCCAACAATTAATTAATTAATTCAATTATTTAGGACATTTTCTGAGAATCTTAGAAAACACAAAAATGTATCCGTTTTGTGTAAATGAAAGGGCTACAAATAAATATATATCATTGCACTGTAAACAACAAAAGTATCCTGTAAATAGTAATGATATTTCAATTTGTCATTTTTAGTCTCCCTGAAGTTAAGACGATAACCTTTTTTGTTTTCTTATGACAAATATAACTCGGCTTATTCATAATAATTGCAACACATTTGATTTTTTATACTGACTCATCCATAAAACAGTCTGAATTATGAGATGTTCCATTTCTTATTTTTTTTCAAATTTCAGTTTTCCTTCAAATTTAACACCCATATTTTTATGAACCCTCAAAAATTTGAAGAAAAAGTGCAAACGAGATGTTTGCGTGCATGTGTAGTACTATTTGCTATTTTCAGTATAATATTGTTACCAAATATTACTTATAACCCCATTATAACATATTAAAATACAACACTTTGAACACGTTAGTATAACATGAAATGTCTACAGATTTAAATAACAATGTCAGCATAGTCTTCTCATAAATAGTTTCATATATACATTTCATTGTACATATATGAAATTAAGGGGCAAAATGTATGGTATTGGTGCTGGACAACGTCATACTGATTTGTTAGCGAACGTACAGAACTAATGTGGTTTGTGTTGTATTATAACTGTTTTGAAAAATGCGCGAGATAAATCCAGACAATACCTAACTCCTTAAATATTATAATTTACATACAGATAATATTTTTTTAACATAAAAGTAGATAAACAGTAGTTCTAGACCAACGCGTATCACTGCGCAGGTTGACTGCACATGGAGCCAACTCCCTCATACCGACGCCATTTTAGGGTAAAAGTTTAAAATTGTTAATGGAGATAATTATATCAATTTAATATGAGATAAACTTGATTTTTATATAGGTAGTATAAATAAAAATCATATTGTCGTAATATTTAATTTAATGAATATACGTTTCGCTAATAGTATTAGCTTTTTGCATTTTGCATGCAAGCACGTACATTTAATTTGTTTCGTTTCGTAAATTTTAAATTTTCCCTGTATCGTCTTTTTAATGTGTTTATAACTATAATTTTGTCGTAATATAATGTTTTTCTGACTTCCATAATAAATCATGGCAATTTTCATTTCATTATAATGTAAATAGAATACTGAAGAAGCTAATACTATTAGCGAAACGTATATTCATTAAATTAAATATTACGACAATATGATTTTTATTTATACTATATAAAAATCAAGCTTATCTCATATTAAATTGATATAATTATCTCCCATTAACTGCCAGTCTTATAAAGGCCACTAAACAATTTTAAACTTTTTAAATTTTTTATCAATTTACTTAATATTTAAACAAAATGTAGGGTAAAGCTAGGGAAGCGGGGGTGGAGGAGCTTGATAGTGGAACCAGCATCAAGCATTATTTTCGATTTGCGAGCTAACAATTGATTCCTGCCCCTCGGCTCTCGGTTCCAGTCCCCGGGAGGGCAGGCTCCAGGAGCAACCTCTCTGATACCAAATCCACATTCAAGCTCCAAGGCCGCCCTCAAGTGTCACCCTAATATGGCGTCGGTATCAGGGGGCCCGCCGGGCTCCACAGCTCAGTGGTTAAGCATTCTGGCTACTGATCTAAGGGTCGAGAGTTCGATCCCCGATCCCGGTGGGGTTTTTGAAAAAAATTAAAAATGCGGATGAAAACCTCTACAGAATGCCATCATTCGGAAGTGATGGAAAGCCATGGGTCCCATGTTACTACGATGTGTAGCATGCAAAAGGTCCCTTGTTAGGGTTGTAACTCCTTAGTCTCGGCAAAATTCTAAGTAGGACTAGGTACTTGGTACTCTGCACGCCTAAACCTTATCCACGGGGTTGGCAAAAAGGTCCTATAAAAGCCTACTTGCTTGATATGAGTATCTCCATAAATATTACTAACTAACTATCAGGGGGCTCGCTCCATGTGCAGAAGGCCTGCGCAGTGACACGCGTTGATCCAGAACTGCTACTGTTTATCTACTCAGAAACAATATGGAAAATTTTACAGGGCCATACAATGGCAGAAAGTTTTAACTAAAAACCCTACTATGCAAATGTGAAATAGGAAAATTAATTATAAGCAAGAACGAAATAATTAGGTCGCATGACTATTTTAAAAAAACTGCTAAATCTAGTAATATACATAGGATGGCGGAAGCATCGTGGGAAGATCGAGGAGAAGATAGAGTAGAGCCACCAACGGGGGGAAAAGTAGAAAACATAATAAAAGCGCAAAGAAATAATACAGCCCCAGGGGAAGACCAAATCCCAGTAAAAATTATTAAATATGGAGAACACACTATACTAAAGGAGACGTATAGGTTGATAGAAAAAATATGGGAAAAGGAAGTACTGTCCAAGGAATGGAGTATGGCAGTAATAAGTCCAATTCATATGAGCGGGGATAAAACAATATGTACTGATTGCCGATATATAACGTTACCTACCCTAGGTTGTATTACTTACATTTAAATACTAAGTAGCTAAAAAAATATGAATGTATGTGTGAATGGAGAAAATAGTTGACGATTACCAATGCGGTTTTAGGAAATGGAGGACAACAAAGGACCAAATATTGGCAATTAGACAAATATTGAAAAATTCAGAGAGTATAACAGCTAACTCTATCAGCAAGTATTAACTCATTAATTATAAAAGAGCTGTACTAATAATATTAGTAAAAACTAGCTTTTGAGCCCACCACAAAGGTGACCTTGCTCTAACGAAAATATTTTGCATTTTTAGAATTGAATTGTAAATAAAAAGGTTACAGAAGAAAATGTTCCACAGTCTTTAGCATAGGAGTGTTCAAAATTGCTTGTCGCTGCGCTATAAAGAATACGCGACAAGACGGCCAATCGATGACGAAGTGCGCCCGATCGTTGCCGATGAAAAAGTCACGCACAGACACACACAAAGACGCAGGCACAACAAACGTTTATATATAAGGATGTTTCTTACAGAAATGAATTGACTGTGGACTAACACAAGGGCACGCCACGTCAACCACGTTATTACATATCACGTTGGAAAAGGTTATACGAAGAGTACATGTGAACCCCAAAGGCACAACATATTTAAACAAAAGCGGCAACCACTCAGGGGCTACAAATAAATATCGCACAAAGGACATACAAAAACAATGCACGTACCTAGAAGGAAAACCAGAAGGTAGGAGAAGTGGGAAGACCAAGACTTAAGTGGTTGGAAGAAATACAATATGTGGAAACATTGGAGGTCACGACATGGAAGGAACTGGAAAAACATTGTTGAAAGCCGGGGCAAATCAGAAATATTTTTTAGCAACGACCTAGCAGATACAAGAATTAAGTCCCTTCCAGGACAAATTCAGCAGGATTGACCGAGAGTGACTCTCTTATTCCGAAAAACGAAGTCCTCAAACCCTAATAAGGGAGGTCTAAGACATTTATGGCCTGTTGCACCGCGAAGTAAAATTTTAAATTGAAGTTGATCTCTATCATAATAATACAATTTGAAAATAAAAAATGCATGCCAATTATATACTACCTTCCATTATTGTTTAATTTAGGACAAATCCATATTACTGGAATTGACGATATACAAATAAAAAATGAAAACAATAATCAATTATGAGTACAGCCCAGTCGGCGTGTTTTCTACATTTCTAATTTTATACCCATTGTTAACAGCAAACAAAAAAGTTCTGAGCATCCACATCATGGTTAATTTATGTACAGTGCTTTAAACTGGGGATCACATATTTGGCTAGTTAAATAAGCTTATTTAAAAGTCCATTCCACAGTTTAAAGCAAGCATAAGTACAAAGTAAAGCAAACATGTTTCACAATTTATCGGTTCTATATGTAGTGCAGTTTCGTTTTAAGTAAAATAGTGGAATGTAATGGGTATTTACACTAAAAATCAGTAGATACAACATTACGTGTTTAGGCAAACATTTGACTCACAAGATCACCCGCCTAAATTAAAATATTAATTACATGGCCATTATACAGTTGATCTGACAGTTTGAAAAAAATTTTACTGATACCACAGTTCTTCATAGACACGTTTATACCCCTGAATATTTTCCCAAATAAAGAGAAACCTGAGCTATATAAAAAAAAAGCATTTATTTTTTTTATATCGCAGTACCTCAGCCTTTTTCACTTTTTGGGACATGCATTTTTGTGGATCCACACAACTTATTTTTTATACAAAAAATATTAAAAGCTTTCCGTAAAACACCTGTTAGGATTGACAGGCAATTGCTTATATTTTTTACGCCTGCACAGCTAGATATAACTTTTGAAGGTAATTTTGCCTTTATCGAGAAACAATTTTGGATAGATGAGAAGTGAACAACGTTAAATTCCATTCACATGAAAAAACATTTTACATTAAAAAACTTAAAAATACTTCTAAGTTATGTGTTTGTCATAATTGTAATGTTATAAAACTATTCGAGGTTTCAGGTACTTCACATTTTGCTTATTATGCAATAAGAAATTAGCTACGTTTCGATAAGGAGTCATTCACATTCACAATTCTAGCCATTAGTGCATTCGTTTCCTACGTTCTTGAATAGTACAGTTTGTAATTACTAGCACCTCAGAATTCAACGCAATCATTAAATCTCATACAACCAACTAATTAACTACTAACGTTAACGTGTTCAGTTTGCTATGGAGGAAATATGCTGAATTGAAGGAATGTTCGCTGCAGTTCGAAGTCAATTCTGTTAAATATAAAATAACATTAAAGTAGTTCCAATGATGCATCATTATGTAAATTTGTTTATGTCTCACTCTGCACCTTCGCCATTCATTTTTTTTCTTTGCTTATATTTTCTATTTTTCTGCTAATTCTACGGAAAATAATTGAAAATATGGAAAAGTAAAAAAAAAACAACAAAATGTATGTTTGTTCCGGGACGGTTACAACCAACTTTAACTATAAGGTTTTTTCACAGTGGACGATTTAGCCAACTGTCATATTATTACTGATGAAGCTAGTCCATCCTAGCATTAAATAATTTCATCTTTGTAATTAAATAAATATATAATTATTCTCCCTCGGGCTCGGTGAAACCATTCACAGTTGGGCACCAAATTAACTGTGCTCTACTAAGAACCACAGACCTAAAAGTAACAAGGTCAACACATCACGAAGACACCCACCGCACACAATGGTTACTGCGCAAGCACAAAAGGCGCGCTCCAACTCTGTAACCCGAATCCGGGGCAAGTTGAGCATTGTACCGCCAGATGCTAGCGTACGAAGCACCAGTCTCTACACCGCAAGGTAAATGGGGTTACAGATAATACATCCATACATAATTATTCACATACTGACTCATAGTATCACTTCGCCAAATATCTACTAGAATAATTTGTCTTAACGATTGTGTTACTTCCCTACTGACCCACAAGATTCGATATATAATTTTTAAAGGCATTAACCAGCAATCTTGAATCTGCAATTGACAGCACAATACAGCCAAATAAAAAAATATAAAAGGGCCAGGGCGATATTGGAAAAGTAACGAATGATGCTTTGTATAATATTTTTCTGCGATTTAACTGTTTCACTTATCTTAGTTATAATAACATGTGAACAAATGAAAACGAAATCAAGCTTAGCTTGGAAAAAATTAAGTCATCTGCTCTATTACTTCTGATTTTTTAAATTTAAATGTACCAGTTATTATAATAGTAAAAGTGTCAAGTTGTTTAAACTACCAAATTTTAAATTACACATGTACACAATAGAACAATAGTATATTACTCAACAAGTTCAGTAAAACCACTTTTCTTAGGTGTTGAGTATACTATTTTATCGCATTTCATAAGAAATATAAAATATTAAATTTTGATATAGAATTAACACTAAATCTCAAAACATAACCAAGTTGAGCATAACTCGTTCCTATGTACTAAAGCACAATAAGCAGCTCGAGCTGATGTTATGCGTTTGGCAGTACTGAAGTGTATTGTTGGTGACAGTGTAAGTCTATGTCAAATTCGAGGTTAGCAGGTTAGGTTTTGCGTCAATCTGTGCCAAAACTGACGCAAAACCTAACCTGCTAACCTCGAATTTGACATAGACTTACAATGCCACCAACAATACACTTCAGTATTGCCAAATGTAAAACGAATCAACGTTGCTATGCAGAAAAGTGTTGCTAATGAGAAAAGTACCACATTTCTTAACGATTTTGAATGTAGAAATGTAGTACATTACCAAATGAAATGCGATAAAAAGTTTTTATACCTAATCGAAATGAATGATGTAGCAGAAGTAACATAGTTTAAGTGTTGGTTTTTATGTTAATTTTCAAATAAACTTTTGACTTTTAGGTTACATATGTATTTAATTGTAGAACATCAACATAATGTGAATTAATAATCGACATGTTTCAATTTTCAAAGCCAAAGCTTATTGCATTTTCGTTTGCCTACATATTCCATTTCATTATTAGAATAAGTTTAGAATTTGTTTCAAACTTGTAGATAACATACATAACGTCTTTCCTGTTATTTTTCAACATATTTAATATGTTCTTCCATGACTTCAACGAATGACATAGTTTCCTGAAATTGCAATTATTCCCAAACAAATTCTGCGGTTTTGTGAAAAATCGTTGCCTCATCCTAATCAAACAGCAACAATACAACTACGTACGGAGCCCAACAATGCCGATGCCAAAGGACAGGCAGTTTATCGCATCTGTTCTTACCCAAGAGATTAGCTTTTTTATTTCGTATTTCAGTCCGCCCAGCCGCGGCAGGTTTATTTTCAACCTAGAACCTCGTACGATAGGTAAGTAATAAAAACACGTTAGTAACGATAAGTGCAGAAGAAAACACGATGATCGAAGAGCTGCTATCTGGAGCCGCACGAACTTATCTCCGAGTAACATTCCTCTGTTTTTGCGAAACGATATTTTTCTTGACTTAATTACTAAATTCCAGAAGCGCGGCATTTGTTATGCACCACGCATCGCTGATTTTTATGTAATTATCTTTGCATGAAACTAGAACAATGTTAGTGACACTGGCGATAAGAAAAAGTCGGACAAATATTTTTCATTTGCAAATCTGTTGCAATGATGATTTAGTGCATTGCGTATTGTGTGAATCACTGACGTGTTTGTCATAGTATTCACGGGCGCCGACGAGACTATATCCACCGTAAATAGCATCGCAGGATGCAGAGGTTTTTCCTTTTGACCAATTTTAATCACGTACTTCCTCGTTGAATGGAGGATGATTACATTTGCAAAGTTTCTTATTATAAAAACGTGCAGTTCTCCGTACTGTTCCGCAATTAACTTCGAGAGAGAAACTGCTCAAATAAAATAATACGGTCAGTTTTCTTGGCGGTTGCAAGTACAAAGTAATGTTTTAAAAAACTTCTATTTTTTTACAATTATACAGTGCCCGGCATAAATTTGGACACATCTCGGATTTTTTTCTATTATCATTTATCTGAAAATGTTTTGATAAAACTCCCTGCATCTTCTCAAACTCAAAATGCACTTACCAAACTTCATATGCCTCCTTTCGTATACAGGGGAGGTTCGAAAATATTAAAATGGCTCACGAATAAACTACTTATTTTTCAAAATACACAAAAGGGTTATTTGGAAAAATTACTTATAATTAAAAGAGGGTGTCAAATGTGAAGTCACAGCCACATACTCCGACATGTTTTTCTTAGGGAAAATGAGATACTTCAAAGTTAACTTATTATAGGATACGATAAGGATTAGCAACTAAGAAATTACGTTAATTCGAATGAGTTCTAAAAAATCTAATTTTTTGTGTCCAAAGTAAAAACCACAGGTATCTTAAAAATGTTGAACAACCGATTCGTACATCAATTAATGCAATTCTAATTTTTAATTAAAATATTATACCACACATTTGCAAATAATAATAAAGAAGGAAACTTCCAACAATTTTATTCCGTGTGACCACGTCCCTTCTAAACATTTGTTACATGTCAATTAAAAATGATAATTGTTTTGAATTCTTGTTGACGTTCAAATCATTTGTTATTACATTTTTAAGATACCTGCGTTGTTTTAACTTTGGACAGAAAAGATGGTTTTTTTCCTATTAATTTCGATTAATGCAATTTTCTGGTTGCTATGTGAGCCAAACTCAAGTTCGGCAGTATATCCTTACCGTATCCGATGATAAGTTAACTTTGAAGTATATCATTTTCCGTAATAGAAAGGTAATAAAAGAAAATTGGAAAAATCAGTGAAAATTGTTTTTCGGAGTATCTACGTAGCTGTGACTTCACATTTGACATCTTTTAATTCTAAACTTCCAAATAACATTAGTGTGTATTTTGAAAAATAAGGGCACTTTACTTTTGAGCCATTTTCACATTTTCGAACCTCCACTGTATACGAAAAGAGGTATTTAAATTTTGACAAGTAAATTTTTACTATTACCAAGAATCAAGTTTCCTGATACATAGATTAAAACAATCTATTTGTGTCCAAATTTTGAGCATATTTGGGCTCCAAAATGACAGGGACTAAAAAGGTACATTTACTTTTTGAACTCTCCCGTATGCATCAAGGCCTAAAATGGATTATTTAAGTAGCGATTGTGATAGAGAGTAGACGTGTACTTAGAAACTATGAGATCGGCGAAACTTTTCAAAATGTACTGAAGGAAGAGGAAAATCAAAAGTGCATCAAGAGTATTCACTCATGCCATTATATTTACAAATAATACTAGTTATTATTGATTTATTGCTTTGGAACACTGAACTTCTACATTTGGGCTTCCGTGTATAAGAAGCACAAAATTGTGATAGCATTATTCTTAGTAAGTAGGTAAATAGTAGTACAAGAGGTGATTTTTATATTCTCGGATCAATTCTAATACAATTTTAAGTTTTCTAAATCACATAGTCTTGGTAACTTGCATGACAATTATTTATAGAACAATTACAGCGTTATTAGCTTTATTAACTATCAGTTTATGCTGTGCTGCATGAATAAAATCAAATACGGGGTACAAAGCAATCATAAAATGTGTTGCAAAACAAGAAAAACTCTAAAAATTATTCTTGAATATATGTTGGCTGTGTACTGGAATGATTTCTCCCAACTATTTTCGCCCTATTGTAATGATCACTTCAGATGACGTACCAAGAGCTTTGCTAACAGCTCACGGACATCGTAATCCCTCGAAGAATGTGACATCCGGGACTGCTTTGTTTGCGCAACCGAGCAGGAAGAGCTTACCAAATTTCGAAGGAACATATAATGGGCATCACTGTACAAAAATTTACACCGTACTTTATTCAGTTATGTAATTAGAGCAAAGCGACAAGCTAACTGGCATTAAAAAACTACATGTTTGAAGTGGAGGCTGTAAGATCGAAGAAACTGCAATTAGCAGTTTCAGAAACCACGATGTTTAGAAGTGTACACGAGTACCTTGGCATTGCAAAGATTAGTGCAACATGGGCCCATATACGTCTTCGGGCTTCAGGTAAAGGCGAGTGAGAAATTTTTTGAGCTTTGTGGAGACAAGCCAGAATTAATTATCGAAACAAGTCTAGCCCTCCTAAGATGTTAAGGTCACCTTTTCTGCTGAAAGGTAAAATAGGCTAACGTTGCTCTCCAATAACGAGACAGTCGGACAGTATTATACAAGCTTATTACATCGTCTACGAGATTCTATTAAAGTGACAAAACGCGGATAACTGTCACGAGGTGTTTTGCTATCGCACGACAGTGTGTGGCTGTAAAAGTCAAGACTTGCAAAAGCTTGGAAACCCTCTTTATAGTGATTATTTTTGTGTTCAGAGCCTTAAAAACTCTTAGGAGGAGAAAATCCAGAGACAATGACGAACTTGTAGCAACTATTCCGAATCGTTTTGAGAAGAAACCAAATAAATATTTTTACAATGAATTAAACTTGTTATTGAACCAGGCAATACCTTGAAAAAGTTGGCTTCGGCGTAACATCAGCACAAGTAGGTCGAATTGGCAAATTATTTAATCTTATCTTGAGGTTCTAGGTGGAGTAAATTCAATCATTGGCCAATTCAACCTACTTGTGCTGACGTCACACTGGAGCACTGAGTTATTGGTAATACCAGATTTCAAAACCAAGACAATTATATTGAAAAATAAATGTAAGTTACTGCTCTCGTCTTTTGTTTTACTATAAAAACTAACACTAGTATTATTTTTAATAATTGTCATTGTTACGAGTCACAAATTGCACAAGATAACCATAGCAATGCAAAAATACTTACTATCATTCTTATCAAGGACGTCATTTTTAACAACTGTTGTTTGAAACATTTTTCTCTGAGTCAAATATTATATTCTGAACGAGATAGAGCAGCGCAAAATGAACAGATTTTTTGATGATTATTGACTGAAAATTATATTTTCATTATGACCAATTATTATTTTTCAGTTATTTCCACACTATCTGGTGGCTCAGGTAGTCGTGTTGGACCCCATTTCTAGCGGCCGAAATTTTACAAATCCAAATGTGCATGCGTAATCCGTGAGTGATATTCCTGTCTATAGACGTTAGTCATTCTATTCGAACCAAGGTCGAGACGCGCAATGTTCAGATCTTCAATGGTAGAAGAGAGGGGATTTTTATGGATTTGGCAATTAGAAATGGGGTCCGACACGACTACCTGAGCCCCAAATCTTAATTAACCACAATAAAAACATAATTTTTATCAATAATCATCATACAATCTGTTGAACACGGAAAAAATTTTCGTCTTCCTGAGCTGCTCTAATTCAAACAAAAGTTGTTGGAAATAACGTCCTTGATGAGAATTATGATCAGTAGTTTGGTTGTTGGTTTTCCAGAAACAACTGATTTTACCTGCCATTTTTAAGATGGCGTCGTGAAGGCCAAATGAAATGAATCGATAATTTATTTTTAATTTAGTGTTTCTCGACTATTTTTTGTAATTTTTTATTGCTAAAGCTGTTTAAAACATTGCTAAAAATTCCTACAATTATAATTTTGTGGGTTCAATATAAATGTACCTGAAAAAATCTTAACTGGGCCAAATGATGTGATTCTGGGCTCGTATAAGTAGCTGTATTAGTCAAGGATACATAGATCACTGTATTGTTGCAAATGGATATCTAATAAACAACTAAATTTTTCAATTTGTTGAAACTTTCTTTGGAAATTGTCACGTGAAATAGGCGCGCGTTCTCGTAACAACCTCAAAAGTGTTAATCCCATTAAAATGTGCTGCGAATTTTAATGAGAACAAAGATAAATCTTCATTCCTTTAATTAACTTCCTGTACCTACTGACTTTTTTATGCAATGAAACACGATGAGATGTATACTTGCGTCTTAAGCTAAAAATTCATACAAAATTTTATAACAGTGAAATCTATACTTCTGGGGTATTATAGAATCAGTGGGATTTGTGTGTTTAGGTATTGAACATTATGTTACAGTCTTACGGTGAAGATTAATATTGAGATAAAACCAGATCCCAAAGCACACATTTTTCTGTCAACAGGATGGTTGGGCAAGCCAAACCGATCTTCATTTGTCCCTTTTTGGTGCCTACGATATGCCACCGATTTAAACATTGTTATACAAAATGAGGCTTTCATGCGCCGGATATAATTAGAGTCCGTAACGAACAGTGACCCACGATAAAACGATTGGAAATGTCAAGAATTAAACAATGGCACCGAGTGCTCCAATCTAACAGCGCGCCTTAATTAAACCTCAAATTGCGCGATGACGAACGCCCATGCGCTCCTATTCATAAAGGCGATAAACAACAAACAACAGAGTAATCGCTCTTCATTATTTGTGGATAAACTTTTTTATTTGGGCTCATCTACACTGACGACGTACGAAAAAAACAGCTGTTTCCAACAGATAATGAGAGCTGTGTGTCACGAGTTCCATACAGCAATCCGTAAACAAAAGCCTCGCAGAGATAACATTTCATGTAGAATCAAGGCCGTATTGGGGATTACATTTAGCAGACATTTATGTATGGACAAACTTGATTTTTTTTACTGAATGAACTACTATGGGCTCTATATACACAGAAATACAAGCGGCAATGAAGGAATTTTCTACATTTCTAAAAAAGCAACAGTTAAAAGTTCATAGACCTTGTGATAATGAAAATACGACTTAGAAAGTACTGATTAAATTGTTTTCAATTAAACAATGTCTGAAAACGGTGCCTCTTGTATATGTCGGGATAAATTATTTAGCTCTATATTTGGAGGGAAAATTAAAATAGCTAACACTTTATTAAAATGAATATGCATCAGGATATTTCACTTTGCGTCTGTATAGATTTATATTAGCAACATATTGCGAATCTGCAAGTTGAAAGAAGGTTATGAGGTCTGTTCAAGAAGATAAATTAAAAACGAGAATATTGAATTGTCCATGCACAACCTGAAAATACGATATACGAAAATTATGCAGACAGGATGTCTCAAAAATTCACTTCATTCACTTATATTCGTTTTATTATCTAGCAGATAGGAGTTTAATGTAGCATTGGAACTAATCGAGAATGTTAGGCGTAATATGGCAAAAATGAATGAAAATGCTTATTTATGTGACTTTTCCATATAAATGCAATTTTTAGGTGTAAACACCTGCTTGTTTCTATTTTTAAAGCAATATATCTTAAAAGTGCCAAACGACCGCCTAAAAGTACTTATTTAGAAGGAGTTTTCCTATAAATTTTGTTTCCGAGTAAATGTAGACTGCAATTCCTGTCTTATAGTAAAACCTTAACAAGAGCTGAACCCACCTTTGAAGGTCACAGCACCTACTACAGGGTAGTAATAGACCATTCATTGCATATTTTTAGTGACTGAATTCCTGCACATTTTAAACTTTTGTAGTGCTTGAACTTTCATAACTAATTTGTCTTCCTCGGAAAACGTGAAATAGGTTAAGTAGCTAAAAACCACATTATTTTTTGAAATACTGCTTTGTGATTTATACACTATTTGTGTTGTTTCAGTGAAATATTGAGCTGTTTTTATTTTGTCGTCTTGAAAGAGAAATTTTAAATTTGAGAAGTTTGCATGATCCATAACCTCGCATATCTATTCACCCCAGGTCACCGCAGGCCACCTTAACTTCGAAATTCGAAATATCACCGCAGAGTATATGTATTTTATGAGATTTCGAAAGAAGGTTTGACCGTTTCTGTGTAAAAAAGTGCTGGTTATATCAAAATAGTTATTTTCGATTCTAGATTGCGAAATGCTACTTTTGCATTCGAGAATGAGTTTTTTTGCGAGCATCGAGAATGGAAAAGAATTTCGCAATCGAGTATCAAACAACTTTTTTTTCGAAAACTGCACAGCTCCACATTAGAAGAAAATTTTGTCTACATTGTGACCTCTTCTTTAATCAAAAATTGCTGAACGTAAAAGTCTTTTTTGTTCTAGAATCTAGATTATAAAAGACTTTTACATCCAGTGAAGAAAAAACAGTCACTTTGACAGCCGATTTAGGTCATAATAGTTATTTAAGCACCAAGGGAAGTAAGTAGCTTTTGCCAGTCGAGAACGAGTTTGCCATCCCGAGCGAGTGAGGACTGGCAAAGTTCGAGACTGATCGTAGATAGTTACTTCCCGAGCATGCTTATATTTTTCTCTATGCCCAACAAATATTTGAATAATTTTCATTATTATATATTTTTTTAATTTACAGTTATACCCTAACCCTACTTATCTTAACAAGTTTTTACATTTCAAATAGGTTAGGATCAGTTAAGTTCAAACCCGTTCGGATCACTTACAAAACTAAAATTACTATAATAACACGTAATTCACTTACTTCCCTTGGGGTAGGTTTTACCTTACTTCCCTAATGTCATGACAACCAGTAAACAAACAGTAAAATCAACTTACCTGCAATGGATATGTCAAAGTAAGTGTTAGTTACTAGATGGGCATGGAGAAAAAGACTTTTACATCCAGTGAACAGTTTGAGGAGGAAGTTAGACCCCACGATCGTCAAAGCCGGATTGGGGTATGGCAATGAGGCTCGGCACTAGATTTTTGTGGCCGCTGGAGTTTTGATCCAAAGGCTTTACCTCTGAGCCTAGTACAGCGACATAAATGTCACTAGGGAAACACCAGAACGTTAATACTGAGCACGTGGTATACAATTCGAGACTGTCGAGTTGGATATCAAGAGTCGACAGTGGACTACTTGTTCGAAATGGTGAATCAACTTTCGAAATTTAGATCGAAAATGGGTAAAATCTCGCCTTGGTTGTCTCGTGTAAAACTACTTTTCGTATCAAATAGAAATGATGTAGTTCGCCGGCTTGATGTCAGCACAAGATGGCCGAATTGGCAAATGATTTTATTTGAATTTACTCCGTCTCCAGCCTTGAGATAAGAGGCTCTCATGGGCCAATTCGGCCTTCTTGTACTGACATCAGGCCGGAGAGCTGAGGCCTTGCTTTTCAGTCGGTATTGGTAGAGAACCCTAGAAAACGATGGAGTGACAACCTCCACATCATTTTAAGCCAGGCAAGGAAGATGAAGGAACCGGCAAATTGCGTACATCAAGAAGGAAGAAGTAAATTTTGTATTCAAATTCATGGCATTTTTCCTGCATTAATATCTGTATTAACAACTGTATCTATTACTAATGTTCAGATTTGTTCCAATCTAATCAATGTTGCGAATGATTTAGGATATATACAGGCATATTTTATACTTGCTGATGGCATAACGAAACTTGTAAAGCAAGGTTTGCCGCTATAAAGATCAATGCATACAATAAGTTTTATACCATTTAGAAAATATTCTTGGATCAGTTGGCCCTTCCGTATATAAAAAATCTGGTGTGATACACTCACACAACTTCCTTTTACAGTGATCTTATAATTAGTCAAAAATTTCATTTTTAATTTTTAACCATTTGTTAAAAATTTTCAAAAATTACAAATTCTACAAAAACGGTACAAAATCGAGTGTTAGTTGAAGAGACAAATTTTCTCTAGAATTTTAAGGTGAATTCAAAAATGTAATAATATACCGGGTGTTTTATTTAAAATAGGAGTTAATTAAAAAAATAGAAAAAAAAACAAAAGAAACCCACTTTAGAAGTATTCAACTGGAAAATCACCTATCTCACAGCAATACACATTAAAAATGTAAGAAAAATGTAAAGTTTAAAAAAAAATCGTTAGAGCCGTTTTTGCAAAAAATTGAAAAAAACTGAAAAATCACAAGAGTAAACACCTACTTCCGGTTATGCGATTTTCTTCAAAAGCTTGCTGTCTCATCTACATAGTACACAAAACTTATATATGAAGTTTCAACGCCATACCTCTTTTCGTTTTTGAGATATTCTGTTCACAGACAGACACACAGACAGACACACACACAGACACACAGACAGACCAATGAAAAAAAATATGTTTTTTGGGATCAGGGGACTCTAAAACGTGAAGATCTGTTGAAAACTCAATTTCGAATTTTTGGGGTGAATCCAATACTTCCTTTATAGTAAAAGGAAGTAAAAATATCTGGTGTGATACACGCACACAACTTGATTTTTAAGCATTTGTCAAAAATTTTCAAAAATTACAAATTTTACAAAAACGGTACAAAATAGAGTGTTAGTTCAAGAGACAAATTTTCTCTAGAATTTTAAGCTGAATTCAAAAATGTAATAATATACCGGGTGTTCTATTTAAAATAGGAGTTAATAAAAAAATAGAAAAAAAAAAACAAAAGAAACCCATTTTAGAAGTATTCAACTGGGAAATCACCTATCTCACATCAATACACATTAAAAATGTAAATTTAAAAAAAATCGTTAGAGCCGTTTTGAAAAAATCGAAAAAAAAAACTGAAAAATTACAAGAGTAAACAATCACTTCCGGTTATGCGATTTTCTTCAAAAGCTTGCTGTCGCATCTACATAGTACACAAAACTTATATATGAAGTTTCAACGCCATACCTTTTTCCGTTTTTGAGATATTCTGTTCACAGACAGACAGACATACAGACATACCAATGAAAAAAATATGTTTTTTGGGATCAGGGGACTCTAAAACGTGAAGATCTGTTGAAAACTCAATTTCGAATTTTTGGGGTGAATCCAATACTTCCTTTATTGTAAAAGGAAGTAAAAATTGAAAGAGCGACTTTCAAAAGATTCAAAAATTTCCAATAGATCAATCGACTGTATTTATAAATTTAAATTTCCTCCAATAAGGTCTTGTGACGGTTTTCTAGATTTAAGCACTTTTTGTTCGATAAAAGATAAGTATGTTACAAAATGAGGGAGTTATTTTGTTATTTAAATGCAGAATATATCAAGTTATATTTTTATTTGTGTTTTTGCCTAAACTGACTATTTTTAGACTTTTACTGCTTTTTATAATCTCTTTTGACCAACATCAATATTAAAATCCACGATTTGCTCAAAATGGTGCTAAATAACAGTAGGATTGAATTCATATTTCTAATTCCGCCCTTCTCTTTTGACTAATTTTAAAACCTACTTTATGGTCTATGTAATTGTTTATGACCTAACAGTCAATCGTGTGACGCAAGCTATACCCCCATTTTCGTAGTTTTAAATCAAATTTTAGTTACAAATCAAATTATTAAAAAGAAATAAAAGAATAATATATAACAGCATTTTTTAATGCATCTTGTATTTTCCTTTTGTTTCTATAACCGTAAATCTCTTTTAATTGCAATATTACTATAGATCGGGGGAATAACCGTTGAGTGATTCTCCTACAACTGATAAAAATAACATGACAACCAGTTTCAAATAGAGAATAATAGATTAAAAGTCACAACTCTTGAAATACGTTTTTTTAAGTTTCACTTCATTTCCACGAGCTTTTAGAAAATGTTTTTTCCATCTCTACTTTTGGAGACGAAGATAATATTTATGACTCCTGTGTGGTTCGAAGCCTGTGTATAGCTATTCATTTTTTTATTAATCTTAGTGTTCCTAAAGAAGCAAACGAAAAGCTGATATGGTTCAATGAGTCGATTAAAGTCAATTCCTGGCAATCAAAAAGCTATTTCAATGAACATAACACGCATTCCACAGTGTCGAGCCAAAATATTACTTTATTTAAATTTTGAACACCACGCCCTATGCAGTTTACTATTCAAATACAGGTTGTCATTTTGGCAAAACTACATTTTAAAAAATTTCTTACAGTAAATTCTAAAAAATATACTGCTCCACAAATGAACTGGACCATTTGCATATATATATTGGTGCGATTTTTAAAAATATTTTCCAAAAGGACAGTTATGGCATTTTTGGTAATCTTTCAGGATTGTGTCACTATAGAAAGCATTTCTTTTCATAATTTGGTTTAAATAAAACTCAGTCCATTAATAAAATATAATCATTTGAAAATTTTGAATTTTGCTCAGATGTTGATAGCACATTGCACACAAAGTATGCCAAAAAATTTTTAAACGTTCGTAGGAGACTCAAAAAAGCTATTAATTTCCTTTTCTCCTTCTTATTTTAGTGAATAATAGTTTTTTTATAATTTTATTTTTTTTATTTTATTAATATGTATAATTTTGTTAACGCTTCGATTGACATTTGAGAATAGTAATTAATATACTAAATATGAGTATACTATAAAACAAAAACTTTTATATATATATTTTATAATGTAATGTAACAAATACAATTTTTATTGGTGGCCCAGTTCATTTGTGGAGCAGTATATATACATACTAATTTACGAAAACGACAATTCTGTGCCTAATCATATTTATACACATGGTTCGTTCTACACGTTTGTGTAGTATTGCTAAAAATACGGCAAACAGAAACAAACAAGAAAATACATTGTAGACATCGATTGTCGCAGAATGTGTCCAAATTTTCTCGTGTTAAATTTCTACTAAATAACAAAATTAAAGCCTGTTTTGGTCAAATATAGTTATAGTAACTTAAGTCATGACTCGCTAAATAAGCGGTTAATATAAAAATATGCTTGTAACAGTTGAGGATATACTTTTTTGTTTTTTTCTATAAATCACTTTATTTGTAGTTTTTGCAGAAAACTCAGCGCCTCGAACTGAATTTTACATACTATGTACTTCTGGAGTTAAAAAATAGTTATAAGATCCCTGCATGGGTAAATGAGAGAAAACCCCGATCTAACCCAATAAACCGATTAAAATAAAAGACAATCAAATCACACATGTATTCCTATAGGTAGTACAATATAATCCTTTTTCTGATTTAATTTTTAGGGCCACGCCCAGAACTTCAAATGTCCTATCAAAATGTTTCCACACAGCGCAACGATTATTTTCAAATGTTTTCTTTTAGAAATTACAAAAGAATGTTGGCTTATCAGTGATGCATGTGTGAAAACTATACATATGCTTAAATGGCAGGATTATTGCCTAATCAGATTTACACAAATGGTTCGTTCTGCAGGTTTGTACAATATTGGCAAACATATGGCAAATCGCAACGAGCGAAAAAAGAAAATGTGGATATTGATTGTCGCAGCATGAAGTTCGTGCTTAATTTTGAAAGCTCCTTGTATGGAAACTTTTAGTAAATATGCAAGTTTCACTTGGAAATGTATGGAAGTTGTATAAAAATGCGCTCAGAAAACACAAAAACATTAAAATTTTGCAAAATTAATGGATATGTCAATCTTTAAAATGAAAAAATTGGTAAACTTTTCAGAACTGATTTGTTAAATCATAAATTAATATGTGCATATATTGGAAAGTGTAAAATATAATTAAAATTAAAACTTCTGTGAAGTTTTAATTTTAATTATTAGTCGTGCTGTGTTATTTTTTATATAAATTAGAATTTTTATAATTGTTGGAATCCGATTTATTCTACAAACATAATTTTATAGTTCTCTGTATGACTCATAATTTCCCTATAAACTGGCCAACGTCTGCTACTTGCTCACAAAGAAAGTAACTTGAATTTATTGGTTAAACAACCCGTATATCGTCCACCTGCTTCAATGATTGCATTTTATTATACGTTAAGTTTCAATCCAATACAATCAAACCCCTCCCTCGCCGTCACTGTCCACCCCTAGCAACCGACAATAAATCTCTATCAGCTCCGAGCACGTTTCGGCAAGAAGTTCAATGTAGTCGTTAGTTCTACCTCAAGTTTAATCGTTAGTTAAAACTTAAATCTACTTATTAGTTCAAGTTCAAGCCTAAATCTAGTTGCCGGCTAACTGAAAACTCCGCAGCCCCTTAGATCCCCACCCACAAGCTACCGAAGCCGCAAATGCAACAATCGCAGATCGCAGCCGGCAAGGCGAACAAAGAAGCATCGGGCTACTCACCAGGCCTTCACGCGGATGAGGACCTCGCCCTCGCTAAGGGTGGGCTCGGGCTTCTTGAGGATCTTGACGGACTTGAGCCCCCCGAAGCCGGTGAGCACGACGGCGCGCATCTCCTTCGGGGGCTCGGGCTCCGCGACGGGCTCGCCCTCGCCGGTGCCATTCTCCTGGACCTCCTTCTTTTCGGGGGCGGCGTTCTCGGCCTTCTGCTCCTCGGCGTTGGCGACGGGTTCGGTTTGTTCAGACATTGTTGGTGCACTAGGTTACGAGAGATGCCGGCCGAATAAGTTGTACCTCCACCACACAACTGCGAAGACTGAGTGAAGAGCCGGCAGACGTGCGCGAGTAACAGGTGCCCTCTGGGGGGGCGCATGCGCTCCAAGGCTAAATAAAAGCAAAACCACCCCTGCGCGCCCATGGCTTCGCTTTAATTTCGCTAAAAGGCTCCCTGTTTATCGGTTCGAATTGTTCTTCACTTTTTTGTGCCTCGGCTAGCTCTGGATAAAAGTGCGGTACAAGACAAAGCTGATAAAGTTGCTAAAATGAAGCTGTTTAAATCTAGAAAACCTAACAGCTGTTTTGTCAATTAAGACCGGCGCGGCGTCCGCCCAGTGACGCGCCGAGCATAATTTATTGGAAGGGTAGAAGAAACAAAATGTATCACTTTTTTTAATTAATTACCTACCAATCAAGATCAAAACACAGAATGCATTTAAGATGCTAAGTAAATTTAATATGAAGAACAAACCCTTTTTTACGGAAGAAGTAAAATATCTTATTGTATTTAATTAGCTTTATGTTATCATTAGAATCGTTTTTAAATTAATCTAAACACAAATTGAGCAAAACTAAATAATTAATTAAGGATGTAAGGAATACGAAGAGAATTAAATTAGGGGAATGTTGAGCATGCTAATACTGAATTCTATTCAGACAGTAAATTGGGTCTAGCTGACTGAGTTTTCGAGTTATACACGAACTTTTTCGAGTTTCGTCAATTATTGTATAAATTAGAACAAAACTATTCTGATATTGTTTAGAGAAGAATTCAAATCTGATTTTATATTTTCATTGGTTTTCATAATTTTCAAGATATTGCTATACTCTATTCGCATTTTATTTAGGCAATGATGTTTGACTTGCAAGGTTGGCAATACATTTTTATTTTGTAGCACAACTTCAAACAATTTAACCGTCACAGTAGTAAATAAAACAGTGTTGTCAGATGTACTACTGATTATATTGACAGGCGTAGCTTGTGATCAAGTGACCTTATTTTATTGGCGTTTCGACCAGTGATTAAATTAATTCAGAAATACCAAAAATTATCGCCGAAGAAGTAAAACTACATATTGAAAAATCGGTTGATACTTTTCGAGGAAACAGTGCATATTTGAAGTATTTTTTGTAAATTTAGGTAAAGCAAAATGATCTTAGTTGCATATAATTTTAGGTTTCTGAAGCTACAGTGGGGGCTATTTCAAAATGACTCTGAAAAAGTGTTTAGAAAATATTCTGATAGAACTCCCAAACATAATGTAAACCAAATTTATTGGTTCTGTAAAGATTTGCAACTACAAATTGAAAAGCAAATAAGAAAAATTACACGTTAAATAAAAATAAACGGGAGGAGAGCTTAGTCTTTTCAAACTATTTACAATCTGACTATGATGGTGAATTAATAAAAAAGTACACGTCTTTCTGTTTTATTTTGGCCAGAGTGATAATTTACGGTTCTGGTGTTCTTTCGAGTACACTTATAAATGTTGAGTACTTTCAGAATATCCTGCGTTTTCAGGATTTGGTAAAGTTTCAATATGTTGTGCACTTGCAAAAGATGTATCCTTCCGCTAAATATGCGTTTTCAGAATTCTATAAAGTTATAGTATTGTGCCGTTAATAGTAATTTTTCTTCTCCTGAATTTGTACTGATCCCTGTTGAAAGTCCAATATTTACAGTGTCCGCCACAAAATCGGCATAATATGGGATTTTTTTTTATTTTTGATTTTTCAAAAAAAGTTTTTCCACCAATTATACTAGAACTGGCACATTATTGGCAAAATTTTGTTGAGCAAAGTCAAACACCCCATTACATCAGCCGTTGCTAGGTAATTTAGAATAAAATTGTACAGGAATAATATTCCCGGCCTAGGCAGAGAATATTCGAGTACTAATTAATAGTTATTTGTTTCATTAGTACAAAAAATGCATGATTTCGGGATAAGTAAGACAGATCGCCGGACGACGCGCAGCGAGTCTTACGCATTTTTTGTGCGAATGAAACATACTATTTTTTCTCCAACTACTCATAAATTCGGTAATATGACTTATTATTTAGAATTAAACATTGTAGGTTACATTGTAGAACTGTCATGGCGCAAATAAACAATCACTATACGGGGAAATTAAACAACGACGAAGAGTTTGTGTTTTATTTAAAATTTACCATGTAAAACCCTATCTCGCGTCCATTTTTGTACTAGTACAAATATGAATCGAAAAGTGTACAGTTGCCAAGGTAATTAGTGAACATCCCGAAATGACTTACTTTTTATACAAAATTATTCGACAATATGGCGTCTTATTCGTGTGGTTGGAGAAAATAATAATTTCCTATTTTTTTTAATTACTCGTATCGATCGGCGGAAAAATAGTATGTGTATCTTGGACAAAAAGTAACATTCCCACACTCCTGTGTTGTTGGGCTCGACGTTCACCTCGCCCACCAATATTCACAGTCGTCTGGGAATGTTACGCTTTTCGTCCTAGATACACAATGAACTATTTACGTTAATAATTTGTGCTTGTAAAAACCTATTTAGCCCCTATCATATACAGTGTGTTTCACTTTTCATGGGGACGGTCATGTATCACAGAAAGTACCCAACCAATTTTGTTCAAATTTGAAAGGAATGTATATACCACCCAGGACACAAGGACACATAAGAATGGGTCCATAGGCGTCCGTCTTAGGACGAAAAAAAGGGGCTACTTTTTCACAAAGTAATATTAGCGATTTTTTCCGGTCAAAATTTTTAACATAATCTTAATCCGCCCCTTTCAAAACCGTTTGCTATAGCCACACTTTAGAAAAACGAAAACAGTTAAAGTAATGTTTAAAACTCAGCTATTATTCGAAAAATGACGAAATAAATGAACAGCATTTTTCAAGTTTGCGTTTTAATATCTTTCTAACGCATAGGAATTTTTGCATGAAAATTTGGCCACAAGGGTTTTTAAAGGCGTGGATTAAGATTATGTTAAAAAATTTGGCCGGAAAAAATCGCTAATATTACTTTGTGAAAAAATATCCTCTTTTTTCGTCCTAAGACGGACGCCTATGGACCCATTCTTATGTGTCCTTGTGTCCTGGGTGGCACTAAGGGTATATACATTCCTTGCAAATTTGAACAAAATTGGTTGGGTACTTTCTGTGATACGTGACCGTCCCCATGAAAAGTGAAACACCCTGTATACCGAGTGACTTTTACTTATTTAGAAAATGGAGTTTTTCGAAATTGTCAAAATCCAAAAAGTGCTATTTTTTGGGAAACTAAGTAAGATTTCAATTAGCTTCTTTTCGAGTGTATTATTTTTAGCTATCTGAACAATCTAAAGACCAGTAAACACCTATTTTTTGAACTTCAGCTAAAAATAAATTTTTCAACTTTTTAAATATTTTTCAAAATTTCACATACCAAGACTTAATATTAAAATTTTCTTTTATGTGAAGACTTATAATTGGAAAAATAACTAAAAATGTTAATTGCTTCTTTAGATTTTTTATTATTTACCGAAAAGTAGTATGTTTCCATAATTTTTAGGTTTTTTATGCAAGGAGCTTTTTAGGAGAAATTTTTAGCTAAAGTTAAAAAAAATAGGGGGTTTCTGGCCATGAGATTGTTCAGCTAGCTAAAGATAACACAATCTAAAAAACTTTCACTGAAATCTTACTTAATTTCCGAAAAATGGTATGTACTTTTGGATTTTGACAATTTCGAAAAACTCCATTTTCTAAATAAGTAAAAATCACTCGGTATATATGAATAGGTTTTTAGACAAGCACAAATTATTGACGTAAAAAGTTTTGTCGAAAGATCAAAAATAAAATTTTTTCCCGTATTATGCCGACTTTTTGGCGGACACTGTACATACATATATATATTATTCTGCAATCTTCCGTAACTTTATGTCAGTACTATTTCGATTGATTTTTAATGCAAAACAAAGGATTTTTGGATTAACACTATTTTGAAAACTACGGCATGCACAAATAATGTCACATACAAAATTTCAATTTTGAACAACTTTTCTTGAAAGCCTTTTAATTGATATAAGTAAGATTTATTAATCAAACATTTTAATTTAAATCGAATGTTAATAAATTTGACAGACGAAAGCACCGTTAATTTTATGGAATCTGTTATGCTAAAAATGCGAAATTTCTAGCCTCAAATGTCGAATGTAAATATTTCAAAATGATGTGAATAATCCACTTTTTTTCACAAAAGTATGTTCTAAAGATGTTAAATTATTGATCTGTATGAATAGAATATTTTTGCATTGAGGTACTTAATATACTTAATATATTGCTAATATCTTCCTTTTCATGATGTATCAATCTTAAAACTGAAAAACAAAAACAAAAGATTGTGTTTATAGGTATGTGTAATGAATTATGACAATACTGCATTTGCAGATATTTTGACAAGCTTTGTAGCCTAAAAGTAATAGAAATGAAATAGGTATGACATTTTAAGCTAGTTCAAACCACACAAGGTCACAATTAAACAGCAAAAATGGGGACATTTCCATGGTCAACATTACTCTAAATAAAGTGTGAATAGAGTATGCCTACTGACTTTCATTTCAAATATCCGTTTAGGCAGAGGCTGAGCAGGGATGAAAAGTTTCGCCAGACCCCAATTTCCCACGAATGAGGGCCCTTGTGAGCCCCCCGTTTAAAAAAGTCTGTATATGTATTTGAAATCTAATCAATAAACAAAAATGTTCAAGAGATCTTGGTAAATGTTGCAAGTGGATATGCAATGATGATAACGATAACTTTTTTTCGGTGAGACGTCACTATACTACGTTTAATGAGAGAGAGATAATCAGTAGAAGACCCTCCCGCAAATGAGCTCTAAATTTGAATAGAATATTGTTATTGGTAAGCCGATTGTACCCAGCTGTATTTTGTTAGAAATTAAACAAATTTTTAGACAACTACTATTGAAAATAGGCTTTTCTGAACTTGTTTCCATGGAAACTATACTCGGGTCGCCGAACAGATAGAATGGAGCAGGCAACCCAAATAACATATTACAAAGGTCACTTGATAATATTTTAATTATAATTACCAAAAAGGATCGGAGATGCCGACCCTTACAATTAGAACTAATTTCAATAATTGTCATTAAACAACTTTTTGAGGTTATGATGCAAATAGAAATGTCGACCAACTTAAAAGTCAAGCCTGACATTTGTGCACTTGTAATTGAAAATGTTTAGGCCTGTGGCATGGCTCTTCCTAAATCTCATTATTGGCTGCGGCGTCGAAACCAAAACACGTTGCCCGTGATATGGTTAAGTTTGTAGCGTTTTTTCTTTGGAGTTCCTTTATTCAACCATTTACAAGGACTAAATTGTGCATCTCTACTGCTGTTTTCAAAGTTACATGCAAGTATAAAATATTGACTTGTAAAGTAGTCTCTTAAGGAAATTTTAATTATTCATAGAGCTGCCTGCATTATGGGTAACCGTAAGAAACTAATTCGTAGTCAAGGACGAGAAAGAATCTAAAGCGACTATTGCAATTTTTCTCAGTCGTTTTGCAAGAACGAGTGACTAAAGCAACCGATGTTGGCCTAAATACTATTAGAGGAGCCCAACAAAGTGGCGGAAGAAAATTTACTTCTCCAAAAAAACAAATTACTAAACTTACCCCAGGTCATCTGTCGATCAATATAAAGAAGAAGTAATCCCAAGTGTGACTTTGCCATACAAAGAGACCTACAATGAAAGCTGTATTCGAAGTCGAACAAAATGAAGGGGGGTGTTAATTTCACAGAGAAATTACATTCCTTTGGGCGAGTGGTACATAAAATGGGTTTTCAATAGAGAAAATGTCAAGACAATAGGCACGTTCTAATAGAAAAGAGAGAAACTCTGACAAAACGTGTTGATTTTTTAAGAAAATGTAAATGTACTCTTATCTGATTTACCTAATGAAGGTTTTGGTTCTCAAAAGTTTTGTCTAGACATGAATGCAATTTTTTCTATATGTGATTAATTTTAGTTAAGCTATTACTGATGTTATTATACACTTATTTAATTTAATGACCATACATATGAATTAACCTTTATATGGTGTTTAGTTGTATTTTAGCACTTCTAACTTTTTTTATTACTTCATTGGAGACCATATTAGATGAATTAGAAAGAGTAAATCAGAAGCTTTTCATAAAAACTGCATTAAAGGAACTGCGAAGTTTCCAAAGGGGATTATGATTTGCGGCTGCATGTCAGCTAACGGACTGTTAATTTATTTATTATGTACACACTGGGACGTAAATAAATCACTATCAAAGTTTTATTGCTCCAAATAATGTTTAAATAATAATTTACCCATTATAGAGGGGTACTACTGAAATATTTGATCAAATTATATCACAATTATTGTTTTAAAGCATAAAACAACTAAAAATTGTATTCCCCTTCAAAAGTTATAATATTAATAGTAGTTTATTTATCTAGAACGAAAAGTGGCATTTTAAAGACGAGAAAGTTGTTTACTTGAATTACTTGCGAGGACCTTTAAAAACACTTTTCGTTCGTGGTGAATACAACGGTTTATTTCATACTGCAAGTTTAATGAATTTTAAATAAAAAGTAGTAAATCATTTCAAATTTTATGTCAACAACTGGCAATTTTAAAGTACTTGAACTTTAAAATTTTACTTTAAAGTACTAGGACTTTAATGTTCTATTTTTTGTACAATAAATAAGTTTTAAAGTACTTGAACTTTAAAATTTTACTTTAAAGTACAAGGATTTTAATGTTCCATTTTTTGTACCATAAATAATCCGAAAATAGTAGTTTATGTAACTAGTCCTCAAAGCAAGGCTTTAGGGGACGAGTCGTAATGTTTCCGGACGAGGCGGAGCGAAGCGCAGCCGAGTCCGTAATATGAAGATGAGTCCTCTAAAGCCATTTGAGGACGTGTTGCATACAACGTTTTTTTGTATTAGCTCTCCAAACATTATAATATGAAGTTTCAATTACCATTAACGCGGCATTATATTAGGAGGCCGCGCGAAAATGTATTTTTCGCTCCAAAAACTGGTTACTTTGGAAACTGTCTAGGATCCTCAAAATGGCCATTTAGAGGCCTTGTACTTAAAGTCGTCATGGCAACTAATGTTTGAGTCCGCTAAAATGTTGCCATGACGACTTTAAGTACAAGGCCTCTAAATGGCCATTTTGAGGATCCTAGACAGTTTCCAAAGTAACCAGTTTGGGGAGCGAATAATAAATATGTTATTTTTGACATCAGTATGAAATAAAAGAAATAAATAAACAAATAAAAATATTAATTATATTTTTATAGAAGCTTTATGTGTTGAGGCTGGTAGCAGGCAAAGCACATAAAGCCACTTTTATTGCGAATAACATATAAAATTTTATTTTCAAACGAATACTTATACTGCAATAAAAGTAACAAAATTAGAAAACAATAATTTAGTAGAAATGTAAAAACTCAAGATTGAGGTAAAATTGTGATACGTTGGAAATAATTCTTCCATGGTTATGATGGATGAAAATCACAAATAATAATTAAATTATATTGCTGAAATGTTTGATTTTGTTATCTTATATGAGTAGGCAGATAAAGTAGCAACAGTGGCAACTTTATATGCCTAATCAGTTAAAGTACTACCTTTACCTTTGGTTATAATTATAATTAACGCTTTCACTTTGCGAAGCAAGTCACATAAGTTTTCACTTTTATGGTGTTTGAAAATGAACATATTTTATTTAGATTTACAAAATATAAAAATTTAAATAACTTCTAAATGACTTAAAAATCTAATGACTTTCTAGTTTCTGAAATTATTTGTGAAGCAAAGAAAAATACATAAAATACAATAAAAAAAAACAACCAATTAATCAAATAAATGGTAAAATAATTCAATATAGATTCCTCTAATGGTTAACAACCTAAATTGTCTTCAACGAAATCATCTTCTTGTTCAGACGATAGATTAGAACCGGATTCACCGCTGCCGTCTACTGTAATAATTATTTCTTCTCTGTTATCCATAATGTATTCCCACTTATGTTTGTCGACACTGCACATATATTCTTCCATTCTTGCACACTCACACTTCCAAAATTATTTTCTGCAGAAGTGTTAACATCGTCTAATTTGAATGTTGTATTATTTGTAGCAACATAGTTCTTTACTGACACCCATATTTTCCCAATCTGGTTTAATTCTGGATGGTAAGGGGGTAATCGTAGAACTACGTATGACCATGTTCCGCTAATAATTTCTCAATCATATAACTTTTATGTGTAGGTTTATGTAATTTTCTGGTACCATATAATTGGTTTTGTTTCATTCAACTTAATATAAAATAATGTTTCTTACTGATAACCACTTTTGCATGTCTGCTTTTTCCAAACAAGTGTTGGATTCGGCTCAGTACAGACATTGTGATACCATGCATTATCGATGACCAAAACCGACTTTTTTGAAGATTTGCTAATAATTTTTCTTTCTTAAGTCCTGATTTAAACATCAGGAATGAATTTGGTACGAAACCTTTTCTACCTCCGGCATAAAGAATAATCAATGCTTGCTCCTTACTGACGGGGGATTTTAAAGAATTGTTGGTACCATCATCACAACATTTAGAACAGTATGGAAGCTATGCAACTACGTTTCATCAGTGTACACAATATTTCAGCATTCGGCTTTATATTTTATCTTAAAAATTCAACACAATTTGCTATTTCTCTCTTCTCTATTAGAACGTGTGCCTATTGTCTTGACATTTTCTCAGTAATAATGTATTAAGGGCAAATGCTTTTGCCGGTAAAAATGTTTTACGAAAGTATTTTGTTTTGGCAATGTCACAAGACAAACTAACTTGATCAAATTCCCGAGCCGAAGGCGAGGGAATTTGTCAAAGTTAGTTTGTCGAGGGGCATTGCCAAAAAAACAACAAATCGTGAGTAAAACATTTGCCGAATAAAATCGTGAGCCCGAAATACATTTTGTGGACTATTTCCCAAATATGGGTTTAGTTTGACATTTATACTGATGCGCAATGACAGTTTAAATGACGTTTCTTAAATACCACCTTGATTAAAGCAACATATTTGGTGGTTGCCGTGGATGCAAGTGGCAAAAGAAACTGACAAAATCCCAAGGGAAAATTTCGATCTTTTGCCACTACAAAAACACACGATTGGTTGCATTTTGAAAAAGCATGGCTTTTCATTGGATAATAAGAGATGTGGGAAATAGTCTATTAAAAACCCATTTTATGTACCAATCGCCTAAAGGAATGTAATTTCTCAGTGAAATTAACACCCCCCTTCATTTTGTTCGACTTCGAATACAGCTTTCATTGTAGGTCTCTTTGTATGGCAAAGTCACACTTGGGATTACTTCTTCTTTATATTGATCGACAGATGACCTGGGGTAAGTTTAGTAATTTGTTTTTTTGGAGAAGTAAATTTTCTTCCGCCACTTTGTTGGGCTCCTCTAATAGTATTTAGGCCAACATCGGTTGCTTTAGTCACTCGTTCTTGCAAAACGACTGAGAAAAATTGCAATAGTCGCTTTAGATTCTTTCACGCCCTTGACTACGAATTAGTTTCTTACGGTTACCCATAATGCAGGCAGCTCTATGAATAATTAAAATTTCCTTAAGAGACTACTTTACAAGTCAATATTTTATACTTGCATGTAACTTTGAAAACAGCAGTAGAGATGCACAATTTAGTCCTTGTAAATGGTTGAATAAAGGAACTCCAAAGAAAAAACGCTACAAACTTAACCATATCACGGGCAACGTGTTTTGGTTTCGACGCCGCAGCCAATAATGAGATTTAGGAAGAGCCATGCCACGGGCCTAAACATTTTCAATTACAAGTGCACAAATGTCAGGCTTGACTTTTAAGTTGGTCGACATTTCTATTTGCATCATAACCTCAAAAAGTTGTTTAATGACAATTATTGAAATTAGTTCTAATTGTAAGGGTCGGCATCTCCGATCCTTTTTGGTAATTATAATTAAAATATTATCAAGTGACCTTTGTAATATGTTATTTGGGTTGCCTGCTCCATTCTATCTGTTCGGCGGCCCGAGTATAATATTGAAAATGACGCTTTGCTAAATCGGGTGCGGAACATTTTCCGCACGCAAATTTAGATTGCTGTTAAAGACTACAGAAATTTATTTGAATATTTATTCATAAACTTTAACTTATACGAGTAGTAATTATTAAGTTTTAATATTAAAATTACTCGACACCCAATGGGTACAAAGAGAAAGGATTAAGTAAGTAATATTGAAATTAAATACTCACGACGTACAATCAGTTAAATTCAAATTAGGAGTGGAATTCAATACATTTTTATTTTTCTCGCAATCTGTTACTAAGAATCTACGTGGTATATAAGTCTTAGTGTCAGGTATCATAACAATTAGCAAAGTATCTTCTATTTGTATATCGTCTACACTACAATTAATTTCATGAGCTCATCTTGGTGGCTAGCATGTGCCACCCTCAAAATGAGTGCAACCTGAAACCAATTGGATAATTAAAATGTATCTACAAAATATAATTGTTTTCTATTTATCTTCATCGTTAAAAATCAATCTTCTAAAATTTCAATAAGGCACTTGCTTTTCTCGTTTCTTGTAAAAGTAATTGATTTTTTCGTCGTGGGCTATAGGCCACTGATTTTCATTTTAGCAAAGAAATAAGCTTTGAAAACTTTTAAATGCCCAATTTTTTTCACAATTAAAGAACTCTCTATCATGGAATCAGAAGACCAATATGTCGATGCTCCCAAATTTCATGACTTTTCAACAAAATAAGCCAATATTAGTATATTATATCATGAGGGACTACGGTCCCTCAGGAAATAATATTCAGTCGGGGGTTTAATGATGCTTTAGTCCAATGTGATATACGCTATTTTTGCACTTTTGGGAACATTATCAACAAACATTTGAAAAATTTGGAATCTGTCAATTTGGAAACTGACAATTACAATTTAATTTTAAATACGAATTTTATTAAGAATGTTGAGTACAGTAATTTAAAAAAAAGCTGAATTGCAGCAGGCCCTGGATAGCCTGAATCAGTTGGCAGTACTGAAGTGTATTGTCACTATTGTCAGTCTCTGTCAAATTCCGGATTTGAAGGTTACATTTTGCGTCAGTGTGTGTCAAATGACAAACATAACATAACCTACTAACCTCGAATTTGTATAGACTGACAGTGCACTTCAGTACTGCCGACTGATTGATTTTAAACACAAATTTTATTAAAAATGCTCTGTAAATAACATTACCATAGTTGCGGTAACATTTTTACTTTAGTCGCTAGGGACTAACGTAATTACTTAAGACCCTAGGGATTAAATGAGCTACTTTAGTCCCTGCAATAAGTGACTAAAGTGCCGACTTTAGTGCCGAAAGTGTCTCGTGATACGGCTGTTACGGAAATAGTTGGTCCCGGATGTCATAATAACATCATGACAGTCGTTAGTGGGGTTGGAAGTTCCCATAAAATGCACAGCGACGCCTGTAACTGACATAACGGCTGTTGGCTGAGGATCAAAATAAAATAAAAAAAATAAAATAATAGTTGTTTAGACCACAAGTGTTAGAAGTGCATTTTTTTTCACAAGTGTGGAGGGTTATTATACGAGGCGCAACCGAGTTTAATATTCCACACGCGTGAAAAATAAGCTCGCTAACACGAGTTGTCTATAAGATTTTTTTAAATTTCATTAAATATTAAAATCGAAGCCTATGTTGTATAGAATTATATTTGCCGTCATTTTAGTCAAGTGCGTTGGTCAGTTCTGGTAACTAAGGAAACGTCTGTTGGTAACTAAGGAAACGTCCAATTAGAATCGTTCATTCCTAAATTAAAAGCAAAGTGTCACTTTTTTCACTGAGTGAAAAAAAGTGGCACTTCACACACCGAAATTAATTCAAAAAGCCTAATTTTTTAAATGAAATTTTAAAAAACGTTTTTCCGTTGTCTTTGTTACATTTTCTTTAGAACACCGTTTGTTAAAAATGCCGTGTTCTCTGATATACCTTATCGATGATTTTCAGGTAGTAATGCCAGACATGTCTTGGCCGCTTGAGAAATATGAGGTGAAATATTTGAAACCATTTCGCTCGCATTTTCACTTTCAAATCCGTCCATTTTTAGTTTTTATTAAAAATTCTTAAAAATTGTATGAAACTCACAAAACGTCAAATTTAATTAGCATCGTTTACTAGTCTCCTTAGCAACCGTATAAGTCGCTTGATCAAATTGAGATTAATATCATAGATATTTAGATAAATATAGAAATGTTACAATATAGATAAGTTAAATTTGGCTTGTGGTTGTAGAAAAAATAGTATGTAATACACGTGCGGATAGGATCATTGCAGAACTGATATAATTGGAGCGCTCGCGTTAGCAACTTTTTTCCGCGAATCATAAGCGAATAGTAGAATGGGGGCACCGATCCCCCACTCCTTTTAATTGATTCGCGGATTCGCGGATTAATTCGCGGATTTCGCGGTTTTAATTCGCGGATTGATCCAATTAATTTCGCGGTTTGATCTAATTAATTTCGCGGTTTGATCTATTTAATTTTCACATGTGCTACTGATTAAATTACGCATTAGCTTCCGATTAAATTACGCGCGGCCATTTTTAATTTGCTTCCGGAATTAAGCGCCGAATGGATTAACGTGATTTGCATTGTCCCTACCTACTATAGGAAATTTTTCAGATTTTTTTTCTAAGTTCCAATTTTTGAATTTAAACTTCCCGGGTGTTGGCCATCTTGGTTTTCTGGCGCGAATATTTGAATTTAAATTTTTTCCGATTTTTTCTAAGTTCAATTTTTTGAATTTAAACTTCCCGGGGTGTCGGCCATCTTTGTTTTCTGCGCGCGCACTTCTCACGGCTGTCGTTTTTAATTGGATCAATCCGCGAATTGAAACCGCGAAATCCGCGAATTAAACCGCAAATCCGCGAATCAATTAAAAGGAGTGGGGGATCGGTGCCCCCATTCTACTGCGAATGGAGATTTGGTGTGACAATCAAATTTTTTAAACGCTAGTGGTGAGCTAGCCCTCAAGTGCATTTTTACTTTACAGTACTTGGTAAAAGAAGGTGTATTGAAGTTTGTGAGTCTGTAAGTCTCTCAGTCTACCTGTGTCATCCCTACAGCCCACACCGCTTAATAGATCAAGCCGAAATTTATGTCTACGTTTTTAATATAAATTCGGATTATTTTTTTTGTGAAGGTGAAATTTAATTTGATGGAAAGAGAAAAGGCGCTTTGCTTTTAAAATTAAAAAAAAATCTTTTGATGTTCGGTACCTTTGGGGTTTTTTCGGAAATAATTAACAACATTATAAATGATGATTATCTGAATACAAAATGTTTAAAAATGAAATAGTTGAACAGATATAAACTTTCTCAACAGGTGACTGACTAACGTCAGAGTTTAGGATTTTCAAGTTTTATTAAACAACTAGCTCATTTAAAAAACAAAAAGTGTGTTACGATAATATTTGTACAACTAGGGTTGAAAGCGATATTTTTTATGTCTTTGAAGGTAAACTATTAAAAACGATGCTTTCATACGTGTTGTACAACATGTTGTTTTGTTTGCATAATGATATCTTGTAACTCCAAATTTCGTCGAAAAGTACTTCAGAATTTATACCTGTCAAATTGACAATTTCCAATTTCGAATAAATAGTTAAAAAAATATTACTCCCTTTACGATTTTTCGTTAAATTGCTTAACTCAAAACTTTCCTCACAAGTTGAAGTTTAGAAACTAAACATTTTGAAAATAAAGGAAAAAACGATTTTTAAGGGCTTACCCTGTATCTGTGGGATTCAAAATATGCATATTTTCGTCAAAGCCTGAACTATTTATAGGCAAAATGTTACTTTTATTTAACTAATAGTTCTTGAGTTAAAACCACAACCAACAGAATTTTATTTCTTAAGTTGCTTACCCTGTATATATTTGACCAAAATTTTCTTGGTTTCATGACAGGTAAACATATAATCCGCATGCAAAATATCGTCTTTCTCCAACAAATAGCTTTTGACAGGCAGACAAACAGACAGGATTGGGAAAACATATTTTTCGTCATCTACGAACCGTGAAACGTGAAGATCTGAAGAAATCTTGAAAGGCGATTTTGTACGATTACACTTCCTTCGTCTTTTAGTCGAGAGAAGTAAAAACGAATTTAATTTTTTAAGGTGTTCACCCTGTAGCTGTTGCTCCAAAACACGATTTTTATCACGGGTAAAAACCTGAGTTATGTGCAAAATATTACTTTTATATGAGTGGAGACTAAAATGAAATTTACCTAGTCATGAAACAAACGCATTGCCATGGCAATTGTTTACTTGCAAGTTGATGCAACTTTTTAGCGAGTATCTGTCAATTATGTGTAAATCAAATCATTTTTGTGGTTTTTGAGATTACAGAGGGAACACATTGTGTAAACAATATTTATTCTTAAATCTACAGTACAAAATAATTGGGGTCTGTTACGTAAACCAAATGTATTTACAATTAAAGGAAATGAAATATGTTGTTCTTGGGCTTGAAGTTACAAGCTCCGGCGATTCCAAAGGTCAACGCGTCTTTGAGGGTTTTGAAGCCTCCATCCAAAACGAACGCTGGTCTCACTTTGCATGTAAACATAACAATTATATGGTTAATCGCCGCTAAATTTTACCTTAAAGTGTTCGAATTTGAAGGGTGCGTTCTCGAGTCTTGACGCGTCACGGCAGGGCTTAACGCCGATGCAACTTGCTGTTTACCGAACTTGTTACTTATTTTTACGATAAAGGAAGTATTGGATTCACCCCAAAAATTCGAAATTGAGTTTTCAACAGATTTTCACGTTTTGGAATCCCCTGAACCTAAAAAACATGTTTTTGTTCATTGGTCTGTCAGTCTGTGTGTCTGTGAACAGAGTATTTCAAAAACGAAAAGAGGTATGACGTTGAAACTTCAGTGTACTATCTAGATGCGACAGCCAGCTTTTGAAGAAAATCGTATAACAGAAAGTATGGTGTTTACTCTTGTGATTTTTCAGTTTTTTTTCGATTTTTTCAAAAACGACTTTAACGATTTTTTTCAAACTTTACATTTTTATTACAATTTTAATATGTATTAATGTGATATAGGTGATTTTCTACTTGAATACATACCTCTAAAATGAGTTTATTTTGTTTTTTTTTTAATTTTTTTTTATTAACTCCTATTTTAAACAGAACACCCGGTATATTATTACATTTTTGAATTCAGCTTAAAATTTTAGAGAAAAATTATCTCTTTAACTAACACTATTTTGTACGGTTTCTCTAGAATTTGTAATTTTTGAAGAATTTTGACAAATGCTTAAACATTTTTAAAATAGTATATAAAGTATGAGTGGATAACAAGGTCTTTAAAACACGCGCGAGTTTTCGAGCACGACGGCGTAGCCGGAGTGCTCGAAATAGAGCAAGTGTTTTAAAGACCAGTTATCCACGAATACTTTACGCTATTTTTTATTATACCTGCAATACTGAAAATAAATTACTCACTAAAAACTTAGAAATAATTTTTGTCGTGATAAATCGAGAGGGCATAATAATATTGCTACTATAGTTACGAGAATTATTTACGTTTTTGTCGCGTCCATGTCCGTTGTTGCATTCAATCGTTTCCTTGACAACCTTTAAAGCTCGGCGAGCTTTAATCGCCGGTATTCGCACGCTCAGGCGTGCTTTAAACGGCGATTCTGATGCAGGTATAATAAAATAGTATATTAAAGTATGAGTGGATAACAAGGTCTTTAAAACACGCGCGAGTTTTCGAGCACGACGGCGTAGCCGGAGTGCTCGAAACAGAGCAAGTGTTTTAAAGACCAGTTATCCACGAATACTTTACGCTATTTTTGATTATACCTCCAATACTGGAAATAAATAACGCACTAAAAACTTAGAAATAATTTTTGTCGTGATAAATCGAGACGGCATAATAATATTGCTACTATAGTTACGAGAATTATTTACGTTTTTGTCGCGTCCATGTCCGTTGTTGCATTCAATCGTTTCCTTGACAACCTTTAAAGCTCGGCGAGCTTTAATCGCCTGTAATCGCACGCTCAGGCGTGCTTTAAACGGCGATTCTGATGCAGGTATAATAAAAAACAAATTTTTTACTAATTATAAGATTACCTACTGTAAAAGCAAGTTGTGTGAGTGTACCACACCAGATTTTTTATGCTTACGTTTACTGGCACCGGACACTGCATGTTTTTGCCGCGGCATCTGTGGCTTCTTTTGCGGACTTGAGACTAACACCTGGGGGGTGGGCAAATTATGAATTCGAGTGGCGGGTTCTGGCAGGGTGACTCTCCACTGGAATTCGGTTTGATATACTGACGCTGCTATCAACGTAGAGCAATACGAATTCGAAAAATGGGCCAGGAAATGTTTAGTTATTAGGAAAACTTCTTTAAGCCTGTTAACATAATTTTCCATACCCTCTGCGACTGGAACATTGAGGTGTTCATTATTAGAGAAACGCTTTCAAGCCTGTCGACATGATTTTACGTGCACTCTGCTATTTGAACGTGAATGTATCAGGGGGATTTTTGGACTAGGGTTTGCTGTGGACAGCTAGGATTATAACTTACTGATCTGAGTTCGTTTCTTAGGATGAAATAACTGACATGATTGACCAAATTGCTAGTTACGTTGCTAGTCTTCTCGCCTCCAAGGGTAAAGGCTGCCCTCGGGTGTTCCCAGGGTCCGGACTCGAGTCTGAAAGGAAGAAGTAGATCAACGCGTTCTTATATTCATTCGCGGTCTCCTTCGACTCCGCTCAGTTAGGGGAACCTAAGTGGGTCAAACAGAGAGCGCGTCTCCCTTTCTAGCAATATGGAACAGCTGTTACACATTCATGCTTGTCTATTCTCAGATTTGTCTCAACCAGGACTTCTTTTTCTACGAACTTCTTTCGTTCCCTCTATTTTTTCTTACAGAATCTGAGATAGGACGCAATCACAATCACAATCAGTCTATATCTGTCCACTGCTGAACGTCAACCTTCTCCATGTCATTCCGTTGTTCTCTGTTTTGGGCTATTTTCATCCATTTAACTTCAACCATTTTCTTTAAATCATATCTTCATCTTGTTTTTGGTCGGCCAGTATTTCATTTTCCTGTCGTCGGCCGCTACTCTAAACGTGTTTTGGTCCATCTATTATCTCGTATCCATATTTTTTACTAGATCCTCTACTCTAGTTTATTCTCGTATCCAGTTATTTCGTTTGCGGTTTTTCAAAGTTATTCGCAGCATCTATCCTTCCATAACTCTTTCAGCAGTCAGAAGTCGGTTGTCTCTGTATTCTTTTCGTTGAAACTTCACGTTTCCACCCATAAGTAAATACTGGAAGGACACACTAGTTGAATACCTTTCTTTTTAAGTACATTACAACTCTGTATTATTTCTCTATGAATCGTTATCTCGTTCGCTTTAATGTATTCAAATTTTACATTAGCGGTTTGATTCCAATATAAGTTTTTAATTAATCTTATGTCTGCAATTTCTAAACCCATCGTCTTTAATTTTTCAATTAATCTTGTATGCTGTACTTGATCAAACCCCTTTGCATAATCTACAAAATATACAAAAGCTGTTTTGTTGTATTATCGGAAGTTTTGTAGAAGTAAATTCATGCCGAACAAAGCTTTTCTAGTGCCAGCAGCCGAACTGCGAGTTGTCTAATAAACGTTCACACTTGTTGTAAATTGTATTTTGAATTATTCGCAACAATTACTTCATTGTATGACTCATCAAGCTTACTATAGTACACGGAAATTAGCAAAAATAGAAGAAAACATTTATAATAAGCTGATATTTTCTGAATCGACAGTTAATGGGGGTAGCAATACAGGATTGAAAAGTTCCCATCCCTAACTGGCGAGCATCATCTCTTTTTCACCCATATAATGACACCGTGCTGGTTTTTCTATAATATCTTGTAAATGTGATGTTCTACGACAAAAATAAAGGTACTAAAAAATATTCAGAATTAAATTTTCTATAAAACATGTCCCATAGGTCATTTGCAGACTATTAAGGGTTTTTACGTTAAGCAACCGCAAATTTAGGAGTAGGTAACAAAAACGCTTTTGAATGGCAACACAATATTTCTCCAGCCTTAGTAATATTCTGTTTTGTAGCATTCGGTTAAATTATATAGAATTTAATAAGAACCAAAAATAATCATTAGCGATTCCTAAACCAAACTCGTTTCCACATCACCCAGGACGTAGAGTTTGCCGGCGCGTTTTTTACTTCCTGTAACGATAAAGGAAGTATTTAGATTCACTCCAAAAATTCGAAATTGAGTTTTCAACAGATCTTCACGATTTAGAGTCCCCTGAACCCAAAAAACATGTTTTTGTTCATTGGTCTGTCTGTATGTCTGTGTGTGTGTGTGTGTGTGTGCGTGTTGTCTGTGAACAGAATATCTCCAAAACGAAAAGAGGGACGCCGTTGAAACTTCAAGTTTTGTGTACTATGTAGATGCGACAGCAAGCTTTTGAAGAAAATCTCATAACCGAAAGTAGTTGTTTACTTTTGTGATTTTATAAGATCACTGTAAAAGGAAGTTGTGTGAGTGTATCACACCATATTTTTTTATGTGGTTTCCCCTTGAGGCTTAATCCACTAAAGGCATTTACTCTTCCTCAAATTCAATTTCGTTGGTACGTTCCGCATTAAAGCATCCTTGTCCGTGACAGTTCATACACATAACCGAACATTTTAAACCAACCTTGAAACATCCGCATCGCTTTCCGCAGTCAATTTTGCAGGCACACGAAATTAACTTTAAAATTGATAAGGGAGCTGGTGCTTCAAAACAGGTATTAAAATATCACCTAATTTCGTCCATCCCCATTCTTCTGGATGTAAAACATTTCCATACCAAGCCTGAATTTGGTGGTATACCCGCAACGAATGTTGTTGCAAAGCTGCAAACGTCAGGGGTAGCCTTACCAAAGTAACCGTTTGACTAGAATTGCCAACCGAGGTGTTAAACAGAACATACCTCTGATGATTTATTCATTTTTTTCTGCTTTATATAGTACAAGAGTAAATAGTTCCCCAGCCTCGGTAATATCCTGTTTTGTAGCATTTGGTTTGTTATAGATATTAACAATACAAGTGTGATTATGAGCATCTTAACGACACGAGTTTGATTGCCAAAAACGAGGCGGTGAGCCGAGTTTTGCGGCAATCAAACGAGTTTGGTTAAGTGCCATAATCAAACGTGTTATGTTCAATATTTTATCTTCATCAATAAATTCTGGTTCAATGTATTTCTTGATACAAAAAGAGTGCGGTAATGAAGCTCATAACCATACTAAAATTAGTTTGGTTAAGAGTCTATAACAACACCGATGAAGATAAAAGGTATTAACAATTTTGTTTTCCTAATTTGCTGTCTTAACAAAGCCGTTACCGCATCCATTTTGAGTGCGGTCATGAACCATTACCAAACCCGAAATCAACTTTTTTTGGGTTGGTGACATTGCACGAAATGTCAGTGTGAGTTTAAGGTTATAGCCAATGACACTAATGACGGTAAATTAACGGTAGCATTTTCGGCAATTTGCCGTATTTCTGGCGGAGTGCAGGAAATTTCTGAATTCATTGTGAAACACTAATCCACACTAGTTTTACAATTTCACGTGCGAACGCTTACGAAAAATAACAATTTATGGTGAGTCTTCTTGATTCAAATTTAAAATTGTGTTTTAAATGTATGCTTTGCAATAAAACTGTTACCAACTGTTACAAAATTCCCTAAATTACCAAAATTGATTTTATTTGTAGTAAAACGGTATTTAACTTGCAAATTAGAAAAAATTACATAAAAAACTCGTTTTATAAAACTTCCGAGCACTCGTCCTTCACAGCACTCCTGCCTTCGGCAGTCGTGCTGCAAACTGGACTCGTGTTAAAATACAAGTTTTATAAAACTCGTGTTTTAATATACTATTTCGAGTTTAGTAACTTTGTAGTTTGGAGTTTGCCTTTTCCAAAAAAGAGCAGATGTTGTGTTACTACCACTAAATGCGTGAGCAAAAAGAACTGTGTCTCTTGAGTTCCTAAGGACATTTACAATTGTCAATCTTTAGATCTATAAACAACCTCTATCTCTCTCTTTCTAGCGTGTTTATGAATTAGGCGGTTAGGTCACGGAACATAGCCATGATCCGTGGTTAGGTACTGTGCCGGTTCATTTGAAATATTATCGGTTTGCGCAGGGCCCCCGCTACCATATGTGCAAAGTGTGCAATGCACACGGGCGCCATCCTTTAGGGGCGCCAAAACCCAGGGTCTAAAAAAATTGCAAAAAAATTTGCAAAAAAAAACAAAAAACAAAAATTAATTTTAAAATAAAAGTTGAGAAATCAAATAGGATTAGGTATAAATACACACGAAATTTTATTAGTATATCATCCAGTTACTGCCGATTCCTATGTTGCACGAACATGTCAGGCGGTAGTTTCTTGATTTTTCCTGTTCAGACATGAATAATGCCTGTAGCGCTATAAAAGCGATTCATCGCCAGAGGCGTTTTTAAACCGGTTAGTTCACTGGACAGTGCGACCGTGCAACAAGTGCATAAAAACAAGTAATCCTATTCATTTTTACATTTAAAGTTATTTTTATTTTGTCAAGTGTTGTGTTGTATAATATTTTGTTTACTACTTTTTTTTCTAAAAAATTAAGTGCTGAATACCTGCTGACTGCAATTTCAACGGTTTGATTTTTTATAAAATGGTAAGTGTTCCCTATTTTATACTATCAACATTAACCCTTTATAGGATACTGGTTATAATTAATTTTTTTTTACCCAAATATCTTTTTATTAATTGAAATGTCATGTACGAGTTTAAAAAAGTAATTGGTTTTTTATCCATAACTCGCTTAGTTTTTATGCTATCGATCTTTTTAAAAAACCATTTTGTAGGGTTTTTAAGGGCTATAAGACAAAATTAGTTTAATATTTTTTTGCCTTTATTTTTGAAAGGGTTTAAGCTGAAAGGGCTCGAAAAAATTGCTTTTTACTCAAATATGTAAACTTGGTGCTTATTATGGTGTTTACTTAGAAGTTAATTCCTAATTCCCATGAGTACTAATTATTTATTTATTTTTTTTCAGGATAAAAGAAAGAGACCTTTAGGTGCGAAGTTTCGCGAGCAAAAGAAACTGAGACTACAAGAAAGGGAAAAATGGCTGGATCTTTAAAGCACTTCTTGCAAAACAATCAAGATTCCACGGAGACTATCGATGCGACCGAATCTCAAGATTCTAAATCCGTAATATCAGTAACCGTGAGTGGACCATCTGAAATTTCAACAGAGGCGACCACGGTAACATCAGGTCCTGCAACAAGTGGCGGCGGTTGTAGCAGCAAAACAGCTTCTACTGATGCAGAGCCCGATGAAGCGATGACACCATCCTCGTCTACAGCACTTGAACAATCCACTTCAGGTAATTCAGCTTGCGTAAGAAGTTCGGTAATGTCAGCTACCGAAATACCTGCTGCAAGTGACACTTTCGATGAAGGCTTTAATGAGGCTAGTGTCGATATAATTCCATCCGACCCCGGGTTGTGGCCCGAAAGAATCACCAATGTGATAGCTAGAATATTGGTTAAACGTGGTCCGCCCTTGATAGACATCAGTTTTAGCTTTCCTAGTAATAAAGATAAGAGAATGTTTTCGTGCAAATACTTTGTAAGAAGTCTAGCAAATGGAGAAAAAGTCGAAAGGACTTGGCTTATTTACTCTATTTCTAAAGATTCTGTATTTTGTTTTTGTTGTAAGTTGTAAAACTCCTAACACTTTTTGTGATACAAATGGAGTATCTGATTGGCAACACTTGTTTTTGCTAATGAAGAGACACGAAACGTCAATTTTACACAACAGTTATATGAACACTTGGGTAAATTTTAAAAAAATGTTGGAGACATCTACGACTGTTGATGCTCATCACCTGCGGATTTTAGAAACGGAAAAAAAATATTGGCGCGACGTATTGGAAAGAATTATTGCGATTGTTAAGTATTTATCTACACAATGCTTGGCATTTCAAGGTTCTTCTAAATTACCTTTCGAACATGATAATGGACATTTTCTAAAAGCTGTTGAGATGATTGCCTCTTTTAATTCAGTGATGAGACAGCACGTTAGCCGAATGTGTAACTCCCAAAAAAAATCTGTTAAAATGACTCATTATTATGCGTGCAAATACAGAATGAAATAATTGAATTATTGTCTAAATCTAAAGTAAGAAATAATATTTTAGAAATGGTTTGCAGTTCAAAATATTTTTCAATAATATTAGATTGTACACTAGACACTAGTCATACTGAGCAAATTAGTCTTGTTCTGAAGTATGTTGTCCTTAACACCACTTCAAAAAAGGTTGAAGTTAAGGAAAGTTTTATTGCGTTTAATCCAATACTGGACTCTACAGGGGAAGGGATATATACATTTGTGACAGAAATTTTGAAAAAATTAAATTTAGATATAAAAAATATTAGGGGACAAGGTTATGATAATGTGGCAAACAGGAAGGGAAAGCATGCTTCAAAAACGCATTCTTGATGCGAATCCGAGAGCCCTTTTTGTACCTTGTGCGGCTCATACTTTGAACTTAACAGTAAATGACGCTTCTAAGGTGTCAGATGCTACAATAAACTTTTTTAATCTTGTGCAAGAGTTATATAATTTTTTTTCGTCATCCACAAAAAGGTGGGATGTTATGAGAAAAAATGTCCCCGGGTTAAGTTTAAAGCCTCTAAGTGAGACAAGATGGTCCAGCAGAATTGATGCAATAAAGCCCCTTAAACTTTATTTAATTAAGGTTTGCGAAAGTCTTCTAGAAGTAGCTGAAGATAATTTCTTTCACATTGATGCAAGACATAAAGCGAGTTTCCTCTTAACGTCTGTACAAAATTTTCAATTTATTTGTGGAATTATTATTTGGCATGACGTTTTATTTCATATAAATATTGTCAGCAAACAAATCCAAAGTGCTACAATTAATATTAAAGTATGCCAAACCTACCTAAAAAATTTAGTTGATCACTTCCAGCAATATAGATCTGACCAATAATTTTAAGAAATTCTTGTACAAGCGAAAGAAGTAGCACTCTCTCTCGAAATTGAAGAAGACTTTCCACCGTTACCAATGGCCAGGAGGAAATTTAAACCAAAACTGTTTGACTATGAACACCGAGATGAGACCCCTCATGATCCAAAAACCGCCTTTAAAATTAGTTTTTTCTTAAAAATTATAGATCAAATTTTAAGGTCTCTAAAAAACCGATTTGACTTATTAAATGAGTATGATAATATTTTCGGATTTTTTAGCGACATATTCAAATTAAGTGACAGCGATCTTTTAAAACGTTGTTCTGTTCTTGAAGAACGACTGACAGATCAGGATAATAAGGATATAGACTCCAATGATTTGTTTAATGAAATTAAAGCGTTACAGTTGTTTTCATTACTTGATGATACTGACCCCTTAAGTATTTTACAATATATATTTGAAAACAGTTTAATCTACACCCTTCCAAACGTAAGCATTTCACTAAGAATTCTTCTGACATTGCCTGTATCTGTAGCTTCTGGCGAGCGATCTTTTTCAAAGTTAAAAATCATTAAAAATTATTTAAGATCGACAATGCTTCAAGAAAGATTGTCTGGGCTAGCAATATTAGCAATTGAACCACAAATTTTTGATGGTATAAATTTTAGCGATGTAATTAATGAATTTGCAACAGCAAAGTCTCGGAAAATATCGCTACTACAATAGCTATTTTTTATTTTTCTATTGTACCTAGCTATAGTTTTTGATTTTATAACAAAGTTACCTAGGTATTTGTTATCAGAAGTATCTGTATATTTTTTAAAATATCTAAGTATAAGTAGAAAGTAGTACTTATATATATGTAGACATTAGGCAATATTTCTGTTATTTGTTCCTAAAAAAAATGTGATTTTTAGTTTTGGGATATTTTCTAGTATTTATAAACAACGTGTCTGTACTCCATTAGTTAAGTAAATGCTTTAAAATGGGTGTGAACAAGAATTTATTTTAATTTATTTTGTTATGATTTTATTCTGTTTGTTTCATTTTGATATTTTAGTCTACAAATAAATATGACTTCTAAAGTTCAGTTTTTTGCTTTATTTCAAGCACCTACCTACCTACCTACCTTCAAAAAAATAAATAAAAAGACATGATCCAAAATGCCTTAAGGGGCGCCAAAATCCTTTTTTGCACACAGGCGCCGGTAGCCCTTACGGGGGCCCTGGGTTTGCGTTTTATTCGATTAAGTACCGTGTTCAATATAGTGAGACTTTCATTTTTGTTTAACCCTACAGTTTACGATTTAATAACATAAAAAGTAATAAAAATATCGATACATACCATAGGACTTTTTTTATAGAGAATTTTATGATAACACTTTTTTCTATACTTTTGTTTTTTCCCTAAGATAGTGTTTAAAAGATATTGTAAAAAAACCAGTGCGGTGTCCCTAAAGGGGGTGAGAGAGGGATGAAGCTTACACCTTGGGGGTGGGAACTTTTTTGATATGTATTCCTACACACATAAGCTAACTATCCTAAAAATTTCAGGTTATTATAATTTTTTTTCTTCTATTCCACATAAATTTGACTAATTTCCGTGTACTACTAGTCTACATTCACCTCATGCAGTTGCGTTATAAAGTTCGACTTAAGCCATTCCTGGTACAGTTCTCGATTGTCTGTTTTCCTCGTCAAGACATTTTATAAATTCTATTGAGACCTCATAAAGCCCTACTGTATGTTCTTTATTTAATGGATGTTTTACTTCATATTTCATTGTTTTATCGCATTTCATTTGGTAATGCACTACATTTTTACATTCAAAATCGCTTAGAAATATGGTACTTTACTGCATAGCAACGGCGATTCGTTTTAAATACGTTTGATCAAGAAGACTAGAAAGAAGGAAACCCAACTCAAGTTGTGGGGTGTCCCGAATAATGTCCAACAGAAAATGGCCGACCACAAGTTGAACGCAATCCGTGCAACAGATGATTCAAGGTTATGTTTCTTTGCCATTGATATTGATATCGAATTGTATTCGATTTCTCCAAAATTTTTCGGGAAACTTTGTAATATATTTATAACTATTATCTTTTTTAACTAACCGTTCTCCATTTGTCCTTCCTTCATATTCATTATTCGCTACTGTAGTCAAGACCTTTGTTTTAACTAGGTTAATTTTATATATTTCTTAGATACAACTCTTTTCCCCAGATCTCAAAGCTCTTCTGCAGGGCTCTTTTGGACGGTGCCATAAGTAATAAGTCGTCCGCAAAAACCATCATCTCCACCTTCGCAGGGTATTGGTCCCTGTACTTCACCTTATAGCCGGCCATTTCAAGCTGACGCTACTGTACGATTTCGTCCATAACTAACACTATCAACAATGTACTTCTTCTTCTTCTTCTGGTGGTGATAACTGTTAGCTGCACTGTGACCAATTGGCCCATTGTACTTTCCACCTAAATTGCCATGGGTCTCGTTCGAAGGCTGGTTTCTAACCCGAAGGAAAGTATTCTACTCATAGAAACGTCCCTAATTGCTTGGGGTTTCATCAGGTCGGTTCCAAAATGTTTAGATCTCAGTGTTAGGAGAGCTACACATTGACATAGAATATCAATTGAGGTCTCTTCCTCCAACTGGCAGTTATTACAGGTCGCATCATTTACAATTCTAATTGTAAATAAGTGCTTCTGTAGGTGACCGTGCCCTGTTAGTGGACCAGTGACGATCCTAATATTTTTCCTGCTCATTGACGGGAGACTGGAGGAGTTGCCGGGCGACATTTTCCCAATAAGGAGTTTCGTCTGACGTAGCCTTGGTATCGAAGCCCAGTTAGCACTGGATTGGTTATTAGCCAGTGCTCAACTTGTCTTTTTGCAGTAGTACGGCTAATTCCTAAGGCTGGCTCGGGGCCGATGAGTGGCTCTTGAGAACCCCTACTGGCAAAAGCAGCAGTTTCTTCGTTACCATCTATTTCACTATGGCCTGGTATAGTATTCCAACCAGAAATTGGAAAGCTATTTAAAATCAGGCCAGCATTGAGAACAGTAACTCACTTCGTAATTTAATTCATAAAATTACTGTTTAATTGTCATTCAATGACACTTCGATAATAACCCTCAAATGTGACAGATCCATTGGGAAGTTTGGAAGACATATACGTTTTTCAACATTTTCTATGTTGCTATACGGTTTTAAAAACTCAACTAGTACCTATTTAAATCATGCACAATGTTACAATGCCTTAATAAAACAGTTAGATGTACAATTTGCAGATGAACTGTCATTACTTGAAAGCTGATTGACATTAGAATATTATTTACTGATTGTATGAAACCAACTTAGACATGACTTACTCTTTTCATGGTGTACTGGATTTTTAATAACTTTCCAATTTTTGGTTGGAATACTATACCTACCTATAGTGGTTTGACCCAGTTTTTTGTATCTGGCAACATTCCAGAACCAACCTAGAGTTGATCCTCGGCGAACACAGTGCTCTTAGTGCTGCTTGACTGTCTGTGCAAATGTAGATATGCAGATTGGAATTACCTCTTTGAAGGTTCTTCTGGACACTGGTTAGGATAGCAAATACCTCCGCCTGGAATACGGTGGCGTATTTTCCTAGGACAACGGTGAGTTTGACCCTCGACTTATAGCCGTAAATACCAGCACTACACCTCCCCCCCCCCCTCTCCATCGCCATCCTGGAGCCGTCTGTGTACCAGACAAGACCCACTTGGAGTGAGGAAATACTGTTGCTGACGCCAATCGTTTCTATCACGGATTAGTACCTGAAATGCTTTGTGTAATTCCAGATATATCTGACACGGAAAATAGGAGTAGTTGAATATTTTATTTAAAATTTTAGACTTTATGTAATTTCGTTTTCAAGTGCCGTCCTTTATTTATTTTATGGAAAGATAAAAGTTGTGTACAAACATTTAATTAACATAACTTTTAGTATTAAAATAATTGCATTAGTAGGAATAAAACACTCAAAACAAAAGCCGGCAGTGAATTCGTAATGCAATTTTTTTTAGGGATTTTAAATTAAACAATCAAATTGCGCGCTACGCGCACGTGAAATAAGATACGCGAAAGGTCAACCTCTGAGCCGAGCGCTAAGATAAGAAAAACAAAACCTAAACAAATATAAACATCTGTGAAGCCGGAACGTGAGATTTTATGTGGTGCCACAGACAGACAAACACACATTAAGGAACATTATATTATAGATTTTCACTTCGGTTACCCTAACGTCTGTCAGTAGGTACACATTGTCAATATGTCCTCTGAATGATGTCATTTTTGACAGTGGTCTATTATGAGATGTTTTATCGGACTGCAGGTATGACAGGTGATGTGAGGTTATAATCGCTCCTCGACGGAGATGCGGGCGCACTGCAAATGTGGTTTCGACTTGCGTGGTCTCAGTACAGGTATGTAGGCAGGGCAGTCGACAGGAGTTAACGGTTCGGGGTGCTCGCTTTTCTCTGCCTTGAAGAACCAAAGCCGAGATCGGTTAGAGGAACTATCGGGTCAGCTCTAATGCAAGAACTGTTCGGGAAGAAATGAAAGGATGGCGAAGTATATCTCTTATTCTTTTAGCGAATTTCCTTGCTTTTAAACTGTACGGGGACCCTTCCTGTTGCGTTATATTGACGTAGCGGTTTCGTGGGAGATGTACCTAGGTGTCCTTTTTGATGCTTTCTGGAAATCGGCGCACAGCTGTCGACATCTCGATGGCTTGGTTATCGGCCCGCTTCAGAGTTTTATAATTTCTAAAAACCTGGCGCGGAAAGAATTTTTGCAGCGTTTAATGTTACTTAGAAAATAATTCCTTTCAGGGCAAACATTGCACTTTTAAAAACACTGCACCGGCGTTGTTTATTAGTTACAGCCACTACTTCCGAAAACTGCGAACGGCGCTAAGAGAATCAGTACTCCAGCTCCAGTCGCCGCCATGCATGTAGTGCCGCCCAGGATGTATATTAACAGGGAAAACTCTGAATCGGCTGCGTATCCGACCAGGCGTTAGAGACGCTACTAACTTCGCCATGTTGTTCTCTGAATGATGTGATTTTTAACAGTGGTCGATTATGAGATGTTATTTGTTATTTCATGTACACAATTTGTGTAATTATTCCTTATTTTAAGAGGTTGTACTCTGTACATATGAAGAACAATAGATGCTTGTTTATGCAGTTTTCTTTCTATCTTCACTCGAATAAGTAATCCCTTGACTTCTGATGCTACCCATGCGAGGCATATAATTGAGAGAAGTAATAATTGGCTAAATTTTAACCTAACAAACATTTACAGAGTCACAAATATTACAAATTCGAAAGTTTAGTTTTAATGTACTTTCCAAGGCAAAAAAACTGAGACAACACTTGGCAAAGATTTTAGCATAATTTGATTAGTTTGTTTGTTAATGGACAAGGTCTAGGCATGCAGAGTACCAGGTACTTTAGACACCGACTGCTTTGGTCATATGGTCAAAGTCCTACTTAGAATTTTGCCGAGACTAAGGAGTTCCAACCCTAGCAAGGGATCTTTTACATGCTACATATCGTAATAACATGGGACCCACTGCTTTACATCACTTCCGAATGATGGCATTCTGTAGAAGCTTTCATCTGCATTTTTTAATTTTTGAAAACCTCACCGGGACCGGGAATAGAACTCGCGACCCTTAGATCAGTAGTCAGGATGCTTATCACTGAGCTACCGACCCCGGCTAATTTGATTAGTCTGAACTAGAGTACCTGTCGGAACGAGGCTTTAAACAATCACAATTTTGATTCATAGCAACATCTAGACAAGTTGGAAATTCAGTTAGAATAACCTAGCAACCATACATATTAAAGCAGGCACATTCACGGCAGAGTATATTAACTCTCCCAGTTTCTTTTTGTCTTGAATAGTACATACACTTCTTCTAAGAAAACTTCTTTTGCATGTAAGTATGACGTACCACCGTACCACCATAATAATAATATATATAAATTTTTGTATACACAAAGATACATTTAATTAACATAATATGAGGTTGGCTGCTCTGAGCGCAGTTGCACAATCGTCAAATTATATTAGGTGTCAAAAGTGATAACTAAAGTTATTTTTGAGAGATGCCGAATAAGCATTTGAGAAGTCGTGTAAAGAAACTTCTTGTTTCATTAATAAAATATTTGTAGCAGGAACGTGATAACGAGGACCCTTTTATACCGTTGAATGCCGCCAGGAAAGTAATTTCCAATCTTTTTAATTCGCTAATGCAAATTTATAACATTTTACTTTAGAGGGTTGCAGCAGCATTAAATATCAATATTTCAACAGTAAGCCTACATCTCGACAATGAAATAAAATTTTGACTTCTCCATACAAAAACGGCCACATCCATCGAGGCTATTCAAAATACGATTTATACTTTTCTTTAAAACGGATAAGTTTTTTTGAAGTCTTATCAGCACTTAAACAAGAAACATTGTATTAATTTGTGTTTTTTACGAAAGGTGGTTATTTAAAAATGGCACTATAGGTCGCTCTAGGCAACGCATTGTTTGCGAACTGTTAAAATTCGGCTAACATACCGAGAACATCGCACAGATATGAAGCCATGAAAGTTTCTTTAGAAGAACTATTATTATAGTACTTCTACCTTTTACAAGGTCAGCCTGCTCATGATGAACATGCTGTAATAACAACTACAAAATATATTGGCATAACACAAATATTTTATCTAAAGAATCGATATCAACTAGACGTAAAACTAAAGAAACTGCATATATTTTACTAAGCAAAGACGAATGAGCGTCCACACATTCAGTTGATTTAAATACTAGTTGGCTAGCCATTCTTAAAGAGGTAATCAAGTAGTCGGCTGTCAGTGTCACTGTTTATTGGAGGGGTTAGTCGTATTCGGCTGGATCTCCAATAAAATAATCTAAATTCCCTTTGTTGATTTTTAATTTAATTAGTTAATGCTGATAACGGAAGTAGATATGTCTTCCGAAACGTTCATGTTTTTATATTTTTCATTTTGTAATGTGGCGAAATACCCAACAAAAAAGCATAATTGTTTGTAATTGCTGTTTGACGTTTATAATAATTCATTATTAATATATTAATGTTGTTCTGTTTAAAGTTAAAGTGTCTAAGGTATAGTTTGACCACCCAAATTTCGTTTTTTATTTTAAGGTTATATGTAAAATTTGTTTATTTTAATGCGCTCTTCGTTGAAATGTATACAGGGTATCATCATCGGAAGTGCGACCCAAACTTCAAGCATAGTTAGTATGGGTAAATACAAGAAAGAAATTCTAATAGATTTTTATGATATTTAAAGCACCATACATCTGTTACAGAGCATTCTTTTACACCATCCTCAAGTTTGAGTGCCACTGATTACCTCTTTCAAAATAAGTAGGCAATTAAACAATTCTTATCCACTAGCGCTTCTGACTATTACAAATTTGTAGTAAAAGTTGCCTTTTTATTTCCTCTTACGATAAAGGAAGTATTGGATACACCCCAAAAATTCTAAATTGAGTTTTTAACAGATTTTTACGGTTTAGAGTCCCCTGAACCCAAAAAACATGTTTTTGTTCATTGGTCTGTGTGTGTGTGTGTGGTTTAATGGCATTAAAAAAAAATAATAACAAACAAAAACAACAATAGAAATGCCAGAAAAAGTAATTTACTCTGAGTAGACAGAAACACTAAAATAACTAAAGTTAAACTATAACAATCGTTCAAAATGCACCCCTTGAACTTCAATACAAACTTGTGCTCTGCGCAAGAAAAATTAGGCTCTTTTTTTAATATCTCGACATGCACCCTGAACACGTTGCCACAGTTCCTCTACACTACTAACTTCTCTTCCATAGACAGCATTTTTAATTGTACCCCAAATGAAGAAGTTCATTATGTTCAAATCTGGCGAACGAAGACTCTATGTAACTGCACCACCTCTTCCTAACCACTTATTTGGATAATTTTGATTCAACCAATTTCGTACCGTTTCGCCATAACGGCGCTGGCGTAACCGAAAAAGCAAATTAATTTTTTTTTTGTACACATATGTAGTTTTTTACGTAGATTCTAATTTTATAAACAAAAGTAAAGTAAATCATCCGATTTATAATTCCAAGTTACCCCCCACCCCCCAAAATACAAAGAGGAGGTAAATGCAAAAAGTAGGTTTTTATATGTCCCCCCCCTCCCCTATTACCTCACAAAAATTTCATCAAATTGTTTTATACCATTTTCGAGACACTTTTGAGAAACTTTGGAAGAAAATCGGGTAACCGGAAGTAGTGTTTTCTCTTGTGATTTTTCAGATTTTTTCGATTTTTTTCAAAAAAAGCTCTAACAATTTTCTTGGAAGTTGTGTGCATGTATCACACCAGATTCTTTGTAACGATTTTTCGTTGAAAAAAGTGATACTGTCTTCACGATTTTTCGTTTGAAAACGATGACTTTCGTGATTATTATGCAAAAAAATAAAATTGTTTCCTATTCTGCATTTTAAGGTTTTATAATAATCTGAAAATGCAAAACTCAACTGCAGTGACAGACAAATTTAAGTGCATTAGCTTGTTTAGATAATACTGTGGCATCACTGATTTTTGTAAAAGTGCTAGTTTGATGTTTTTGCATTCTTTCGGTATCGGAAAATGGAAAATTGTTAACAAAAGTATGAATGGATACAGTATTTTTTTCTACAAAAAATATATTTATACTTTCGCTCTCAAACAATTACGGAAGTAAATAATTGAACATAAAGAATTTATTGTGCAAATTCCTATGGTGTGGATCACACAAGTCAACATCCGGTATACTGCCTGCAAGAAACACAGTTGTGAAAAATAACTTTCGATATTTATGGCGATTTTGAATGTGACATGCTAAAAATAAAGTAAAGTTGGGGCACTTCATTCCATGTACGAACATGGCCTGACACAAGGCGAGTCAGGGTCGCCAAAATATCTTTCCGAAACCCAGTCAATCTGGCACACGTTAACGGCGTACTGGGTGATGTGATTAGCATCACGCCTTCGACGACTGCCTTACTTTCCCTACTTCCACGACTGTTGTTTCGGTATCCGATTTTTAAAGCGACTGGGTGGGCCGCCCGCCAGTTGTTAGATGTGAGGATTGAAGCCCGTACCTTGGCATCGCATCCTGGGCTCCCTAACCGCTCGGCCACGTTGACGATCATGCTAAAAATAATTGTGGTGTAGCAGAGGTTTAGCAACGCTGTGTAACTGCGGATTATCCTAAGGGACAAAGGCAGGTACCCGGACGAAGGTTTTGGGTTAGTTTTAAGACATTCGAGTTGTGCTCTTGTTAACAGTAACTTGTATTTGTATGAGATCTGTCTAAGTTATATATATTTAATAAACACATATTTCCACTACTACATCTTTAATTAGCGTTAACCACGAGGACATAACATCTGGCGACGAGGAGTAAAAATGACGTTAAGACAAAAATACAGTGGAAACAATTCAAGTGAAGTGACTACGTTAAGCGTGGGTTGTGTTTTCTTCGGTCAAAAACTTTCGTGTTTCGTGTAAGAAAAAATGGCTTATGTGATCGAGCGATTCGACCATAATGGCCACGACTGGACAGTTTACCAGGAGAGGCTGGAGCAAATTTTTCGCGGCGAACGAAATAAAGGACAGTGACCGAGCAAAACGCAAAAGTGTGGTATTAATTAGTCAATTATCACCACAGACTTACAATTTATTGCGTGATCTGTGTTATCCGAAAAAGCCATGTGAAAAGACCTACGAAGAGATGTGCAAGTGCAGGAGGGACCATTTCAGCTTCAGCCCTAAGATTTCGGTGTATAGGGAAAGGGTGGAATTTTACGGGACAACACAGAAACGCGACGAAAGCATCACAGAGTGGTATGCTAGACTCAAAAATCTAGCAGTGAATTGTAAATTCCTGGGCTTGGACAAGATTCTACGGGACAAATTTGTCACGGGGCTTCGCAAGGGGGCCATCTTGGACAAATTGCGCGAAGAAGAATACAAGGAAGACGCAACTATGATCGAAATGGT
>OW679195.1:34880399-35108305 GCA_940337035.1 Agriotes lineatus | reverse complement strand
GCTCATTAACGACAAATACGAGCAAAACATCGACAACATAGAGTACCTAAACGATCGAATATAACAGTAAAGCTCACCCTTAGCAATCAACCAATACATATAATATCAGTATATGCCCCAGACGCCAATAAACCAGAACAAGTAGCCGTGGAATTCTACGAAAAACTACAGCACCAAATAGATAAGATCCCGTACAACGAAAGAATTGTTCTTTTGGGTGATCTAAATGCGAGGGTAGGTAATGAAATAGTAAATTAATTTAAACAAGCCCACAACGAACAAACGGTACACCCACGAGGGAGATGCTAACTGAATTCTGTGCCTTCAACGAACTCAGAATAAACAACACATTTTTCCAACACAAATGGCAACAACACAAATACACTTTTACGGAAAATCGTAACAAGAAATCGTTATAGACTATAGTCTGTTTTTTTGCTTTATGATTCAGAGCAGGCTTTGCGTTTGCATTTTTGTAACAGTGTAGGTATTTGGTTATAAAGAAAAAACACTAGTAATGTCAAAAACTTATTACAACTGTCAATGTGTTATCTTATAAGCACTATTATACATAATGAAAGCTAAAATTACTGAAACATTGACATTAAATAAGGTATTGCTTTATTTAAGAACATTCATTTAAACATGATTGTTATCTAACTGTACAGAAATGTCATACAATTTCTAGACATAGATTTATCTCATATGTTCTAATGTAAAAATATATTATTTACAACTTGCTGATGATTTTTGTTTAAAGATCTGTATTTTAGAAGTTATTATTTATGCTACACATATAACAGGGATTAGTTGTTTTATTTCATACTGCATCGTAAAACCCATGTTTAAGTTAATGATTTTAGTCCGGAAAATGAGGCTTTACGGTATCAGGTCCGGTAAAACATTTTACCGGACTCAAATGAAATAAATCAATAATCAAACTATTTATTATTTTCAATTGAAAAATTTTTTTTGTAGTTTTAAGTAAAAATCTAATAATTGCAGTATGAAATAAAACTCATTACGACATACGTCCGGTAAACTTTTACAGTAGCTCGTCTCAACATTCCAGACTCGGCTCCTACGTCGCCTCGTCCCGAAACGTTTGGACTCGCTACTGTAAACTTGCGTTTACCGGACTTATAACGTAAATTACTATTTCAGCATTGCCTAAAAATATCACCGTTTATACACTTATGATAATACCTGTCATTATTGTCACGAGTACAACAGTACTGAGACATAGATTCAGTCAGAAAACGCGATGGACCTACTTCTTTAGTGAAGTCGCAATTATCGAAATCATTTATATTGGGTGTTACATTTAAGCAAGACTGACCTTGGCAATTACCACAAAGTGGTGAACACTATAAACCAACGTTTATGCAGCCGCAGTTTAAGCTACAGCCCTTGGTGCAATTACAAAAAATTGTATTCAGCAGAATGTCTGGAGCAGGTGGAAGCAGAGTTTAAATTGGCTCCAAAATGTTATGTCTTTAACCTTACTCTTGAAGTCTGGGGATGGACGTTAAGGGATAAGATTTTGGAGCCAATTCAAACTCGGCTTTCACCTGCTCCAGATGGGTCCATACCACTTCGCCCACAGACCACTTCGCCCACTCGTCTTTTAGTACCGTATCGCCCAACCGGAAGTCCACTTCGCCCAATTTTTGATATGCACCACATCGCCCAACACGACCACTTCGCCCATATTTTCAAGAAGGACACAATGCCCAACAGGACCACTTTTCCCACATTTTCGCGAGGATCACAACGCCCACATCGACCACTTCGCCCAAGGTTTATATAGGCCCACAACGCCCACAACAGGACCACAACGCCCAAAATCCGTTCGTTAGAACTCGGTCAATGCACACATACGTGGCTGAACATTTCGCCTGCCGACCACTTCGCCCACCTGTCTTTTTATACCATATTGCCCAACTTTTCACGAGAGACACAACTCCCAACAGGACCACTTCGCCCTAACCCATGGATGTATTAATAGAACTGGATATCTGACTGCCTATTTCCATCTGCTTAGAAAGTGAAGCCACTTTGCTTTACAGCGGCCATGTTGGTTGTGGAAACGATTTAAATCGCTGCATGCAAAACATGACATTTTAAGCATATTTTTATCATTTATCTGCTTTAATACTTTTATTTTTTGTGTATCATCAAATCACAATACAAATAAATATCTCCATAATTTAGTTTTGAGGTTTTAGAATATTATAATATCAATAAAATAATAATACTCAGAAATACGATACGATCAGAGGAAAAACACTATATTTATTAATTTTTACAATTGAGTAAAACAGAAGACTACAAACAATACACACATCAATCAGTAGTTATACAATGTACAACACTATTTAAAGTAAAACCATTTTTTCGAAGAAAATAAAATAAAAAGAAATCCATGTGATATAAATCTGGGAACACGTATAAAATAAACAATGTTGTTTATCATTTAAAATGGTGAATTTATTTACGAATGACATTAATCAGTTTAAACAAGCCTATTCTAAAACTTAAAAAAACAACAGATGAGAGAATTTTAATTTAAGGTTTAATTTATTAATCATTGTTGAACAATACTAATTTACTCAGTTGATGCCGTTTGCTGACTGGTTTTATAATTTCCTTGGTACAATATTTTCCAAACGATAGCAATCTAATTTTTAGGTATCTTTTGGCAACACATTTTATTAATTGTACATTGTGAGGCACTTCAAACACAATTTCTGTAAAAGTGCACTGATTACGATTGGAAAATATTGTACTATCAAGGGCAAACCTGTTCATAAGTTTATTTAAAATAATCCTATCAAGATTGATTTTGTTCAATTTGGAAGCATTGTTGGTAATTACAGTAAATTGCTTTTCTGCTTCCGACACGATTTTAAATACGCTTGGAGATGCAGATACAAGACCTCTCCCATTTATTATATCTAAGAATTTTGTATGTAGATCCGCGTGTGTATGATTATGTTCATTTGGGTCTTTAATGAGCATATTTACACAATTAGCACAATTTATACACCTAACTATTTTTCTTACTACGTAGCCACATATGTAAAATAAAATATTTTCCTTTACTTCTGTTAACTGGGGGTTTAAAAAGTTTAAAATCATTTGGTGACCAACAGTGTCATTATTTTCATGTTGAGATTCAGTGAAGTCATTATTTCGAAGGGTGAACTCCTTGTATTCCACTTTAGTTCAAACACAGAATCAATGTAATCTGAATCTAATGCTACACAGTTGGCACTAGAAGAGACAGAAATCGAATTCTTCAACAAAATCTGTTTCATAGCTGTTCTAAATTGCTGTGCATTTGGATTGTTATTACAACCAAATCTTTGCCTAATTCTTGCAAAAAGAAGTTCTATATGGTTCTGGCTAAACTTATATGTCAATATGTACTTAAATTGAGTATTGGGAGCTGAGAAAATATTTTTTAACTAGACCCAATAAAAATGTTTTTCAACCGGACCTACATAGCAAAGTTCCATTTTGGTCTTTAAGGAGAAACAAATAATTGACATGTTCCAACATAATATTCTCCAAATACAATAAATTATGGGGATATAAAGGACTCTTATATCCTTTTGCGAAGGGATTTCTGGAGTTTAAAGTCGAAAATTCTATCAATTACCCGAATAAAATAAATCGTTTCTTCACAATCGAAAAATTCATCTAGCTTAATCGTTTGTAGAAAGTCAAGTGCATTAGCAACTGACGAACTAAATGTTTGTGCAGCCAACTTGACGTTCATTGCGTTCTTCGACCATTCAATATGGGTTGGTCCCAGTATATTGCCCAACTTTAGTGATACCTTAGTTTGTATATTGGCAAGATGTTCTAGGTATTTCCATTTGATTTCTCCATTTGGCGAAATAAAACTCCCATATGTACCCAATGCATTTCGTGCCAGCTTAAGATTATGACATGCATCGGGTATAAAGTAAACGTTGTATTCTTTTGTTGGATGCTTGAAATAGTGTTTGATGTCCGTGTAATTATCTTTAAAGAGATCACACCCTAGTTGATGCAGGGTGTCATAATTTGTGGCCGTTCCATCGCATGTAACTCCCCATGTTTTCAAACCTGCGTTGCTCGCTAGAATTAATGCAGATCTAATCAATTCGGCTTGTACCATTGCATTTGCTTTTGCCGTGAAAAAGTATTCTATGGGCCATTTCCATTTTCCATTTAATCCAACCAACATAAAAACGAGAGCTTCCGATGCCGGTGTTTCTGCCCCTTCAAGTCTAAGTTCGTTTCCAAAATCACAATAGCCGGTAAACTTGTGAAGTGTAGGATCCATAAAATCTGCTTTCGTATCGCCATTCCATCTATTATAAGATTGCAATTTTTGTCTTCTAAAGGCAATTTGGATAGTTCCGTGAATACATCAGCCAAAAATCCTGGTTCAGCATTAACAGACGATGTCCAGTTCCGTACTGATGTTGGATGAGGTAATGACAATATAGATGTAAAAGATTTAATATTAGGCCTGTGCAATAATAAAACTAAAATGTTATTACCTGCAAAAACGGTATGATTTTGGGGAATAATAAAGCATGGTCAACGCAAAGTGTTTAACATTCTTCGAGTATCTTCGTCCCTTAACGTGTCTATTTCTATTCACCAACTCATTTTTAAAAATGTCATTTAACGTACTATCAAAATGATTTTCAATAATATTGCTGGGGTGGTGTTCAAAGAGACCTTTCTTTTTTAGAACCTTGACCAATTCTTGCAAAGAACATATTTTTTTATTTCTCCTACGAACTTTCTGGTTGAGAACTTTTATTTTCTTACGAAGACGTAATGTCCGCGGGCTTGCCTTCATTTTTAATTTTTTCGATGTAGATGCTTCTGAATCTAATTCTAACTGAACTGGCGGTTCTTTCCTTTTTTGTAATGGTTCTACATTAGGAACTTCGAGTGTTTGTTTTTTTCTTTCTCTTGTTTTTGGAGCCTGCTTTTTAAGATGAGCAGGAAATGCTCTAAAAACGGAAGGTACATCACTTTCTTTTAAATATGGAACATTCATTCCAGGTCCCGTATAATCACTGGGAATGAAATGTTCGCTACAAATTCGAGAATGTTTCGTAGGGGTCCAATTTTCTCTGCGCATTGCATAAATCCACCTTTTCAATTTAACTGCATTTTTCAGTGGGAATCTATGAGAAATAGTTTAATTAATTTTTAAAAGAAGTTTTGCTTAGCAATACTTACGAGAAAAATTGTAAAGAAGTTCCTTTTGTATGCCGGTTTGTACATCCAACAGCCACACACGATTGAACCATTTTGGTTAAAAATCAACAGAAACCACTTAAAACGAGTCAGTATTTTAATAAAACTGTGCTATCACAAAACACAAAAAATACTAAGCACAATAAAATCCTTAAAACACGATATTACGGCGTTATTACAAGGTGAAGACTTGTATACAAACGTATGCATTTACTCGTATTTGAGAGTTTTCTGCCCACAACTAAAATGACCGCCGTGACGTCACATCTGCTTCATTAGGCAGGCGCAAGTCAGGCATCCAGTTCTATTAATAGATCCATGCCCTAACCGGACCTAACCTAACCTAACCTAATCTAACCTAACCTAGCTTAATTCGCACGAATCTACTTTGGGCGTTGTGGCCACAGAATTTTGCCCCTATTATTCAACACTGTGCGTGTGCATTAACCGAGTTCTAACGAACGGATTTTGGGCGTTGTGGTCCTGTTGTGGGCGTTGTGGGCCTATATAAATTTTGGGCGAAGTGGTCGATGTGGGCGTTTTGTCCCTTGCTAAGATGTGGGTGAAGTGGTCCTGTTGGGCGTTGTGTCCCTCGTGAAATGTGGGCGAAGTGGTCGTGTTGGGCGATGTGGTACATATCAAAAATTGGGCGAAGTGTACTTCTGGTTGGGCGATATGGTACTAAAAGACGAGTGGGCGAAGTGTCCGGGTCCCCTCTAGATATTCTGCTGAATACTATTTTTTGTAATTGCACCAAGGGCTGTAGCTTAAACTGCGGCTGCAGAAAAGTTGGTTTATATTGTTTACCAGTTTGTGGTGAAACCCGATATAAATAACTTCGATAATTGCGACTCCACTGAAGATGTAGGTCTATCGCGTTTCCTGACTGAATCTATGGAAATACAGAAGACAGCAGAAGAAGAAGTAGATGATGTAGAGGAAAGCATACAGATTGAAATAGAATCTGAAGATCAATATTAATACGAATGAAAGTCATGATATCTTTTTTGCAAGAAATTTCGTAAGCTATAAATTTTATAATTAATATTTTTTCGGTAAAAGTGACCGTTAACGAGATATTCACGAAACACTGTTTTGGTGACCTTTGACCCCGCGTACAATTTTTAGCGGCACTGGGGACTTTTGACATTTTGTTTAGAACCACAATATCAAGGCTCATACCAAAATCCAGATTTCCGGAAATTTTTCCGAAATTTTGCTTTTATTTTGTCTAATTTTCCCGGACTATTGTATTTTCACGTTCTGTGTAATTTTTACATCGCTTCTCATTATCCATGTTTTTAAAAAAAGAGCTCAAAGAGATATTAACATTAAAGAATTTGACAGTGGTAATGTTAGGTTATGTTGTTATAACTAAACAAAATCAAACCGATTAGCAAGTTAGTACTGTCAAAATAATAACCATAATGGCGTAACAAATCTAGTGGACATGAAACAATTTTTTGGCTCCGCTTAATTGTTTCGCCATTTACCAATTATTTCTGGTCTAACCTGTATATTTTTATTTGAATTATAATCCATTGGAATTATTTTAATTTATTAGTTCGCTCATTTCGTACCGATTCTGGAAAACTCAAAAACTTCCACGTGCTTATCGCGAGGTCGCAGCGTTCAGCTGTTTTTCGTTAGTGGCCGAATGAGCTAGGATTCTTTTTCTGCACCTCGACGAAGCAACTTGTTTCTAAAAGGTCCCGTTCATGCTTTATTACGCTACGACGATTAATTTTTGAAGGGCTGATGGTTTTGATTCAGCTCTTAATTGACAGTTTTACCTGACTTAATTTTCAGCACACGCTAATGTCCTACCTAGCTTCTGCAATTTGGGAGTGGCTCTGCTACAATTACGGGTGCATCCAAGGTGCTTTTAACCACAGGGTATAGCAACCCCCGGCCAGCAGTTGCCTGTCAGCAACTTATGGGCGTTGGAGGTTCGAGGTCAGTGTTACTTTTGTGGTGAATACCGCATTAAAAGTGGATGGTCTCCCTGCTTTTAAGCTGATTCGGACTGGCTATTTCGGGATTAATTTTATATTAAATTATCTTCGATACATGAAATTTAAATTCCTACATTCCATAACTATCAGTATTTTACTTTCCGTTATTACTATCATGTAAAGTTTAGACGCATACGTTCAATCAGTTTTAATATTTGAAGTTTAAATGCGTATACTTAATTACAATTAATATTGAAAGCTACAATTTTTATGTGTAATCAAACCTTTATAAAAGGAGCACTCACGTTTTTTGCCTTCAATAGCCTGAACAGAAGGGTTTTTTAAATGACATCGATATGCATATCACTCGATTTATTTGTGGTTACAATTAATTTAGTAACCAGAAAGGGGTTCTTGATCTTGGTGCGTGTCGCAACCTTCAATTAATTTGCACATTTCTATCAGTATTACATTCTTTATGACCAAATTATTTTAATTATTTAATATTGAGTTACCATTATAGACTGCAAAATTATTTAGCGTTAATAAATAAATGCTAGTCACTTGTAGTTAGAAATATTATTTGAAATCATCAGATTTCTGGCGCCCCCTCGTTCCCTGTTGCTCTAACGCTGAAATTGTATCAATACAAGTTTGTAGTTTATGAAATTCCTTACAACTTTTGAAAATACGCTCAACAATTCGAAAGTTCTTACCCTAAAAATCTAAGAAATTAAGGGTTGAAATGGATTTTACATAAATATATCGCTTGCTAAAAAACCGTTTTCACCACTTCTTTTGATATTGCGGAAAAACAATTTCTCCAATTGATCCGAAAACTTAAAGTTAGACTCAGAGCACAGCCTCCTACCCACACACGTTTTAATTTGTAATGGAATAATTTTTCCACGTCTTCCTTAATATGCGTTGCTGACGTGTTTTTAATCTCATTAATTCAAGGGGGAGTGAATTTTTCAATAATATATATATATATATAATTGTACGGAACATGGCAATTCCATAAATTAGAAAAAGTTTAAATACTATTTGCCATAATAACCGAAATGGAAAATGCAAGAATTACTTTGGTAGCTACGTAAGAAGTACAATAGTATACCGGGTGTCCATTTTCAAACTAGAACATAGGGATTTAGCATTGTATTTAACAGTTTCATAAATTCTGCTCGCCAATTCAACCCACAGAAAATGTTTTGGTATCAATGGAAAGAGAATTATTGCGCATCTAATGGTACCAAAAGTGTAATTATTTTTGTCAATTTTCATTGAATAATATTAATCAAAGGTTTCCATGTTTTTTATAAATATGAGGTGCCTTGACTTGAAAACAGTTGACAGCTATACTCAAATAATTTCTTATTTGATGACATTCAGAGTTAGTTCAGTAGATTGGTACGTTCTTGCATTCCTTCACAAAATACATTTCTACTTTCTTCGTCTGGTTCAAACATTTCTTGATGGCATTGTGGTTTGTATGGATGATATCTGTGCTTCTCTAATGTCTTAGATACCGCCGACTTTGACACATTTAATTCACGACCAACTTGTCTTGTGTTGTATTTTGGGTCAATATTGATGAATTTCAAAGCACCTTCCAATTCCCTGCCATCTGCACCAACATTCCTGCGATTACCTTTATTAAAATTTCATTATTGAAATTTTTATGAAAAACCAAAAGTAAATAATAAACATTCACCAGCTATAGCTTCTGATTTTACTGAAATATTAGCATTTTCTTAAAATTTTCGGACATATCTGTGTATTGTAGCTGCAGACGGTATTGGACTGTTATCAAATTTTACGGAAAACAAATCTTTCACTTTATGCAAACTAACCCCACTGTAATACGCTTTTACGATAGAAACTCTCTCTTCGTTCGAGTAATCGTTCAATTTATAAAGTAAAAACTACTGAACTAACTCTGAATGTCATCAAATAACAAATTACTTTGAGTATAGCTGTCGACTGTTTTCAAGACAGGGCAACTCATATTTAAAAAACATGAAAACTTTTGATTAATATTATTCAATGAAAATTGACAAAAATAATTTAATTTTTGACACCATTAGATGCGCAATAATGTTCTCTTTCCATTGATACCAAAACATTTTTTGTAGGTTGAATTGGCGAGCAGAGATCCATAAAATTGTTAAAAACAATGTTAAATCCCTATGTTCCAGTTTGAAAGTGGACACCCGGTATGTTTGTTTGTGTGTTATACCATCTTGTTTTCTCTAGGCAAAATATATATCCATTACTTTCTAGTCACACTTACGCTGCTCTGTTCTTTACAATTTTAGGCAACCGGTATGTGTAGGCAACCCATTTAACAGTCGTTACGCGTTACTCCGTAAGGATGAACCTCTTTAGTCTTTACTATTTTTACTCTATGCTTCTACGTAGTTTGTAAACGCTAACGTAAACACATATATCGGAAATGAAATGTCAAACAGATAAACAATTCTATAGATTGCTGTTGGTTACCATAGGTGATTAAAAAAGTGAATTAACCGGAGTGGAGTGGGGAACGGATTTCTTTCTCAAAACTTTCGTTCCATATCCGTTTTAAGCATATATGTATTACTTTTATAATCTATATTGCTAGTAGGGTCTGGGAACGGGCGAAATTTTACGGCGTCGACATAGTCTCACTCTGAATACTACGCGTCTCGTGCGCATGCCTGAGAATTCGAATGGCGAGTTTTAAACTTCCCCACTTCGCCACCACGCGGACGACGCTTGCGCACAGCTCACCAACTACGTAGAAGAGTTGGTTGTCTGTCTCACTTACGCTGTTATCTCTCTACTTACAGGCGCTAGCAATATAGAAGTAATGCATATATGCTTTTAAGTATTATTGCGTAATCTTACAGATATCCCACAATATGCTAGGGTTTATCTTAGATAAGCTAATAAGCTCAAAGTACTTAAATGAGGTGAATGGATAACAGTTTCCAAGCAATCTTTACAGACTCCAACATGGTCAAAGCAAAAAAATATATTTTAGCTAAGCACTTCAATGGTTTACCTAAATCAGGCGACTTAAAGATTGTGGAAGAAGAGCTGCCACCTCTAAAAGATGGAGGTAAGTATCTGTTATATTAAATGATCGGCAAGCATGGTTAGAACTGTGGTAATTTCAGAATTTCTGGCGGAAGCTGTTTATCTTAGTGTAGACCCCTATTTGCGTATCTTTGAAAGTGAATTAGAGCTGGGTGCGGTATTTCATGGTTCACAAGTTGCCAAGTAAGTGTTAGGTGTTAGTTTAGTTCATTTCCATACTAGTGGTTGCTTCCTTAGGGTAATTGAAAGTAAATCAGAAAAATATCCCGTTGGCAAGTACGTTGTCGGGCACTTTGGATGGAGATCGCACACTATCGCAGATGACAAACCAGATAAGCTTACTCTGTTACCGCCAATGGTTATTCCAGATTTTGGAGGTTTACCGGTTTCTCTCGCTTTAGGTGTTCTAGGCATGCCAGGGTAAGTTCTCAAAATTAAAGCTATTAATTGCATCGGAAAAACGTTTTCTGTGGTAGTAATACTTCCTACTTTGGATTTATGGAAATTTGCAAGCCTAAAGCAGGAGAAACGGTAGTAGTGTCTGGAGCAGCTGGAGCAGTTGGTAATCACGTTGGACAGATCGCCAAACTTAAGGGTTGCACGGTTATTGGGATTGCCGGGGATAACGAGAAAGGCACGTGGCTCGTTCAGGAATTAGGCTTTGATCACTTCATTAATTACAAGGAACCCGATTTAGATAAAAATCTTCGGCAGTACACTCCTAGAGGAATTGATTGCTACTTCGATAATGTAAAGTGAATGTTTGTTGGTTGGAGTAAAATAGGTACTATATTGTTGAGAATTCTAGGTTGGAGGTGAAATTAGCAGCACCGTGATAAAGCAAATGAATCAAGACGGTCGTGTTTCAGTCTGTGGTGCGATATCTGGCTACAACTCTGATTTATCCAGCATACCAAAAGGTTAACGCGTTATAACTTGGAACCCTTATATGAAATCTAAATTTTAAATTTCGCAGCAACCAGCATTCAAGGCTTTTTGGTGTCCAAACGATTATCCATGCAAGGATTTCAAGTGATGATGTGGGTAGATCGGTGGCAGGAAGGAATTCAACAAAATCTACAATGGATCAAGGAAGGTAGACTAAAATATAGAGAGACTGTAACAGAAGGGTTTGATAATGCATTTGAGGCCTTTGTCAATATGCTTCAAGGTGGAAATACAGGAAAAGCAATTGTTAAAGTGTAAAACATATTAATTATCAATAGCTATTATTGTGTAAATAAAATTGTAATTACAATTTTATTGTTTTACTGGAAATACTACTGAATCAGTTACAATAACACGTTTTAAAATGCAATTTCATTTGCAAAATATCGTTAATTGTAAAGTTAATTTTTTTACATTCTACATTGAAAGATTGTAAGAACAATTTCAGTTTGTAGGACAATTTGATAACGTTCCGAAATTTCTGCTCTTTATACTTTGAAATTCCCATGTTTCCCGTTTCATTTGGTGTTTCTGTTGAAATTTTATGTAGGGGCCTGGACACAACGCCCACTGGTTACAACGTCCACCACCTAGTATGGCCGTCATGTTGGACACAACGTCCACCGCTATTTTTTGTCATAACGTCCACCCTGGTCACAACGTCCACCACCATAACGCCCACTCTGGTCACAACGTCCACCGTCGCATTTGGTCACAAAAAATTTTTTTGCCGACAACCATAGCTCAAAAGTTGATGTTGCCTTCATTTTCGGAGGACCTATCGTATGAAAACGATCCAAGACTTCAGGAAGGTTCTTGGCGACCGGAATCGTGTACACATACGAACATACATCCCCCGCACAGAACGTTTAGGCACCCCCCAATACGGGGGATTGATCTAGTGGGCTGGGATCTTCACCAAAAGATCCGCACCGCCGAGACGGAGATTTGATATAGTGGGTTCATTAGTCGGTTGGCTCGAATTAGAGATATTTGACTCAGAGTGGTTTTCGATATGAGGGAATTTCAATACTTCGTACACTTCGTGTCGAAGTAATATACCTAAAGATTCATTGGTTTGCGATACACCTCATTCGAAAAAAGAACGTTTCTTTATTGTTATTGAACCAGTAGGTAAGTATTTACAAGTCCCTAAAAGCGAAAAATAAAAGAGAAGGTTGACGTCACTGAAAAACGTGGTTATACGTGTTATTATTAGTAATATAACAAGGGCGAGACAGGCACGACAACTCTTTTGATGGGCAAAATTATTTGTAAGTATGTCGCCCGCTTTTATATTTGAAGATTATTATCTACACAAAAACCGTATACGAATTATGATTTAGAATTGATCTAATAACGCAAAAAGACACAAGTTGCTTGTTTTTTGCAATTCTACTTCCAATTATGACACCATCTACGGGGTCAATAGTCATCCCTAGGGTGCTTATCGCTTGATAAGCATTCCTAGAGTGTTTACCGGGTAATCAGTTCAGTATTGGTTAACTTTCAAAAAAATGCATGGTTCTCCTTGAATGATATCAGTTATGTGATGTGACAGTTGGAGTTGAGTGTAATATTCCAACTAAGTAACGTTCGTGTGTCCAACTAAGTACAAGTGGCCTATTTGTTTCAATCTTTTACCGCAGACTTTAGAATACCAATGCTTATATAATTTTAGTTATTTAATGTTACATAGGGTCTAATAATGACGTTACGTTTTTATAAGAGGCACATTCTGAGTAGGAAAAAAGTTATACAAAAATTCCTTGTATTATATTTTCGAAGATATAGCGAGGTTTTATTAATTTCAAAACTAGAAGAACTGGCAATATGGTTTAATTACCAATAGGTAAGGCTACATTATTTTAATAGATGTAACACTTAATTGAAATACGTAATTGTAATTTTCCACTGATCTGTTATTTGTTGTTTATGTCTGATGTACGAGGTATACCGGGTGGCAAAGCGACAGTGGCGGCACTAGAAAATTTTGCTTGGGGGGCCTAGAGGGGCCAGTTAAAGTTTAGGGGGGAGGGACAGATCAAAAAATGTATTATCAATTTAATAACTATTTTATTAAGAAATAAAACCGTTCGTAAATTTACAGATTATTACAGGGTATTATTTTATTTACTTATCATATACGTATAAAGTCAATTACGTAGAATATATTTTCTCCACTCACGGCCTTCTACAGCGTGTCCAAGGTAAGGAGGGCCAGTATGGGGATCTGGTTAATTGTAAGAGATACAAATTTCGTTAAATATGTAGAAAGTTGCGCAATTAAAGGACTAACAAAATGGCGCCGAGAAATCCTTTATATGATACTAGCAAGATACCCGTTCTTCGTACGGATACAAATGTTTTTTCTTCTAAATCCTAAACGAATTCTAGAATGCTTCCCTCCTCTCGCACTCAATACGCTAAACTAACAAACACTGCAAAACAATATTGTAGGTAAAAAGGAAACAATATTTTTCCAAAAAAAGTTCTCCATAACCCTTTTATGCTTCACGTATCCCCTGGAAATGTGTATGTAATTGTCGTTCTCCTTATATAGATTGATAAAACTATAGGTTTAGTATAACAATGAGAATAAAAATAATAAATGTACTTATTAAATGTTGTATTCATAAATTGTAGCAACATACCAGTTTCCACCACTTACAGGTGGAATTTCGGAAATCCTTCTATTTTACTCTAAACTGGACACACGGAAAAAAATCAATAACTTCAACCTCTTTTTTAACTTCTTTTTACTTTTATCCCATTTTACTCCTTTCACAATGAAATTTAGAATAAAAACTTTGAACCACTTTTAAAAGATTTAACAAACACGCATATGCCCAAAAACCATGATCATTAGGAACCACAGGAAATACGAAAGGTTCTATAATTTACCCCTGAAACCAAATTCTCACCTTTAGGAGTTGATCTGTGCACAATCCTGAATTACGTTTTTAGGAACTTGTATAGGTAACCTTTCTAAGTAAAACCAAATTGTTACATTATAGGGCCTCATGAAATATTGAGATATGAAAGGGTTCTTTAATTCACTCCCAATCCAGATTTGCACCTTTAGGGGTTGACTAGGGAAAATTCTAAAATACGTTTCTACGTATCGGCATTGATAATCTTTGCAACTAAACACCAAGTAGCTATATCTCATCGGGTCTAAGAGATATTGAGGAACTCGTGAAAACACATTTTCCCCTTTCAACCCCCGTAGGGGTGGAATTTAAAAAAAATCCTTTCAACCCATTTAATTATGAAATGGAACTTACAGCGAAAAAAATTAATAATTTTACTTTCCTACCCCTTTTCAGTTTTTCCTCCTTTTACCGCTTTAGGGTTAAAATTTTCAAATTCCCTTAAACTCCTTTCTAAATATTTTAAAAATACATCTATTTGCCAAAAAAGAATGTTCTACCTCAATAAACATAGGAGATACGAAGGGTTCTTTAATTCACCCTCAATCCAGATTTGCACTTTTAGGGGTTGATTAGGGCAAAATTCTACAATACGGTTCTAGGTATTTGCATTGATACTATTTGCAAGTAAACACCAAGTAGCTAACTCGTCGGGTCTAAGAGATACTGAAGAACTCGTGAAAACACATTATACCCCTTTTCACCCCCGTAGGGGCGGAATTTAAAAAATCGCGTTTAACTCATTTTATTGTGAAATGGAACTCACAGCAAAAAAAAAACAAAAATGTTAAGCCCCCTACCCCTTTTCAGTTTTCTCCCTTTTACCTCTTTAGGGTTAAAATTTTTAAATTCCCTTAAACGTTTTTCTAAATATTTTAAAAATACATCTATATGCCAGAAAAGAATGTTCTAACTCAATAAACATAGGAGATACGAAGGGTTCTTTAATTTATCCCCAACCCAGATTTGCACCTTTAGGGGTTAATTAAGGCAAAATCCTGAAATAAGTTTCTAGGTATTTGCATTGGTAATCTTTGCAAGTAAACACCAAATTGATATCTTATCGGGTGTAAGAGATATTGAGGAATTCGCGAAAACACATTTTATCCCTTTTCACCCCCTTAGGGGTCAAATTTCAAAAAATCCCTTCTTAGCACTACCTTACGTAACAAATTAAACCTTGCACCCAAATTTCAAGTTTCTAGTATCAGTGGTTTCGACTCTGCGTTGATTAGTCAGGGTTATGACTTTCCTTTATACCGGGTGTCCATTCTCAAAGTCGAACATAGGGAATTAACATTAGTGCATTCACTCGTTCTTCATTGAAATAATTCATTTTTCTGTAGATAATTTTAACAGACGTTGACGGAAAATATCTGATTTACACCAACTAATTACCATTTGTTTTGACAAATGCTATCGAACTTGAAAAGCAAGGCATGGCATATTTAAAAATTCCCAAGTTTTAAATTAGTATTTTAAAATAAAAATCGCATCTTGAATATTATTATTGGTATCATTTGATGCGTAATAATTTTATCTTTCCATTGATACCATTGCCTTCCCTGTAAGTTGAAAGGGCGAGCAGGAATCGGCAATAACGTTCAATACAATGTTAATCGCCTATGTTCGACTTTGAGAACGGACACCCGGTATATGTATAAATTTCGTTTTTAAATTATCTAAAAAAGATCGAATTTTTGGATTTTCTATTTTTTTTTTGGCATTAATATTACCCTTAGATCGAAACTAATTAAACTTGTTATCCGACGTTTCGTCTTCGAGGAACCATCATCAACTTATTTTTGTTTTAAATACGGTCCTGATTTTCTGATGCCAAATTGGTGAAGGCCTTTGTATGCTGAATTCAACAATGTACCGCACATTATGCTTTAATTACGTTTCGAGTCTTTTTTGACCACCATCAAAAATGTCTTGATGGTGGTCTGCAAAGACTCGAAACGTAATTAAACCATAATGTGTAGTACATTATTGAATTGAGAATAAAAAGGGCTTCACAAATTTGGCATGGTAAAAAAAATTAAATTGATGATGGTTAGTGGAAGACGAAACGTCGGATAAAAAATTAATAACGCAATCTTTTAGTCCATAAAAAGTTGCTATAAAGAAGTCAGTTTTGCTCAAACTTTGATATTAACGCCAGAAAAAAATAAAATAGAAAATCAAAAAATTTGGTTTTTTGAGATAAATCAAAAACGGAAAACCATATCAAGGGTTTCTAGGTGTCACTTTGTTTTTCCTTTAATTGCGCAACTTTCTTTCCATTTAACTAAATTTGCATCGCTTACAATTACCGAGATACCCATACTGGCCCTCCTTGTCTTCCACACACTATATAATAAAAAAGAAGTTCCAAAAAATAAATTTTATTTAACAAAATGAAAAGTTTATTTAGAAGAATGAAAATTTGGCAAGACTATCTTGTGTAATCTGAGCTGTAACTTCCAAAAATTATAAAATATACAGGGTGATCCACTTAAAATATCAAAATTAATGGCACTCCCGATAAAACCAAAAATCTACCATTTTAACTATATATGTCTAACATGTCTTTATAAAATGTCATCTAAATCGTTTCACAAATAAACGAGATATAAGCGTACTTACATATTCTTATTTCAAATGTACTTATGTCATTTTGAAATATACTATTTTTACTAATATGCTAGTAAATAAAATATTGTATGCACCACGGGAGATATACGTGTTCTTTATCTTCGGCCAGAGCTCTCAGTCGGTAACCATGTCAACCTCAGAGAAAAAACATATTCATATCCCCCTTAATGCATAAATATATATTTTTCGGTTCAGAGGACTCAATTTGGGGTGAACCCAATACTTCCTTTATTGTAAAAGGAAGTAAAAAGCCATAGGGCCGGTTGCAGAAAGCAACGTTAAGTCTGGTGTTAGTTAACGCGACGTCAAAGTGAACAAAAACGAATCAAATCTCAAATGTTTATGGTAACTAATACATTAGTAAACAAAATTTGATGCGATTTTGTTCACTTTGACGTGACGTTAGCTAACACCAGACTTAACATTGCTTTCTGCAACCGGCCTCTAATGTCACAAAACGAAACTACTTTTCAAGTAAATAATTAGAAATGATTATTCTAAAACAACAAAATTAAAGTACAGAAAAAAAACAACTAATTAACAGTAAAGAAAGAAAAGAACAAATCGTAATTAATTTTATCTACGACTGCTTGGATAAGGACTCATTACGTTACTCATTTGACACTATTTCCGTTAGGTGGTGTAATGGCTTCATTACCTAAGTGAAACAGTGTCAAATGAATGACATAATGACATTTGACTACTAGAATATTTTTGAAAATGACATTTCTCTTAATGCACTTTTTTCTCAATTTTGGGTAGTTGTAGATAACATTTTGCACGATACATGTGTGATAATGCATCATTAATATATTTGTGTGCTTACATACACGTATATTAATGATGCTCTTATCCTACTTGTACAGTAAATAACTATTAAGATAATGTGAAACATATTCGGCTAAACTTTGCAACAGAAGGCATGTAAAAATAAAGTTTTTCGGCGAATCTGTTGCTCAGGTTAGTACAGTCGGTATATCGGTGAATTTAGTAGACTATTCCCCTCAGATAATATAAACCAATCCTATCAATTAACTTTCAAATTTTGAACCAATCAGAGTTGAATACAGCAAATATTTTGTACAAGTGCAATACCCGGGTATTTGCACTAGTGCATATTCGAGTATTTGCGGGAAGAACACCAAACCAGCTCGGTATACAAGAAATTTCAGAAAACTGAAGCTCTTTAAAAAGGAATAATATGGTATAAAAAGGATAAAATTTCTTCGAGGAATAGTCTTGCACTAAGGGTGAATATTTGTTTCAGGGCGGGATAAATAAAATATTAATTTATGTATTATATAATGTCTTTAATGTTCTTGAACTAGTTTTGGCTAGTTTGAGAACAATAAAGAATATATCGGCTTCTTTTTTAATCACTCTGCTGTTGGTTGTAACTCCAATCACTGCCACTCTATTTAGTAGATTTATAAATAGTAGTCTTCTTAGTGAAATACTATACACAAATAGATATATACAATAGATTAAAGAAAAATCAATATTAAAGAACATTTTTAGCGGTCATGTATTTTATTTATAATTTTTATATTACAGAATGAGATTATACTAGAAACGTATATCACAGAGCATTATGCTACACTATCAATTGTTTCGGTTAGAGAAGAAGGAAGCATTAAAGGTAACACACAAACAAATAGGACTATTAAAATATTTGACAAGGATAACTGGATAAGTATATTGAACATGTTACTCGAGTTAATTGGGATCAGTTGTGGTCTGAACCAAATCCTAATTTAGCAACTGAAAAATATATCGTAACTAATGAAGAAATAAGTAATTTAATGAACACCACATCATCGGAAATAGAGAACTTGACTAACGCCAAATTAAATCAATATAAAGAAGAAAACAATAGTTTTTTTAACCAATGCAGTTTGTATGAAATCAAGTCCTAAACACTGATATATTTCCATACGTTTAATGTGCGGTTGTTGAAATGGCAATGCAACACCAGTTTTACAAATTTGGTTGGCTACGGTGAAAATATGTAATTAAACCTTCTCCACGGCTAAAATTTGCTGAACGTGTTTTTTGAAAAAAAAGTAATTTTTTTAAATGGCACCTACCATCAGCCATCGTACCATAGAATAGTAGATTATGCAATAAGGGAGAGAAATTGCACTGAAGCAAAATAGCATTCTCTCCGAGTTGCATATACTATTTTTTTCACGTTGCAGGAAGATTAAAAACGAAAAACCCGTTTTTTTAAACGTCATTTATTGACATTTTAGTTACAATTATTTTAAAATTAGTAACCTATGGTAAATTTTAAAGTTGGTGGCACTGTAAGTCATTATGACAAGAGCTCACAATTATGTCAAATTCTAGGTTAGCAAGTTAGTTTTTGCGTCAGTTTGTGTCAAAACTGACGCAAAACCTAACCTAATAACCTCGAATTTGGCATAATTGTTGTGTCAGTCATAAAGAAAACTCCCTAGGGAAATTTTTGTCTTATTTAGTCTCTAGGGAGCAAATGTTCTACTTCTGTCACAATTTTGATGCTATAGAAACGGACTTCTACTCCCGGTCGTGGAAAAAATGTAATTACCAGTCTAAGGATGTGCACTATACTTTATATTTATTTAAAACTGAAAGACGTTTAATTAATAAATTTTTAAAATATGATTGTGATACCTAAGTAAATTTGACATCACTGTCGTATGTAGTTTGAGCGTTAGATTCCGAAAAACATAAAATCTGTAGGACGATCTCTTTAAAAAATCAAAGTTAATGACATTTCCGGTAAAACCGGAAGTTGTAAATTTTTTTTATTATATCCGTCTGTCGATCCGAAATTATGTTTAATAACGTTGCAACAAGTTTAATGCAAATCTGTTTAGAAGTAAAGGAGATAGAGGCATGGCTCTTGTCTCTTTACTCTTTGTCACCCGGTATACCTCGTACATCAGACATAAACAACAAATAATAGATCAGTGGAAAATTACAGTTACGTATTTCAATTAAGTGTTATATCTATTAAAACAATGTAGCCTTGATTTTTGAGGCTTTCACGGCCATTGTCATTAAGTAACAAACGACTTCCGGGATTGGACCGTGTCATGATTGAGATCGAAGAACTCAACGTTTCGCCCACTTTCGTAAGGGGCTTCATCAGGAGGAAAAAAGGCAAAAGAGCACGGTAACTCAACGTGTTAACCACGCCAGAGGCGAAACTCTTTGCAAAGGGAAGGGACAGAAGAGCACGGTAACTCAACGTGTTAACCACGTCAGAGGCGAAACTCGACTGGCAGTTACCGTGCTCTTTTGCCTTTTTTCCTCCTGATGAAGCCCCTTACGAAAGTGGGCGAAACGTTGAGTTCTTCGATCTCAATCATGACACGGTCCAATCCCGGAAGTCGTTTGTTACTTAATGTAGCCTTACCTATTTATAATTAAACCATGTTGCCAGTTTTGCTAGTTTTGAAATTAATAAAACCTCGCTATATCTTCGAAAATATAAGACAAGGAATTTTTGTATAACTTTTTTCCTACTCAGAATGTGCTTCTTAATAACCTAACATGGAGTTAATACGTAATTTTTGCAGCATATATATTGCAATGGCTACTGTAATAATAATAATAGGTATTTAAAATTTAATTTATTGATATTATATTATATAAGCCACTGTTTGCAATGTTATTAAAATAAAATTGAGACTGATTAAAATGTAATTCTCTTTCTCATTTAATCAAAATAATATGGTGGTATGCCCTTTTGTATTTTATTCGTCTACAAATTAAATATAATTGAAACCTAGCTCGTAAAACAAGAAAACTCTTTGGTCCCAGGCGGATTCCCCTAATAAATTTATCTAGTGCGCCACTGGCAACAATTTTAGTTCAACTGCGCGAATGCTGAAATGTAATTCTGTCAAAATTATCACAGTTCGGTTTTTATTTTACAGGCTGCGTTGTGATTTGATTTTTACTAAATAGAGTTTATGAACATTTGTTAAGGTAGCTATTTCAATTTACGCGCTCTTGGCGGCGCTAAAAATCTTTTGTTTCAGAAAATAACGCGGGCAAACTCAAGCAATTGTTTTGGAAAAGCGTCCTTTTTCTCGCATAACCCTAAACTTGGAATCCACTTGATATGCGAAGAGCACCTTCTCTGTGGCCGTGAAATATTTGGATTTTGCTCAGTAATGTCTCCTTTATGATGCACGTAGCTTTTCCGTGTCTAGCACCCTTGTAATGAAACCTCTCGTAGACGATCGTACAAAGCTGCCCTACACCCTGGGATGCAGACCTTGTAGCTCAAATGAACCCTTTGGTTGCACACAGACTTGAAAATCTTGAGCTGAATCGGCTGCGACCTTCTCGGAACGAGCCCCCCTCGTGAAGTTCTTACTTTTGGTGTCGGAATTTGTTGCAAATAATACCACACAAACTGAATAATGCACTGATTAAAACTGTATACTTTTTATGTTAAAATATTCTGATTTATTATGTAAAATTCAATTTTAAAGAGGATCACAATTTTACAGCATCAATCTAATTAATTTATTCATTTGTTCTCCCTCAAAATCCGTTATAAACAATTGATAACTATAACTAAATAAAACGGATATTAACCAAAGTCAATTACAATACTTTTTAAAATAAATTTATTTGCAAATAAACATTTTTACAAATTGCCTAAAACTACAAATCATGTCTGTTCATTTTAATTATTAATGTCTTATTTGCGCCCCTTGCACGTTTTATAATCACTTAATTTGTCTCACACACGTGATTGCATTGATTAGTTTTAAGAGTTCACTTCCTTTTTAAACTTTTGTTTTATATCCTCCTGTGTGCTTTTTTGCCAATTTTTTAAATGTCTGCTTTTCCCCGCTATTCTTGGTATTACAGCTTAATCTTACAATTGCCAATTCCTTTCTTATAATTTGCTCTTTGCAACATATGATAATATAATTCTGGCTTCCTGTACCTTATTTAAGATTGTTCATAAATGTTTCCTGCTTATTTATTTGAATTCTACGCTACAATACCATACACTTAGCAAACCTTTCTGTGACAAATCAATTCTATCGGGTCGGCTTTAATTCTGCAGAAACCTATTTAATTAATTTTGAAATGTCGATTTCAACCTGTAACAAACGAGCCTTGTTCCTTGCGTTTCTTATTCAAAACCTTTCTTTTAATTCAAGCATCTCTTTCTCCATGCAATTCCCTGACTGATATTTAAGTTTATAATCTCGCTGCTAAATAAAACACCCCTACTCCGTGCTTTGATTTAATTTTAATATTGTATTGCAATCGGGGCAGAGCCGTAGGGCCTAATACCACTGCAATATATATCCATGACAATGCAGTTTTTATGAGTTACATAAGCGACACATTGGTCAAATTTGTCAAGGTCATTATTAGACCCTATGTAACATTAAATAACTAAAATTATATAAGCATTGGTATTCTAAAGTCTGCGGTAAAAGATTGAAACAAACAGACCACTTGTACTTAGTTGGACACATGAACGTTACTTAGAATATTACACTCAACTCCAACTGTCACATCACATATCTGATATCATCCAAGGAGAACCATGCATTTTTTGAAAATTGACTAATACTGAACTGATTATCCGATAAACACTCTAGGGATGCTTATCAAGCGATAAGCGCCCTAGGGATGACTATCGACCCCGTGGATGGTGTCATAATTGGAAATAGAATTGCAAAAAACAAGCAACTTGAGTCTTTTTGCGTTATTAGGTCAATTCTAAATCATAATTCGTATACGATTTTTGTATAATAATCTTCAAATATAAAAGCCGGCGACATACTTACAAATAATTTTGCCCATCAAAAGAGTTATCGTGCTGGTCTCGCCCTTGTTATATTACTAATAATAAAACGTACAACCACGTTTTTCAGTGACGTCAACCGGGTCTAGGACATTTCGCCGTCGCCATTTCGCCGTCGCAGTTTCGCCGTCGCCGTTTCGCCGTCGCCATTTCGCCGTCTGCCATTTCGCCGTCGCCACTTCGCCGCCGACCACTTCGCCGTCGCCGTTTCGCCGTCGACCATTTCGCCGTCAACTTGAAAGCGGAACAAAGACCGTGCTGCCAAATAATTATACTTTAATTTATTTTTATACTTTAATGTAATGCAACCTTCACTTTATTTATTTGGACATTAATTTGTTTGCTTATAAACTATCATCTTTGTTAACTTAATAATATAATTGTACTCCGTTGCCGGAAGAAAATGCATAATAAGTTTAATAATTTCTATTGTACTTAAACAGCAAGTATACAGTAATATTTAAATTGTAAAGTCACATATATACAGGGTGGTTCAAATTTATTTCGGGAAACTTTAGGAATACACAGAACACTTCAAAATAAAGCGGAAAACGTTAATTAACTTATATCGAAAACGGATAATAAGCGAGATGTAAGATGTTGAAGTTGAGTTAAAAAATCTGGTGTGATACACTCACACAACTTCCTTTTACAGTGATTTTATAATTAGCCAAAAAATTGATTTTTAATTTTTAAGCATTTGTCAAAAATTTTCAAAAATCACAAATTCTACAAAAACGGTACAAAATAGAGCGTTAGTTGAAGAGATAAATTTTCTCTAAAAGTTTAAGCTGAATTCACTAATGTAATAATATCCCGGATGTGGGTGTTCTATTTCAAATAGGAGTTAATTAAAAAATTGAAGAAAAAAGAAAAGAAACCCATTTCAGAAGTATTCAACTGGAAAATCACCTACCTCACATCAATACACAATAAAAATGTAAAGTTTGAAAAAAGAGCAGATCACTAAAATCATCATAACGGCCATACTACCTTAAAGGGAATTTTCTAAACCAAATCATTCTAATGACCACCATGTGCATGATAAAAGGATTAGCAAAAAGTAACAAGTATGCTCATTACCATCAACAACTAATCAGACGGTTTAATGCATATAAGAAGTGTAACTGTAATAACCTTTAACGTCCTCCTAATGGGAAATAAATGTGAATAATATTTTAAAGCTATTAAAGATTTCGAACATGTATCATTTAAAACATGTAAAATTTTGATTCCATGTTTTGCTTAGATATAGATAAGTGAAAAAGTGTTTTTTAAGTCGGAAATGTAAAATAGTCTACGGCGAAATGGCGACGGCGAAATGGCGACGGCGAAAAGGCGACGGCGAAACGGCGACGGCGAAATGGCAACGGCGAAACGGCGACGGCAAAACGGCAACGGCGAAATGGCGACGACGAAAAGACGACGGCGAAACGTCCCATTCCGACGTCAACCTTCTCTTTTATTTTTCGTTTTTAGGGACTTGTAAATACTTACCTACTGGTTCAAAAAACAATAAGGAAACGTTCTTTTTTCGAATGAGGTGTATCGCAAACCAATGAATCTTTAGGTATATTTAGTGTTATAATACGACCATTATTCTTCGTATACCGATTTATATGAGAAACGAGCTCGAAATACATACACTAGACACACACGATCATAAAATAGAGAGAAAATCGTCATGAATAAGGACGAAATAATTGAAACAATACATTGACTAAAAAATACATAAAATAGCATAAAACCAACATTTTCAAATTCTAAACAACATTAGACACTCAAAAAGCATTAAAGAAGGCAGTTAAAGGTTGATTAAATAACAAGTAAAACAAAAGTGGGCGTTGTGTCCAAGGTGGACGTTATGACCAAATACGAAGGTGGACGTTGTGACCAGAGTGAGCGTTATGGCGGTGGACGTTGTGTCCAAGGTGGACGTTGTGCCCAAATACGAAGGTGAACGTTGTGACCAGAGTGGGCGTTATGGCGGTGGACGTTGTGACCAGGGTGGACGTTATGGCGGTGGACGTTGTGACCAGGGTGGACGTTACGACCAACGCCGTAAAATGTTATTCTCAACAGGCGTCGGTGGACGTTGTGACCAGAGTGGGCGTTGTGACGGTGAACGTTGTGTACAAGGTGGACATTGTGACCAAATGCGACGGTGGACGTTGTGACCAGGGCTGACGTTATGACCAAAAATAGCGGTGGACGTTGTGTCCAACATGGCGGCCATACTAGGTGGTGGACGTTGTGACCAGTGGACGTTGTGTCCAAGACCCTTTCTGTTGAAATTTTATGTAAATTTAGGCACTTGGCGACATCTATCGCTGTCCGCTAATTAGACTGCAATTCTTTATTAAAACACGCCTTACTGTTTGTCGTTTTGAATGTGCGCCATGCTACGCTCGCCTATAAGGAAATTTAGCATAACCACTTGATTGTGCGAAGCGGTGGTTTTCCGTGTCTACATTCCAGCGTGTGCCTTCAGGTTGAGACCTGCAATTTCCGGCAGCTGCACTGGTCGCGATAGTTCTTGCACCAATTTGTGCAACATCAATGTCTCACATCAATGTCTGCGTATGAGTTAGGCGGAGCGCACAAGTGTAACATTCGTGAATCCCCCCCCTCGATCCCAGTAGCGTGGCTCATTCATTCTAGGGTAGTAGAATGATTATTGTGTGTGAGCGACCGTCAGCGCTTCGGCGGCTGGAGGTTTGCCATTGTTGATCCTGTTGGAATTGAACTACTTGTCGAATTATGTGTACCATGGTATGGGGCTCGCATGTCCGCCTTGTTGTGTACCGTTGATTCTCGCAAAACACTCTTCTTCCGGACTTGCTCGAATAAGCAACTAGTGGTTGTGTAGTCGCCCCTTTTCTAAGTACAGGGGATGAATGCAATTACCATCGTCACGGATTCCATAACGAGTTAGGTTTTGTTTAAGTGCCCAGTTTAGAGGAGATGCGGTGTAAGTAATCGTCGAAACGCCGCCTCCTTTGCTCGCCGCGCGCGAGAATCAATTTGGCTGTGCCCGCCATCGCCAAAGAAATCATCTCTTTATCGTAAACGCCCTAACGAATGGCTCTTTGTTACTGCCGCTATCAGCAGTCGACGCTGTCCATTCTACTTGCCCACTTCTGGTGTCCCTTGCGAGACGCCCTCCACCTGCTCTAATAAAAGCTTCGCCGACCACCGTTGGGATCTTGTGAACTACATTTAATATTGCGAATCGCTAAATTATACACTCAAAACTCCCGCGCCATTTAAACATTTGATATCTATTCAGCAACACGGACAAGCGTTAGTTGTACATTTGGCTACCTATTTGAATCAATTTAACCATACTAACCCATTTGTTTATTACTGTTCAAGATATATTTGTCTACCTACTTTTAATAGACGCATTTCAATTTTAACCACCCCTATCTTCCTGAGCAATAGTCGGTCAGCTATTGGTTGTACGACAGTTAAAGCGTGATTAGGGTGAGCTTTGCCTTTATAAATACTAACGTGTCCTAACGATTCATTTATCGTGAAACAGATTAGATGTCATGTCGTAAAAGTCGTTTTGTCCTGTAAGATATTAAATTTGTTTGTTTGTTTGTTTCTTATGAACAAGGTCTAGACATGCGGAGTACTTGATACCTTAAACACCGACTGCTTTGGTCATATGGTCAAAGTCCTACTTAAAATTTTACCAAGACTAAGGAGTTCCAAACCTAGCAAGGGATCTTTACATGCTACACATCGTAGTAGTGTGAGACCCACGGCTTTACATCAGCTCCGAATGATGCCATTCTGTAGAGGCTTTTTTTTGCTCTTTTTTTATTTGTAAAAAACTCATCGGGACCGGGAATCGCACTCAAGACCTTACAAGATATTGAATTTAAAGCAATGTTACTATACTGCACTGCATACAACCGGAATTGTATGAATGAAGTTAACAGTTTAGAAAACCTGTATTGCTGTTGCTGATATTATGAACTTCTATATATAAAACTTTAAATTTCCATATCTGCACCTCGGAGGTAAAGCGTATCAAGTCACTTCTTTTCTAATTTGCACTTTTTAGTATCAAGTCACTTAGGGCCGGTTACAGAAAGCAATGTTAAGTCTGATGTTAGCTAACATCGCGTCAAAGTGAACAAAAACGAATCAAATCTCAAATGCTTATGGTAACTAATACATTAGTAAACAAAATTTGATGCGATTTTGTTCACTTTGACGCGATGTTAGCTAACACCAGACTTAACATTGCTTTCTGCAACCGGCCCTTAGAATATCATTTTCTACCCAGATGTAAAGAGTCCCACATCATAGCACTGACCGTTAAGATTCTACGCATTATTAAACTGTATTAAGTCAAACCGTATGTCAGAGGTAAACTGATGTAAGTCTCTTGATACTGTTTACCCCACGGCGAACCCTAAACGTGTCAAGCACATAACACTAGTGAGCGTCACATTGTCAACATACCTATATCGGTATTTGAATGCGTGGAGAGTGATTAAAGTTGCAGTTTTTGTGACAAAGCAAATTTTAAACGGTTTTATAATGAATCGTGGAAAGTTAATGTGTGATTTGGCCAATAAATTACACAAAGAAAAGGCGATACACAAACAATTTCAAAACATAACCTCCACTAATGAAGAATTCGTTAGCGGAAAGTTGTATTGTTTGCATGTCAGTGTTACGTAAAGTACAGTATTTTATTACAAACTCATTACTATAAGGTAATATTTCATATTTTTACTGTTTCCCAAATTACTACTTGCGATACCTTTCTTCAAAAATGGACTTATGCTCTTTACCGTCGATAGTATTTTTTTATTTCTTGTCTTAGTACATCTTTAGATATGCTAAAAATATTGACAACCGTTAAATATTTTAGAAATTCTGGCTAGTTCTGATGAAAAAATTACCGGGATAGAAGATACCGCAGTTTCAGAAGACATTAGTGGTTAGTTTTTGAGGTATTATGCAGAGAATATTAAATTTTATTGAGCACCCTTACCTTTAAAAAATCGTATATGACTTAATGTTTTGTATAGCGACTCTTTTCTTTTAGAAGTTCCGAAAATCATAGTAGTGCCCATCGTATCAGAGGAACCATCACCCGACAAAAACGCTAATGGAAAGGAAATTATTTAGATTATTCGCTCGTTAACAAAGTCAATGTCTTACCTACTTGATTTATAAATAATTAGTTTCTATTCTTCTAGACGTTTCTTCATGTGGTGGTGAAAATTTTAAACCTAACGATAATGGACTTGGCAGAAATAATATTGCAGAATATTTGCCCGATGAAGACAGTACTTTTGATGATTCAGATGCCGATCCTAATCACGAACTGTCTGGGACATCAGACTAGAGACCTGCGCGGGTCCAATATATACAGTGTCCGCCAAAAAGTGGGCATAATATGAGAAAAATTTTAATTTTAAATTTTTCAAAAAAACTTTTTACATCAATAATTTGTGTTTGTCTACAAACCTATTTAGCCCTTATCATATATACCGAGTGATTTTTACTTCTTTCGAAATTGTCAAAATCCGAAAAGTGCTATTTTTCGGAAACTAAGTAAGATTTCAATGAGATTTTCTTAAAGCGTGTTATTTTTTGCGAACTGAACAAACTCAAGGCCAGAAACCCCCTTTTTTTAACTTTAGCTAAAAAATTTCACATATCAAGGCTTAATATTGAATTTTATGTGAAGACTTTAAAGATTTATAGTGGGAAAAATTATATAAAATGTTAATTACTTCTTTAGATTTTTTATTATTTACCGAAAAGTAGTATATTTGCATAATTTTTACGTTTTTTATGCAAGGTCCTTTTTAGCAGAAATATTTTTCAATTCTAATTAATATCTATTTAGATGGCTTCAAGAAACTCTAATCTAGCCCTGTTAATGAATTACAGTTACAAAAATTCTGTAAATGTTTTTTTATAGTTATCTAAATGAGGAGATTTTTCTTTATCCAATTACATGTTCTAAAAAATCTTCTCATTTAGACAACTGTAAAAGAACATTTACAGGATTTTTGTAACAGTAATTTATTTACAGGGCTAGATTAGAGTTTCTTGAAGCCATCTAAATAGATATTAATTAGAATTGAAAAATATTTCTCCTAAAAAGCACCTTGCATAGAAAACGTAAAAATTATGCATATGATGAGCACCTAAAAAAGCATCTAACAAATACCAGTTGAAAAGAAAGGACAAACAACGGTCTTTAGAGAATCTAAAGGAAAAATTAATAATGGTTGATCTCGAGAAGTATCTTCCTAGACCACTATTAAAAAATGCACAGAGCTTTTATTATCTAAGTTGTGGACATTTAGCTATACCATTTGTCAGGACATTTTTCAAATCCTACGAATATGCGACCTTTTGGAGTATTTGCTGTTCAAAGATTAGGACTTTGTTTGTATATAGTTGTTCGGTCATATTTTTACGCTTAATAGTTCATCAAATTGTGTGCAGGCAGCTAACGGTTCGTAACTTTAAGCAGCTGTAACCGCCGCTTTAATTTTCTGTAAGGCACTCGCTCATAATCACTTTCTTGGCTTATTCGAAATTCTACCGACTTGGCACGCAGCCTTTTTCTAGAAGCTTCGACGAGCTGGGTTACCGGCGGAGCCTTGTCTGCTTCGTGATTGGTTGCAGGTGGTCAGACGACGCGGCAAACAGGTTCCCCCTGCACGCCGCTTTCCGCAGCGCGTCTGGCATGAGACAGCGTGGCTTCAGTCAGTAAGGAGCCAGCTTCGATCTTGAACGTTTGCTTTGTTTGTACAGTTACTGCAAGCAGGGTTTCGAGAGCAACTTCGCCGCCTCCGCGGCCCTTGAGTCATGTGAGGCGGCGCGGCCTTTTTGCCGTGTGAGTGTGCTGATACAGCGTTGGCTTGTTTTCGTAGATTGCATTGCTGGCCGTGACAGTGCCAAGTGGTGCTGTTGGTGTTCGTGCGTCTCCTTTTTTTGATGACCGCCATTCTGTAATTTCCGAATACCTGTAGGGCAAAGTAGCTGGGATCCAGTCTTCACGACGAGCAATCAACAGGTCTCTACAGTTTTCGTTTTCCCATGAGGGTTCCGCCTCAGACCCCGCAAGTAAGGGAATTTTGGATCGTACAGCACCCACGCATATAACCGCAGCTATTCGTCCCTGGTATGCGAGCTCCCGACACTAACGACGCAGCCAGATGAAGCTGCAATTGAACCAGGTAGTGTGCGTAGTAATATGGCTATTTGAGAAACAGATGGATTCAAATATAATGTCATATTTAAAAATATAAGGTTTGCAGGGAATGACAAATACTTAATCGAAATAAATTATTGTAAATAGTAGGTAGAAATAAAAAATAAAAGTATATAGAGTGTTAAAAGTATAAAATCATATCGTTTAGGACTGTTTTTAATTACTGAGAGAATAAATTTTTAAAAAATGTAGCTGTAAATAATTTTGGTGTAATTAAAAGTATAAAATAAATCCTATTTTAAAACGTAATGTTTGGATATTAAAAAGGGTTAAGTGTAAAACTAAATTGGCGTGGTAATATAAAAATAAAAGTTAACCTAAGAAAAAGAGAAATAAAACTAAGGAAGTTTTCAAGTATTTGGTGAAAAATTAATTGAAAAGGAGAACTAATCTACAAATGAGAAATAATTGGAGTAAAATACTAAGTGAAGTTTATTGGATAATTACATTTGACATTGTATCATAATTGAATTGGATTACGTCGAGCTGTTGGCGCTAAGGGGGAGTTCCAAGGGAGGACCATAAGTAGAGGAAGCACGTTTCAGGAAATTGGCGGATGCGGTGTTGGAGTTACGTGGCTAGAGCTAGGGTCTATTTAGTTCCATGCTGTGGAAGAGTTTGTATCCCTAATTCTGGTCAGTTGGACAACTTGTCTGTCATTGGAACCTTTCGTTGTGATTGGGGACTGAAGAGGTTGGATATGATATTTGTCATTTAATTTTCAACGTTGTTTGACATATAATTTGACAGAAGTTTTTTAACTTGTGATAAAAAAATAAAAAATTAGATCATACTTCAGAATAAGCAATCTAGATAAAATGAATCCACTCCTGATTTTCAGGAGCTATCACAAAGAATATATTGATATTCAAATCATAAACAGGGCAATTTTAAATTGATAAAAATATAATTTATAAACAGATTAATATCACTATACGTGAAGATATAGCAATATAAATGCCAGCCACCCGCTTTTGGGCTGTATGTAAATATTCATATTCTCGCAGTAAGTTAGCGGTAAAGCTACCCCAGCTGGGCCTATAGTTGTAGTCCCTTTCTTTTTATTTTTGTCTCTTGTTGTGTACTCTGACAAACGTCGGCGACTGTGTATATATTGTAATGATATACACAGGAGTATAAAAATTAATTTTAGAAAGAGTTAAGGGAGTCCAATAGTTAAATATAATCAAGATCTATTTAAATATGAATTGGGAATGTGAATAATTATTATATAATTAGAAACCAAATAGAATTTATAATTGAGTGGAATATGGTTAATTAAGAAACAGATCGATTCAAAAATAATATAATACATAAAAAATTAAACTTTGAAGGAAGTGACAAATACTTAATCGAAATAAATTATTATAAATGGTAGGTAGAAATTAAATATTTGGAGATAGAGTGTAAAACGTAGAAAAATGATATCGTTAAGCACTTTGTTTTTAATTATTAGAAGTAACAAATTTAAAAAAATGTAGCTGAACTAATTTTGGTGTAATTAAAAATATTAAAATAAACCCTATTTTTTTATTAAGTGATGTTTGGATAATGAATTAAAAAAATGAAATTTAATAGACAAACAAGTAAAGATATAACACTAAGGAAGCTTACAAGCATGTGGTAAAAAACTAATGGAAAAGCAGAATGAATTTACAAATGTGAATAAATGAAGTAAACTACTAAGTCAAGTTTTTTGGGGAATTACATTTGACATCATATATTAATCGAATTGGATTACGTCAAGTTGTTTGGTGTTAAAGGAGAGTTCAAAAGGAGGGTCTTCGGTTGAGGGGGGACGTTTCAGGAAGTTGATAGATGCGGTGTTGAAATTAGGTGGCTTCAGATTTGGTCTGTTTGGTTACATGCTGTAGGGGCAGTTTGCATTACTAATTCTGAACAGTTTGGACATCTTGTCTGTCAGTGGAACCTTTCATTGCAAAAAGGTTGTTACAGTATCAAACTGTCCTAACGACATTTGCGGGCACGGGAGTGCCAAATGTTTAATATTAAATCCGGGAGGCGTCAACACTTACCCTGGAAACCTTTACAAACAGGCTTAAAGGCCACGGCTCGAACACGCTCAGGGAGATGGGCGTGGTCCTAGAAATGGTACACTACAGCGCAAGTTCGACTGTATGTATAGGGTGTTGCAAAAGAAAAAGATCGCCACAAGGTCCAATCAGAGAGACCCACGCTTAACCGAACCTTGACGGTCAAACGGGGTGTAATACGGGATCTCGGCCTCACGAACCTTTGCCGCTGCAGGAGCAGGCGTCGTCAACTTACCTGTAAAGCTCCAACTCTCAGGCTTTGCCGTACATATATCTTTACACTACAACCTGAAAGGGACAGGCACAGACTCGTAAATTATAAGGCCTCAGTTCAAATACCAGCCTATTGGTTTCACACATGCGAAATTAGTTATGTAGGACAGCGGCCAAGTTATATTGCGTTTGCGGCAAATACAGTTGCAAGGGGTTAATTTCTAAGCTAATTACACAAACACTACCTTTGTGAGCACCGGCCAAGCGTGGGTTAGACGGTAGCCAGCGGCCTGCCTGCTGCTACGGACGCTCGAACGGAGACGGGAGTAGATTGTAGCACCAGCGGATATTACATCAACGTGGCGAAGAATGAGTCACGTCTACGCTGAAATGAAGTAGCGAAGGTTTGGACAGCTCTGCGATTATGATCCCCAGTTTGGGAAAAAGGGCCTAGCTTGGCCTTACGAAATAATGCAAGGCCGACGGTCATCTGGATACACAAGCACCAACGCACACTCCACTAGCCAGAAGCCAGGAAAAACCACCCCTCGCCCTGACAACTCGAACCGAAGTCCAAAAAAAAACACAAAAACAAACCGCCCTGCAACCCGAACGAACGGGCGCGGGGCGGAAACACAATCACGTTATACCGACTTTTCTAACTCGACGGCCGAGACTAAATTGCATGCCAAAAACTGAAGCCAGCCAAGCTTCGGGCGCGGCGCTCTGTCATGCCAGCAGATGTGGCCAATAGGAAGACAGCATCCTCGCCTGCCGACGAGGAAGCCGTCTGCGTGCGAGAAAGATCGACTGATGTTTTTAATATTGTTTTTAATATGCCACGGCATCGTGCGGATAGCGCCCCCGAGCCTCGCGAACCCGTCGCCTCTCCACCGATCCTTCTCGCCGCTGAGGCTAACGTGATATAGACTGCCCGATACGGAATCCCGGATGCTTTTGGTCAGTATTTTCAGTCAGTTTATACTAATAAGAAAGCTTTATATGATACAAATTTTGTCGAACTAGACACTGGGGGCGATTTAATGAACATATCGACAATAAGTGATGTAGATTTTAAACACGCTGTGAAATTGTTAAAACCAAAAAAATCCGCGGGGATTAATGGTATACCACCGTATATCATTAAGGGCTGTATTCAGTGGCTCAAAAAACCGCTTTTATATATTTTTAACTTAGCACTTAAAACTTCTACCTTCCCAAAAATCTGGAAAGATGTCACTGTCACTCCAATACCTAAATCTGGTGAAAAATCTCTGATAGAAAATTACCGACCTATTGCGATTCTTTCGGCACCAGCAAAACTTTTCGAACAAATAATAAAAACCAAATTGTATACTCATTTTTCTTCACAAATAACAGAATTTCAACATGGCTTTGTTGACAAAAAATCAACTATAACAAATCTCTTAAATTTTACCAGCCACATAAATCAAAGTTTGGAACAAAGGTATCAAGTAGACTGTGTATATAATAATATTTGATAAAGTTGATCACGATATACTTTAACGAACACTTAAGCAATGTGGGCTGTCAAACAGCATGTTGAAATTTTTCGCTTCATATTTATCGGCACGTTGTTTTGTGGTCAAATTCGACGGTAACACGTCAGGCAAGTACACAGCTAACTCGGGTGTCCCACAGAGATCAAACCTAGGACCTGTATTATTTACAATATTTATAAATGATTTAGTTCATTGTGTGCAGCACTCGATTTGCCTACTATTTGCAGACGATTTAAAAATTTATAAAAATGTAATAGTTATTTACTATACAAGTGGGATAACAGCATCATTAATATACGTGTGTGTAAGTTACAAACGAGTGCGTAGCACGAGCTATGTAAGCACACAAGTATATTAATGATGCATTATCACATGTATTGTACAAAATTTTATCTACGACTGCCTAAAATTGAGAAAGTGCATTAAGAGAAATGTCAGATCTGTCATTTTCAAAAATATTTTAGTAGGCAAATGTCATTATGTCATTAATTTGACACTATTTCAGTTAGGTAATGAAGTCATTACACAACTCAGTTGCGTAATGAAATCATTACATAACTGAGTGGTGTAATGAGCTTCATTATCTAACTGAAATAGAGTCAAATGAGTGACGTAATGAGTTACTTATCCCACTGAAATAGATAAAGAATATTACTGAATGTACACTACTGCAACAAGATATAGACAGAATCTATAACTGGAGTATTGAAAACAAACTGTTGTTTAACATTAGTAAATGCTCTATGTCATTCACACGTTCTACTCAGCCGCTCGAGCTTGACTACAAAATGAATGATGAGTTTTTAAAACGAATTTCGAAAACTAAGGATCTTGGAGTGACTTATGACAACCGACTAAAATTTAGAGATCACGTGGACGCAGTAGTTGCGTCGGCTTACAAAATCCTAGGATTTATTATTAGGCAATCATCACAATTTTCCAATGAACGCACACTGAAGACTTTGTACTTTACACTGCTTAGACCTAAGCTGGACTATGCTTCAGTAGTACGGTCCCCGCATTTATATGTGGAGATTAACAAAATTGAAAAAGTTCAAAAAAGATTTTTAAGATTTCTATATTTTAAGAAACACAGGATGTATCCAAATTATCATATAATTAGAACAATGCTGTGTCAAGAATTTCAAATTATGTCTCTCGAAAACAGAAGAAAAGCTCAACTCATTCTATTTTGTTATAAATTGTGGAATTTTGAGATTAAGGATACATATGTTTTATCTTTGTTAAACATAAATGTTCCTTCTAGAGCTACAAGATCTGCAAGACTATTTAAAATCGCCCTCGTCACTTACTCGGTACACACTCCCATGCTTGATATGCAGCGACTAGTAAATGAGCTGTATCAAACCGATATCAATTTAGATCTTTGTTTACCTTACGCTCTCTTTTCAAAAATTATAAACAAATATTACGGTTTTTGACAGGTTTCTTAAATATTTAGTAATTGGCTCCTGACTTTCCTGGTTTTTTGTTTTTTTTTTGGCTTACAAGTTTTTTTTACTGTTTCGATTTTTGTATTTTAGAATCTTCTGGTACTGAAACTGTATATATTTGTATTTAAATATCTATTCTCTTTTGTAATTTACTATTATGTTTTTTAGTAGCGCAATATATATGATTTTTTATATTTTTGTAATCTCTGTTATAAGGTTTTTTTACCTGTAGAGATAATAAAATAAAATAAATAAATAAATAAATATTTGATGAAAGGTATCTCACTTGCTCTCAAGGGCTATATTTTTGAATAACTTGAAAATAAACGTTCCTACAACCGACGGGGAAGACAGCTGCACGAACAACGGTGTAAAGATTTTGAATTTTTGTGTTTGATGCTAAAAGCTGAAGTATTATAAGATACAATATTACCAAAACGGACCCGATATATAGACAGACTCGCCAACTTTGTACCAAAACTGCTCCAAATGGTCACGGACCTATTGTAATTAAAAATGGCCTGACAAGGTACTTAAGAGGTTAGATTCGTAGGCAGAGGGGAGCAGGTTGGTCGACATCCAGAATATGGTTGAGTTCGAGTGAAATGTGGGTGATATTGAGTAGTAAGGTAATTACTAGAAAAGGAAATAGAGACTATAAAGGTAAATTGGTTATTATGAGACCAATTTATTCTATTTCGTAATTTATTCAGTAATTTTACGGGCCGATAGCGCCTACCGTTTAGGCAACTAATTCTACTAGTATATCAAAGGCAAGATTCCGGCCGCAGAGTTCTACTTAAATACAGTTTTCTATATCATCTGCAATTCTTTCCGCCGAGGGACATTAATTGTCGCTAGATGGTGATACAGTTGGCGTCACTTCCGTTTTCCGAGCTTTTCCAAAATGTCAGTAAGGTGTTAACACCGGCTCGTTTTGGCGAAAATGAATTCTTAAATCATCGAACAATGTGAACATGGCTGGAATCAATTAAGACATTAAAGAAACTCACCGTTGCGTCAGGCGGATGTAGCATAAGCGATTTGGCCACGTTTAAGGCCCTAAGCTATGTAATTCTAAATAGACATTTTTCGTGTACGATAGGCAGATTATTTTCTGGTAAGCTATTTATCCTTTCTTGCTAAAATTGCTAATTTGGGATATCTACTTAGCCTTCAAGTTACGGACTAACACTGCCCCAAAGCAGAGGCTTATAGCATCGCCGAGTGACGTGCATTCTAACATGTGCTTGTTTCCATTGGCCCCGGCATCGTTAGAGCAGCCCCAAGGCAGCCCCCTGTATTTGCAGTAACCGCTGGGAGCTACACTACCTTCCCCTTTGGTTTGAACTTATTGAACTTAACGGCTATTTTGTATGATGATAGACACGCTATAGAATTCCTAACGGCACTGCCCCGTTTATTGTTTTGGTTTAGTGGTTCATATATGGCTTAAACCTTTAAAGCGGCTTCACCGCTGTTATCGTTAAATTGTAATTCAGGTGTGTTAAATGAAAGTCAGTTTCAAGCTGAGTCAGGTCAGTAATAATTAACGTAGCTTTGCATGCTAATACATTAGCTAAGTGAAGGGTGAACTCATGTACGTTTGTTCCATAACTATCGCCTTAAGCTCGCTGGAGGGAAATCACCCCAGATTATTGGTATACCACTACGACATACAGATATCTGCATGTGTGAGTACACGCGAAATGCTAATTTTATACATTAAAGGTGGAACGCAGTACAGCTGTGTCGTTCACTTGGTATTCGGGTTGTTACTAAAGTACTTGTTTTGGCCAACTTACAGTTGAAAGTAAATCATTTTGGAAATTAGCTTTACACGCCCTCAGCATAGGCTGCGTTTTCGGATGCACCCTGTTCAAATTTTGATTGATTAATTGTGATATTTACCTATGTGATGTATTTATTATTGTGATAGCTTTGTGATTGTACGTTTAATGCCAGTAATTACAAATCGAGTTTATGCTCCCTGTTAATGAACCTTTATCTATTTGAAAAATTATACGATTTATCGAACTGTGGGTTTTCATTGTTTATGTTGTATTGTTACCTTGAGAAATTTAATGGTTTGTTCGCTCAAATAAACCAAGGAACATGGGCCTGAAAAAACCATTTGGCGCCCCTACAATTTCAACCGTTTAGTTTTGAAGGTAAGTCATCCACGCCCTTCCTCTGAGCTAGTGCGAGTGCATGTTCCGATTTACTATCGGCAATTATTAATGTAACAATTAAAGAATTACTTACTGTTTTAATATTGTTGTGTACTAGTGAAAGGATCTGGTATTTGTCAGTTAATTTTCAAATCTGTTTGACATATCATTTGACAGAAGTTATTTTGACATATAATATAAATTAAAGATCAGATCACCAGATTTCAGAAATAAGCAATCTAGATAGAAGGAATCCACCCCTGATTTCTTCGGAGCTAGCACAAATAATAATTATTGATATTCAAATCATAAATACGGCAATTTTAAATTGATAAAATAAAAATATAATTCATAGACAGATGAATATCACTATACGTGAAGGTATATTAATATATATATTTAGACTAATAAACCGGTTTGCTGTACGTTGTCTTATGATTTCACCACGTGCCTGTGCATACTTATTTTCAGGGTGAATTATTCACTGTTTAAAGATTTGCGTGAGGTGCGGCCTGGAAGAAGTTCTTAAGCGTCACAGGTAGGTTAGGGCGCTTGTCGCAGCAGTGTTGGGAGTCGTAAGGCCGTACACACCGATTCTGCTATTTCCCGTTTAGCTTTGGATTTCGCCAAGGTGTAAAGTTGAAAGGTAAGCTCATCTGCTTCCTGGTTTCTCGGTGGGCTTGCCTTTGTATTTCGTTCTGATTGATGGAACCAGGTGGCATTCAATCTATGTTATCACTGTTTACCGCCCCTTAGGCCGTTGCCCGTAGGTAATCTCGTGTAGGACCACCACTTGCTTCACCGAATCTAGTCGCTATATCTTGTTACGGGCAGGGCAGCGGTCCTAGGTGAGTCATTGTCCCGATTGTGAGTAATATCGCCCACGCTAACCGTCTAGCTTTTTCGTGACGTTTTGTATGAGCTGACGCGGTGTCGTTAAAGTCAGTTTTGCCCTTTAACATATTCATGATGCATAAAAAGTATATTGCTGTATGTAGGTTGAATAAATTGCACGGTGGGGGGTTAACGGATTGGCATCATGTCTTTGGAAATGGGCAAAGATTGCTAATATTAATAGTGTAGACTGTGATGAACTGATTGTATGGTCAGACATCTGCCTATCTCAGAATCGTAATTTAGCCATGGTAATTAGCTACTTCGAACTTTTAAAAGGATTTCCACACCTTAAACCAATAAATAATAAATCTCTATTAAGAGGCCATACTCACCTTGAGGCCGATGCTGATCAATCAATGATAGAAAGGGAATCGAAGAAACAACCCCAGTTCCAAATTATGACTCCTTGGGATTGACAGCAAATAGCCGGAATGTCAAGCCGGAACAATCCATTTAACATTATTAGAATGGAAACTACAGATTTTAAGAACTTCAAGAGTCTTTACAATTCTCCAAAATCTCCTTATGTTACTTTTTAGAAAAAAACCTGATAACGGATAAATGTTTTTAATTTCCAAGGCTGTGGATTTACAAGTACGTGCCGAAAATCCTGGAATATTGTTTTATAAAGCCCATTTTGACGATCAGTTTTCTCAACTAGACCTTAATAGAAACCGTCGTAGTCCAATTTTATTACCAGACAATATACCTCTTATACGAGAAGGCCAGAATCCAATATCTGAAACAATTTTTTGGCTTAGCCTAATTGTTTCGCCATTTATCCAATTATTTCAGGCTTAACCTGTATATTTTTAGTTGAATTATAAATCCTTTTGCATTTCAAATTCTTCTATTTTCCAAAGCAGCGTATTTTATACCTGCATCAAGTTCCTATCGTTTGCACGATGCCCTCTCGACCTGCGCTATCTCTTATCAGAGTGCGAGTCTCTCTTTAGAAACGAAATTTTCGTCCGAGGCACTTATTCTTCTCGCCTCAGGCGGCGCATTTCGCGCGGCCGAGGTTTGATTTTGTTCAAGTGAAATTACGTGCGCTCAACCAATTTCAATGAGCAGTGTGTTTCTAAGGGCTGATTATGATAGATAGATAGATAGATAAAGGAATTTATTCAGATAAGTATACATATATGCAAATTTAAATACATTAAAATGATACTGACCACAAAAGATAACTTGTGCGTGGCCAGTTTCTATTCATTTTGACAAATTAATATAATAAATTTTATAAATTAAATTGAATTGAATTAATCCTCGCATTCATATTTCATTTGATTATAATTGAAATTAACTTAAAAATCTATTCTTAAAATCTAATAAATGGTCCTACTTAGGCAAGCATAGTAATCCAAGGCTTTACTCTTAATCCATTTTTTAATTTTTAATTTAAAAATATTCAAAGAAGAAATATTTCTCAAATTTATCGGAATCTCATTGAACAATTTTGTACATAAATAACTGGCATGCTTTTGTGAAACTGATTTCATTGTTTTAAGATTGATAACCAGATGCTTTTCTTTACTTCGGGTTTGATAGGAATGAGAGCACAATGTAAAAAATGTATGATGTTTAAAAGCAAAAATAGCCAATGTGTATAGATATAATTGCCTAATCGAAAAAATATTTGTTTCTGAAAAAAGTGGCTCCGTGGAGTAAGTATAATCTTTATTGAATATAATTTTTATTACTAATTTTTGAAGAATTTCTAAAGGAAACAAATAGCAGTCTGCTACACCACCCCAACCTATTATTCCATACTGAATAACAGATTGAACCAAGGCATAGTAAACGTTTAATATTGTTTCCCTTTTTAATATAGTTTTAAGCAATTTAAATTTATATAAAGATTTCCTAATTTTAGTTGCCGTTTCTTCTAAGTGTTTTTTCCATCTCATGTTTCCGTCAATGTATATTCCAAGATATTTAATATAATTCACAGATGTAATAATTTGAGTACAGTTGCAATTATTTTTATTGTTATTCATACACTTGGATGAGTGAATGCAAATATTTGTAATAGGTGGAGTAATTTGTTGTGTTAAGGAAAAATATATAAACTTGGTTTTAGACAAGTTCAGCGATAGCAAATCGGTTTTTAATTTATACATTATACGTGCCATTCCATCTTCCGCCTTGCATACTAGTTCCTCATGACTCTCTGCCGCAAAGACAATAGCTGTGTCATCAGCAAATGAAATTATGTCACCGTTTACATTTAGGTTCGTAAGATCGTTTATATAAATCAAAAACAACAAAGGTCCCAATACAGTTCCTTGTGGAATTCCCATTTTAACGATTAATTTATCACTCAAAGCTTCATTTACCGTAACTTTTTGTGTTCTGTCTGATAAATAAGATTTAATCAATTCAATTGCTGTACCTCTAATTCCAAGATTTTCTAATTTGCGACAGAGGGTCATGTGACACACAGTATCAAAAGCTTTTGCAAGATCCAAAAAAACAGCTAACGTTTTTTACTGTTGTCTAGATTATTATGTATTTTGCTAGTGATTGCATATATTGCATCATTAGTGCCAACATTGCTACGGAAACCATATTGATTACTAGATAATATTTTAAATTTGTCCAAAAAATTTATTAGCCTTTCTTTAATACATTTTTCAATTACTTTCCCTAAATTGCTGGTAAGTGATATAGGCCTATAATTATTAACAACTGTTTTATCACCAGACTTAAATATGGGAAGAATTAAACTATTTTTAAAAACTTGAGGAAAACATCCTGTTTGAAAACATAAATTAGTAATGTGCACTAATGGTTTTAATATAAATTGTGTTATCGCTTTAATGGTATTATTGCTAATACCATCAACTCCTCTAGAATTGGTATTTTTCAAGCTTTTGATGTATTTATTAATTTCATTTTCAGTTATGGGCAATAAGTAAATAGTATTTGGATTGTAACTATCCAGAAAAGAATCATTATCCGTCTTATCAATCAACTTTGCCATATTCGTACCGACACTCTGGAAAAACTCATTGAAATAGTTAGCTTTATCTGCATCATGTTCAATAATATTATTTTTATCATCAACAATAACTCCAATTTCCGAAGTTTTTTTAGAATAATTAGTTATTTCATTGATAATTTGCCATGTCTTTTTTAAATTGCCAGAGGCCTCATGTAATTTTGATTTATAATAATTATCTTTAGCAGTTTTAATTAAGCTTGTCAATTTATTTCTGTAATTTTTGTAGTATATAATTAATTGTAAATTATGCGAATCCTTTAATACCTTCTTACTAACTTTATCTCTGTGTCTAATTGAGTTTAAAATTCCATTTGTCATCCAAGGTTTAATTTTTCTGTATTTTGATTGAATCCGGACAGTAGTCTGTGATTTTAAGATATAAGCTGTTAATTTTTGTATGAATACTGAAGCTGCAGTATTAGCATCAAGACAATTACAAACTTCTTCCCAATTTTCATTAGCCAACAGATTATTTAATTTTTCAAAATTAATAGACGTTTTGGTTTTTACATGATTATAATAATTATGATTACTAACAGGGGAATTATGTAAGTGTTCTTTGATCAATAATGCAGTGGGATAGTGGTCTGTAATGAACGACTCAATAACCACTGGAAATAAATTATCAAATAGTTCGTTTTCATACTTAATGAAAATGTGATCAACACATGATTTTGATGTAGCAGTAACTCTAGTAGGATTTTTTAAATAAGTTACAAACCCAAATTCACTCATTATATCTAAATAATTGTTAGAAATTGCGTCTGGTTCCAGAATATCAACATTGATATCTCCAGCAATTATTTCAACCTGATAATTACAGTTCTTAAAAATTCGCAACGTCCTTCCAAGATCCTGCAAAAACTGATGTACGTTACTAGAAGGGGATCTATAGATAGCTGTGACTGCGTATGATACATTATTTATAACACAATTTAACCGAAGAAACGTAATGCCCAAGTCAGTTTCAATTAATTGAACAGTTTGCTTAATATTTTCCTTAACATAAACAATCACTCCATCATTTTGATTAAATGAGCCATAATTGTAGTAAATGTTGTAACCTTGCAATTTGTATTTATCAATCTCGTGCTGTATATTCCAAGTTTCAGTAAGTATTATTATGTCAAATTTAATTAGTAATGATTGCAGAAATACGAAAAGTTCATCATAATTTTTGTTAATACTTCTTATATTCATATTAAAAATAGAAATTAGATTACTATGCTTACCCAAAAGTTCTGTAAATCCATCGATGTCACAAACTAAAGTTTCTTTTTTATCAAAATCTAAATCCATCTCAATTTTGGCTTATAATTAAACAGTTACTTAATAATAAACAACAAAAAACAGATATACTGAAAATAAATTAAGAAATTTGTATTTGAATGCCGATAAGGTGAATAGAAATAAACAAAAAACTATTTTGCGACAGCACCTGGGGACGACAATTTTCAGCCATATCACTTTTCAACACTATCGCTTTTATTTATTTTACAAAGATCCACCATATTTATCACTTTGTACACAACGTTGTCACTCTTGACGAATATCATTCCGTTATTAGTCCAGACATTTTTGGTTCCATATTTATCAATCGCAGTTTTTAAAATACTAGCTCGTACCTGTGTCAGATCTTCTCGAATCAGAATGCGAGACCCCTTCAGTTTGCTTTTATTGCGATATATCTCATTACGAATGCTCCGGTTGACAAATTTTACAATTATAGGACGTGGTTTGCCTGGTACGGGTTTTGAAATTCTATGACTTATATCTATAGAGCTCCTCATAATTGGTATATTTAATTGTTTTTGACATATCTCCATTATCTTCATATCCGTGTCTTCCTTATCTTCTTCATCGATACCGAAAATTCTCAGGCTATTTCGTCTGGAATACTGTTCTAGTTCTTCGATTTTTGTATTCGCATTATATAATTTTGTTTCCAAATCGCGAATTTTGCCATCATACATTTTTAAAGTGGCTTCAAATTGAGCAGTAACCATTGCAGTAATTCTGTCTCCTATAACTGTAAGTAGTTTTTCCGATTGTAAAATTTTTTCCACTACTTTTTGGATAAGTGCATCGTCTTCTGTCTTAGATCTGAGTGCTCGATCTTCACCTCCCATTGTGTACCAAGTTTAATTAATTATTTATAAGCAATAACACAAAATAATACGAACTCGGCCCACGGTACTGCCTGCACAACTACTCGCAGCAACGGTTCATGCGAGATCAGGTACGATTGCGCTTTTCTGTCTTATTATCTCCATAGTAATTATATTTTCCTTAGCTCTTAATTACCAGTTTCATACACGAGTTTTTCTCGGAGGCCAAGCCTTATCGCACTTTCAACACCTGCTGGCGCTCTGCTTAGTTGCTGCCGTTCGAGGGTACTTTTGCTGTATTCCATTATGGTAGCAGATCACGACCAACTTATTTTAAACAACAGGGTGTAGCAACCCCCAGCCGGCGTTCGCCTGTTAGCCGTTTTTGCACGTTGGTGAAGCGAAGTTAGTTTGTGCTATTCCGAGATATATCGTATCTTCAATACCTGTATTTTACATTTATACATTTTAAAACCGTAAATATTTAAAATTTAAATGCATACGTTCCGCAATTATTAACATGTAATGTAACATTCAATTTCATACATACTCTTATTTTAATATTTAAATTTTTATGCTTATATCTAATTATGCTATATTTAAAGTTGCTATTTTGATGTGTATTTCGACCCTCTGTAAAAGGTACAGTCACGCTTTTTTATTTCAATAGCCTAAACAGAAGGTTATTTATTTATCGTATGGCAAGGGAAATGCACAGTAAAATATAAAAACTTAAATAGGAGGTTAACATTTAAAATTAGTGTATAACATAAAACTTGTATAACATAAAATTTGTATAAATAAAACGTATGTATATATGTATACAAATCACAATACTTAGGCAGGACACAAAATTACATAAGATGGCTTAAATACAGTAGATATATTAGAAGTTATATATTAATATTAATATTTTCTATCCACTCGATTGCCTCCGGATGTAGGGTGATAAAGTCTTCGAAGTTGCCCTGGTATGCCGTCTGTGCACAATCTTGGGTGATGTGTGCTATTGTTTGTCTGACTGCTCCACATGGACATTCGGGAGAGGCGATTTTTCCCCACTTGTGGAGGAGATCGGCACAGAGTCCGTGCTCAGAACGAATCCTGTTGGCTGTTTTCCATACTTTGCGGGAGAGTTCGAAACCTGACGGCTGTTGGGTAGTGCTGATGTGGTCATGGACTGTAGGAGGTGTTATCAACGACCATTTCTCTTCCCATTTCTGTCCTATGTCAAAATCTGTTTCTCTTAGAATTGCAGCCAATTTCACTGTTGGCTGTCTAGACCGGAGCCTGTTTAAGGATGCATTCTGGATGTCTTTGTGTATCGGCAGAAGGGGGTTTTCAGTGATTTTTTCATATTCCCGCAGGAGGGCTTGTTGGCGCCGCAGTTCAGGAGGGGGGATGTGACTGAGGGTCATTGTGGCATTTAGTTGAGTATCCAATTTTGAAACATGATGGCTGTTTAGCCACACTGGTGCTCCATACTCTGCAGCACTATACACTAGGCTGATGGCCGCCGACCGTAGCACTGTAGCCGATGCACCCCAGGTTGTCGAGCAGAGCTTTTGAATTATGTTATTTCTGGTTCGGATCTTCGCTGTGGTTTTTAATAGATGATTTTTGTAAGTTAAGCTCCTATCCAGAGTGATACCCAGGTATTTAGGTGTTGGGTTATGGTTCAGGCGGACACCGTGGAGATATATTTCCAGGTTCCGGTTGGCCATTTTGTTGTTCAAATAAAAACAAGAACATTCCGTTTTGGCAGGGTTTGGTATCAGTCTCCACTTTCGGTAATACTCAGTAAGTAATTTGAGGTCGGAAGTTAGTACCCGTTCTGTGGCTTCAATAGATTCGTGCCTTACAGCGAGTGCCAGATCATCAGCGTAAGCAAATTTCTGCGATATTGTATCTGGCATGTCAGATATATATAAATTAGAAAGAATTGGAGCTAACACAGATCCTTGAGGTAGCCCATTCTTTAGTGCTTTTTGTTTGCTCAACGTTTGCCCCATGACAACCTTAAAGAGTCTCTCGCACAACATGTTGTTCAAGAGTCGAGATAGTTTTTTGCATCGGAAAATCCGTAGAAACTTACAAAGCAGGCCCTCTCTCCAGACCGTATCGTAGGCTGCAGTCAGGTCTATAAAAACTGCCGAAGTCTTAAGGCGTTTTTGGAAGCCTGCCTCGATAAATGTGGTGAGGCTTAATACCTGGTCCGTGCAGCTGCGTCCTGGGCGGAAGCCAGCTTGTTCTATTGGGACGTGTTCTAGGATTCTCCCACTTACTCTATTTAGGATAAGCCTTTCAAGAAGCTTGAAGCACGTACTCAAGAGAGAAATAGGCCTGTAGCTCTCAGTTTTGTCCCTGGGCTTTCCGGGCTTCAAAATAGCTATTATTTTAACTTTTCTGAACTGGCTTGGGAGTCTGCCACTGTGAAAAATATCACTATAAAACTTCCGCAGCCATTCTCTTGTAAACTGACCACTATTTATCAGGAACTCTGTATGGATACCATCAAAGCCAGGAGCTTTCCCACTTTTCATGTGGATTAGGGCCTGGGTTATTTCATTTTCCTCGAATGGTCTGGAATACTCCGATTCATCCACACAATTTCTTTTGAGGTCAGTAAGCTCTCGTTTAATAGCGGTAGTATGTTTGCGGTTACTGGGCGCTCTTGATAGAGACACGATTCGAGCAGCTATTTGATTCGCACTAACATTGGGCTCTTCGCGGGCGACGGGTTGACTGTCGCCTAGTTTTCTCAGTAGGCTCCATGCTTTTCTACTTGAATGTTTAAAATCAAGATTCTCCGTTGTTTCCATCCATCTTGCTCTTCTGTCCGCGTCTAGCGCATGAAGCAATTCGTCAGCTATCTCGTGATCGCCACTACTTGCATAATCCTGGAAAAGTGATTCAATATTATCGTTCCACCCAGGTATGTATTCCTTTCTATATCCACGAGGAATGTGTTTTTTTGCTGTGGATATGACTGCGCCGCAAAATCTTCCATAGTTTTCAGATTCAGGTGGAATTCGCGCTAAACACTTGTCTAAGTCAGTGCTAAAACTGTTCCAGTCCGCTTTCTTAAAATTCCATCTCGGTCTGGGGAATGATCTTATGATTGAAATCTGAATACCAAGTTCTAACAGTATAGGGCGATGTTGGCTTTTAGGAAAATCGTCCAGTACTCTTCTGGTTATCGGAGGGGGGCGATTTCTGTCGTTTGTTGACACGAAAGTTAAATCTGGGTTATACTCCCTATTCCAGGCAGCTGACTTGAATGTGCCCTTGTCTTTGGCATCGAATATAAGATGGAGCTCATGTTCCTCAGACCAGTTTACGAGCGCTTCGCCATTGGTATCATTAGTGGCATACTTCCAGTAGGCGTGGTGGCTATTGAAGTCACCGACATAGATAGTTGGGTGCGGATGTGTTTGGAGAGTATGTTGTGGCCAGGCAGTTGTCGGGGGTTTGTAGAGGTTGACTATTGTTGTTTCACCTACTTTAACTACAATCGAGTGGATGTCGTAGTCGGTGTTAGTGGAGATTAGGGTTATGTTCTCAATATCGTTTCGTGCATATGTTATTACTCCATATATGGTGTGGAAAGTAATACCAATTATGTCATATCCAGGTATCTTAGCTCTAGAGCGGGCCTGGTCCTCGTTTTCTAAATGCGTTTCTTGAATTAAGGCCAGGTCGATTTTATGGTCTTTAAGGATCCTGGATAAATATTGACATTTGTTTCTGCTGATGCCCTCGATATTGAGTTGGCAGATACGAATGATGTTTCCAGCATTCTTTGTCGAGGAGCCCTGAGAAGGGCTTGTGTATGTTAAAGTACCTCTGTGCATTTTAGCCAGGAGATCCTATTGGATGGTCTGGCTGCCGGTTGTGCTAGTTCTTTAGCGCTATCCAGGGTGCACGTGTAGCCTAGCTTCTGCTACGGACGCGAACTAGCTTTGCACCCCTAAACAGAAGGTATTATGAAATGATTGAGGTATGCATATCCATGAATAATTTGAATTTAGAGTTATTAAAATAACCCGAAAGGGGTTCTTAATTTTATGCGTGTCGCAACCTTCAGTTTACGTACACAATTTTGTTCTAACATTATTTGCATTTTAAGTATTCAGATTATTTATTACTGACACTACAAGTCTTTTTTATTGTTTATTAATTAAACGCTAGTCACTTGCAAATTATTTTCTCTTATTATTCGAAATCTTTTGATTTCTGGCGCCCATTTCCATTTCCTTTCCTTTTTTTGAAGACATTCCAGGGTAGGTACATAGCTGATGATTTGAACCTACGATCTAAGGCCGCCGATATTTGAGTTAGCTAGGGCCATTGCGGTGAGTAAAGAGTTTTTTAGAGCTGCCGTGGTGTATAAACGGTAGGGGGGTTGATCTGCGATTTTTTTACTACCATCAATTATTTTAATTAGTCAATCGCAGGTCGGCTTCTTTATTGTTTCATATCTACTAAGAAATATAAACATCTAAAGAATCTCCTTACTTGGGTACCCACAATTTTCCACAGTTTCTACAATAGCTTGTTTCATAGTGACAAAATAGGTAAAGAAGAGGATGATAACTCATCTTTATTTTTATGAAAAAACATGGTTTTTAATGATTTTTTTTGTTAATATTTCAACAGGTAATTTGTGTAGCCATATTGTTTATTGGTTTATTGTATCCTATTATGTTACTATAATAATAACTCCTTAGCAACGAGTTGCGTTAAGATGAATTTAACAGCACTAGTGTTGTTAAGAAAAATAACATAACGATACTTTATTAGCATGTTGGCAGTACTGACTTGTATTGAGTGACAATGTCAGTCTATATCAAATTCGATGTAAGTAGGTTAGGTTTTGTTTGTTATTTGACACAGACTGATGCAAAACTTAACCTGCTAATTTCGAATTTAACATAACCTGACAGTGCTACCAACAATACAGTATTGAGTGATACCACCACAGCCATAGTAGATATATGTCTCGCTGTTGTGTCATTAATAACAAGTTTTCCTATTTTTTGAAAAAGATTAGTATTTTAGGATAAAATAAACCGTGTTACGATATACGTAACGTTATCTGCTTTCTACATTACTCGAGAATTTTAAAGAACTCGCTCCTAACGTCGCTCGTTCATTCAAACTACTATTACATGTTAATAAACTTCATTAAAGTAGAAGAACGTCTTATTTATGAATTTGTGGATTTTGCTTTGGTCGGAAAAAATGAGTTACGCTTAAGATTACAATATCATTTTTAGTAATAAGTCAAATTTTTGGAATATTTGGAAAATAATAAATAGTATTAACTCATTTTTTTCCAAAATACTATCGTTTCAATTGCAGTTTAGGTCATTATCAGTTAAGAATCATGTATCCTTTCTAAATGTAAAATCTCAAAATTTTCATACCTCCTATTCAAAAGTTGTAGAGTTTAATAATTTAAAAGCAGCTTTAATTGCCTGTTCTGTAAAATTCATTTTTGTCGACTTGATACATCTGGTCAAAGCTCAGCAGCTATGTAATGTGTCCTTACTTTTTTATCTTCAAGGGTGAGTACCTACAACATTTTCAAATTTAAAGTCACACTTCAAAGTCTGTTTTCAAAATTTCATTCCTAACCAAATCCATTAAAAAGATGTCAAAAATTTTACCGGAATAATGCCAATAATTGTGCTCACAAATTAGAAACATGACATCTGTTGCATGGTTGCATCTGAACTTTCTTTAGTTCAATATTTACTTGGTGCTATAGTTTATGCTCTAATCGCCTCAGATGTAATATTGCTCAATTCGGCTGCCAGATTCCGTTCATATACAGCCGTTTGTAGTTACGAATTTTATAACGAATAGTGTCTTACATTTTAAATTTTGATTTTGAGAATTCCATCTTCAAAAGATATAAACTGTTTCATACCCCTGTTCCTATGATAGGGTGGGCGCCATGACATTTACCTTTCTATTTTTTTCTGTCAATTGTGTCTTGCTGTACCGCCTTTCAGCAAAATGCGTATACAACCCTGGCTACATCAAAACTCTCGCCGATGTGTTGTTATGGACCATGGACCAGAATATGGTTCTAGAGGTTAATTTATTCGTTCATTATCTATAATCTCTTTTACCTTTCGGTGTTGATGAAGTCGGGAAGTGCAATGGAGGTAATGAGCAGCATGGGACTTAAATTACGCTCCCTCACATGCAAACATAGTAAACATACCGCACACTCAACAACCCTGAAAACCTAAATTACAGCGCTTCCGCTCCGCGAAAGTTCTCGACTACGGCCAGATTTAAACCACTGTCGATCTGATTGCTAAGTAGACTGCGAACCTATTCAACCACCCAGGTGGTTCTTAAAGTTAATGAAATAAAATGTAGCAAAAAGAAAAGGGCGCTAGTCGTCAACCACGACAACGAAAAAAAAGCAGTCACAATCACAGTTCAAATAAAACTCACTTACGGTGTGCGGCTTCTAGCTTACATTAACCTATACTCTAAAAACAAGCAGGTACCGGCTGGGTCAAGTAAAGCATAATATACCAGTGGCAGGGAATAATAATGAGGTATCAATAGCTAAACCGTTTTCATACAGAGAAATCTAACAAAAAGGTAAACAGCGCATAAGCATTAAAGCAAGTTCGTCTATGCAAAAGAACCCGAGGTTTAAATGATATCATTATAGTTTAAAATGAGTACATAAATGTTAAGCTGAGTCGCTGAATGCAAAACGATCCAAAAGGTTACACATTAATAAATTATCCAAGGGCTGCGATAGGCACAAAAGCGAAATAAATTGAGCAAAGTTAATTAGTGGAAAGAGGTTATTGAAATTTTGGATCAAAAGTGAACTGCGCGTTTAATAGTATCAGAGTTGATGATCATAATACAGTTACTAGGACTTTGCAGATATTAGCGAAAACTCATTTTATCTGACATATAGCTTTCCAAGCGCTGGTAAAAAAGTTAATCTCTAACTGGAGAAATACAATGCAAGTCTGTCGATGGGCCTTCGAAAAAATTAGTATGTATTATCAAAATAATGTTTAAATGCCTTTTACTGGTTGCCTTAAGCACTAAAAAACTCCCTTTGTACTATCTTACTCACAATTCATAATTAAATGTAAAAAGTTTAAAATAGAGCTAATTTCTTAATGAAGCCATGACCGTAGTTTTCCGAGGCAGTATCAGCGTAGCATAAAACTCGCAGCAACTCTGGATTCTGAAATCGCCCAGGGGCAACAAAGCCTTTGACTTCCGCAAACCGCTGTTCATGTAACAGATAAAATGTTCCAAGGAAACTCAGCATGCGGGCACCAACGCAACGGTTGTAGCGAAGCGGGCTTTCTAGCGTTTTCTAACGCTTCCTAGCGGGCCTAGACGCAAATCGCACAAAACTAGCATACTAAAACAAGGGTAAAAAACGCCTTGCTTAAGGTTGATATCAGCCCACGAGTAAAAAAGGAGTAGGCATGCATTTACAAACCGAATTAAAGCCGCAAATACCAAAATAAAAAAGTGCAATTACACTACTGTTAATTGTTGATCATTTAGGTAGTTGCAGGCCTTACTTCGAAGTGTGGTCTTTTCTAGTACCAGCCACTACTTGTCGATTAAATGTTCTTAAGAAAATTTTCTTCTACGCATGCTCCTACCAGTTTACCTACACGTTTTTCGAGAAGTGTATCGGTAATAACGGTTGCTTTGTTCCTGTTCGGATGAATGCATTTGTTTCTCGGTCTTACAAAGTCGATCCGAAAGACCATCTTAGCATGCGTATTTCGGCAACATAAACCACTTGCACTTGGTTCTTCGTGCTTCCTCAATATCAAGCTTCAAGCACTTGGGGCCACATGTCATGGAACGTCTCGCAACCCTATTTGTAGACTTTTACTTTTACTTTTTACTTTCTTTTACGATAAAGGAAGTATTGGATTCACTCCAAAAATTCGAAATTGAGTTTTCAACAGATCTTCATGTTTTAGAGTCCCCTGAAACCAAAAACATGTTTTTGTTCATTGGTCTGCCTGTCTATGTGTCTGGATGTCTGGCTGTGTGTCTGTCTGTGGACAGAATATCTCAAAAACGCAAAGAGGTATGGCGTTGCAACTTCATATATAAGATTTGTGTACTATCTAGATACGACAGCAAGCTTTTGAAGAAAATCGCGAAACCGGAAGTATGGTGTTTACTGTTGTGATTTTTCAGTTTTTTTAATTTTTTCACAAACGACACTAACGATTTTTTTTAAACTTCACAGTTTTATTACATTTTTAATGTATATTGATGTGAGCTAGGTGATTTTCCAGTTGAATACTTCTAAAATGGGTTTCTTTTGTTTCCTTTTCTATTTTCTTAATTTACTCCTATTTTAAATAGAACACCCGGTATATTATTACATTTTTAATTCAGCTTAAAATTTTAGAAAAAAAATGTCTCTTGAACTGGCGCTCTATTTTGTACAGTTTCTGCAGAAATTGTATTTTTTGAAAATGTTTGACCAATGCTTAAAAATTAAAAATCATATTTTTGGCTAATTATAAGATCACTGTAAAAGGAAGTTGAGTGCGTGTATCACACCAGATTTTTAAACATCTTTTTATCTGCTAAGCTGAGTTCAAGAAAGAAATCACAGCAGAAATGCAACATGAATTGGAGATATTAGAAAGGAGTTTTGACCAAACGGTAGCAGAAAAGGTAGAAGCTACTCAAGGAGTAACGAAGGAGATTGGGAAAACAGAAGACAGAATGGCTGATCAAAACGAGCAGGTAAACATCAAAATAGGTGTGATTGAAAAGAAAGTACCTAGAGGAGACATAAGAGAGCCAGAAATAAAAAAATATGAAAGCTAGCGAGGACAGAACCGAAGTTAAATTGCGAGAAGTAGAAGAGCAAGTAAGAAACATGCAATTTAGGACAAGCAGCGGGAATGGTTATCAAGGAGGAAGTAATTTTGGGTGACAAGCAGACGTGCTGCTTATATTTGAGGGACGTTTAGGCGAGCTTCCGATGGGCTATTTAAGAAAGCTCGATGATATCACGAAGGGAGTGCTAAATGAGAATAAAAAGATGCAAATAATAAACACCACTCTACAAAATAATGCTGATATTTGGCATAATATTGTTAAGCCGAAATACAGTACTTACCAATAATTCAGAAAAGTGTTCATTAAACAGTACCTACTACCTACTGGAAATAGTCCGTAATTATGATCTGGCGATGTATGTACCAAGAAAGGGACCTGAATCGAAGAAACAATGTCAATTTTCAAAATTATTGAAACTTTCCGAATAAATGATTTAGAAGAATAAGGCAAAACAATGAAAATTCAGAACAGCAAGAGAAACAATATACATAATCATAATTTGAATAACTTGAACTAGAGAAATTAGGTCATCATAATCACAATCAATTTAGAAATAATAATTACGATCGAAAGAGGTATAACGATTGATTCAAGAAAGAAACCAGGCCAGTGACGTAGCTATAGCAGGGCAAACCGGGGCAGTGCCCCGGGGCCCCGGAATAATTAGGGGCCCCGATCGAAGGCCGGATAGAGCTGAGCCATAACTAAAATTAAAATACGCAATAAACAAACAACAATCTATAAAATGTATTCAATAAGAAGTGGAATATTATTATATTATAAAATTGTTTTTTTTTCCGTCGCGTTACGTTGGCGTTCGCCATCCGATATCCGCTTTTATAGTTTAACCGGGTTAACGTCTTTTTACAAAATATGTATTCTTTTTTGGTTCAAGTACCAAAAGATGGACTCTTCTGGCATATTTTACCACCGAGTCGGAATTAACTTTCAAAAATTTAAACCCAACTCGTTAGTCAGGGAGAATTGCATCTATCACTGCAGTTAAGCTTCGTTTTTTGGATATTATTATGTATAGAATTGCGACCTCAGAAAAAAGATGAAAGAGATTAAGCGTCTGCCGTTAAGAAACAAATTATTTACCTTGAATTTGTATCTATTACAATTATTTTATATAAAATCCTAACACAAGTTAATATAGCCTCAAAAATGTTGCAAAAGAAAAACATCCATTTAAATGAATCTGTAGACATTTTGGAGCAACTTCAATAGAGGGTTAGCAACCTTACGGCATGTTATGAAGAACTAAAACTTGAGGCTAAGGAACTGGCCAATAAGTGGAGTATCAACACAGATTTCATACAAAAACACTAACTAAAGGTTAACGGCATTTTGATGAACTCTCTAGTGCTTATAGATTTAGTAATCGTGAAATTTTATTTAGAGTTAATGTTTTTAATGTGGTAATTGATTGTGTATCGACACAAATTAATAACAGATTTGAGAGTATGAAAAAAGTTAATAATCTGTTTGATGTACTTGTTCCAAAAATTGTATTAAGTTGTGACGAAACTGAAATTATTAGTAAATGTAGATATATTTTTTACAAATATTCTGAAATATTTGATGTGAATTTATGTTAATTTAATAAATATTGTTAAGGGTGACTTAAGAGATGACTTAGCAGTTAAAGGTTACTTTGCTCTAATCTTAAACAACTATGGCGTACTTGAAAGCGACTTAACTGAAGTTTATCTATTGTTCCTATTATTTTTTACGTTGCCTGTCACAACTGCTAATGTTGAAAGGCCTTTCTGTAAGCAGAAAATTATTAAAGATTACCTCAGATCTACTACAGGCCAAGATCGATTAAGTCGACTTACTCTATTGTCTATAGAAAATGGAGATGCTGAAAAACTCGATCTAAATGAGATAATAAATGAATTTGCTAACAGCAAAGCCAGGAAATGAGACTTTTGAATTCTTTTTCTTATATCATGATATATGAACCAAATATTATTTTTTACAATGTAGGTCTGCGAAATATTTCTGTTTAATGTTTAACAAACCAAAAATCGTACCAACTAGTAGTTTAAGAGGGTTCTTCTGCAGTATTGTGTTACAGAATATTAAGTTTTATGTTTGCAATTAACAGGGCCGCGCCAAGCCAGTGTGCAATGTGTGCACCGCACACGGGCGGCCAAATTCAGGGGCGGCCAAAAAGGTTTAAAAATTATATACAAATTAAAAAAAATCAATAAAAAATGTAAAATTTTTTTTACTTTACACATTTTAGAAGTTCAAAAATATGTACCTATATAGGTATAAAAAATGTTTATTGTGTAAATGAACACCTGATAATATGGTTACATGGATTATTGTTTATGTAAATTCTCGAAGTTAGTTTTTATTCCGTGACGGCTAATTGTTAACGAAGCCAACTTGAAGGAACGCTTTCCATGCATCTTTATGCAATGATTACAAAAAAGCCGGATATTTATCAGAAGCAACAAAACGTGACTTTTCAGAAAACTGGCGGCTGGCGGCTTTTATTGACTGTGAAACATATCGTATTTATGAAGTAGGTATTCATATTATTTTTGATCGGGGTGTCGGCGATCTCTTTTGTCGGTAAGTACCTAATTGTTTAAAGCTGATTTTAAGAAATATAATATTATATGATGCTTACATTAATGCTGTGGTAATATGGGTGCAATGATAATTATTTGGTCATTTAATTTTTGAATTGGCTGCAGAGAAGATCGAGTAGAGAAAATTAATTTTGTTAGTGATTGTGTTTTGAAGAAAGTTCAAGAAAAGTTATAAATATGGTAAGTACCTACATACATATCAATCATATATCAATCAATACACAGATAGTCACCTACATATTCTTAAATTGTATTAAGTAATAAAATTGTTTTAATTTTTCTAGAACAGAAAAACGAAAAGGCTGTCGGGTTTTCAGTATCGAAAACAAAGTCTACAAAAAAAAAGAAGAAAAGAAAAAACTGGCCAATACTTTAGAAAAATATTTGAAGTCAGAAAATGTGTCAGCGGAAGCATTAGAATCAAGCTCCAGTTCTCTTTCCAGGCCACTTAATGAGCCGTGCGTCCAAGAAGTCCAAATGGAAATTATGAGGGAAGATTCCGAATCTGGGGAAGAGAAGGTGACTTCATCTGACTCGGAGTCTCCAAAACCAGAGAGAAGAGAAGTTGGTGACGCTGAAAAAGCCAGCACGTCATCCTCATCAAGGCTTTCTGAACTAAAGAAATTTGGCTGCTCATGAGATTCATAGCAGTCGCAGCAGGACACAGCAACCTCAGATGATCCTGGAGAGTGGCCTGAGAATATATCAACAACATTAACAAAAATTTTAATAGAAAGAGGGCCTGTTCAGGTAACGCAATTTTATTTCCCAACTAATGAAAATGGCCGAAGGTTTTCGAAAAAATATTTCTACCGTTCTCTTCCAAATGGAGAAGAAATTAATAGACCGTGGTTAGTTTATTCAATAAAAAATAATGCAGTTTATTGCTTTTGTTGTACAATATTTGGCAAAATTAAAAACAATTTTTCGCAAAAGGAAGGTGTTTCTGACTGGCAGCACTTGTCACTATTGATTTCAAGGCACGAAAAAAGTGATACTCACAATGCAAATGTTAAAAATCAGTTAGAACTTATAAAATTGTTATCAAAAGAACAACCTGTAAACCAGACGCAACTACGTTTGTTGAATGTAGAAGCAAAGCACTGGCATGCTGTGATTGAGAGAATAATTTTAATAATACAATATTTGTCACGACAGTGTCTTGCTTTACGCGGGCAATCTAATGAATTATTTGAAAGCAATAACGGTAATTTTTTAAGAGCTGTTGAGATGATCTCAAAATTTGATTCTGTTATGTCACAACATGTGCTTCGGACTCAAAAGTAACAAAAAGATGAAACACGAATGGTAAATTATTTAGGGGACAAAATTCAGAATGAAATAATAGATGTCATTGGTAACAAAATTAGAAATAATATTTTGGATTTAATTAGAAAATGTAAATACTATTCTATCATTCTTGACTGTACACCGGATATTAGTCATATCGAACAAATGACTATAATTTTTAGATTTACAATGTTGAATGAGTCCTCAAAAAAAATTGAAATACGCGAGCATTTTATAGAATTTTGTCCTATTAATGATTCAACTGGAGTGGGTTTAAGTGAATTTTTAATGAATTTACTTTCAAAGAGTTGAATTTAAATATTTACGACATGCGTGGCCAAAGGTACGATAATGGGGCAAATATGCGCTGCAAACATAATGGTTTGCAAAAAAAATTTTAGAAATAAATCCGCGAGCATTTTTTGTGCCGTGCACAGCCCATACATTAAATTTAGTAGTGAACGATGCTGCTAAAGTTTCTTTTGAGACTTCTGGTTATTTTGATATAGTTCAAGAATTATTTGTTTTTTTTCTGCGTCGGTAAAAAGATGGTCGATTCTGAAAAAACACACAACAAATTTAAATTTAAAATCACTTAGTGGTACACGGTGGTCTAGTAGAATAGACGCTGTAAAGCCCCTGCGTTACCAAATTGGGCAAATATATGATGCATTGGTAGAAGTAATTGAAGATCGTTTATTCGTACAAGAGCACAGTGCTTCACATCAAGCCAAATCTTTGGCATTAAAAATTCAGAGTTATAAATTTTTGTGCTCAACAATTATTTGGTACAATATTTTAATCAAAATTAATGTTTTGAGCACGATGATGCAAAATCCTACTATAAATATAAAAACTTGCTTAGAGCATTTTAAAAATTTGTTAGATTTTTTCTTAGCTCTTCGATCAGATGAAGAATTCAATAATGTTCTTACTGACGCTAATACACTTGCGGATGAACTCGGTATTGAACCTAATTTCCCTGCTGTTCAGTCTGTTAGACCACGAAGAAAACCCAGACAATTTGATTATGAACACAGTGATGAACCAATTATTGATGCAAAAAATTATTATAAAGTTAACGTTTATTTTAATATATTAGATTAAACTTTATCGTCTTTAAGAGACAGATTTGAGGGAATAACGAGATATGATACTATGTTTGGATTTATCTATAATATGTTTGATTTAAAGGAAAACGAGCTATTACAATGTTGTAAAGATTTACATCTTCATCTAACTGATGATTCTAGAAAGGAATCAGATGTAGATGGAATAGAATTATTTGAAGAGATAAAATCTTTAAAATTACATCTTAAACCTACTTCAGCTGAAAAGCATCAGTTAGAGCCCCAGTCCATTCTTGAATATATTTTTGAATATCAGCTCATAGCATCATTTCCAAATATGTCAATAGCTCTTAGCATATTACTCACGTTACCAGTTTCAGTTGCGTCTGGTGAGAGATCTTTCGCCAAACTAAAAATTATTAAAAATTATATGCGATCCACAATGTCACAAAACAGATTAAATAATCTGCCTATAATAGCAATAGAAAGCGACACGATGGATTCCATTGATTTAGAATTAGTAATTAAAGAATTTGCGGAGAAAAAAGCTAGGAAAGTTGCTTTTTATAATTTTCTAAAATTTTGTTTTTTTTATTAATTTTATTCCACTATTTTTTTTGTAAATTTTATTGTTAATAAAACTTTTAAAATTTCTGTTTTTCACTTAAATTAATTTGATTTGTTACAGTTAAACTAGGTATGTACTACATAAAATTTATATTTTACAACAAAAATGTAAATTTTGGAGAGGCGAATTTGGCTCTGCACACAGGCGCCCATTGATGCTGGCGCGGTTCTGGCAATTATTATAACTAGCAAGTATGAGTTTAAGTAGCTAGTAGGCTTAAACTGTTTTTTTTTTCGTTTTCTTAAATATTTGATATGAACATTTTTTTTCTTATTACACATTTTATTTTTCGAGTGACGTTAGGGGGGGACATTTTTTTGCCCCGGGGCCCCTGGGCTTCTAGCTACCCCACTGAACCAGGCAAAAACACAGCATATATTTAATACTACTATATTGCTAACGCCTGTAAGTGGGGAGGTCACAGCGTAAGTGAGACAGACAACCAACTCTTTCACACATTTGGAGAGCTGTGCGCAAGCGTCGTCCGCGCGGTGGGGTCAAGTTTAAAATTCGCCTCTGAAAGCAGAGTTCGAATTCTCAGGCATGCGCACGAGACGCGTAATACTCAGAGTAATACTATGTCAGCGCCGTAATGTGTTCGACCGTTCCCAGACTCGACTGGCAATATAGAAGTAAAAATATATGATCAACAGTAATAGTATATACGTATATACAGGGTGTATCTGAATTGCTTGGCCAAACTTTATCAACGTGATGTATGGAACAAAACTTTTATTCGTAACGATATATGTAATAAGATCATTACTGACTTTTAAAAAGTTGGAAAATGAGCTATTCCCAACTTGTAACTTTCCAACCGGTCGGAAAAGTGATTGCCGACCGCTGTGTAGGTAGGGATACTGGAAATCTCCTTCTTCCATTCATGTGCGTCACAACCTGTCGTATCAAAATATAATAATTTTTCCAATTATTGTTTAGAATGAAGTGGTTGCGAATAAAATAGTATACATACCACGGTGAAAAGTTTCCACCTCGGTATGTAATATACCATTAAAAAAGTTCGTATAAACATGTGTCCAAGAATGCTTCCCAATAAGGCTCGATTTACCAAATGTGCGTCGCTGTGTTAGGTAAAATTCCATTTACTATAGAATTTTCATTAGAATACGCTCTGGGATCTACTATTGCCCAGAGCCAGTGTCTATTGCCTGGTCATTTGAACTACCAAATCTAGAATTATTAGTATTCATATGTAGATATATATATCTATGGTTCTTGCCCATATATTTTTACTTCTCTATTGATAGTAGGGTGTGGGAACGGGCGAAATAATTACGGCGCCGACATAGTATCACTCTGAGTACTACGCGTCTCGTGGGCATGCCTGAAAATTCGAACTGCACAGCTTCGTTCACGTGTAGAAGGTTCACTTCCCCATCTCGCTGGACGACGCTTGCGCACAGCTCACCAAGTCTGTAGAAGAGTTGGTTGTTTGTCATTAAATAAACGTTAGACGATCTTAAAATTTTGTGTATGAACTAAATTTATTGATGGAAACAATAGTTCGTTCAATCGTTTTACTATCTGTGTAGTCAAAAAAGTCTTTAGACCCTATCCAGCTTATTTCTTCGCATGACGTTTATTACAAACTTCCCCGTAACACCACACAGCGACGTTGACATTAGATATTTTCCGTGATGTGTAGCACTATGCCGTGTGTTTATATTTGTATATAACAGATGTCCTCCATGTACGCATATATGTATTATACATATATTGCTAGTAGGGCCTCGGAACGCCCGAAAACATTACGACGCCGACATAGTTTCACGAGTATAACGCGTCTCGTGCGCATGCGTGAGAATTCGAACTCCGCCTTTAGAAGCGAATTTTAAACTTGACCACTTCCCCATTGGGCGGACGACGCCGCCGCGCTTGCGCACAGCTAACCATTATACATTGAAGAGTTGGTTGTCTGTCTCACTTCCTTGGTGAGTTTCCCACTCATAGCCGCTAGCAATATAGTAAGTATTACATATATGCATCTACGGGTCCAATTAGAGACCCTGTATATTAAGTAAGATAATCTTAATATACAGGGTCTCTAGGTCCAATATGAGTTTGGAAAATTAATCAGTCAATATTTCTTAAGTCTATGTTATACATTAACGTTTCATTAGCTTCAGCTAACTTGTACAGAATTATTTATAAGTAATACAATATGGATCAAACTAAAAATGGGTTAAGAGGTTAGATTTTGTAGCAATTTATTTTTTTAGTCTTGCCGTATGTTATATGCAGAACAAAATTAACAGTACCATTATTTTTTTTTGTAAATGAATTCAAAAAATTCTAAATTATAATTAAAACTTGAGATGTATAAATAATATTTTTTGCAAAATGACAAACGCCAAATTATGAAATCTAGTTAAATAATTATTATGTTAAACGGATATCATGATATAAAGAATAAATAAACTAATAATTTCTTTAATTAGTTAAAATAAATATGGTTAAACAAGTATTCTATGTCTGTTTTGTAATTATATTATTTGAATATATGATTCCAAAGCTAATATAGTTATTTTCATAACGAGTGTCGAAAGTAGCAAATATCGTGCGAGTGTTGATTAGACAAACGAGGGCGTAGCGTATCGAAGCCCGAGTGAATCTAAAACACGAGAAAAGATATTTGCACTTTCGAACGAGTTGTGAACACTATTTTTCAGACTACCGAAAGAAATAATACGAATAAGAAAAACTGTATTTTTTACTTATTATAAAAGTTGATTGTAATTTTATTTTCAGAACAATTTGTGAAAGTAATAGGATGTTGTAACGATTGAAAGGTCTGTTCCAATGAATACGTGCTTTCCACTGTTCTTGCCGGTCTTACATAATGTTCATAATGTTTTTAATTTGCTGTTGAAGTTTCAGCTACTGCAGGTAGCTCAGAGTCTTCATTTAAGAAGTTAACGATGGTGTTTGCCACTTTTAATTTGTTAGATACAGATTCGTCAATGTAGCCTTCTGCTACACTCGTGGATTTCCACCCTCCGTGCCGTTTCAGCGTGGTAATATCGCCACCAGCATTCACTAACGTGGTGGCAGATGAGCGCCGAAAACAATGATCAGTATATAATTGCGGTTCTTTTAGGCCTAGGAAGATTGCAATTTGATTAGGCACACTGCCGATTTTATTAATTCCTACTGGCTGTCTTGTGCAGTTTTGATTTTGATAATTTAGGAAAAAACGGCGAACATCTGTGCCCGGCGGACGAAGAGCAGCATATTTTTTGTAAATGTCATAAAATTTACCAGTCATCGTAAAAACACGTTCTGTTTTTGTCTTTGTGTCGCGCAGTGTGATGAGGACGGCAGAGTTAAGATCTTCTATGTCGTCTATTTTCATTTGCACTATTTCATGTTTTCGGCAGGCGCCACTGATTCCAACTGCTAAAACCGTCTGAAAAGAAATAAAAAAATAAAACCAGTGGCACTAGTTAATTGTGCGGTTTTAGAAATGATTTGTTATAAACTTACTTTCGACAATAAATATTTTTCATCTGGCGCGTCCTTTAGGAATCTCTGTATTTCTTGTGTTGTGAAAGTTTTTGATTTTCTGGGTTTATATCCATCCGATTTGCGCTTTAAAAAGGCTCTTAATTTGAGATATTGGGCGATGTCCATATCTTCGTGAATATTCAGTGTGGATTTTAACATTGAATACTGTGTCCACAGAGTATTGGGCGCAACCTTTTCACTGAGTTCGCCAAAGTACGCTAACAGGATAGTTTCCGAAAAAGTGTGTATATTCTTCATTTTGCGCTAATCCATGAACTGTTTATACGAAAACTCGTACATTTCCTTCGATTTTGATGGTAACAAATTGAGAATAGATTCTTTAGCGCGTTCTCTGATATCCGGCGGAGTGCCCTGGATACCAAAATCTTCACAATCACTATTAATGTCAATTTCCATTTCCCAAACACACACACTACCTGTTTATGGAAACTGAACACTTGAAATAACAAATTTTATTTGTTCCTCACTTGTAAACATCAATTTATCAAGTCACTGTATTCACCTTGAAAATGTTTCTTAACTGGCTAGCCAGTAAAAAATTTACTGGCTAGCCAGTTATATTTTACAAGCGTGCTCATAGATGAATGATAGCGTGCAAAGCCAGAGTTGTCTTCCTTAGTGTGTGTCATATTGAATTTAGTAGCTTGTCAGTTTGACATTTTGAATAAATGGTAAATTTCTAGTTATTTACAAGTGAGAAACAAATAAAATATTCAACAAAACACACCAGGTAACCATTTTTACTGGCTCAAGGATATGACAGGCTCGCCAATCATCCCAATCCTATCGCCAGTAAAAACTGTTTTACCTGGCTTGTAATGTTAAATACTATTCTTATTAAAACACAAAAATGCACGTAAATACTTCAACGCAATATTAAGCTTTTATACGTTACTATATAAACAAACAATAAGAGCGTCCCGAGCATATACCGGGTGAATGAGACCACCCGTATCAGTATTTTTTTTAAAGAACGGTCAGTCGTAGAGAGTTGGGATAAAAAAAAATATTATAAAAGTCATACTAAAGAATCGAATGGTGATATTATTATTTCTCGAAAAAGTCAGCATCACGAGTAGTTTTGTCAACAATGTCCAGAACTCCAAAATTTTAAATGGCACCATAAGTCGAAAAACGTATTGTTGAAAAGATCGTTAAAAAAGAAGAAAGTTTTGTAGGAAAAATCATTTTACTACTACCACCTCTTTTAAGTAATATTCGATTAAAGTTATTAAATTTGAAATTCGTTGTTAACAAACAAAATTGAAAAGTCGGCTTTTAAAATCTAGTTACCGAATTAAACAATGTTACAAGTGTTACAAAATGTTATTGACATTAAAACGTGTGTGTAAAATTGTTTAGTTCGGTAACTAGATTTTAAAAGCCGACTTTTCAATTTTGTTTGTTAACAACGAATTTCAAATTTAATAACTTTAATCGAATATTACTTAAAAGGGGTGGTAGTAGTAAAATCATTTTTCCTGCAAAACTTTCTTCTTTTTTAACGATCTTTTCAACAATACGTTTTTCGACTTATGTTGCCATTTAAAATTTTGGAGTTCTGGACATTGTTGAAAAAACTACTCGTGATGCTGACTTTTTCGAGAAATAATAATATCACCATTCGATCCTTTAGTATGACTTTTATAATAATTGTTTTTATCCCAACTCTCTACGACTCACCTTTCTTTAAAAAAAATACTGATACGGGTGGTCTCATTCACCCGGTATATATAATACACATATATTGCTGGTAGGGCCTGGAAACTTCAGAAAACTTTACGGCGCTGACGTAGTCTCACTTCGAGTATAACGCGTCTCGTGCGCATGCGTGAGAATTCGAACTACGCCTTTAGAAGCGAATTTTAAACTTGACCGCTTCCCCATTGGGCGAACGACGCACAGCTCACCGTATACATCATATATATAATACACATATATTGCTAGTAGGGCTTCGGAACGCTAGAAAACATTACGGCGCCGACATAGTCTCACTTAGAGTATAACGCGTCTCGTGCGCATGCGTGGGAATTCGAACTCCGCCTTTAGAAGCGAATTTTAAACTTGACCACTTCCCCATTGGGCGGTCGACGCCGCCGCGCTTGCGCACCGATCACCGTTATACATTGAAGAGTTGGTTGTCTGTCTCACTTCCTTGGCAAGTTTCCCACTCATAGCCGCTAGCAATATAGTAAGTATTAGATATATGGTATACATGAAGGAGTTGGTTGTGTGTCTCACTTCATTGGTGAGTTTCCCACTCATAGCCGCTAGCAATATAGTAAGTACTAGATATATGGTCCCGAGTAAGTATTGTTTTTGTTCCAGAGCACTTGATCGGCTATTATTTTATCTGTTTTTTTGGCAACCGACAAAATACTGTGCGATATGATCTGTGCGATATGGCCTGTGCGATATGAACCGTGCGATATGAAATACTTATGCGTAATTGTCTTCTTTCTGAAGTAGGTTGCTATTGTGATATGATCAACTTTCTTATCAGGTAGTCTGAAAACTACCTTTTGCCGTTCTACGATAGTTATGACAAGAATACCCTAGTTTTGAGAGGTTGGTGCTATAGTTTTTCCTTTTGTGGTTGGCAGCTCTGAATCTCTTATTAGTGTAGTTCACGGTCTAAGATATTCAGGTCATTCGACTGGGATTTGTAGGCATACTAAATTTTGTCCTCATTCACAAATATTACGCTAGATGGCGGAAGTGTAAAAAAGGATACGACAAAGCCAACTCGAATTAAATTTAGGTAAACAATAATGGCGGCTCACAAACACGTCAAATATTGTCATGTAAAGTGAAGTCATATTTTAAAAGTGTTTGAACTCTCCGAAATGGAATCAACTCGTGAAAAAATGAGGGGTTATCTTGTAGTGTACGACGTCCACTTTGAACAACCGTTCCTAGAGCCAGTAATGCAGATGGAAGTGAAATTTGACAATATTTTTTGTACAAAGGTACGAATTTAGCTTAGCTGCAGTTTAAGATTTGTGTGTACCTAGTTCAAACATTCCTGTGTAATGTAAACAATTTGTGTAGACCATAACAAGAGAGTTAATTTATCTCTCCTTGCTATATTACTGGCTCTAGGAACTGTAGTTTAAAGTGGCCGACGTACACTGCAAGATTACCAAATGAGGATGTAATGATGAAAGAAACAGACTCGAAAAACACCAGTGTACGAGCTGATAATAGCAAAAGTTCGATAGAAGTTGATCAAAATGGGTATGTTTGCAGTTTTGTATAAAATATGTAATGCCACTTAGATATAATTATTTTCCGAAGCAATGGAAGATGATATCTAAACTGGGTAAAACTCTAGAAGAATTAACATCTTGTAGGCCCATACGTCCTTTGAAAGCACTAGAAAAACTACAGTTGGATAGACAGCAAACGTGGCAGAAACACAATGGACTGAGCAGAAGCAACTTCAGTTTAAGCTACGACAGTACTACTCAAACTAAGATAGTAACTGTACAAATCAATTCTCCAATCAATCTGGGTGTACAGCTGTGGGACACGACAAGTAATTCAAACGTGGAGATATTACAAAGATTTCAAAACAAAGCACTGCACAGGGCTCGCTGAATTGTAAACGTTTGCAACATTTATCTCATAATTCAATAGGCCTTGGTGCTACACAGAATTACCAACTTACAGTACTACTGTAATACTGTAATACAAGGAAAAAATTAATGTGCGGGTTCGATATTTTTGGTGAAATACTGTAATACAAGGAAAAAATTAATGTGCGGGTTCGATATTTTTGGTGAAGTGCGTCATTTCAAGCCTACAAACCATTACATTTAAATTAGTTTTACTTTGGGTACCCGTTTTAAAACCTATAAGCCTGAAATTCTGTAATTAAGCAACACACAGTGCAGGTGCAAGGTGACTTAGTTAATAATAAAATGTGTTATGATATTCTGGGGCTTCAATCACATCTGGCAACTGGCGGGCAGCCCACACAGTCGCTTTAAAAATTGGGTACCGAAACCAAAGTTGTGAAAGTAGAGAAAGTAAGGCAGTCGTCGAAGGCATAACCATAACCATATCACCCAGTATGCCGTTAACGGTGTGCCCGACCCGCCATGTCTCAGGTCATATTCCTAGGTGTGGAATGAAACACTTTGAACTTTACTTTTATGGTATTCTGAATAATTTATTGTAGACACCTGTTTACTAAACCGTCTCCAGGTATAAAAATAAGCAGTAACGTAATTTGAATTTAAGAATTTTTTATAAAAAATTTACGATTCAGAATATCATAAAAAGATGTATACAGCTCGGTTGTTACCAGAACTTTACCTGCTTACACAGATAACTAGTTGACTATCGCTTGGCTGCTAGATACTGTCCTTTCACGCAAAGTTCTTAGTAACAGTCTTGCAATGTAAATTACTCTTATATTATAAATCAAAGTTTATAAATAGTTTATACTTCAGGGCTTTCTTGCAAGTACATACTTGATTTCACTCAATATTAAATATTTATTCAGTATCTAAAAATGATAGAATACCCACTAATAATTAGGTATGATAAAAGTGAACATTAAATGAAGCGTGTTTTTGAATAAAGTGTTTTATTGTAATTGTACAAATTGTATGGTATTTTATTGTTTTGCAGATACTGGGTAAAAATTATTTTATTTGAAATCTGCATTAAAGTACCTCGAAATCGTCATTAAAATACGAGAAATCGGCAGTAAAGTAATCCATTGTTTTACGACTTTTTTGTAGGTGGCGAGGCGACAGATAAACGTCAATCGACATTAACATAACCTAGAAAAGTTGGTTAAAATGTTGTAATTTCACGATTTCTCGATTTCAAATAAAACATAATGTACTCCTCAGCACTGAAGTTCCTTTTTATCCCTCATGTGGTTTATTTGCCTTGGCCCTATGGGCCTCGGTAACTAAATCCATATTCTTGATAAAAAGCTTAACTTCAGTGTCTTGGTATACAAACTACTATTTAATTCAGTGACAAATGGAACAATATTTCAACTATTATTTTTTATGAAATGTTCAATCAACTTTTCCTAATATGAGATAGTACACATGTACTGGAAAATTGTATTATTTTCACTTAAGTAAAAATATTAGTATGTAATATGTACATCTTTCTTTAATTTATTAAAATAATAAAACTTATTTGACTTTTATTAGCTTTCAATGCATAGTTTAAGGGTTAATATTTATAGTACATTATAGAGAGTGATTCAAAATTCAAGAAACCCAAATTATAATAAACAATTACTACATGATAACTGGATAGAAGGAAGTCCGTCTATAAATATGAATTTATTCCTTTGCAGTCATACTCGTTATTGGTAGCGTTTTGTTTGTAATTTTATTTATTTAATTAAACAGTAAAGTGCTGCAAAGGCAGATATAAACAATAATGGCATCCTACAAATATGTCAAACATCAATTAATTGACATGTGAAGCGACAATATATGACAAAAATGATTATAAAATAGTTATTTACTATACAAGTGGGATAAGAGCATCATTAATATACGTGTGTGTAAGTTACAAACGAGTGTGTAGCACGAGTTATGTAAGCACACAAGTATATTAATGATGCATTATCACACATGTATTGTACAAAATTTTATCTACGACTGCCTAAAATTGAGAAAAGTGCATTAAGAGAAATGTCATCTGCCATTTTCAAAAATATTTTAGTAGGCAAATGTTATTATGTCATTTATTTGACACTATTTCAGTTAGGTAATGAAACCATTACTCAACTCAGTTGCGTAATGAAACCATTACATAAGTGAGGGGTGTAATGAGCTTCATTACCTAACGGAAATAGTGTCAAATGAATGACATAATGAGTTACTTATCCCACTGGAGTAGATAAAAAAAATTACTAGTTATTTCTACAAATCATCTTTCAAAAGTGTTCGAGCCCTTCAAAATGGATTCACAGCGTGAAGGAAATGAGGATATCAAAAGTCTTGGAACTCATTTCACAAGTAATTTATTTGCAATCTGTTACATTTGCAACAATAAGCAAAACAGTTCTTTACAAAAGTTTAGTGCAGCACTTTAACAATAATATGAGAAAGTAGTTGCCCTTATATTTGTAATAAATACATAATAATATATTGTCCTTTAACAAATTCTGTTTGTAAAGGGACCGATACATTGCCTCTAAATCTCAAGTGCAGGTATGAACATCTGTCCGAAATGTTATTTTATTATGTAAGTAAGGTGGCGTTTCAAATATAACAATTTTGTGATAATTATTATTATTAATTATTTGTGTTAGAACTTTGGATAAATTTCTGTTTATTCCATTTTTTCCATTTTTTTTCTTATTGCGGATAGCAAATTTCAGGTGAGTCGCATTGCATATATACTTTTTTTTTCTTTATTCGTTATTTGTTAATTGTTTATATTGACTTAACATTTTCAGTTACTTAAAATCTGTCATGAAAGTCAAAGAATTTATTTTGTATTATCAAAATGTTAGAGGGCTTCAAACAAAAACGAACACCTTTAAATGTAACCTTGCGGCTGACGATTATGATTGCATTCCACTGAATGAAACTTGGCTTGATTCAGATATATATAATACTGAAATTTTTGATGATTGCTACAATATATACAGATGCGATAGAAATAAAACTATTACTGCCAAAGAAAGGGGAGGTGTGTGAATTGCAATTAATAAACAATATTATTCTGAAGTTATAAAACCTACACCAAGCTTGAGACGTTAACAATTAAAGTAAAATGTTTCGGATCCACTTATACTGGGTGGGCCACGAAACTTGTAGCCTCTGAAGATTGCTACTGCAACCGAAACATGAAAGAAGAGTAGATCATTATTTTTTATGTTTAAAAACAGATCATGGTTGGTAAATATCAAAATAAACAATATTTGCTGTATATATTTATATTACTTTTTGTAATATAATGCAAAACGTGGCTAGAGGGGCTACAAGTTTCGTGGCCCACCTGGTATAATAAGTACAGTTTACTTTGTGCCTAAATCATCATTGGATGAATATTTAGAGTATTTTGCTTTGTTGGAAAATATTCGAAATATTTTTGAAAACGAAATAATAATCGTAGGGGATTTTAACATACCCGAAATTAATAACTTTAATTATAATCTTGTAAGTGGTAGTCAGATTACAAAAAGTGTACAGGAATTTTTAGATTTATTCAATTTACAAATGTATACTAACGTTGGGAATTCTGTTGATAGAACCTTAGATTTAGTTATGTGCACTTTTGAATTGTGTGTGGGAACGCAGTTTGATGCTTTAGTGCCAATTGATGTTCTGCAGTGCAGTCTTTAGGTCCCCAATTTTTTGGGGCCTCCGACGGGCACATGGATCAACTAATAATAATGTAATTCATTAATTAATTTTGTAAAAAAATAAAAATTTAAGTTGTGCATTCATTTGATAATTATACATAATTATAAATCATTAATAAAAATTAATAATACGTATAAATGTACTACGTTGGCCAGACCCAAAGCTTTTTGGTATTAGAACAGATTTTAGATTCGATTGTTTTAATATAGGTTCGAAAGCACTGCTTTACTAAGTAAACTGAAGCTATTATAGTCAACAGGAGATTTATATCTTTTATATTTTCGATGGACTCGAGATTTTTCCCTCATCAGCTTAATTAGATCGATTGAAAACCAAAGAGGAAAATAATCTGATTGCTTATTAAACATAGGTACGTTTTGAAATAACAGATTTCATAATGAGATAATTAATTTAGTTCTCACTGCTAAGCGATTTCACTTCAACATTCCAATCGTAAGACAGTAATTTACCATTAATAGCATTCTAATCAGCTTTGGAGAAATTATGAAAATTTTGAGCGGCTGCAATAAGCAGTTTTGTAAACTTATATCTAAAATATATTTCTAAAGGAGGCTAGTTTTGATCTACAGCAGTAAGAGGAGGCTTTCGCATTGAATAACCTCTGTGTGTTCGTTGTTAGATAACACAAGGTCTAGAATCCTCGAATTTATATTTTTAACATAATTAAACTGCATAATTCCACTTACAGATATACAGTCCACAAAAAAATTTGCATTATTGTCGTACGTTGAAGCTGGTTGGGGGTCACACTCATTGCCATTCTTAACCCAATTTATGTTGCCCAAGTCGAAATCACATGATAGTTAACGGCTCAGATAATGATATCGAGCAGTTTGTAACAAATATATCTGGAATATTATCGGGGTCCAGCCCCTTGCTTACATCCTGGCTACTTAGTAGCTCTTACACCTCCAGACAGTTAGATAGGTAGACAGGCAAACATTAATAAGTTAAACAGGATAAAAAACGAACTTTGCAGTACTATGCTACAAGAGAGGTTAAACTCTTTATCATTAATGTGCATAGAAAGCGACATTGAATTTAAATTTTGAAGATATAACATAGGACTTTGCCCATACCAAATCAAGCAAAAAATCTTTTATTAGTGTGTAGCGATAATTATGACCTATTTTTTAGTTTTCTTATTTCTATTGTGTTTATATTCATTTTATTAGAATTTTAATTTCGTTTCAGTACATAGTTGTATAAAAATAAAAGTAGGTATTTTAAAAATATTTTTTGTATGGTATTGAGTTACTTCCTTTCTAAAAGGGCCCCTTCATTACATTGGGCCCGGGACCTCAATCATATAAAAGACGGCACTGATGTTCTGCACCCCGCTCTGTTGATCACAAGTTAGTTTTAATCCTGCAGTGAACGATAACCTCGCATTGAATAAGTATATGATTTTTAAAAAGGTGACTTTCTGTTACTATATAGTGCGTTGAAGAATGCAGACTGGAGTATTCTTGAACCCATAGATGTTAACATGGTTACTAATGAATTTTATAACATTTTATACAACATTATAGACCAAACTGTACCTAGAATCAAATGCAATCTGACGAATAGAAACAAATATCCTGTATGGTTCACAAAGGAAATAATATCAAACAGTTCTCTATACAGTTCTTATATAGGTAATAGTTTTAAAGTACAAGTTTGTTATTATTTAGGCATAAGATAGGTTACTAGTATTAGCTGTTAGCCAGAATTTTTATTTTTTTACTTTGTACAATATTGTGACTACCTATAATAGTTGTGCAATAATGTAATTTGATATTATGTAGCAAATTGCTAAATAAAGTTTATTATTATTATTATTATTATAAATGGAAAAATGAGTCTGAATGCCACTTACAGGAATTTACACGTATTTGACGAGAACTAAAACTAAAAATCTGGTGTGATACACGCCCACAACTTCCTTTTACAGTAATCTGATAATTGGCCAAAAATTTGATTTTAAATTTTTAAGCATTTGTCAAAAATTTTAAAAAATTACAAATTCTACAAAAACGGTGCAAAATAGAGCGTTAGGTGAAGAGAAAAATTTTCTCTAGAATTTTAAGTTGACTTCAAAAATGTAATAATATACTGTGTGTTCTATTTAAAATAGGAGTTAAGAAAAACAACAAAAGAAACCGATTTTAGAAGTATTCAACTGGAAAATCACCTATCTCACATCAATACACAATAAAAATCTAATAAAAATGAGAAGTTTTAAAAAAATCGTTAGAGCCGTTTTTGAAAAAATCGAAAAAAAACTGAAAAATGACAAGAGTAAACACCTACTTCCGGTTATGCGGTTTTCTTCAAAAGCTTGCTGTCGCATCTACATAGTACACAAAGCTTATACAGGGTGTAGAAATGCTTTATGCACCATAGGGATTTCAATGGTAATTTCTTCATATGAAAATATTTGCTTCGCTAATTATTTTAGAGCAAACTTGTATTGAAGTTTTTTGTAGAGAAAAAAATTCTGTATCCATTTACGCCAGAATTTGTCATTTTACATTTCGGAAAACCGAAAATTTAAAGAATAAAATTACCATTTTTAGACAAATCAGTGATGCCTTGAAATTACTGAATCATCTCAAAGCATCAACAAATTAGTTTGCTGTTTATTTGTTTGCATAATCTGTCAAATGTAACGGCAACCAAATAAACACCCTGTATATGAAGTTTCAACGCCATACCTCTTTTCGTTTTTGAGATATTCTGTTCACAGACAGACACACAGACCAATGAAAAAAAATATGTTTTTTGGGTTCAGGGGACTCTAAAACGTGAAGATCTGTTGAAATCTCAATTTCGAATTTTTGGGATGAATCCAATACTTCCTTTATTGTAAAAGGAAGTAAAAATATATAGGCAATTTAAGTTTACAGAACAAAATGAAAATGCTGATAAGAAATATATAAACTTCACACAGCCATGTCACAGCAATACCTTATTTATAACCAAAAGCCATGCAATTTAAATAACACATATCGCAATTTACCTGCAAGAAGCAATACAATCTATAAATGATAGTAAATCGAATGTTACTTTTTGTTCAAAATTAAATATGTAAATCTACATATATTGAAATTGCCTAGACAAAAAAATGTTATTACTTTGACACGAAGTATTGAAATTCCCTCATATCGAAAACCACTCTGAGTCAAATATCTCTAAAATTCGTGCCAACCGACTAATGAACCCACTTTACCAAATATCCATCTCGACTGCGCGGATCTTTTGGTGAAGACCCCAGCCCACTAGATCCCTCCCTCGTATTGGGGGGTGCCTAAACGTGCTGTGCGGGGTATATATGTTTGTATGTGTACACGATTACGGTCGCCAGGAACCTTCCTGAAGTCTTAGATCGTTTTCATACGATAGGTCCTCCGAAAATGAAGGCAACATCAACTTTTAAAGTATGGTCGTCGGCAAAAAAAATTTTTTTTGGGTTTTTTTTTTTGATAAATAACTGGTTCATAACATTTTATTGTATTACCGAAACGGAGTGATGCTGAGTGTCAAAGTATTCTTGGAAAGCATGGAAGGGCGCTTTTCTTGGGTGGGGGGTAGTGATGTAAATTACCCGGGTATTTATTTTTAGGGGTAAATACCCGGGGTATTTACCCGAGTAAATACCCAAAATGGGTATTTAAGCGGGTATTTATAGACTTATTTACAAATATTATAAAGTTAATCTGATCAGTATAATTGATTGGTAAGTGAAGATGCGAATTTTATAAAAATGTTTAAGAAAATAGCTGAACTGAGAACATTTACTGCCCAAAATACCGGTGGGGACATACCTAACTCTACAGAACATGGCAATTCCATGAGTTGGAAAAGGTTCAAATACTATTTGCGATAAGAGTAACCGAAATGGAAAATGCAATAAATACTTTGGTAGCTGGGCAACAAGTAGCTATTGTACCTACTTGTTGCCTAGCTACCAAAGTAATTATTGCATTTTTGTTATTTCGGTTACTCTTATGGTCTTATGAACCTTTTCCAACTCATGGAATTGCCATGTTCTATACAATTTTAGGCAACCTGTATGTAACAGCAATGAGATAAAATGAATAAAAAACAGAATTCAATGATTGAATAAGAAAGAGATGAACATAGAAACAAATATTTGAGTAGACTTGGCGCTCATTTTAATTATGTCATATGTCAACTAAATATGCCTATACTAAAATAACTTTTTTGTACGGTTATCTCTTTCTTACTCAAGTATTATGTGCTTTTGTTCATGCTATCTCATTGCTGTTGCATACTTATGATCCCATCAGTATACAGCGTTGTTTATATTAATTTGTGATATTGTTTGCCTTATTTAAGATTGTTTAATAATGTGTCTATAAGTATATATTAATATTAATGTTAATAAATATAAGGATTATTTTTCAAGTTAATGTTATTAGGCCAGTCGACAAGTACATTTTAGCGGGAATAATTCCGGACAAGCTGGAATAAATTTTAATCTGTTCTGTTGAGACTCAGAAATTATATATTAATTTTGCACCCCTTGACAGGCCCGGATTTAACCGCTATGCTTAAAAAAAGGTCTAAATTTTTATATTTTTCCTAATATTAGTGAATATCTCGATTAGTATCAACTTTTGAGCAAAATGCGTAGTTGTCAAAATTAAAGAACAGTAAATTCTCTACAAAAAATGTTCTATACATTTTTGTGATACGTTTGCTTGTTTCGAATTCATAGGCGTCGAAATATATTTTTTTTCGAGCATTTGCTTGTTACTTTCTTTTACGATAAAAGAACTATTGGATTCACCCCAAAAATTCGAAATTGAGTTTTCAACAGATCTTCACGTTTTAAAGTCCGCTGAACCCAAAAAACATGTTTTTGTTCATTGCTCTGTCTGTGTGTCTGTCTGTCTGTGTGTCTGTGAACAGAATATTTCAAAACGAAAAGAGGTATGACGTTGAAACTTCATATACAAGTTTTGTGTACTATCTAGATGCGACAGCAAGCTTTTGAAGAAAATCGCATAACCGGAAGTAGGTGTTTACTCTTGTGATTTTTCAGTTTTTTTGGATTTTTTCAAAAACGGCTCTAACGATTTTTTTCAAACTTTACAATTTTATTAAGTTTTTAATATGTATTGATGTGAGCTAGCCAATTTTCCGTCGAGTACCTCTAAAATGGGTTTCTTTTGTTTTCTTTTCCATTTTTTTTAATTAACTCCTATTTTAAATAGAACACCCAGTATATTATTACATTCTTGAATTCAGCTTGGAATTTTAAAGAAAATTTGTCTCTTGAACTAACGCTCTATTTTGTATGGTTTCTGTAGAAATTGCAATTTTTGAAAATTTTTGACAAATGCTTGAATGTATGTACCTATGTATGTATGTATAATCGATAACCTCGTTTTACCTTGCGGTGTAGAGGCTGGTGCTTTATGTGCTTGCATCTGGCGGTACAATGCTCAACTTGCCCCAGATTCGGGATACAAAGTTAAATATTAAAAATCAAATTTTGGCTAATTATAAAATCACTATGAAAGGAAGTTGTGTGCGTGTATCACACCAGTTTTTTTTAATTATTATTGACGTTCCACTATTCCAACTTTGCTAACTTCAAGTTTCTTTTGAAGTTGACTGCTCATCAATTTTTTTTTTTTGGCTTTTTGTTTGCTGTTGGTGGTTGTTCAATATCACTTTGACTTTCAACAATATCTGTCTCGTGTTCCAAATTTGCTTCATAATCTTGGGAATGTTCTATTGATTGTTCTAGATCGATATGCAAGTCCTCGTCGTCGTCTTCGTCGTCTACTTCGATCACGTCCACAGTATTCAAACAAGATTTGCCCTGACAGAAACCACATATTACTGAGCAATGAAAACCTGCTTTGCGACAAGATACATTACAACCTTTGGCGCATTTACAAGAAATTAGTTTCAGTAATTCTTGGGGAGCTGCGTCTTGTACAGTGGGAATGGGCATTAATCCATTCTTTGAATTTCTCCATCCCCACTCGAAAGGTGATTTTTCGTTTCCATACCATAGCTGAATTTGGTTGTAAGTACGGAACGAGTGCAAGCGAGCTGCGTCTTTGGTTGGTGGTAATGATGCTAGATTTGGTAAACTTCTGTTAATAGATTGTACGAAACACTGGTATCTATACCTGTTCAATGATACACAGTGTGTTGATCCATACAGAAGAAGAAGAAATTGTTCTCCCTCTTTATCTATTTCCTCTGGGGACGCGTTTGGGACTTTGAAAATTTGAACAGCCTTCTGTAAGTTTTGCTCTTTCTGTAGAAGTTTAACGAACTTCATTTCCCCCGCCTGTATAGTGCGGAAACAGTATCGCAGCCACTAAATGCATGCAGAAATAAAATGTTGTCCCTAATTGAATCATCCGGAATTACTCCCGCTAACAGCCATTTCAAAAGACTTATCGACTGGCCTATTAGCCAAAATTGGATTTTTAATCTTTAACTTTGTATCCCGAATGTGGGGCAAGTTGAGCATTGTACCGCCAGATGCAAGCACATAAAGCAGCAGCTTCTACACCGCAAGTATTATACATACATACATACATACAAGCATTTGTCAAAAATTTTCAAACATTAAAATTTGTACAGAAACCGTACACAATAGAGCGTTAGTTCAAGAGACAAATTTTCTCTAAAATTTTAAGCTGAATTCAAGAATGTAATAATATACTGGGTGTTCTATTTAAAATAGGAGTTAATAAAAAATATTGGAAAAGAAAACAAAAGAAACCCATTTTAGAGGTATTCGACTGAAAAATTGCCTAGCTCACATCAATACACATTAAAAATTTAATAAAATTGTAAAGTTTGAAAAAAATCGTTAGAGCCGTTTTTGAAAAAATCCAAAAAACTGAAAAATCACAAGAGTAAACACCTACTTCCGGTTATGCGATTTTCTTCAAAAGCTTGCTGTCGCATCTAGATAGTACACAAAACTTATATATGAAGTTTCAACGTCATACCTCTTTTCGTTTTGAGATATTCTGTTCACAAACAGACACACAGACAGACAGACACACAGACAGAGCAATGAACAAAAACATGTTTTTTGGGTTCAGCGGACTTTAAAACGTGAAGATCTGTTGAAAACTCAATTTCGAATTTTTGGGGTGAATCCAATAGTTCTTTTATCGTAAAAGAAAGTAACAAGCAAATGCTCGAAAAAAAATATATTTCGACGCCTATGAATTCGAAACAAGCGAACGTATCACAAAAATGTATAGAACATTTTTTGTAGAGAATTTACTGTTCTTTAATTTTGACAACTACGCATTTTGCTCAAAAGTTGATACTAATCGAGATATTCACTAATATTAGGAAAAATAAAAAAATTTAGACCTTTTTTTAAGCATAGCGGTTAAATCCGGGCCTGTCAAGGGGTGCAAAATTAATATATAATTTCTGAGTCCCAACAGAACAGATTAAAATTTATTCCAGCTTGTCCGGAATTACTCCCGCTAACAGCCATTTTAAAAGACTTATCGACTGGCCTATATGTTCATTTTTCAAAAATGGAAACAAGTCAGAAAATAATGTACAAACAATTTAAATTATCCCAATCTTCGGAGTCAGCCATCACAATGTTGTTTGTAAACTCTAACAGGCGCAATTTATTGCATCTAACTGTTTATTTCCATAAATTTCGGCAGCCAATGTTTTTTCCCAATAAACGATTAATTTACCTGGGTGAATGCTTATTCAATGTTATTTAAATTGTTATTTTACATAAAATATTCCGGTTCCTTTATATGTAGTATATTTATTAAGATAAGATTATGTGAGTAAAAGTTAGCTTAGCTTTCTAAATATTATAAATTTGATAAATACCCAGTTTTTAGGTATTTACCCGAGGCAGGGGTAAATACCCAGGTAAATACCCATTTATAAATACCCTACCCACTGGGTATTTACCCGACCCACATCACTAGTGGGGGGTACCGTATATTTATGTATAGGTATTAATGTATTATCAAGACAATTTAAAAATTCCAAGTGACTATTCAATTCATTTGTCATCTGTCAAAAACTGACCAATAAAAATAGGATTTGAGGTCTTTGAGCCAACAAAAATGATCTTATTGACAATTTTTACTAGTGGTTTTAATCAACAATTTTTTAAAGTAATTAATAGTTACAACATATACTAACAACAACACTTATTTATTAAAAGAAAAGGTACAACTCAATTTCAGGATAAACAAATGTTAAAAAAATGGTTTCAGTTTGATGAATAGTCCGTCGAATACCATTCTTAGTCAAAGTTAAGTAGATTATTTTTGCGGTGTTATCACTACTCATGTGCATTATGCTTCGGATTATCCGTATCAAAGCGCAATGAACATTCGTGATACCACTGCAAAAATAGTCGACAACTTTGACTACTCATGGTATTATAAGTGACTATTTTTCTGAGGTTTATATACTACACCAAATAAAAGTTTTTGCCTACCAGCAGTTACCACTATCAATAACTGTTCAATAACATTATCAGCTTGTATAACATAATGCTTGAATGATAATTTAACGTGTATGCCAACTCCACCTCCCCTTGTTGTACGATCAAGATGAAAAAAGCAGTAGCCATCTATTGCCACCACATCTGAAGATATATTAGACGTTAACCAGGTTTCACTTACAGTCAGTGAGTCGTAGTTTGTATCAATGACATGGTCACGAATATTTGAAAAACTTGCCATGAATTATCTTGCATTCAGATGTGCACACTGAAAATTAGAAGCGATATCATTCATGATCAATAGATTCTTTATTTAATAAAACAGAAATATGAGATATAATTAAGTAACTAATTTAGTGCGTAATTGCAATAAGAAATTAAATTAAAGATACTTATACCGGTAACTTAATTACAGCAAGCAGCATGCTAAAAATATAAACACAGCTTCATGTGGAATAGTAGGTACACTTACGATCATTGAAAATGAACAGGGTTATGCATGTCAAATTGACTTCACCGACGTTTTGCAATTGCGTGCAACGTTATTTTATTATTACGATGAGGAGAGAGTTAGGACAACACGATTCTGCTTTAGAAACAAGGGAAATTCAGAAAACGTATATCAACTACTGTAATGTTTGTTGCATAGCCCTGTTCATTTTCAATGATTCTTTGTGTAACTCAGTAGCTCATTAAGGGCCGGTTGCAGAAAGCAATGTTAAGTCTGGTGTTAGCTAACGTCGCGTCAAAGTGAACAAAATCACATCAAATTTTGTTTACTAATGTACTAGTTACCATAAACGTCTGAGATTTGATTCGTTTTTGTTCACTTTGACGTCGTGTTAGCTAACACCAGACTTAACGTTGCTTTCTGCAACCGGCCCTAAATCTTAAAAACTTTGCCATCAGCGACCAGACATTGGTAAAAACATATATTTGTTGAGCAGAACGCAAAAATGATTGCCTTGCTTTTGTTAGGTCTTCTTTTATGAAAACCAGGGTTCCTTTTATTTGATTTGAAAATTCGTTGTCGGAGGTTATAATTAACAAACTTCACAATGACTGGGGTGGGTAGACTTGAATTCCTGCTCCTCAATCTATGACTTCTTTCAATTGCGTTCTTGGGAACTTGGATTGGAAGATTGGAAGCGCAGAAATTGTAAGAACTTGGTCTGTATCTTCCTTCATTGGAAGCTTCTTTGATCTCTACAATATTCACGTTATTTCGTCTTAAATATTGTTCAAGGGAATCTATTTTAAAATCGTGTGTTCGGATAGTTGTGTTTTGAGAAGCACCAGTTTCTTCTACAGTAGAAATACGCTGGTCGTGTTCAGAACTGTTGCTTAAACTGCTCCATCAAATTGGCCATAAAATCTCCAGACACCAGAATGTTCTTAACAATACGTTGAACCACATCATCTTCGTCGGACTGCTCTTTGATGGAAGCTGACTGACCTTTGCCACCACCTGAAGTTTATAATCGCCACCCGTTTTTATAAAATTTACAGCAATTCTGTAGCAGAACATCACAGTAATAGTAGGAAGAGCCCAACTTTAACTATACTAAAACTGCCAAATAAGGGTCCGCCCACTGCGCTAGCACGTCTATTCAGCTTGACTGCACGTGGATTAGGATGTATTTCTAATCCCTGAAGACATTTCGCACTGCACTAAACTGCCTCTCTTGTTCAAAGATTTCAACATTTGCTGAATGCGATACGAGGTAGGTACTCCACAACTGGATATCGCAGCTCTATGTTGGTGTCAGCAGTTTTATAGACAAGCAACTTGTTGGCAACAGATACTTTAGAGTTGCAGCCTAACAAGCAGTAATATTTTCTCAATTAGGATTGAGTTGCTCCCTTATAGTCCAAATAGTGGTTTCTAGGTTAATACAAACAACCTTTTTTATTGCCGCTTCTTTTGAATTTCGGTATTTGACGGCGCTAAAAACAGATACTTTTTTTACAAATACACAATATTAAACCAGCATCACAACTTATAACACAAAATATTAATTAAATGTTACGAAACGTCAAACTGACGTTTTACCGCTCTACTCTTTTGCCACCTATTGGATCCGCACGGAACTAGGACAAAAATTAGCCAGCGCAATCTGCCAAATGGTAAGAAGTCGAATCACCTGAATATCTTACACTTACACCGTGGTGTAGTTCAAATGGCCAGGCAAATGGTCGACACATTATCGCATGTAGAACTAAAATTATTATGAAATCATGAACTTACAGTAATATTTTTATATGATATTGAATGTTAACTACGCAATATGTTGAATATCTTTCGATGTACTACTGTTCGACATACATTAAAGTAATTCCTAAGTTTTAAAAATCAAAATATATAATAGGTTAAGTGATCTGCATGAATTACATAAATTCTTTTTGTATTGTAGGTCAGCGTTACATTTACAAAGCAAGACACTAAAATCCTATAAATTGAACAACTACCATTCATATTTTAAGCAGCAAGCCGCTGCAAAGACCCGGAAGCCATGCACATATACATTTTCAGCGCTAACAAAGATCGGATTTGCTTTTACCTGTGGGTCGTTAGTAAAAGTGTCATTAAATAACATAGTATTATGTAAACCTCCTAAAACGAGATTGGCTGGTTATAGAATCGCAGATAGTAAAAATTTACGGTTTGAATGGAAGAAGCTGTGGAAATACATTGAGCCGCATATTTGGTACTTAATTGCAGCAATTGTGGTAAGATTTAAAAAGTATAAATTAAGCAGATATAGAAAAAGATATCTACTTTGGTGCTAGACATATTTATAGAAACATTATGTATTGGTCTTGTATATTGTGAATTTGTCTTCGATATTTCACAGTCGTTTATCTTTACTAAAATACAAAATGATAGATAGATCATGACTGCAGATTATCGATGACTAAGACAAGTTTACAACACACGATACTAACACTGAATCATTTACTTGATTTGAAATTAACTAAAGCAAAACTATTTTAAAATATTATTTTTACATTTGTACCTGGCAAATAGGTACATTAACTAGGCTCAGGACCTATAGTGATTATACCATATTAATTTCAGAAGATGGTGTCTAAAGATAGAGATCTTGTAGGATCTTATGAACCACAAACTGCACATCGCAGCAAGCGAGAGTAACGTACATAACTAGAATACTAGTTTTTCAGTAAAAATCGACTTCTCTTACTGGTGCCAAACAACAATTTACAAACCTAAGATAGTAGGTAATAAAATATGTAGTCCTCAAAGAGACCAATTTTAAAAAGCACAGGAGAAAATAACAGGAAGATGTCGAACTGTAACCTCAAATGAACCAAGTTTTAACAATGAGGTAATATTTTTAAAACAGTAGCGGTGCGGTACGAAATTTAGTTTCTGCACTGCAGTCCATGAGATCCTGCAATGATTCTATCTGGTAATCTGTAAACAATTCTCGTTTCACTATGGATCGGATCTGATTATAAACAATTTAGTCATCTCCCCACTCTATACCATGGAAAATTCTTAATTGGTTTCCCAATTAATCGTAGAACCAAAGTGTAAATATAAAAGTTTTAGGGGCCCATCAGTCCGTTTAAATTTTGATCTTACAAAGCTTTGTAGAAAAACGTGGAATGTAAGATCATAACTGAATTGGACGGGCAGAAGGGGCTCCTAAAGGTTTTGTATTTACGCTTTGGCTCTAGGATTAATACGGTTACCAATATTGTAGTACTAAGAATTTAACATAGGATTTCCTATGTTTCGCGTTCAGCATATTCACATGGTATAGTATTGTCTGTATTTTTATTACTTTTTTCAGGGAGCTATGGCAGTAGCCATTTTAAATATTGAAATTCCACAAATTATGGGTGGTGTTGTCAACGTCGTAGCGAGATTTAGTGATAGCCATGACAGTAACAGCTTTTTAAAAGAAATGAAAGAACCTGCACTAAAATTAGTTTCTATGTACATTGCACAGGTATGTTACTTTTATTAAATACTTATTATTAATGATACTGTGTTAAAACTTCAAATTACTTATACATTATTAGTGGAAATTAGAGTCCCTGTATATAGTTACAAAAGAGTTGAGACAACGAGGGAATTCATTGTGATTGGTGGATCACGCGCGTCGTATATTTGAATACTCATTGCCTTAGAAACAGTTTCCCATTAATCAAATTTGACAAATTGTTTATTTAAGTCAAAACTTGTCACTTTTATCTAAGTTCCTGAAATGAGGGGTTGCTGTACTGTTGGCTGCAAAAACAGATCCGAACAAGGTTTTCTATGAAAATACCATCCAAAAAACGAAGAGGTAAGAGCAGCATATCAAAAATAGTCCATTTTAATAAAACCAGTGTGAAGAAGTACGGGTGGATGACAGAAGGAAATTAAAAGGTGCTGCCGTTCCTACTTTATTTTCATATCATATAACCAGACCTGAAAATGAAATTTTCTTCGATCCTAAAGATGACTTTTCCGCTGAACTTTTGTCTGAATCTTAGCAATAAACAGGAAGCTGCTACCCAAACCACGTATGAATTCCTATACCAAAGCAAGGATTGTGTTTTCCATTCAAAATTAGTAACTCGCACGCAAACACGTTATCCTGAGCAAGAAATTAGGTAGGTACACAATGAAAAGAGTAAAAACGAGAAACTCGAAAAAGCTTTCAAAAATATTTTTACTAAAGATCAGTTCGAAGCTTTAATATGCAGAAACCATAGTTTTAGGAAATGTTCATATATTACTATCTGCTTTAGAAAATGTGTATACATATTTCATCTGCATCTGGAGACTAAGATTCGCCCTACTGGTTGAGGAACCTCTTCATATCAACTACAATCTGGTACCGGCCATACATCTATAACTATTCACCCCATAAACCAACTTGGTAATCAGCACTTCATCACATCAAAATGGACGTCCCAATACCACACTTTGGCTTCTACAAATTCATCCGATCAAGTTATGGAGTTCAACAGGAGGAACTTTTTCGAAATTTCATTAAAATTAACAATGCAATTGTAAAGAATTGTAATAAATACCGTCAACTAATTTTAAGAACTGAAGATGCAATCAAAAATTGCGAAACGTATTGATTTGTAATTTAAAATTTTAACTTTCAATAATATACATGTTTTTGACAAATGATTTTTTATTTTTCATTAAAAAAATAATTAAAATCACGCAATGAAGTAACACACAGGATTTTTAAGAATTCTTTTTGACATTACTCATCTCCAAATTAATATACATATTTCAGTTTTTTAACACTTGTTACTTATTTCTGATACAAACAGTACTCTACGCTATGTTTTGAGTGCCTTTGAAGCAGCAGTAGAAATTTAAATCAATGTGTTTTAGATAAACGATCTAGTGACTTTCAAACAGTATTTCTGAGCATGCATGCATGTTTTGGATCAAATTTGGCGGCTGACGTTTGTGTTTTCTCAACTCTTATCTAACTATATACAGGGTCTCTAGTGGAAATCAACTATTACTTTCTAATTTTATTGATTTAAAATTTGTTTTTTTCCTTATATAGATGCAAAATATTGTTGTCAAAAAATTGGAATTTTGTAGAGAGCTATTCTGAAATTTAGCGATATGTATGTACCGGCTATATTTCAATGATTAATTCAGGAATTTATTTATAGGCGAACACCTGTCCTAAATGTAACTGTTCCCAAGTTATTGTTGATTTCATAATTAAGGTGACCAAGATTTAAGTTCAACGAATTTTAATAAACATTTTCACCATTTTATTTACAAGAAATCTTCAAAATATAATGGCATAAATTTAAAATCACTTGAAATTACACGATTCCCAATCATCTGGTTTGGGAGTTGACCATTTTGGTAACCAGAATAGGCAACTTAATGCAAATTGGGCTACGTCACCCATAACGTTTGTGTTCACAGAAAAGTGCATTTAAATTTTTTTTATTCTTGCTTTGAATTTAAAAACCTTTGTTGTAGGAAATAAATGTTATTTACGTTGTGTACGTTTTTATTATATACCTGTTTTTCTGCATTTTGCATTATCCACGATCTTCATATATCTGTATAATTTATCCCGGCCATTACTTTGGATAATTAAGGATCTATTGCATTGTGTCAATATGATATTTAAAGCTGAAATCAGAAATAATGTTATACAAGGTATAAACTAAGACTGAAACTACGAAAAAGTTCAAAATGGGAATGGGAAAACAATGCTACAACTGAAGAAAAACCAAAGAAGATTTTGGAGGCTTTCATGGCCGTTGTCATTAAGTAACAAACGACTTCCGAGATTGGACTGTCTCATGATTGAGGTCGAAGAACTCAACGGTTTGCCCACTTTCGTAAGGAGCTTCATCAGGAGGAAAAGCAAAAGAGTACGGTAACTCAACATGTAAACCACGCCAGAGGCAAAACTCTTCAGAGCCTCTGGCGTGGTTTATACGTTGAGATACCGTGCTCTTTTGCTTTTCCTCCTGATGAAGCCCCTTACGAAAGTGGGCGAAATGTTGGAGTTCTTCGACCTCAATCATGACACGGTCCAATCCCGGAAGTCGTTTGTTACTTAATAACCAAAGAAGAATGAACATAATACTTCAAAAATGTATTTAACAATAAACAGCACAACAACATGAAAGTTGTGCAAGATGTTGCAGAACGATTGATCGGAGAAAAAAACCTCTTAGGACATAAAATGTAGGAAAATTTATCCTCTTTCATTTCATATAGGTTCAACATTTACGAAATTGGATAGTTTGCCAGAAATTTTAGAAAAACTAAAAAACCGGTTTTTTACACCGTTTTTGCATAAAAACACATGCTTCCGCACAAAATTTTTGTTGGCAAACCTGATATTCGTGTACAGCGACCCAAAAAACGTATAGGAACCAAATATCAAAACTCCACCAAAACTTTCCTCTATTTTCTACCATTTGACTGGACTATTGTCTCCATAGGCTTCTTTTCAATCGTAACTTTCCCAGGATCTCCTCGTTCGTGACTTTGTCAGATCATCTCACCTCCATCATTCTTTTGTAGCATCTCATCTTCAGTGCTTCAAGTTTTTTCTTTTCCCATGTTCCAATGTTCCAGCTCAAACAACTATAAAAAGCAGTGCTCCAAACATATGTCTTTAATAGTTGTATTCTTCGGTTTAATGTTATACTATTTGAGGTAAGCAGATGTTTTATTTCACTGAAAGCGTTCCTTGTCAGTAGAATTCTGTTATTTATTTCACTTTTGCATTTTTTGCCATCCTTTATAATTCTGCCCAAATAACAGAATTTGTTTATTTCCTGTATTCTTTCATTTTCCATCATAATTCTTGTTAGTCCACTTGTGCTAGTTTAGTGTACAATAGAATAGCTTTTGATTTTATTTGCTGTCTTTCATTCTGTTTTCGAATTTTGCCCATTCTTCTTGCTTTGCTCTTTTTACCTCCTCTTTTACTTTCTTTCTTGTATCGTTGTATTTTTCACAGTCCTCTCTGGTCTTGGTCTGTAGGTAATCTTCGATCTAGTTTTCTTTTCTCTTACTTTTTCTTTTATTTCTTCTCTTCACCAAACGGTTTTCTTTATCTCTCGTTCATATAAATAACTCCCACCCTCTCTCTTGCTTTTTATTTAATTTCGTTTGTATTAGTTTTGTTATTCCCTCCTTGTGTCTTTTTCTTTTACTCTGTAACTTCTGATGCTTTCTCGTATTACTCTTCTTCAATTTTCCGTTGGCATTGCTCTTTCTATTTCCATGTGCACCTGTATTAAGTAGTACTTGCTGCCAATTTGCGGTCCTTTTCACAATTACATCTTTTATTAGCCTCATATCTTCTCTTCGTACTAGTCTGTGATTGATTTTTGTTGTCTTGATGGTACTTCTCGTGTGTATTTGTGAACTCTAGTGAAATTTACAGTTTGTTATTACTAAATCATTCTCTATCATAAAACGATTATGTTTCTATTGTTGTTTTTGTTATTTCTTTATGTGTTATCTTTCTATTCCTTTGTTATCTTTTCTACCTTTTTGTTCAAATCTCCCATTATAATGACTTTTGACCCGCTTGCCTCTGTTTCTTTCTGTAAATTCTTCCAAAATGTATGTTTTTCTTCCTTTACAGCATTTTCATTTGGTCTATATGGCACTATTATTGTCCATAGTATTGCCTCTAGTTTTATACATACTGTTACCAACCTTGCGTGTACGATTTTTTTCCGGTTTTGTTACCAGTCCTACTCCTTCACTTCCTCTTCCTGTTTGCTTGACTCCCAACCAGAAAAACCAGTATTCCTTTACTATTCTTATTACTCTCCGGCCCTTATTTTTCGTTTCCATTATACCTAAATAGGGTGCTGTGTTTCTTGCTACGATTAATAATGGATATTTTTATTGAAATAACTGGGACAGAACGATCTAAGGCGGGGCAGTGTAACGACCTTGAAACCGCGTCCTGTGCGACGCGTAAGTCAGCCTTCCAGATCATTCGAGAAAGTAAGGACCTTCAGGCCGGATCGCATCAGAACATTCCAGAACATTCGCATGTGTTGACCTTGGGCGTGTTTCCGAAAGCGTGAGCCATCCTTTGCATCTGGCTGCAAAGTCGCTTCTCCAGGCGTCTGGAACATGACTCATCTGCCCGCAGTTGGCTCCAAGACCGTCTCGGCGGCGGTGACTCACAAGTCTGCAGCTGCCTGATCGCCAGGCCATTACAATATAATCACAAAATCAAACAAAAACTAAGTTACCAAACAATTGATCACAGTATAAAAATTATATATTGTGGTGGCGGCGGCACAGATTAAAGACGAATTATAGAGAATGCTAGTTCACGCAAATAGGGTAGGGTACAGAATATAAAATGAATACTGCTATAGCAAAAGCTAACTGCATAATAATATCAAAAGTAGGGATTGGCTGATACCGATAATAATCGGTATCGGCAAATTGGCCATATCGGGCGAATTAGGGATATATCGGTATCGGTCATATCGGCCTTCCTTTTTGTCGATATATTGGCAAAAATGTGTTTCCTTGCAATATTTAGTATTTTAATATTTATTATATATAGACAACCTAGAAAGAGAAATAGGAAGAACAGACTAATTATACATGGAATAAATGAACCAAAAGAAGGAGAATTGGAACTAAAAGAAAAGGTGAGGGTAGCACTGAGGGAGATGGGTATCTCGATAAACATGGAAGAAGATATCCAAGAAGTAAGGAGAATGGGAAACAAACAACGAAGTAATAAAAGGCCAATACTGCTGGAATTTAGAGCTAGAAATAAAAGGTTGGAGATATTAAGATCGACAAATAAACTGAAAGGAACGGAAATATATATGGAGGAAGACTCCACAAAGGAAATACAAGAACAACGCAGGGAATTAATAATATACATGAACCAGTACAGAAGAATGGGACACCACGCAATATTAAGATTCAATAAATTAATAATAAATGGAGAAATAGTGTCACTCGAAAGACTACAACAAATAGAAGGACAGAAATATTAAGAAAATGCACAAGAACAGAGAAAAGAAGAGGAAACTCAACTAAACGAGCGGTTGGGAGGAGATCAAGGGAACCAAATTAATAAGAAAGGGAGGACACTAAGCCAAAGATCTCCAGAAGGCAACAAGGAATACTACCTAAGTGAAAAACTCCTCAAGATCACAAAAACAAGCCACTATTCAAAAAAGTAATATTGGACATGGGAGAGGAAGTGGACACGACAAGGCAACGGACAAAAGAAAACGATAACGGAAATAACAATAAGGGCAGAAGGAAAAAATCAAAACAGAGAGAAATAAAGAAATTAATAGCAAATAGCAAGAAAAATGAAAAAATACAAAATGAGGAAAAGGAAAACAGGAAAGAAATAAGAGAAATGGAAATAAAACCAAAACACCAAATATAAAAATAGGAACATGGAATATAACATCAATAAGTGGGAAAGAAAGAGAAATGATACAGGAAATGACGGAATATAAAATACAATTGTTGAGATTATGTGAGACAAAGAAGAAAGGGAAAGGAAAAATCAAAATAGGAGGAAGACATACACTATACTATTCAGGGGTGGATACAATACAAAGAGCAAAGGAAGGAGTCGGAATAGTGATGACAGAAGACATACATGCAAAAGTTACTGATACTAAATTCATATCATCAAGGATAATGTACATTAAAATAGAAACAGAAGAGGAATGGTATGTAATACAACTATATGCATCCACGGAAGGAACAAACGAAATGGAAATGGATGAATTTTACACAGACCTACAGAAAATTCCGAAAAAATAATATTGATGGGGGAGTGGAATTCAAGAATAGGAAAAGATGAGAGCAGAGGACTTGGATGTAGGGGAAATATGGTGAAGAAATACTAAATCAAAATGGGATAAGAATGCTCATCTTCTGTTAAATTAATGATCTACTAATAGGAAATACTTTCTGGGAACAACCACTGCAAGAAAGATATACATTTGTAGCAGAGGGGAGAGATGCAAAAAGCATTATTGAATACATAGTGTACTCACAAGAAAGGAGATACAAAATCGGACAAATTAGAACAGAAAATAGAGCTGAAATAGGCACACACCACAGATTAATAATAGCTGAAATGCATGAAAAAAGACAAGAAAAAATAGAAGAACCAGAATATAGTAGAATAGCAATAAAGAGACTACAAGACCTAGAAAAGAAGAAAAGGTATAAGGAAGAAACAGAGAAAAAATTCGAAATGGTCAAAGAAAAAGAAGGAAATCTTGAAGAAAGATGGTGCATATTTAAAGAAATAATATTGAGGAAAGCGGAAGAAATATGTGGAGAATATAAAATCAAGAAAAACCAAAAAAGAGCTGATTGGTGCAATAAAGAAATACAGGCAGTGGTGAAAAAGAAGAAAGAAGCATGGAAAGCGTATATTAGAACGAAAAGAGAACAAGAAAAAGAAGAATACCACAGAATAAGAAACACGGTAAAAGTAATGATAAGAGAAGCTAAGAGAGGGAGTTGGAAGAAATGCAGAGAAGAACTAAATAAATGTTATAAAAATAACAATAGAAAGTTCTGGAGCAAAATAAGAACACTAAGGGGCAGGAAAAGAAAAGAGATAAGAGGATTGAGAGATAAGGAAAATCAGATAAAATCACAACCACAGGAAATAATAAACATATGGGAAAAATACTATATGGAAAAATATGAAGACAAACAAGAAGAAGAACAGAATATACAGGAAAATAAGATACAAAACCAGACAACGGAAAACGGAAATACAACAGAAGATATACAAATGGAAGAACTAGAGGAGGCAGTGGCCAAAATTCGGATAGGAAAAGCAAGTGGGCCAGAAAGAATAGACCCGGAGATGATAAAGTGGCTAGGGGAACTAGGAAAAGAATGGCTACTAAAAATAATGAGACTAGCATGGCAATCAAATAAAATACCGAAAGATTGGGAAGAAAGCTTCCTGGTGCCAATCCACAAAAAAGGAGATGAATTCGAATGCAAAAACTGTAGAAATATATGTCTCTCATCGGTAGTATACAAGGTATACACAAGAATAGTAGAAAAGAGAATGAGAGCAATAGTAGAAGGAAAACTGGAAGAGGAACAATCAGCATTTTGACAAAAAAGACAAACAGTAGATAATATATTCTTACTAAGACTAATGATGGAGAGGAAAAATGAAAAGGAGAAGAAATGCATATAACCTTTATAGATCTTAAAGCTGCTTTTGATAGAGTAAATAGAAATATCTTGTGGGGAATTATGACAGACCTAAACATCCCAAGAAAACTAATAGAAATAACAAGAGTACAGCTGTGCGGCAGACGATCATCGCAATTTAAAATGGAAAGAGGAATTAAACAAGACCAGCCTCGGTCCATTGCTTTTTATACCCATAATGGACAAAATAATAAAAAACGCCAAGCAAAGATCAAAACTCCTACAAAGGACCATCGGATACAACAATCTAAGACCGATTAAAACAGAGGTAATGATATATGCAGACGATATAGTATTGGTAGCGGAAAATCAAAGAAAAAATGCAACAATTAATAAACATATGGGTGGAAGAGATAGAGAAAGTAAGATTAGAAATAAATATAAATAAATGCAAATACATGAAAATAAGCAATACACAAACACAACAGGCAGAAGAAAACGGGAACAAATTGACATGTAAAGGGGTGGAAATAGAAGAAGTGACTACATATGAATACCTGGGGATTGTAATAACGAACGACGGAAAAATCGACACAGAAATTGCAAATAGAGCCAAAGAGACAACAAAACTATATTACGCTCTAAATAAAACAGAGCTGGGAAAGACAGAAATAGAACAGAAAACAAAGATACACATATATAACGCAATAACAATACCAACATTAATATATGTGAGCGAGATATGGATAATAAACGAAAAACAGAGAAGCAAAATAAACGCGGCAGAAATGAAACACCTGAGAAAGATAGCGGGGAGGACAAAAATGGATAGATGCCGAAGCGAAAACATAAGGAAGGAACTGAATCAGGAAGACATCGAAACAAAAATAAACAGAAGAAAGTTAAGCTGGTATGGACACGTAATAAGAATGGGAGAGGACAGAATAGAGAAGAATGCAATGGAAGCTAAAAGATATGGATACAGAAGGAAAGGAAGACCTAGGAAGGGATGGCTGGAACAAGTGGCAGACCTAGGAATGAAAAAGGGAAAAACAATGCAACAGAGAGAGATCGGAGAGGATGGAAAAAATAGATAGAAGAAAAATTAACAACAAACTCCGACGCCATCAGGGAATAAGGAGGAAGGAGAAGAAGAAGAATATTTATTATAGGAAATGAACAATATGATATAAATAATGTGGAATATAAAATATAATTACTATCCAATATTGAAAATTCAATTTTTGTAAATTATTATGTAAAAATATTAGGCACTCGATCAAGTGTGTTGCACCATGCAGAGAAACATTCGATCAGGCGATGGCATTTCAAGGTCATCAGGAATTGTTAACAATACTAATACGCTACGAGTAAAAAATGATTGTGTTACACTGTGTTTTAAAACGTAATGACAGGAAGACACCTGTATAAACAAACCTAAGCATGAGTTCCTATTTTGGGGGATTACCCCGCCCGAATTCGGCAAGCAGCGGCGCACACGTGCACGCATGTAGTCAAACAGTAGTGGGAGAGAGCGATGAGAATATATTGGCCGATATATCGGCCTCGATCATATCAGTATCGGCCGATATATTGGTATCGATCAAAAAACCCGTATCGGTCGATCCCGAATCAAAAGAGCCCTTGCAACGCAAGTTTGTGTTGGGTTAAAAAATTACTGAGAAAGTTATAGAAGCTCATTACTTTGGCACAGAAATAAGAATCAATGGCAGTTTCACTAAACAGTTACAGAATCAGCTAATACAGCAAGCAGAATAGCAGGGTGTCTAAATTACCCACTATGGAATAATACATTTCTACGAATGGAAACAAAGACCAGAATATATAAGCTCCTTCTGTAAGACCAATAATACGAGACAGAAAACAGCAAAAAGTAAAAAAAAAACAAGGTAAAACATCTGAGATGAAGGTGAGAATAGCAAATATGAACCTGAAAGAAAGATAGATAGACAACTTCAATGAATTGATAGCAAACAGCAGGAGAAAATGGAGCAATCATATATGTAGACAGAATGAATGAAAGTGATAAAGCTAGCGTATAGATTATCTGACAAAAACAGGTGCAAGTTAAGTAAAAAAAGAAGAAAAATTGTTGAAAATTCAGTATGCAGCGTTTATTTTCACTTGGTTTTTATGAATAAGTAATCTAAACTTTAAAGCTCAAGAACTTGGAAATAATAAGACAATTAAAGATATTAGCTGTATAATAGTGTATTATGTTATTATGAGTAAAAAAAATACTTTGTATGGCGAGACCGGACGCGTTTGAGGAGCATAAGTGAGTGAGACAAGTCCGGGCAAGGCACACAAAGTCACTTTTACTCCGAATAGCATATGCTATTTTATTTTAAAACGTCCGAACTATTACAAATAAATATAATATTTCATCTACGTCACTCCCCGACAATCAAGAAGGCCAATTTCAAAAATTTAATGAAGCTAATCAAGTTTTGAAATACTTTTTTCCACGACCGGGAGTAGAAGTCGGTTTCTATAGCATCAAAATTGTGACAGAAGTAAAGCATTTACTCCGTAGAGACAAAATAAGACAAAAATTTCCCTAGGGAGTTTTCATTATGACGGAAACAACAATTATGTCAAATTTGAGGTTTTGCGTCAGTCTGTGTCAAAACTGACAGAAAACCTAACCTGATAACCTCGAATTTGACATGGATTTACAGTGCCACCAACTTTAAAATTTAAAAATGTCAATAAATTACATTTATTTGAAATCGGCATTGAAGTACCTCGAAATCGTCATTAAAATACGACAAATCGTCATTAAAGTAATCTATTATTTTACGACTTTTTTGTAGGTGGCGAGGTGGCAGATAAATGTCAACCGACGTCAACATAACCTACAAATGTTGGTTAAAATGTTGTAATTTCACGATTTCAAATAAAACATGATGTACTCATGTGGTTTATTTGCCTTGGCCCTACGGGCCTCGGCAGCTAAATCCACATTCGTGATATAAAGCTAAACTTCAGTGCCTTGGTATACAAACTACTATTTAAAAAACAGGTTTATAGTTTTAAATCTTCCTGCAACGTGAAAAAAATAGTATATGTAATTCGGACTGCCATCACAAATTGCACCTCAGCAAAATAACGCATTTCTCTCCCTCATTGCATAATCTACTATTACTCCGCCGGCGTAAAAGTAACCACTTTTATGCCTAGGCATAAAAGTAATGCATTTACCTTGTCTGTCAAATAACTTTTATGACGTTTGATAAAATATTAGTTAAATATTGTATATTACCCTCTATTCTTTGTGCTCTTGCAGGGTGAAATATAAGTAATTTTTGTAATTTCAGTCCGCATTTACATTTTTCTACATAAACATGCTATCGCATCTTGGAGAAAAAGTAGCCTTTCACATGAAGACTGATTTGTTTGCATCTATACTGAAGCAGGACGTAGCATTCTTCGACCAGCAGAGAACTGGTGAAATTATAAACAGGTACGTTCACACAACTTTTTCCATTTCCCCAATTTTCATACATTTCTTGTAGTGTGAACCTATTTCCAGGCTGAGCGCTGACATTCAAGATTTCAAAAGCAGCTTTAAGCAGGCCATATCAGGTGGCTTGCGGGCAACCACCCAAATAATAGGATGCTCCGTCTCTTTGATTATTATTTCGCCCCACATGACCCTCATTACTTTGCTGTGTGTTCCAGCTGTGATTGGAATAGGTTCCGCAATTGGTACTGCCTTGCGGCAAGTATCAAAAAAAGCTCAGGAGCAAGTAAGTGTTCACCCTTTTGCAGTGATACATATCGAGAGATCCAAAAAAAAAACTGTTTCTCAGCGGACTGTGGAAATTCAACGTATGAATAATATGTTGATGACACTGTACGTCAATGTCAAATTCGAGGTTAGCAGGTTAGGATTTGCATCAGTCTGTGTCAAAACTGACGGAAAACCTAACCTGCTAACATCGAATTTGACATTGACGTACAGTGTCGCCAACATATTATTCATACGTTGAATTTCCACAGCCCGCTGAGGAACAGTTTTTTTGGATCTCTCGATATAAATTATTACCGATTCAGGTTGAAAAAACAACAGCAGTTGCCGACGAAGCTGTGGGCAATATACGGACTGTTAGAGCTTTTGCAATGGAGGACCAAGAATTGGAATTGTTTAGCAAAGAAGCTGAATTAGCCATGGAGCTTAATGAGTATCTAGGGTTTGGAATTGGGTTGTTCCAAGCGGGTACAAATATGTTTTTAAATGGGTTAGTTTTTAAATTGTATTACTGAACCCAAATATGTCATGGTTACTTTTTTCAGGGTTGTGTTGGGAACTCTTTATATGGGAGGTTATTTGCTGTCTACAAATCAACTCTCAGCGGGTCAACTTATGGCTTACTTGATGGCCACTCAGACTATACAGCGCTCTCTAGCTCAGATATCACTGCTTTTTGGCACTGTTGTACGAGGTGTAGCTGCAGGAGCTCGAATTTTCCAGGTAATTTATTATTTGTTTGTTTCTTAAATCATGTTAGATGAGCAACATACATTGTCATATACAAACGCAAACAAGCTCACTCTTTGTTTTATTGGTAGTAGCTGAAATAAGTCAAGTTTTAGATGCTACACTCCATGGGGGGAGTTTGGCATAGAATAATTAAATTTGAGTTTTGAGGACAAAAAACAAATCAAGTTTTTAAGCTGTAGAATAGCTAAAATATTTCCGATTAGTCCAGAAACGGTTCCAAATACCAGAACAGAACATTTTTCTAATTGAATGTAACCTGTGATGAACTAGAACATTTTGGCACTAATTGTTGGGGCACATTTAATTGCATAAGCGGCCTTCTAAAAATACAATTTATAATATCGCTGATGAATGCAATGGACATTTCAGTGGGGTTGCTAAAGATATGGCTGATGTACCTACTTAGGATAAAAAATAAATTAAACAATCAATACATTTATGAAAATGTTCCCCCAGACAATTCGACCATATTTTTATCTCCAGTAACTAATGAGGAAATAAGTAATTTAATGAACACCACATCATCAGAAATAGAGAATTTGACTAAACCAAACTTAAAATCAATAAAACGAAGAAAACATCTAACCAATGCCGTTTTGTATGAAATCAAGTCTTAAACACTGACATATTTCCAGATGTTTAATGTGCGGTTGTTGAAATGGCAGTTCAATACCAGTTTTACAAATTTGGTTGGCTACGATGAAAATATGTAATTAAACCTTCTACACGGCTAAAATTTGCTGAACGTGTTTTTTGAGAAAGTCATTTTTTAAATGGCACCTACCAAGAGCCATCGTACCATTGGAAAGAATTTGTAATTACTAGTCTAACGATGCGCACTATGCCCTACTTTATATTTATTTAAAACTGAAAGATGTTTAATTAATAAATTTTTAAAATAAGATTGTGATACCTAAGTAACTGTCGTATGTAGTTTAAGCCTTAGATTCCGAAAAACACAAAACATGTAGGGCGATCTCTTTAAAAAATCAAAGCTAATAACATTTCCGGTAAAAGCAGAAGTTGGATATTTTGATTATATCCGTCTGTCAATCCGAAATTATGTTTAATATTCTTGCAACAAATTTAATGCAAATCCATTGATAAGTAAATGAGATAGAGACATGGCTCTTATCTCATTGCCACCCGGTATACCTCGTACATCAAACATAAACAACAAATAACAAACAGATCAGTGAAAAATTACAGTTATTTCAATTAAGTGTTATATATTAAAAATTGTTGCCAGTCCTGCTAGTTTTGAAATTAATAAAACCTCGCTATATCTTCGAAAATATAAGACAAGGAATTTTTGTGTAACTTTTTTCCTACTCAGAATTGTCCTCTTAATAACGTAACATGGAGTTAATACGTAATTTTTGCAGCACAGATATATATCCATGACAATGCATTTTTTATGAATTACATAAGCGACACATTGGTCAGATTTGTCAAGGTCATTGTTAGACCCTCTGTAACATTAAATAACTAAAATTATATAAGCATTGGTATTCTAAAGTCTGTGGTAAAAGATTGAAACAAATAGGCCACTTGTACTTAGTGGGACACACGAACGTTAATTAGTTGGAATATTACACTCAACTGTCACATAACTGATATCATCCAAGGAGAACCATGCATTTTTTGAAAATTGACCAATGCTGAACTAATTACCTGATAAACACTCAAGGGATGCTTATCAAACAATAAACGTCCTAGGGATGACTATCGACCCCGTGAATGGTGTCATAATTGGAAGTAGAATTGCAAAAAACAAGCAACTTGAGTCTTTTTGCGTTATTAGGTCAATTCTAAATCAGAATTCGTATACTGTTTTTATATAATAATCTTCAAAATATAAACTCGAGCGACATACTTACAAATAATTTTGCCCATCAAAAGAGTATGGTGCTGGTCTCGCCCTTGTTATAGTTTCCGTCTGCAGTAATATCCACCCCCAAATACACTACCCTTCCGACCTCTTTAAAACCGAAACTTTTATCTTGCTTTTCACTTTTTATTCGTCTTCATGCTGGTGTCGTTTTCTGCCCAGCCCGCGATGCGCAAGTAAACACATAAATGATAAAAACGGGGTTAGGTTCCATTAACTAGATGTATTTATACTATGCAACCTCAAAAAACCAAAACTTTTCTTCGTTTTTTGGCTGGCAAATCTGAAGCAGAAACTTTACGCCTGGTTTTCTGTTTTAAAAATTAAACTCAATTGAATTTTCGGCAGAAACGCTCGAGAAGACAGTAAAGCATGAACTAAAATTCCATACGTAACATAAGTCTGCCACTTGAATCTAGAGCTCGAATGTCCATTTGTTTATTCAAGTTATAATTTTACAATTTATTTCAAGTCAGATTTGGTAATAAGAGATTCACAGGAATAGGCTCGATACATATGTTTACAAGTTTGTGATAAATAATGTTATTTAGGTGTTCATGACATAAACCGCATACGTCTGCTTTATTTACTTATGGCCGGTCTAATGAAGATCACTAACCTGACGTTAACTTTAAATCGCTGTTAAAATAAACAAAAGCTCATCAAAACGTTGGTGCTTACGACATATTATTCATTAGTAAACAAATTTTTATGCGCTTTTGTTTATTTTAACAGCGAATTAAAGTTAACGTCAGATTAGTGGCCTTCATAAGACCGGCTGTTAGTGTGTGAAAGTTGAAACAGTTAATGTTGGCAATTCCATCCGCGAACGGAAAGCAAATATCCACAAATGGCAAAGAAAAGGGAGCACAAAAGTGCCCCATGTAAAATCAAATCAGCGAACCGCAAAGCTGCTAGCGGTGAGGTCTGACTGTACTTGGTTTTTGTTCAATTTATTCACGTCTAGGCCAATCTCGCTTGCATTGCTTTCTATACCTTTAAATACTTCTTTAAGTTCTTCCTTTGTTTTTGCTAAAAGCACCACATCATTCGCATATTTCTTAGTGCGTTATATTCGGTTTTTATTTTGCTTTTTCTTAAAATGGCTTCAAGGACAGCATTGAACAAGATAGTTGATAATGGATCTCCTTGCTTTCATCCTTTATTACTTATGAACTCACTGGACATTTGACCATTAAACTTTACTCTATTGGTTGTTTTTGTTAATGTTATTTGAACTAGGGAGATCAAATCGTTAAAAAAATGTAGGTAGTCTAATGCCTTATAAATCTCTGATCTACGGATGGTGTCATAGGCTTTTCTAAGATCTATAAACAATGCATAGTGTTTTATCTTTGTGTTCAATCTCTTCCTGGATCTGCTTCATTAGAAAGACAGGTAGGTAAGTAAATCTTTAAAACAACAGGTTATTTACTATGTCGGCGTAAAACATAAACCATTACACACAATGTAGGTTGGCAGCGTTAAGCCGTTCAAGGTCATCGGCGCTGTCATTGCGCATAACTGTCATCGTGTTTGTGTGGAAAAATTAACGCACAAAATTTGAAGATGCCTTCGCGAAAAAAACCTAGTGGGCAGCCCCTCACAGAGCGTGAAAAAAATGGCCCTGATTCGGTATTGCGAAGAGGTGAAAGTTGACAAATCTGAATTGACTAAGAAGGCGATTTGTGAGAAGCCTCGAACATATTCAATGTATCGTATTAAATACCTATTTTCTAAATTCTCATTTATTTCCGTAAATACTTTACTAGATACATTGGACGTCTGCACTCAAGATATGTAATAACTTTAAAACGACAAAATGTGTTCAACCCCGAAAAAAAGGACGGTCCAAAGTTAATTATAAAACTGACCCAGCCTTTTATTATATAAAAGAAGAATTGGGTAGACATATTCGTGCCCTGCATACAAAAAAACAACATTTCACCCTTGATGACCTCCATCAGTATGCAAACAATAAATGTGATTTTATTGGTTGCCTCGGTAAACGTTTTCCCGTTTTCTATTCTTGTTAAATTGCTTTGATATAGCTGCCTGGTGGCTTGTACCGGGTGTCTTAAAATGAATTACATCTAGTATGCTTTGAATTTCCCATAATGCAATCCAAACTTTTACTTGAAATTGGCAATACTGTAAGTCTATGTCAAATTCGAGGTTATCAGGTTATGTTTTGCGTCAGTTTGTGTCAAAACTGACGCAAAATCTAACCTGCTAACAGCAAATTTGACATAGACTTACAGTATTGCCAATTTTAAGTAAAAGTTTGGATTGCATTATGGGAAATTCAAAGCATACTAGATGTAATTCATTTTATCTACTTTGCGTTCGTACTGAGGCTATTACAATACGCGTTTGCGTATTGTAATAGACACAAAGCGATGCTATAATAAAAATACTAAAAATTTTAATTTTTTTGCTTAAAAAAGTGGCAAAGTAGATAAAATACTGTATGATACCTCGTTGATAAGGCATTTTGTAGCACTTACTCCTTTAGGGCACTCCTCGCTTCGCTCGTCGTACCCTAAATCCATGCGTGCTACAAAATGCTTCTTATAAAACTCGTATCATAATATACTATTAAGACACCCGGTATAAGCGTAGGTTCTATGTCAAGTTCCTTCATCTCTCTCCACAATCTAGATGTTGGTACACTATCATATGCTTTTTCGAGGACTATTAAAGCTATGTGTGTTTCTCTGTTTCGTTGTACTCTTTTTTCCAGTACTAACTTCAACGAGAATAAGTTATCTATTGTGGATCGGCCTGCTCGAAAGCCCGCATGTTCTTCTGGTTGCTTTGCTTCTATTTCTTTCTCAATGAGGTTTTTTTAATAATTGTGAGTATATCCTGCCCAATGTATTTATGATTGCTATTCCTCGATAGTTTGTTGGGTCAACTTTAGGTCCTTTCTTATGTATGGGAGTTATATAGGATGTTTTCCATTCCTGTGGGATATTCTCCCCATTAGTACATCGTTGATATAGGGTTTGCAGCATGGTAATTAATTTGTATGGTGCGTACCTTATTAGTTCTGGGTAGATACCACCTGGTCCGGGAGCTTTCTTCAATTTTGTTTGCATAACAGCTTCTTTCACCTAATCTACGTTTATACGTACAGGTCTACCATTATGTACGAAAGAACATGCTCTACAAAATACTCTGTATATAGAAGTATCTACATCCTACTTAAACCTATAATATTAACCCTCCAGTACCCGTTCAAAATTGTAAGACATCAGTACCCGCACCGGTCTCGCAGACCGACACCCTCTGCCACCTCCATAAAAATAATGAGATATCTTATGGCATTAGTTTCTTGTTCACTAACGTCTTCATAATCAGATATTTCATGTTCAGTGTCACTGTTCATTTCCCTAGTTTTCAATAAATGATCTTCGTCAGACGATGGCAGATCATCATAAAACGCGTTGTCGACATCCTCCTCCGCTATTATATCTCGCATCGTCTGTTCTAGTCGCGCCTGTTCTTTCTCATAAAATCAGCCATGACTATAATAACGTTTTAGTATAACAGTGTTACTAAAAATGCAGAAAATACTTCCTTCTTCTCACATTAGTCGTATATCAAAGGTAAAAATAAAAACAACTCGGGTACCCGCTTCGGTCTCTGAAACCGAAATTATAAATAACTTTTAAACCACTGCACGCACGAACTCAAAACTGCATACGGATCTTCAATGGCAATATATAGGAAGGTAGTAAAATGGGCGGTAAACTAACGCTAGAACATTAAGTAATATACTGCATCATGTGTTTGCTCGGTCCCACAGACCGTAAACGGGTACTGAAGGGTTAAAAACTTACATTTTATTGAAACGTTTAACCATGCACATTTGACATTTCAATTACGTTAGACAGACATAACCTCAATTTTGGCATGGGGGAAACTGTTATACAGTTGGTTGGTAAGTACAGAAATAAGGGAAAGAAAAAATGGACTGTACTTATAAGCCGTTCACGACCTTTTTGGGACAGAGTTGGCTATGATTTTTTCTTTTCATGTTGGACTAACTGATTCGATGATGTAGCAGAAGCAACTTTATTTTTCTGTCAGTGTCTGTTCGGCATTTTCTTGCCACCACATTGCCAGATTTATTATTTTAATATTCGTAAGAAAATAAATGATTTATCAAATGTGAAAAAATAACTTTAATTTCCGTCAAAGGAAAAGCCAAAATGCCCAAAATAATTTTGTTACAACAAAAAATTTCCATTAAACGATGCTACTTCCAATTTAAAAAGAACAGACCAAATTTAAAAGAACGCGAGTTGATGTGAAGACTAGAGAATATCCGGCAACAATGTACCTATTCAGAAAATATAACCTTAAACTGAAAAAAACCTAACCTAACACAAAAAGTGTCAATTTCCATGAGGGAGTTTAGTTGCAACGGAGGTTCTGCCAACAAAATTACTAGATGGTCATAGCCTCACCTCATATATACTTACTTACTTATCCACATCCTCTTTTACCGTTAGGTGTCGAGGTCACCTCATATATATAATACACATATATTGCTAGTAGGGCCTCGGAACGCTAGAAAACATTACGGCGCCGACATAGTCTCACTTAGAGTATAACGCGTCTCGTGCGCATGCGTGGTAATTCGAACTCCGCCTTTAGAAGCGAATTTTAAATTTGACCACTTCCCCATTGGGCGGACGACGCCGCCGCCCTTGCGCACCGCTCACCGTTATACATTGAAGAGTTGGTTGTCTGTCTCACTTCCTTAGTGAGTTTCCCACTCATAGCCGCTAGCAATATAGTAAGTATTAGATATATGCCTCACCTGACCCAAACAGATCGTGAACGGCTTATATATAACACATATGAATAAGTACTGTATTTTATAAAACAAAATAGTCTTTGAAATTATAGTTTAAAACTAAAACAGCTCGAGTTGGTTTCGCTGTGGTAAATAAAGATTCAGGTACGAAATTATCTGTTACACACTTCTTTCACTTTAAACGTGTTATCTCATTAAATGAAATAAGTGCTAAGCAAACAATATACCCTGGAATAAATACAACGTATTACAAGTAGACTATAATTTTTTTAACAATCTTAATGTTTGGATAACGAACACTTCAGTAGGTATAACAGTACAAATACATATGTTTGGGCTCGTATTCTGCAATTTCACTTTTAAATCATTAAGTATGTTGCAGGTTGTTTCTCAATTCCTGATTCATTTTATCCTAAAGTGTTTCAATAATATGCAAGTCTGGACTGCTTGCTGGCGAAATTTTGCCGAGCAAGACTTCTGGAGCTGATTTTTGGCGAGTTTTATACTTGCATTTCTAGACGTCGTATTCGGTGTGCTTGCATGGGAGTGGTGAGGTATCTACAGGAACTCGGTTTTAATTGACTGGTTTTATTATCGACTTGAAGCGATATAAATTCTGAAAATGGCCGGAAAATGTTCAATTATCAGGGGAGGAATCTATGGGTACTCAACACGATTGTTCCCATGCGCCTGAACCTTGTATAGGCAGGTAGAGTCTATAGACTCTGTGTGAACACAATATGTTTGCAGGCGCCAGAGACTTATTGATCAAGGGAGTTGAGGTGGCAGGGGGTTGTTTTAGCTACCACACGATAGGGCATTCATTAGCATGATATAAATTCCATTCTGACGTAATCCAAACTGCAGACATCAAACCATTTCATACTCCAAATTGTTAGGTTGTATGGTATATACACTATTGTTTTGAAATGCATTTTCATATTACTATTATTTACAGTACGTTGATATGGAGCCCACAATGCCGTTACGTGGTGGCAGGATTATCCCATACGATGCCTTAAAAGGAGATATTGAATTTAAGAATGTCACATTCGCATATCCAGCAAGACCACAGCATGTAAGCTTCGTAAAATTTAAGATTACTGTTGGTTCTTAATTTACATTTATAGATTGTCCTTAAAAACTTTAACCTAAAATTAGCAGCTGGAAAAACTGTAGCTATTGTTGGTGCCTCTGGAAATGGAAAATCTACCGTAGCTGCCCTGTTGGAAAGGCATGTATGATATTTCGATGACTTATCACATTCTGACCAGCTCTTTCTAAAGGTTTTACGACGTCAATAAGGGTGCAGTTACCTTGGACGGGGAAGACGTGAGAAATCTAGACCCCACGTGGCTGCGACAACGTGTATTAGGCTATATCAGCCAGGAACCTATCCTGTTTGCCACAACCGTTCTAGAAAACATTAGATATGGCCGACCCGATGCCTCCGATGATGATGTAAGAACTTCATATAATTCAATAGTGTTTACAGATGATGATTTTGCAGGTTGTAATGGCAGCACAGTTAGCCAATGCTCACGATTTTATAACTGGATTTCCAAAAGGGTACAACACTTCGGTTGGTGAGCGAGGAACTACGTTGTCTGGGGGACAAAAACAACGCATTGCCATTGCAAGAGCCTTGTTGAAAAATCCTCGCGTACTGATTCTAGATGAGGCTACCAGGTAACGTTACCCACAACTTACTAGCAACTAATTAATTGTGTGTTTTATTAGTGCCTTAGATACAGAGTCTGAGAAAATTGTTCAAGCTGCTTTAGATAAAGCACGAGCTGGACGGACTGTTTTAGTTATAGCACATCGGCTTTCTACCATACAAAATGCTGATGTGATTGTAGTTATTCATAGAGGGAATATTGTCGAGGTAAACTTTGTAATTCTTTGAAGATTCTGTGTCTAATTTTGTTTTTATTTAAATAGATGGGAACCCATGAAGAATTGAAAAATTTAAAAGGGCATTATTGGTCGTTGAACTATCAGCAGCAAGAAACTCCGGCAGGCTAAATTAATTCTGGATGCGCAAATAGTGAACTTAAGATACTTCCTGTGTGTTGTAAACCCAAAGCCTGAAAATGTTCAAGACTAGAATTAAGTGCCAGATTAAAATGTAAAGAAAAAAATATGAATTTATTACTAGTGAGGTTGACAATACAAATCTAAATTTATTAAAGCTACTTAATACTAGAGATTTCAGTTCTAGTTTCCCTTAGAGTATCGTTTCCAAAACTTCTTAACTTCATCATGTCCGGACTTTATGATTACCATGGTTCTTTTTTCTTTGTTGCTCCAAATGAGGTAACCATTTGACTGGGCAAATTCACGTAATACATTGAAGTCGGCCTAAGGGAAAAACTCTTACCAAAGGAATAATCGGCCAAACAAACTCACCTGTGACAAGAACTGACTGTACAGGACGCCGTCAGAATAAACAAGTCTGTTGCGTTCCAACTCCCAGAGTTTAATTTGGTCAACAACTGTCGGGGGGAGGGCGAGGCCGGATTCGCTTTGCAACATCTGGGTGTGGGCATGCTGCGTGAGGTAGCCGATAATTTGTCCTGCAGTTATGCCCCCTCTCAGTGCTTGGCGGATCGAGTCTCTTGTTAGTATACCAACAACAACGTTTGGAAACCTGCATTAATACAGTGTTTTAGAAGAAACATAAATAAACTGCAAGGTAAGTAAGATTTTAGTTTTGGAGACATAAATTTTAAAATGCTATTTTGAAGTGGATTAATATTGTATAGTCAGTTGACTGTATCGGATATCCTGTTGAGAGGTGAATTTGCGTTAAATTTGTTCATGAAAATGCTTTATAAACAATTAAGTTGTTGTATAGGCTATATGTAAGTAGGGAGGATTATCGGGTTAGGTTTCCCGTCAGTTTGGACACAGACTGACGCAAAACCTAACCTGCTAACCTCGAATTTCACATAGACTTACAGTGCCACCAACATATTATTCATACAACAAATATTTCAAAGGCAACTTGATAGAAAAGCATTCATAATCACCCAGTACTTCATTTATGCACGGTTTGCAATTGTTTTTACTAATATATGGCTACAAGCTATCTTTTCTGATATAATTCAGATATTTAAATCATAAATTATTATTTTTATCCACCGGCAGGCTGCAAGCTATTAAGCCGTGATCATAATTACATTGTGCTGTAAATATAGATAAATAAACAAAATTACAAAAATTACAACATAAGTAAACTTCAGTAATATCCACTGCTCCAAGAAATTAACGCACCACCTGCAATTTCTCGAAAAATTTTAGAAGTGTGTACTAATTTTGTCTATTTCACGTTAACGTCTTTAAAATAACGAAGAATGCTATGCATTTTGTTTTTATTTTGACAAGTTGTAGATGTTTAAAACGCATAAAATGTAAATAAAGTGAAATTTACCTTAAAGAGTAAAAGTTTGAAGTTATAAATATAGTGGTGTAAGCATCTGTATAATGAAAGATTGAAAAAGGTCTTGTAAATTTTTATATTTTTGTGCAATATGAATCGGCAAAGTAGAAATTTGAGTCGTAATGAATGCGTCCAATCAGTTGTTGTGGCGGATGAAGGTTGGAGCTACAAGTCCATTGCACAGAGGCTTGGTATTTCCCATATCACAATATCTCGAGCTGTTCAACGGTACAGAGAAACAGGAGATCACTTTAGACGTCCAGGACAAGGTAGACATCGCAAGACTTCTGCTGTACAAGATTGTTTTCGGATGCAGCTTGCAACGACCCATAACGTTAGGGTGAGCATCGAAACTGTGAGGAAACGTCTTGCTGAAGTTCATTTGAAACCCAGAAAACCAGCTACAGGCCCAACATTCACTGCAGACCACCGCAGAGATCGACTGAATTTTGCTAAGGAACATGTCGATTGGCAAGAGGCGGATTGGGAACGGGTTTTGTTTACAGACAAATCCAGGTTTTGCTTACACACTTCTGATCGAAGTGTGTGAGTTTTTATATGTTCAAATGAACGATACTCCCAATGTAATATTCTTCCCAAAACACCATTTGACGGTGGCTCGGTGATGGCGTGGGGAGGTATATCTTGTTTAATATATCTATGGATTGGTAGCAGAGCCAGTAACTGGTGCTGCCATCTGATAGTGAAGCTTAGAAATACCCCCCAAGTTACTGTCCTAGGCACTCTAGACAGGTTTCAACATTTGGCATGAGTGTCTCTACTTGTCTGATGTATGTACGCTGGTTTTAGTATAACAATAGATAAAATCAAAAATATATGTAGTTATTAAATTAATGCTGTATTCATATATTATTGCAGTGTACCCGTTTCCACCACAGGGGGATGGAATTTCAGAAATTCTCCTATTTTATTCTAAGAGATATTGAGAAATTCGTGAAAAAACAGTTTACCTGTTTTCACACCTTGGGGTAAAATTTCTAAAAATTCTCTTAGCCCGTTTTATCCTAAAATAAACCCAGAAGAGAAATAATTAATAATTTTAACCCCCTACCCCTTTTCAGTTTTCCCTTTTTGCCGCTTTAGGGGTGAAACTCAAAAAACCTTAAAACCCCTTTCTACAGATTTGAAAAACACATCTATATGACAAAAAGAATGCTCTAACTCAACAAGCACAGGCATCTATAATTCACCCCGAATGCAGATTCGCACCTTTAAGGGTCGATTAGGGCAAAATCCTAAAATATGTTTTTAGACATTTGCCTTGGATACCCCTGCAAGGCAAGCAAACACCAAGTTGATATCTCATCGCGCCTAAGAGGTATTGAGGAATTCGTAAAAACACAGTTTACCCCTTTTCACCCCCTTGCGGGCAAATTTTTCAATGTCCTAATTAAAGAAACATAGGAGATACGAAGGGTTCTTTAATTCACCCCGAATCCATATTTGCACCTTTAGGGGTTGATTAGGGCAAAATCTTGAAATAGTTTCTAGGAATTTGCATTGAAAATCTTTTGCAAGGAAACACCAAGTCGATATCTCATCGGGTGTAAGAGATATTAAGGAACTCGTGAAAACACATTTTCCCCTTTCCACCCCCTTAGGGGTAGAATTTCAAAAAATCCCTTCTTAGCACTACCTTACGTAAAAAATTGAATCTTCCACCCAAATTTCAACTTCGTAGTACCAGTGGTTACGGCTCTGCGTTGATTAGTCAGGGTTGTGACTTTACTTATATATGTAAATAGATAAATCGCAAAGTTTAACCTTGTGGCCATTCCTCTAACCAGAAATGCTAAACGTAAAAAAATAACAATTGAATTCAAAGAACATGATTTACTATGAATGCTTTTTTCAGCGTTTTTTTTATTTTGGTGGTAGTACTCTTCCGATTTAAATATGCACATTTTTTTCAATTACAAGTTTATTTACAAAATAAATGCTGCGCCGTAAGCTTTTATCGTCGCATTTATTGTTTGGATGAGTTGGAGGGCCAGTAAAACAATTTATGACCTTCCCCTATCAAATTAAATTTTTTAGCACGAAGAGTTTCTGTTTCGTTTTAAGACAAATGTTTTTAGTTTACAGCAGTCTTGTGTCTTGATGTGATTGCAAATAGTATATTTGAAGTTCCTCACCTGTATTTATATTTTACTTTTGTGAAAATTATAGGTATGAGATCTCCGAGTATTTATTTATACTAAAATTAATTTGTTTATTGAAATTTGCTAGGAAATTTATTGATTTAGCAGCTGACAAGTCAACTGCAACCTGTCGATTGTGTAACAAACAGCTGAAATATTTTGTTAGTACAGAATAAACACCTAACGGACTCAGAAGCAACACTCGCGACGGCGCCGAGTACCCGATTTCAGTACAGTGGCTCTATTAATGACAGTGTGGTCAATTTTGGTCCTGTTTCTGATTGGTTGTTTTAAAATCTGCCATTTTGAGTCGTTTCAATAGTCTCATTGAATATTTTTAGCAGTATATGCATATTTAGTTACAAAAAGTTACTAATATCAAAACAATAGATTGACAGTTTATACATACATACATAATCTGTAACCCCTTATACCGTTTACACAGTGTCGGGGTGCCGGGCGCACTGAGCTGCTGAGGGTGTGTGTATTTTTAATTTCGGTGGAGGTACTTGAGGTGGTGGAGCCTGTCTGTCTAGAACACTACGCCCCCTCTCCAGATGGTCACCCAACCAAGTACTGACCCAGCAGACTGGCGCTTAACTTTTACAAGTGCCGTGAGATGTGCATCACTACTCAGCCGTACTGCCGGCTTACATTGACAGTTTATAACTTATCTAAAGTACCTTAGTTACTGAACACGGCCTAAGCATCAAAATAAATATTGTATCATTATTGATGTACACTCGTGTTATTTTATACACAAAAATAAAGTAAGTACGAATGCAAACTAAATTTTAACCAAGCAATAATTTTGACTTTAGTAATATTTTGTTACTAAACCGTTAAAAAAATGCACATACAAAGCTTGCCGCAGTGTAACAAATGGAGTGAACGGGGTACAGACGACTCCTGCCGCTTACACAGGTATTTGTAGTCATATTTCAGTAATATTTCAGACATTTTCAACTGAAAACCATTATTTTTAGTTTCAGTATCATTGTTTTAAAACAGTTTTTTGATAAAATTGGAGTTATATGTAGGTAAACACCCGTGAAAGTTTTAATTGCTGTTAACCATCTAAATCAGATCTGCTATCATTTGAAGAAAGAATAATTGCTTATAAATACTATACCCTATATTTAATATGCCTGTTTATGTACAACCGATGCCTCTATTATTGAAATCATTCGAAATATTGTTAGATTTGCCTCTGCAGGCTCAGGCTGTAGCACAAACGACTCAAAATGGCCGCAATGTCCTTATAAAGTCACTGTAGATTTCAGCTATGGCAGCCATATTCAAAGAGAGTAGATAAAGAATAATTATGTTGGTGGCACTGTAAGTCAATGTCAAATTCAAAGTTAGCAGGTTAGGTTTCGCGTCAGTCTGTGTCAAAACTGACGCAAAACGTAACGCCACGAGTATTGCTTCTGAAATTATACCACTATGTCATTGGTTATTCCTTTGGTTCATGATTTGCAATATGCTATAAAAAACACCCAGAACTAATCCTGGCCAAAAATTGCAACAGCCTATTGGATAATATTTCCAGAAGATTGGGTTGTTTTGAAAATGACCAATTAGCAGCAAAAGCTACATTCCTCGACTTTCGCTTTAAAAAAACCGCATTCGGTAGAGGAAAATGCGAAAAACGCACAAACCTGGATAGTAGATGAACTTACTCAAATCGCAAACCAGGAAGCTAGTGCTGCTACTGCACCAGCTGGTGGCCTAGTGGTAGAGTGACAGACTAGTGATCAGCGATCTCGGGTTCAAACCCCGGTGGAGGCCAGAGTTTATAAATAAAAGCGTACAATATCAGTCCTTCTCAGGACTAACATAAAACACATCACTATAATATATACCCGTTGTATTTTTATATATCATTATTTCAGTTAAAATTTATCGCATCATTAGAGAAAAACATGTTTTATATTTACTTATTATTTATAAATGTTTTCGTTTATATTTATGAATTCTATTAATATTTGTGTTTTATTTATGTAGTTATTTTAGTTTCATCAATTAAAAAATTAACGAATTGATTTCTAATCGATTATGCTCTATTCATGGTTCTGCTTCCGTATTCCGTGTCTGCATTCCGATTTTGAATTTGAAGTCGGTAAGGTGTATTATCTAATAATTAATCCACGAACTACCACTGCCATTCGCATATCATACACGTGCGCACACGGCACGAGTCATGGGGTTTGGCAACCAGCATACAACAGTCAAATGAGTCAACACAACATTCCGTATTCCATTCAGTTCAAATTGGCATTTCGTTTTCTCATTTTGTGTACTGAACAGTAAAATAATCAAATTCGGAAAGGTTCTAAATTTTGTGTACCGAACAGTAAATTAATCAAATTCTGAAAAGTTCCGATTTTTTGAACAATCGGAAACTTTCCGATTATTCATTCCAGATAGGCCCATCACCAGCGTTTATTGCACGAATATAAATTAAGAGAGATGGAATTGTAAACAGTTCTATTTAATTATTATGATATTCAAAAATTCAAAAATCGTACAACACTCATTAATGACCAATAGAAAAATTAGTTCACGAGCCGTAATCACAACAACAAAATTTCTTGGAAATTCTTTGTAGGTAGACCAACCTAACTGTGAGGGTTTGTGTCGTTACGATTTTCTTACTGAATCTGCATTTGAGCCTTAATTCATATCCGGATATTATTTTTCTTGCATTCCAACAACGTCCTAATTTGCCCTCGCGTGACGTTGTTCGAACGCATTCAAAAAATTTTCCGGAAAGAATGAATGCTCTTATGAGATTATATGTGATAATTTCTTGGCCTTCAACATTTTAGAAAAATAGTACATATGGAGAAATGTGTATGATTTTTCAATGTGTAAGTTTGAAGTCTTGTTGGTCCACTTACCGATATAATAAATCTGTAAAAAGTCCTAGAAGAGCAACCTGTAGATTCGAATCTGTGTACGCATAAACCCTGTAATTTGTCTCCACAACAATGTAACCCTTTGGGGCATCTTCTTCTAACGCTAGTGCTCCTGTGTTTTGACTGCTTGTAATATTTAATGCCAGTCGTGTGGGATAGAACCTTCCTGCTTTACGCTGCAATAAAATGCATCAGAAAAGAAATTATTCGATTTGTAAAAATACCAAAAACACCTTTCTTTGGTAAACTAAGCCAAACTCCCGCAAGTGTTGTAGAAACACAAGGAGCGCCTGGGTCATTCCTTCCGTACTATAATCCTACAAAATATACATTAAAATTAATTTATAAACATAATAACTTCACATACCTTGCCCAGTGTGCTAAAACTAAGTTGAAATAGAAAAGTAAGTAAGACATTCAGCAAGGTCAAGGCCCCTTTGCTCAACTGTATCAAGGTACTGAAGTACAAAATGCCACACCTGGGCTTGCCTATCCAAAAGAAGAAACTGGAACCCTTGTCGTGTTATCACAGGGCTGCCATCTTCCTCATCTCTGCAAATTTTGTTTAAACGTTTCGCTAATGCCTCGTACACAAATTTACCGTTTCATCAATCCGGCGTGCAAAAGAATTCGCACTGCATCTGCAGAAATTCCTTCCTGTTGCTGAGAGCCGACCATGTAATGCAGTACACACTCCCATCTTTCAGCCGAGTATGCGTCTAGAAAAGCTACATCCCTAGCTTTACTGTCGGGGTCTAACGCTGATGACATACTCCATGGTTTGCCACTGCAAAATATTAATTACAACTTTCCCACAATGAACCTATTGTAAACTTACCCTCCTAATAATGCTATTTTTAAATTACGTTTAAAAGTTGGTGATAAAATCCAACCTTGTAGACCTCCTGGTATGGTAGCCTCTTGCCACACAAACAAGTCACTTAATACCTTACTAACATATATGTGTTCTCTGTAAAATAAAAGGTAAATAAGTAAAATAAAAAATATATAGATTGGTGTTACTTGGAAAATGCTTGGTGGCCCCAGGAAGCTACAACTGCTTGAGGTACAGGTTGTTCTACAAAAAGTATACGTATGACATACTGGCGTGCCAATTCGGGTAGTTCTCTGCAAGTTTAAATTATTTAACTACTTGAAGCTATAGTAACAATTATGTGTACCTATACACTGCTAAACATATAGTAGGATGGTTGTAAAGTCTCTCAAGGACCGCTGGTGGCCTAGTGGTTAAATAGTCGTACAAATTCTTACATTCCAAGTTAGTCGGTTGTATAAGCACCGAGTTGTTTACTTGGTGTGAACTAGATATGCCATTGTCTGCCATTTAAATCGATAATGAACACTTTTAGCAGCAATTTTAATACACTTTGCACTTGAAGGTATAACATTTATAGGTTAAGTGGAAACGTCTTAGCTACCGATATGAAATTTCTCGTTATTATACTTGCACTTATTGTTAAATTGGGTAATAATGCTCGAGTTACAACTTAGTTTTGGCCACTTAGTGTACAATTATTGTGTAAAATGTGGAAAATATACAAATCGTTGATAATTCTTCCCAATCTGACATTCACCGACAATCGCAGTGTTGCCATTTTCGCTTTTGATTTTTGCCGATTTATTGCAATAAAATGTCCCTGTGGTCTTTTTGCTTTTATCTACTCCTATTAAATTATATTCACATTAAAAGGGACATTTTTGAATAATAATAAGAATAACAGTCATAATTTTCAGTAGTGAATTATGAATCCATAATTCACTGCTTTCGATCAATCATAAAATTCTATATTCAAATTCACGGTTTTCAGCCAATCAAAAAATTCTATTTTCATAAAGCACTAGTTTGCAGCCAATCACAAAATTCATTCTTATTATCAAATGACTTTTGCAGTTGACAGTTGTCAAATAGCTATTTTTCTACTCCTGTAACTAAAATGCCATTTAACATACTAACATACACGTCGCTAAGTGACCTTTTAATCATACCTTCATAACCTATGACTAAAGAGCCTCTTAGTCATGAGCTGAAGTTGGCAACGATGTTTTAGTCATGTGGTGAAGTTAGGTTCAAATAGTATTTGCTTTATTAGCCACAGCCAAAACTAAAATCAAGTTAGTTTTCAACCGTCACTTTGACGTTTGTCAAGCATAATTTAACCTAATATAATAAATGTCAAAATTTTAATGAAATAATATGATGCTATATTCTCTAAATTTGTGGTCGTAGAAAAAGTATAGTATGCAACTCGTTTTATAAACTTATTAGTCACTCATTTTATTAAATACTCGCTCTGCTGCGCTTCGCTCGTAATTAATAAAACTCGTGACTAAAATGACGTTTATAAAACTTGATACATAATATACTATTATCTACTCCAGTGGGATAAGTAACGCATTACGTCACTCATTTGACACTATTTCAGTTAGGTAATGAAGCGCATTACACCACTCAGTTATGTAATGGTTTCATTACGCAACTGAGTTGTGTAATGACTTCATTACGTAACTGAAATAGTGTCAAAATGAATGACATAATGACATTTTCCTACTAAAATATTTTTGAAAATGGCAGATCTGACATTTCTCTTAATGCACTTTTCTCAATTTTAGGCAGTCGTAGATAAAATTTTGTACAATACATGTGTGATAATGCATCATTAATATACTTGTGTGTTTACATAACTCGTGCTACGCACTCATTTGTAACTTACACACACGTATATTAATGATGCTGTTATCCCACTTGTATAGTAAATAACTATTATGCAACAAGTGCTAAAAATCGACGTTTATGCGCGAGACATGAAAATTATGAAACGAAGCCGAAGGCTGAGTTTCATAATATGTCTCGCGCATAAACGACTTTTAGCACGCGTTGCATACAATATTTTATCTAGGACCTTAATTTTACCGTTATTAATCCATAAATATCGATTTAAGAAAGGTTCGCATCTGCGACACTTTTAATTTATGTCATAATGAACAGTAGGCTACGCCGCGCGGGCGATTGTTTGGCCACGCCCGTGCTGTCAAGTGAGTTACGAAATGTAATTATTGATACTCAACATATGACTGTATTCATTACCTAACGCTTTAATTATTTCAAAAACGCTTTACCTGTAACGCAAGAAGCAACTAGAATAGCTTTACAACTTCACTTGCAGTTCGAAATTGTAGTTTTATAACCTCACTTTACTTTTAGCCCGTGTGCTAAAAGTAGACAGCTGATTTCTTTAAAAACGGTAAACTATAAAACGTCACTTTTAGTGAAACAAGCTAGCGCTAAAAGGCCTACTTTTAGTAGTGGTCGTAGATAAAATGTCTTAATTCGGGAAATATGAATACAAAACTCCTATTGTATAGGAGTAGATAAAGTATCGTATTACATTCGCGATTATTGCCATTATTCACTCAGATGACTTGCGCCACTCGTTTTCGGCTGTGGCACAAATGCCATCTTCGTGAATAATGGCTGTTATCACTCATATAATAATGTACTCTATTACTCATCGTAATATCCCGAATTAATAATACTTTTTAGAATAATATAATAGAATTTAATTTAAGATAAAAAATACATATAAAAAAGAAAAAACATATTGTAATCACGAGTCGATGCAAACGATGAAGTATGGAGTTATTAAAAAAACACAGAAAACCTCCTAAAGGAAAAAATTAGAATAAATAATATACAATAAATATACTCTGTTCAAAAATTAAAAAACCTTCGATAATTCCTGTTGGCATCGCTGTCCAGTGGAAAATTTGGCAAGATTGTAATTTTAAGGTTAATAGTCATGTTTCCACTTCGTGTGAATTTCTTCAAAGCATCGTCCAATAGATGGTTTTCATATCTGCATCTAGTTTTTTCTGGGCATATTTCAGCGCAATTAATAAAAATTTGATTTAAAAACGTGCCAATAATAAAACAATTTGAACGAATTGGAATTTTATTTTGAATCAAATAAATTGTCATAGTAATATGTCATAATGTGTACTGTCACCAATATAGCTTGAAAAAATTACTATCTAGATTCTAGGTTTTCTTTATTTTACCGACCTAATTCAACAGGTGGTGGTTTTTTTTAATTTCTGGACAGAGTATGGTCATAGAAATGATGTATAAAGTGGACAAAAGAAAAGATAGGAAATCCATACGAATGACTAGACAACCAAAGAAGGACTAAACTGCAGGATCCGGGGTTAATTCCCTCCTTTTATTTGCTTCCCTTATAAATTTAGTTATGGTTACTAGAGAAACATGGTTAATAATAATTAATATTAACAATAGGAGGGGAATTGGCCCCGGATTCTGCAGTTTTCCCCAAAGAAGTTATAGAGAAGACCAAAGGGAAAAATATACTTTACACACATAACCATATGATAAAATAAAATAAAAATGCAGACACTGATAAAGAAAGAGCCTGAAAAACTATGCAAGAAAAAGATATAATTTTCTAAAAACTGATAGCAGAAATGTGCAGATCTTACGCGGAACAAAAAAAATCTGAAGCGAAGCTAAAGATCGAAGAATATTTTTAAAAAACTTATGAGAAGATAAAGTGGAAATGGCTTAATAGAAGAAAGGGGTAACAAAATCGCGCATGCTGAAACAAGAAAAGAAAAAGAGAAGAGAACAAAGAAATAACAAAAATATGAACTTGGAACGTCATTAACGCAAAATGAATGAAATTACCAGATCAACATTAAGATAAAAATAGTCAGAAGTAACAATAATAGAAAGACACAGGTGGGAAGGACAGGAAGACATTAAAAAATGTAAATGTACAGCCGAGAATGGAACAGGATTTATTATAATACTTATACACTCCATTTACATACTTGGCTTTTGCAGTGCGTCAGGGTCAAACTTTTTAAATTATTTTGAATGGACCTGTAAAATAGCGTGTTTTTTAGACTAGCAAAGCTACGAAAATGTTGAAGAAGAAAAATAAGATTATCGGTCAAGTATCTGTTTAAATGAAAATAGTTAATTAAAAGACAAACATGTAAGTTCAATTGTAAGTGTTTTGCATCTGCACCCTTCTACATATTCTAATGTAGGAAATCTTTTAAATAAATTGACAATAATTAATTTAAAATGTGAAATGTTTGACAGTTTTTATCTTGCAAGTACAACCGAACCGAAAATTCAATACCGGTCCATTGTAAAAATTCACGACAATCCGGATACGAAGAAGTTTGATTAGGCAATCCTTTTGGTTCACAGAGGGCCGAGGTTACTGCCCAAACAAAACAACATTCGTCATTGTTTTGAACGTTCACGATCGCTTTCTTGCGCTGAATCTGCTTTGGGAGCGGGATGTACGAGGATGCTCGAAATGGATTGTATTTGTTGACGTTGACTTCAATGTACAACAACTGCTTCAAGATCCATCCTGACAATACAGAAAATTACCAAAGTTAGAATTGTTACAAAAAGCTACAGCTCTCTTGCACACACCTGATTCCCGCTCCTGAAATTCCGACACCTTCTCGTCTAGTCTTCCAGTCAAATTATCATATAAGTGGCTCAAGTCTGTACCGCGCGTGACTACCTCGTTAGCCGTCTGAAAAGTTTTTACGTCTTGTAGATCTTGAGCTTCCAAAATAAAATACCCAAAGAGTTCGAAATTGATTTTGATGCTAGTTAATTTGGTTAGCTGCCCTTCTATCAAATTTTAAATTTTTTCTTTCAATTCGGTCATATATTCCACAACGCTTATGTGATAATTTTCCGTGGAAATCCTATAACTGGCCACACGAGACTTGAAGGTGTTTTGAAGGGCCACCACACCTTTTCCCAAGTGAAAGACGCCGCACCGCCGCGTGTGACGATTGCTCCTCAGATGACCAACGAAGCACGTTCGAGGAATGTTTTCATCGCACACGTCACAGTATTGCATCCTTGGAAAACCACCTATCAAAACAAACTATTAACACTGTACAAACACACCAAGCACGGCTACCATCACTACTGGAGTTGTTTAGTTTTGGGCGTTTACTCGGCCCCTCACCACCCACCACCGAAGTCTCCATAGCGTCGCCTGTAATTAATACAACTACACTGAAGGTGCTGCTCTGCATCAACACAATTTAAACTCACCACTCGTAGATGGATGGCCCAGCTGTTGACGACAACTTTCTCTCCGGTGGCGGAACAAATTGTCGGCTCTGGTGAAGGACTGTCCACATTCGGTGCATTGAAACATTATAAATGATTAATTGCAATTCTACACTGGGTAGGCTCTTCGCTAGAACGTTAGAGGTATCGCTCTCGCCAAGTATCGCTTCCCTAACCTGACATGTAAATACAAGGATCACACTCTAACACCCTACCCAGGTACCACGAACGTGGACGTTAAGCCTTGATACCCTGGAGGGGATGGGGAACTAGGTTACGTCGTCTTGGAGTTTAAGGGAACTTACATTTGTTTGGCTTAGTGAATTGCCGCCGCTAGTTGACAAATTCGCTTCGCGGTGTTTATTAGAGTTCGTGAGACCTCAGCTTGCCGCTGCGTCAGCTGGCAACGCCGTTGTAAATATTCATCGTATTTTTTAGCCTTACGACTGTGCCCACTGGCAATTTTGGGTCTCACCCTTACCTTACTATTTTTTTGGTGACGGCTGCCAGTTGTAATCAAAGAGGATATATTGTAATTCAATGTTATCCAACTGCACATCCATACCGTCCCTCAAGCGTTCCAAAGATTTAATTTCCGCTATTCGTGCAGCCTCGGCGGCAACTCTGTCCTGGTCCTGGTATGATTTTAAATTGTTTTGTGTCAGTGGCATATTTTCGTCGTGTTGGTACACGATTAACTAAAAATTACTTAGGTAGAAATAGTACCTATAGGTGTCAACTTACCGCCAATTTCACAAAGCAGATGTGAAGTAAATGGACTATAACTAAAAATCACCTTTCAAATCAATAAATGAAGGACTAACACTACTATGAACCAAAGGAAAATTAGGACATACAATAGACATACAGTACAAAAGAAGCAGGCGACACAAAAAGGAAAAACTACATAACATAACAAAAAAAGTACAAAACTGTAACGGTTCTTTTTGATTTTGGCGTTTGCAGCTTAGATACTCCTCGAGTATGCATGCCTACTCCTTTTTCAGTGGCGTAACTACCGAGGGGGCAAAGGGGGCAGCAGCCCCCGGGCCCTGAACTTCAGGGGGCCCAACGGGCCTCCTGACGTTTAAAGCCCGGCAGGTCCAAACTCGGTCCCGTATAAAGTTTCAATGAGTCCGGGAAAAACACAAGAAACCCTCGGAGAAATCTAAAACATGTCAAAAAGTTATCTGTTTGGTATAAATTTAAAATAAAATAATTTCTGTACACCCGATACACCACGTCTTGCATGTGCATGTACTTCGCAGTCATCTCAAATTAATTGATACCCAATACCCTAATAAATTAATAATACAGGTACCTAATAAATATTGCTAACAGGGCATTTTCGGTCACGGTCTTACATACAGGTCTTGCAACGTTGCATGTCCGGTGTGATCGGTATATAATTGTTTTTGTTTTTTTCTTTAGTGCGTATGCAGGATTTATATTTATTATTATTATTATTTTCAATGCTGGGGAGCGTAGTGTAAGTCGCGTGCGGCGCATTACCTCCGTTGCACTTCCCGCGAGGTATGAATGGTCCTCGACACCGAAAGGTAAAAGAGGCTATAGATTATGTATGTATGTATGTATTATTTTCAATAAAAAACGCGTATCTCGCTATTATTCATTTTGATTTGATGTTTCTGTTTATGAATTAAAAAAAATAATTGAAAAATGATAACCAAAAATGCTTTGTCAAGAATAGGACTTACACTTGGCAATTAAGGGGCCCGGTGAAGATCACAGCCCCCGGGCCCAAAATTTGAAGTTACGCCACTGTCCTTTTTTATTATTTATTACTAGATTAATGCATTTTTGGCAGTAGAGCTAACTTCACTCCGTAGTTGCTAAAAGCGACGCAAGGTCGAAATTTTGGATCGGATTTCACTTCCTTCTTGTTTCTCGGCAAGCTATCTGAAACTCTATGTTTTATTCTAAAGTAATCGGGTGTTAAGGGCATTTACAACTCTACTGAATCCATCGTCATGGTATTTTCCTCCAAGATGCAAACCGTGCTATTCTAATTTTCACTGAACGTGATCGGGGGTCGATATCAAACTTAAAGTAGGCTTTTTTCCATTTGGTTTAGTGTGCTAATTTTCTTCGATTAGCCTCTAGGCCCTTGTAGTAGCTGTATTATGATCATGAAGGTAAAACGAGGTTATCAATAATACAATACAATGCATTTTATTTAGCTTGTGGGCATAAAGTAACTCTTGCATAATTTATTAACATGTAACCTCCTGGGTCGTTTTGCATTCAGCGACCCACCTTAACATTTGTGAACCCATTTTAAACAACAATTGTATCATTTCACTTCAAGTTCTTTTGCTTTGACGAACTTGATTTAATGCTTATGCGTCTAGGATGCTATTTACCTTCCTATTTTTGGTATATTCCACTAAGTATATAAAAACAGTGTCTATTAAAGCCTCGTTATTAGCTCCTACTACTGGTATATTATGTTTTATTTGATACCTGCTCATTTTTAGAGTACAGATTAGCGTAAGCTAGAAGCCGTACACGTAAGTGAGCTGCATTTAGACTGTTAGTTAGACTGGGGTTTGTTGTTGTCGCGGTTGACGCCTGGCGCCTTTTATATTGTATTTCATTTTATTTCATTAATCTTAAGAATCTTATCTTGATCGTTAACCATGACCACATCAACGAGTGTTTTGAGCTAGTGAGGGTTGTGTACGCCTTTTGCTGAAGGGCGCACAGTGGGACCAAAAATACAATTTTTGGCCAAAAATCTCAAATTTACGGAATAGATTTAGAATAATGTCAGGATTCGAGGAAAAATAATTAAAAAATTCCACTTGGTCAAGTGGGGTGTTTTTTAAAGGGTGAAAATGAAAATAAACATTGAAAGTTCTGATGTCTTGGAATAGTACATAGTTATATCTAGAAACTATAGAAAAAATATTTTAAAAATTCCCTTTATTGAAATAGAGGGTAGTTTTTAGGGGGTGAAGGTTAAAATAGCAGACGAAAATTATAAAATTTGAAATTTGCATAGAATATAAGCTGAATATGAGTGTAAAAATAGTTTTAAAAATCGTTTCATTAATATAGGGTAGTTTTTAAGGGGTGAAAATTAAAATAACAAAAAAAATATTTTTTTTTGCCTAGAAGTTCATCTGAAAATCAACATAAAAATAGTGGAAAACATCTCATTAAAAGAGGGTAGTTTTTAAAGGGTGAAAATAAAATTATAGGAAAAATATGAACTTTTGATTTTGTGTGTAGTTTAAATAGCAAAGAATTACAAAAATTTAAAATCCATCGCCAGCCATTCATTGTTTTTTTGTAAAAATGTATTTTGTGTTCTTTTGCATCTTTGCCATTTTGTTGGCAATCTGGCACAAAAATTATAAACACTCTGCCGTACTTGAATTAAATAGCCGTCTGAAAGATTTTCTGGGGCCAATTGTCTTGACACAACATTTTGGAGGTGTTGACATTTTTCGCTTGAAGTCCCAGATAGTTCCTGCCAAATGTTGAATAACTCAAGTCGCTTTGGTTTGTAATTTGGAGCGTGAGCTTCAGAATAGATAAGTTAAAAAATATACAGTGCAAACACACTGAAAATTTACTAGACAGCTTTACGATGTCCCCCCTCGCCACCACCTAGGTCCGCCACTGCTTATGGGGTTTTAGAATAAAGCCAGACGAGTAAAGGGTTAACCCCTTTCAGTTTTTTGAAGTCAAAGCTCTAGCCTTACTGACAAGCTTGTTATTTATCTGTTTCTACAAAGTCGTTAAGATCGTCTGGTTTTATTTTTTGGCCAAAAAATTTGGAGGGGCAGATGGCAACTACGTGTTTTAACTCAGTTTTTAATAAAGTTAAATTGATTTTAGCGTAAACTACGTTTTAAAGTCATAACCACTATATAATTACAAAAATCAAATAAAAAGAGTAGCTCACTGTATGTTTCACTACATCAGCATGTTCAAAAATAAAATACTCGCAAAAAGGCAGCTAGAAATTACAAAACATAGAAGCCACACTTCATACAATATTTCAGAACTATAAATTACCGTGGAAGCTTGTGAAAGTAAAAAGTTATAGAAACTTAAATTTAAATTTGTCCAATAGTTAAAATCGCCTACTCTATGAAAGACTCTCATTCATACACCATATACTAAACAGAGTCAATTATGTATATATAATGTAGCCCTTACCTTGTTCTGTATCAGACATTGCTGCTTTGTCAAATTAAATTTCAAAAAACACAAAAAATACAGTTGACTATTCAACACTATAACATATAAGCCAATGACATTGCAGACATTTGCTTTTTTCAACCAATAACAGCAGTATATCACTGAATATTGGGCACCATGCAAAATATTCACAAAACAATGTACGTACTCAACAAATAAATAGCCTTGTTGCGAAGTATCGCTTAGCAACGATGTTCTGTCCTTAGTGATATCGCTAGGTTACGTAACACTAAACCCCAACAAACTGTGTGGCTTGTTTTAAAAATTTTAAAATGCTGTGTTTTGGAAGTATTCCGCTGAATTTAATTGAGAATGAATAATTATATTAATTGTTGGATTGTTTTTCAATAAAGTTAATCGTTATGTATTAATATTGTTAAATAGTCGTTCCAAATACCACTCGAAGTGAATATATTTTTTTTAAATATTTTGCCATTTCCATAGAAATTATTGCAAATTTCACTCAACAAAATCACATTTAAATGTCACTCGCCTTCGGCTCGTGACATTTTTGATGTGATTTTGTATCGTGAAATTTAAACGTAATAATTTACATGGAAACGACAAAATATTTGTCAAAAGTATATCCACTGCTTGTGGTATTACCCTTGAAAACACACTGAAACTTCACTACACAATTCTTTCCTAAACACGTCAGTATTTACGAGGGTTTGGAAGAAAATTGAGACAGGTCAAGGGTTAATCACCTTCAGGTCACCGAAGTGAAAGCTCCACCCTCACTGCTAAGCTTGTTATTTGCCTATTTCTAGGAAGTTGTTAAATTCGTCCCTTGCTTACTTTTGGCCTAAACTGAAACAATCGGAGCCACAGTGGGGCTGTACAAAACTAAGAAAAACAAGTTCACACAAGACATGAGAACATATAAGGAGACAAATTCCAATTTGATCTTTTTTTGTAGTCGGAACAAATTAAGCAAAGGCCAGCGATAAAAGCTAAAGCAAAAAATAAATACAAATACGATCTACATAAATTTGAAATAAAGGGATACTGCAACAAACTGGAGAGGAAAATAAAACGAAACATAAGTGAATTTCCAAGCAAAACAAAAATTAACTGCTAGTGGATAAACATAATGAGCATTAGCGAGACGGTATATATTGTTCCAGAACATGACACTGGCACTAATGCTACCAAAAGGTGAAGTATAAATAGAAGAAACAGATGCACAGGAGCCTACTTACGGCGAAACCGGTAAAATACCAAAGATATTAAAACATAAAAAAACTTCAAGTAATGTGAGGGCCGTGTATTTACAAACAATTTTATTTTAGCTATTTTATTTCTAGTCAGGACAATAAAAACTCGTATTTTATAAGTAGATGTTTTGGTATGTATCGTAGTAGTAAACAATTATAGCTCTTAAACGAAAGCTTTTGTTTGATTTAAATAGGTTGTAAGCCGACACCTCTCGTATCTGTTAAGAATGCCGCGAGATGTAATAAGTATGCTGGCGCAAGAGGCAAAAAATACTATATTATGTTTATGATCAGGAGCTTAGGCGAATTTGAGAAACTAATTTAGTTTAGAATTTATTAGGTTGCGATTTCAGCCAAAGAAACGCTTGTTGAGGGCAGTTAGAATAGAGCTTGGGAAACCACAATTTAAAACTTGATTGAAAAAGGATTAAACCGTCGTGTGTTTTGGAAGCGCAGCTACCAATTAACAACGCGTCGCTATGGCAACGAAATTTAGATTTTGTTGTCATTGGCTGGACACTCCGCGACCCCGAATGTAGGAGTTTTTGTAAGTTGGATAAAACAATCTGAATAGGACGGCAGAGAAAAGAAAAACGAGGTCTGGTGTATGTGGCAGTTCTACTCGTAATACGGGGAACTAGTACAACAGCTTATAACTTATTTAACTCTTACTTCACTAGGTACAGCACAGTCCGAAATTGCAAGGTTTCTTTTTACTTGTTAATACGGCGGCGTGAGTATCAATCCTTTGCTTTTATTACTTCACTAGGTACAGCACAGCCCGACATCGCAAAGGGTTTTCCTGGTTAGTACGGCGGCGTGAGTACCAATGCTGTAACTCTCTCTTACTTCACTTAACACTGCCCGACACCGTAGTAACCAGACTCAGACTGGCAGCTAGCCTTTCTTGCCGCTAGGCGAGTTACCAACGACTGCCCGCCGTCATTTCCATACTTCGAAACCGTCTCCGGCAAATTCCTCGAATGCAATTGCTCGAAATCAATTGCTCGAAATCAATTGCTCGAAAATCAAATTGCTCGAATGTAACTTTTCTCGAAATACAAGTTCCTCGAATCGCAATTTCTCAAAAATCTTTTGCTCGAATTTATGTGGTCTTAACATCTGGAAATTTATTTCGGCATTAAAGAGGGAGCAGAGTTTGAACGAATTACGGATAGAACAATATGTCAGCGGTCAACAACACATTCTATACAGGGTGTATACGAATTCGACCGACAAACTTTGGGTGCATATTTCTCTCACTAAATACAGCCTAAAAGATTAGACAACCTTGATCCTTATCTGCAAGATAAACTCTGCAGAGGTCAAAACACTTCGAAAAAACACTATGAATTTTTCAAGATTTATTTTAGACTTACACTTTAATTTAGATAGGTGATTTTATTAATAAAAAATCTGGTGTAATACACGCACACAACTTCCTTTTACAGTGATCTTATAATTAACGAAAATTTTGATTTTAAATTTTTAGCATTTGTCAAAAATTGCCAATTCTACAAAAACGGTACAAAATAGAGCGTTAGTTGAAGAAACAATTTTTTTCTAGAATTCTAAGCTGAATTTAAAAATGTAATAATATACCGGGTGTTCTATTTAAAATAGGAGTTAATAGAAAAATAAAAAAAAAACAAAAGAAACCCATTTTAGAAGTATTCAACTGAAAAATCACCTATCTCACATCAATACACAAATTTAATAAAAATGTGAAGTTTGAAAAAAATCGTTAGAGCCGTTTTAGGAAAAATCGAAAAAACTGAAAAATTACAAGAGTAAACACCAACTTCCGGTTATGCGATTTTTTTCAAAAGCTTGCTGTCGCATCTACATAGTACACAAAACATATATTATGAAGTTTCAACGCCATACTTCTTTTCGTTTTTGAGATATTCTGTTCACAGACAGACAGACCAATAAAAAAATCTGGTGTGATATACTCACACAACTTCCATTTACAGTGATCTTATAATTAGTCAAAAATTTCATTTGTAATTTCTAAGCATTTGTCAAAAATTTTCAAAAATTACAAATTGTATAAAAACGGTACAAAATAGAGCGTTAGTTGAAGAGACAAATTTTCTCTAAAATTTTAAGCTGAATTCAAAAATTTAATAATATACCTAGCTCACATCAATACACATTAAAAATGCAATAAAAATGTAAAGTTTGAAAAATATCATTAGAGCCGTTTTTGAAAAAATCTTAAAAAACTGAAAAATTACCAGAGTAAACACTTACTTCCGGTTATGCGATTTTCTTCAAAAGCTTGCTGTCTCATCTACATACTACACAAAACTTATATATGAAGTTTCAACGCCATACCTCTTTTCATTTTTGAGATATTCTGTTCACAGACAGACAGACACACAGACAGACAGACAGACATACAGACAGACTAATGAAAAAAAATATGTTTTTTGGGATCAGGGGACTCTAAAACGTGAAGATCTGTTGAAACTCAATTTCGAATTTTTGGGGTGAATCCAATACTTCCTTTATTGTAAAAGGAAGTAATAAATGTCATTTAACTTCCTTTTACAATAAAGGAAGTTTTGGATTCACCACGAAAATTCGAAATTGAGTTTTCAACAGATCTTCACGTTTTAGAGTCCCCTGACACAGAATAATACAGAATGGCCTGTCGGCTTAAAATTCAGCTAGTTTTTTCTTTGCGCATGCGCGAGTTCTGGTGGTGTACAGTCAGCTGTTTTCCATATTTTACACGTGTACTTGTAGGGGTCAATGACCCCTTATAAGAAGGTTATGTTTTTTGTGCAAGTGGTTTTAAAATATTAATTTAATATGAGTGCACAGAAAAGATCTTTTGGTGGCACATGGTGTACTGTGCATTTCCATATAAATTGCATGGACTTTAAACGTACGGATTATTTCTGTTCAGTTTAAAATTTAGGAGCATAATTTTGAATTTACCGCCTCTGCACACCACTAGGATCATGGCGGACCATTTCAAGGTTACAAAAATTGAGTATGCTGACATCAAAAGCGCCGACACAGAGAGGCCATTCTGATTTAGGGTATTATTCTGTGCCCCTGAGCCCAAAAAAGCATATTTTTGTTCATTGGTGTGTCTGTCTATCTGTCTGTGAACAGAATATCTCAAAAACGAAAAGAGGTATGGCGTTGAAACTTCATATATAACTACTATCTAGATGCGACAGCAAGCTTTTGAAGAAAATCGCATAACCGGAAGTATGGTGTTTACTCTTGTGATTTTTCATTTTTTTCGATTTTTTCAAAAACGGCTGTAACGATTTTTTCAAACTTTACATTTTTATTACATTTTTAATGTGTATTGATTGAGATATGTGAGTTTCTTGTTGAATACCTTTAAAATGGGTTTCTTTTGTTTTTTTTTCTTATTTTTTATTAAATCCTATTTTAAATAGAACACCCGGTACATTATTAAATTTTTGAATTCAGCTTAAAATTCTAGAGAAAATTTGTATCTTGAACTAACGCTCTATTTTGTACGGTTTCTGTAGAATTTATAATTTTTTACAAATACTTAAAAACTAAAAATCTAATTTTTGGCTAGTTATAAGATCACTGTAAAAGGGAGTTTTGAGTGTGTATCAAACGAGATTTTATAGTGTAATTCTGTGGATTCCAACTATTCGAAATTAGCGCTACAGGTTAGCCAACCAGGAAAATCTAACGGAACAAAACAACTAATTCTTTTTAGGGTGAATTTTGAGTCGGTTTGTTTTTGAGGTACGTAAAACATTAAAAATCGTATTTATTTCGCATCATCGATGCCTATTAATAACTATTGTAGTTATTCATCGTTAGCTAACGGTTATAATATTAATATAGGAGTATTATTTTCTTGACCGATTGAAAATTTATAAATTATAGAATCATAACCTTAAAGTGCTTATACCAGTATTTTGCAGATCCTTCCACAATGGCCAAATCAAAGAACCACACAAATCATAACCAAAGTAAGTAAAGTCGTAGCATATGTAGATGATGATAACGCAATAATGAATATTATTAACAGCTCGCAAAGCCCACCGCAATGGGATTAAGAAACCAACGCGATTCAGGCATGAATCCACATTGGGGGTAAGATTCATAGATTTAACATATTGATGTGAATGGTCCTCGACACCGAAAGGAAAAAAAAAGGCTAAAGATACTGAATGATTGTTCGTGATCATCCGGTTTTACTTCATAGAACTAAGTAATATATTCACAGCATGGCGTTGGAACATAATGGATTAGTGTATATAAATGTCGGTTATCTTGTAGTGTACGTCACCTACTTTGAAATACCTTTCCTAGAGCCAGTAATACAGGTAGGATTGAAATATGGCAAAAATTTTTATACAGATGTATGAATTTGTTAGCTGCCGTTTAAGATTTGCATGTACTTAGTACAAACATTCCTGTGCAATGAAAAATGTGTGTAGACCGTAAGAAGAGGATTAATTTGTCGCTTTCCTATATTAGTGGCTGTAGGAATGGTAGTTCAAAGTGGGCGACGTACACTACAAGATTAACTAAAAGACTGATTGTGTGCCTGGCAAGTCTATATATATCTGAGAGCAGTAATTAGTTTTTTGGTAAAAGTTCAGTATACGGTCCGGTCGTATTTTTTTTGCTAAAAAAAAAACTCATCAAGACCTAACAACTAACCTAAACCGCTAACCTGAACCGCCGAGAGCGCAACATTGCTTTAAACATTACGAGACGATAACGGCACGCACAACATTTTTACATTGAGAGAACAAATATGACCGCACCGTATACTGAATTTGACCCAGTTTTTAATTTGTTTTGGTTAAAATAATTGTTTCAATTGTTTAAAGTGGTTTTAGAATTTAGGTATTCAAGTAGTTGATAAAACTATGTTTACAAAATTTAATTAAGTGAAAAATGTTATATAAAGCTTTATTTTATGCAGGTCACTTATTTGTAGAACTAATTTTTGCATGTCGACTTACATTTACAGGAATAGTATTTTAATAATTTGAAATGTTTTGATTGTGAACTGGAAAATTAAAATGAAAATTATTTGTAGGTTGACGCCAAGTTCTTAAAAAACCAGAAGTTTTCAAAGAAACACAATTTGAATACAAAACAGCAACTGAAGCGGGCTGCAGAACGAAAAGCGAAAAGGGAAGGAAAGGTGAAGAAATAGATAGTAATGCCTTGTAATATTACGTTTAAATAAAAAAATCTTTTCTTAGACTATATTTAAAATAAATTGAGTATATCATACAAAATATAAAAACAATATACTAGTCCATTCGTGCATTAGGGAAAAAATCCTTGAGTTGCTTCTGGGGGCCTGGTGCTAGTTTCCTGAACTTGGCGGAGGTAATCGTAGAGGTGGATTTTGGCCGTTTCATGCCAGCTATCACGGCTTTAGGGGTAGGAAATGCCTCGTCTCTGCTGTGGCCACCTAAGCCATTGTAGGAAGCTTCTGCTGATGGAGCTCTCTTAACTGTTTCGACACACGTTGGCTGCCTTTTGAATAGAGAGTACTACAATAAACACATGATAAGAACTGCTAAAGTAGCACGGAGATATATTACTTGGGTTGTTTTTACATTTGAAGGATTTATTTGGTACTTGCTGTTGTAATTCATTAATCCTGATAGACCTACACTGCTAGATTGGACTCGTAAATATGGCGATTCAGAATCTTTAATTGATTGTACTGTTTCCGGCTGAAAAAAACCAGTAGTAGCATGTTTTAAAAAAAGGTATCCAGAGTGCTGACGTGGATATTTTCAGGACTCGTTAAATATGCTGTATTGAATGTTACTATTTTTGTAAATTTTTTACATAATTTGCTAGAAGTGAGGTTGTGTTTTCTCGTAAATACAATGCACATCAGTTTCTAACATGAAATACGAAAACGACCTGCCTTCGTAATAGACAGACTATCAAGGCACCCTGGACGCCTGATTTTGTTGAGCATTCGTTAAACTAAACTGTAATTTACCACAGACGGAGAGGTATTGGTAGTTGAGGTATCTTTGGTTCGACTTAGTTGTCTCGACAATGGCGCAGGACTTTCTGCAATGATGCGTTCAATACTGGTATTGGTTTTGCCCTGAGATTGATTTTTAACTTGTGATTGAACTTCCCTCAGTTCATGTATTTTTTTCTTTAAATACTGCCGTTCAGTCTCGCAGTTCTTATGGGATTCAACTTCTTGTCTATACGATAAGATGAGCATGCATTAAGGAAGTATCTAAATTTGTATCGAATAACCTTACTGTAATCTAACTTTTTCTTTGGAAAGCATTGCCAGTTCCTTTTTATAATTATGAGATTCATTTTGAACATCTTTAAGCATGCTTTGGATTTGTCTTTTCTTCCTATCTGAATCGATTAGTTCCCTATAAAGATAATATGTATAGATGATATCGCATGAGATACACTCGGTTAAATTAAGAGAAAATATGCAAGCTCTCGGAGCTGTTTTTGAGCATAATGAAACCTCTTACATTTTTATTGTCGGCTATTAAGTTACTTTTTAAACAGGAATTCAAATCGAAGTTATATTATTATTTGTTTAGTTTAGCTTATTTTATTGTTTCGCTCTAAAGCTAAAGCTGTTGCACATTTTCTCAAATTTAACAGAATATATTATCTTCTGGCGTGTAAAAGATCTCCATGTCACGAATTTTTATCTTGGCTACACTCTCTACCCTTCCAAAAGATGTATCACTTACTTCTTTAAGGTTGATACTAAAATTGTCAACGACTGCGGATCACGATTATGTCTCAGCATGTCATTTACTTGCTCTCTACTACCAGTAATAACCAATTGTACATTTTCCATGTCGTTAAGTTTTTGTTGTAGTTTAGCTACATCCTCTTCCAATCTCTTATTTTCTTTCGATTTCGACTTGAAATAACTAGCCTGTTCTTTCAATGCATGCATAGCCGATTCCAACACTCTAATTCTATTTTCTTGATCACGAATCTCTTCCCTACAGTTTTACAAAAATACATTCACATGTTAAAACACGTTTAGAGTACCTACCGTAAGCCTACATTTTGCAATTTTGCAGACTGGTATTTTTCTGTGAAATTTTTAACATCTTTGTCTTTGAGATTCAATTGAAACTGGAGGTTGTCGAGTTTGTTTTGCAGGGTGCCAAAATCTGTTGCTTCTGCATTTTCTTCAACACTGAGGTATATTCTATGTATGCTTTTTTCTGTAGATTTGCTTCGACATTGAGGGCATGTTCTCGACCTGAAAATGTTTAGGCAGTTACATGGCTTGAACCCATATTCTACGAACACCTTTCGATCCATTGTAAAAGGCAGTTATAATGAAACAGATGACCACAGGTAGTTCCATATATCTCGGATGAAGGTACAAATAAGTCGCTGCATATTAAACACTTCAGATTCATCCTTTATGTAAAATTCTGCAACAAAAGGATACACCAGTTACACAAATGTCATATTTGTTAGGTTATAAAATCCATATAAAAAACCATGAATGTTATGAAAGTACCTAAAATAGTTAAACGCTTTACAAAAATTGCGTTTTATAATATCAAGTTAATTCCTGATTGTTTATTTAACTTCGTAGGTAAAGGTGAAGTTTACCACTTCTATTATAGTAAGAAAAAGCGGCAAAACAGTTTAAATAAATACAAAAACAATCACAGTTCTCTATATGTCAGGTGTTATTAGTTGGTCAGAGCCGGCTCTAAGGATTTTGTTCTTACCGAGACAAACGCCAAAGGCGAGTTCATTTTGATAAAAAGTTAGCCGATTTTAGCAGAAAATAAAACAACGGAATAAGTAAGGATGCTACTTATTTATACAGATTACAATATTTTAAAGATTTATTCTCTAGACTGGTTATTAATTCGATTGGCAATTTTTTATATTTTACAATCTATTTTCAAAATTGTTATCAGCTATAATTTACCACGGGCAGTGATAATTACCCGCAATAATAGTGACAAATAACAACCTGAAAGTGCGTTGCCTGGAGGAAAATTTTGATTGTTTGCCATTGTAAATACACGTGATTGGTTGAATTTTGAAAAATCAAGGTATTTGATTGGATGCGGGAAAGAGTCAGTGCAATTTTATGTGATAAATATTATACAACCGAACTAGTTAATATTTTTTTTCTACGACCACTACTAAAAGTAAACCTTTTAGCGCTAGCTTTTTTCACTAAAAATGACGTTTCATAATTTAGCGTGTTAAAAGTGAAATCAGCTGTTTACTTTTAGCCCATGTGCTAAAAGTAAACAGTCTAAATTTTCGAACTGGAAGGAAGTTGTAAAGTTATTCTAGCTACTTCTTTCGTTAGAGGTAAAGTGTTTTATCTACGACCACCAGACCACCACTAAAAGTAGGCCTTTTAGCGCTAGCTTGTTTCACTAAAAGTGACGTTTTATAGTTTACCGTGGTTAAAGAAATCAGCTGTTTACGCCCATGTGCTAAAAGTGAAGTGAGGTTATAAAACTACAATTTCGAACTGGAAGTGAAGTTGTAAAGTCATTCTAGTTGCTTCTTGCGTTACAGGTAAAGTGTTTTTGAAATAATTAAAGCGTTATGTAATGAATACAGTCAGATGTGGAGTATTCATAATTACATTTCGTAACTGACCTAGATTACTGTCATTCGCAAACATTCGCCCGCGCGGCATGGCCTACTGTTTATTATGACATAAATTAGAAGTGTCGTAGATGCAAACCTTTGTTAAATCGATATTTATGGATTAATGACAGTAAAATTAAGGTCGTAAATTAAATATTGTATGCAACGCGTGCTAAAAGTCGTTTATGCACAAGCCATGTTATGAAATTAAGCCTTCGGCTTCGTTTCATAATATTCATGTCTAGTGCATAAACGTCAACTTTTAGCACTTTTTGCATAAATAGCTATTTTAAATAACTAAAGCATTATGTAATGAACAAAGTAAAAATGTGAACATTTATAATTACCTTGGATAACTAACTTTGACAGCTACTAGCTGCAGAAATAGTCACCTGCGTGTCAAGGCCATCTCTTTACTATGACATAAATTATAACTGTCATAAATGCAAACCTTATTTAAATCGACATTTATAGATTAATAATAGTATTATATGCAAACTCGTGCATAAACGTCCACTTTTAGCACTTGATGCACAAATAGCTATTATATATTATAAACTTGCAGCTTTGTATCTAAGAATTTTGTATTCATGATTGCTATTAGTCATGATTTCTAAAGCATTTTTCAAGGTATACTCCATTTTTTTATATAGAAATGCAATCTAGGGAAATCATTGGCAACAAGCGTTGTCACTAGATTGAATTGTGTTGGTACATAAGCTTCTGTATTATATTAGTGAGTGAGGTTAGATTTCATGTTGACTGATTGACATCCTAATTATTTGAACTTGTAGTTCTGGCTATTATAAACCGCAATTATCCCCAGTGCAATATCTATTGTACTAATTGTGCCAAGTTTGCAACCATTTACTCATCAGTCATCACGCCTAAATTTGACGACCTATATTTATATGGGCACATGACACTTGTGCGAGAGTTGCTTGAAAATGATCCGTATGATTATAGACATGGGAACGATTTATACATTTTTATAAACTTTTCGAATGTATCTTTTGCCCAATACCGTGTGTCGGACATGGTAATTTTTAATAGTTATTTACTATACAAGTGGGATAACAGCATCATTAATATACGTGTGTGTAAGTTACAAACGAGTGCGTAGCACGAGTTATGTAAGCACACAAGTATATTAATGATGCATTATCACACATGTATTGTACAAAATTTTATCTACGACTGCCTAAAATTGAGAAAAGTGCATTAAGAAAAATGTCAGATCTGTCATTTTCAAAAATATTTTAGTAGGCAAATGTCACCATGTCATTCATTTGACACTATTTCAGTTACGTAATGAAGTCATTACACAACTCAGTTGCGTAATAAAACCATTACATAACTGAGTGGTGTAATCAGCTTCATTACCTAACTGAAATAGTGTCAAATGAGTGGCGTAATGCGTTACTTATCTCACTGGAGTAGATAAAGGATTTTATTAAATATAAAGTATCGGGTAACCATAAATGGTTGTGATTTTTTTTCTTAGATTGACACTGTTAAAGTTGGTCACCCTGCTGTCAATTTTAAGTAAAATATATGTTAATTTTATGAGGAAGACAGTGTTTCCTTTACAATACTTTACAATAATTTAAGTCTATGTCAAATTCGACGTTAGTAGGTTAGATTTTGTGTCAGTTTGTGTCAAAACTGAAGGAAAACCTATCCTGCTGACCTCGAATTTGACATAGACTGAAAATTGACAGCAGGGTAACCAACTTTAACAGTGTCAACCTAAGAAAAAAATCACTACCATTTATGGTCACCCGGTAGTATTATTATATTAACACCAATCAAGTGCGCACTCCAAGCCTCAATCATTTTGCAGAAAGAATCTATTAAAATAAAATTGTATGAGCCTGAAGTGCGATATTGGCGTGCCTGTTATAACAGGTTCTTAGCCTGAACAGTTTTGGTGCATTTACATGCGTAGTCTTTGCACTCGTATTTGGCGCGTCCGCTCCAAATCTGTAAGAAAAAGCGTCCGTGTAAATGGCCCTATAGGGTTATGGTTAAACCATATATTTAATATCTACTATATTGCTAGCGGCTATGAGTGGGGAGGTCAAATTGGAAGTGAGACAGACAACCAACTCTTCGATTTATTTGGTGAGCTGTGCGCAAGCGCGTCGTCCGCGCGGTGGGGAAGTGAACCTCACGGTGAAGTTTAGAATTCGCTTTTAAAGGCGGAGTTCGAATTCTCAGGCATGCGCACGAAACGCGTAATACTCAGATAGTGAGACTATGTCGGCGCCGTAATGTTTTGGCCATTCCCAGGCCCTACTAGCAATATAGTAAGTAATACATATATGGGTTAAACACTGCCATCTAGTCTAAACTTTTAGATCTGGTGACCAAAGACATACGGTCGCGGCCAAAAAAACGGGACACTTTTTGACCTAACTCTCAAAATGCGAAAACAAGTGCTGACATTGACAATCCTAATTTATAAATGTCGTCAAAAGTCATTATTCAGATCTAAGCAACGACTTTTGATGACATTTATTAATTAAAATTGTCAGTGTCAGCACTTGTTTTTGCATTTTGAAAAGTAGGTTAAAAAGAGTGTCCCTTTTTTTTTTGGCTGTGATTGTAACCTCATATACGCAGCGTAGTTCAGTTCGTTCTTGTTTTGTTGTTTTTACCGTATACGATCGGTGAAGCAATTTTACAGTTAGGTTTGTAACTTAAATCTAATAAAACATTGTCCATCGTCCCGGCCATCGAAATCATTGAATCTTTCGCTGTATGTTTTTGCTCCTCTAGGTCTTCCAATATAATTTATTATATCTATTCAAACACACGCACATTATACTGAGTCATCATAAACAACAATAATACTGCTGGCGCCTGACAGCGTGTAAACTTGTCAAAAGTTGAATTCCATAGTTAGCGCAGTGTACGTCCCCACAACGACCGGATAAGTTATTCCTAATTTTGTGCCAAGAATAGCTTATTCCTTATTTATTCTGTACTTGTAGAACAAGGTCTTTCCAGTTTATACCAAGAATATCTCTATTCGCGGTGTCAGGACATTTTTTAGTTATACGAATGTACGAGTCATTTGCCCATTTTTCTAAATTACGACCCCGTGTGTAGACAGAATTGTCATATTTTTCCGCTTCAATTTAAGTGTGTATCTAGTTTTATGCAAGCCGTCGCACAGCTGCGTTCTGGCCTTGGGCCGTCTCGCGAACACGTGTACTTCTTATTGCTCTGCAGCTGTTACGAGCTTGGCTTTTAGCGTGTTTATTAAAGTGAATGTAAAACGCGCGTCTGTGAAAGCAAAAAAGAGGATTTGAATGGTTTTCGCTCGGTCGCAGTCTGTCTGTATGCGTTGTAACCGACCTTCCCTGTCGGCGCGGTGGCGTGATTCGGTTTTCTTAGTGAGTGAGTTTTCGTGTGTGGCTTCTAGCCGCACCACGACTTCAGTCGCGGAGCGGCCTTGCGAGGTGTACTTCCCGAGTCGTCAAGCGTGCAGTTGTGTGTGTCGTTGAGGCCCCGTTTTGTTCATGGCCGACGCTTTTGAATTATCGTCGCCGTGCAGGCGAATTTCCACTACTGTTGGGATCCAATCAGCGAGAGCGTGGTTCTGGTTGCCGTTTTCATACGAGCTTTTGCCCCACCCTTTGTGCCGCATGTGTGTCCTGCGAAGGGACCTTTGGGACGCGTTATCTAACGCATACAGCTTTCACCGGCCTTGTGTCATCTTGTGATGCGTGCCGGAGCCTTGCCTGCCCATATCTAGCCAGGTGAAGCTAAAATGTACTAGCGGATATAATGATTTCTTACGCATTCAGTACCGCCATTAGTGTATTTGTAAAACAATAATGATTTCTCACGCATTCAGTACCACCATTAGCGTATTTGTAAAACAATAATGATTTCTCCCGCATTCAGTAACGCTCTTGTCACATGTGCATGGCAGTAAATTATTGCTCACGCCCATTATCGCTATAATTTCAATTTGTAATGCCAACCGGCACGTTTCATGTACTAGTGACTGTACCGAACAAGGTCACAAGGCTGCACACATACCATACTCCGTTTAGCTTTTGGGTTTTTGGCCAAGGGTAAAGTTGAAAGGTAGGTCCATTTGCTTCCCGGTTTCCCAGTGGGCTTACCTTTGCATTCTCGTTCATATTGATGGAATTGGGTGGCGCTCAAACTAATTTAGACTTGCTTACCGTCCATTAGGCCGTTGCCAGTGTGTTATCTCGTGTTGAACTACCCCTTGCTTCACTGAGTTTAGTCGGCACTTCTTGTTACGGGCTGCCCTAGCGGTCCTATGTGAGTTATTTCCCCGATCTCGGGTGATATCACACGCGCTAGTAGTCGTTTTAGACCGTAACAGCGGTATAAATTTACATTGTAAAATCGGCACTAAATTAAAATAATGTTATACCATAGGTGGGTATATATTTTTACAGAAAAGCTATTTTGAATTTTAACTTAGTTTTAGGAGTATTATAGAATAATGGGACAATGATATAGAAAAAAGTTGTTCAGTTGTATCTACCAAGAAGTAGAAAACATTATAAAAGAATGGAACAAGGTAAAATAACAGGCACAGATAAAATGTGGGGAGAAATAATAAAGCTGGGTGGCAAGAAACTGCAAGAATCTACAACTTAACACTCGAAATATAGGCGTAGGAAAATATCCCTCAAGAAACAAAAATGCATAGATGCTCCAATTATAAAGGCATAACTTTGTTAAATATAACATATAAAATATTTGCAGAACTACTACAACAGCAAACAATTAAATACACGGAAACAGAAATTGAAGACTATAAATTTGGTGCTATAGAATCATTGTCAAATAATAGAGACGTCATTGAAATGTATATTTTTATCGACTTTAAAACAGCATTCTAATGTGTCAACAGGAAAAAGTTTCTACCGGATATGGATATTATCAAATTATGTCGCCACGATAAACCTGTAGGCTAGACTAGAGTGCTTTATAGATCATATAGTACCTTAGGCTAGACTATGGCTATGGTCCTACCCTTTAACGCAACAATTTTTGGAGTATGAGACAGAGGCTTGTTAAAGGATTTCAGTGGTGGTGATTCCATAGCGCGGACCCCCCCCCCCCCCCTATAGTGGAGTTGGAAGATAGCACGTGAGAAAGTAATAAATTTAATTTTTTGGAAATGTTAAAATTCTCAAGTACTCTACGCGTCGGAGGGAAGAAAGTGTAAATGGATCACTTTAAAATTTCCGCCGAAAAGTCAATTTGATTATTTATTCGTTTTGGAGAATGAAAATTGTAGTTTTTCAGATTTCAGCTTAATACAGATTAGATGCTGGTAGGTTAAGTTAGAGTAAGTTAGGTGAGGTTAGGTTAGGTCATGTTAAAAAAATACCTTAAACGTACCAAGACCAGACAGAACAGGGAGCACTTCGACGTTATTTTTGCTAGATTAGGTTATGTTGGGTAAGGTTGGGGTAGGTTATGTTAAAAAATACTTGTAACGCCTCAAACCAAACCGAGCTAGGAGCACTCCGACATAATTTTCGTTAGGTTAGGTTGGATTAGGATTAAGAAATTTAAAACACTGTGAGCAAAGAGCAGAGAGGATCATAGCCGTAGAGCCGTAGTTTTCCCAAAAACTACGAAATTTTGAAAAGTGTTCTATTTAAATCTTGCTCACCAGTAGAACATTTTAGGATTTTAAAGTTTAGAAAAAAATCTAAATTTTTGACTTTCTCATGTTAACTTACCACCCCCCCCCCCTCCCACCAACAACCACTGGACTCCTCTGAGAGCCCTCTATCCCTTAGTGCAACAATTGCTGCCTTAAGAGACACGATTAATAAGTCTGACTGAAAATTAGATTCCCTCTAGGAGCGTAGGTTCTTATATTACCCACTGCAACTTTTGTCTCTTTGCGAATTAATATGTAATTCGCATTACTAAGTGTTTTGTTTCACTGTTTCGGTCTTATTAGAAATATTAAGATATTTGTTGTACTTATTTTGTACATCAATCTCAACACTTTGTTCTCAATCGGACTCCTCCATTCAGCGCTACCTAACGCCAATGGCACAAACTTTACTGCTGCAGCGCTACAGGATGCTGTGCCATTGTAAGATAATTATTTATTCATTTTAATACCTTGCAGGTCAAGCCCCTTCATGGGGTGTTAGTGTCTCACAAAAAAAAATACCAGAACTCATCCAAATAATCAGTAAAGACAGACTTGTATGAGTGGTAAAAAGTGATTAGAAAAGGACCCCCAAAGAGTAAGTGCATCGCCCAGCTTGGAAGAAAGGCTAAATGTGGTAGGTAGAAGAAGAAAGACTGAAGGTACATCTTATGACGGACCGGTTAAGCTAGTAAACATGTGCAACAAACTAAAGGGTGTCCCAACAAGAGTGGAAAATTTAAATTCTCTGCGCTGTGTATGGTCTGTAGGCTTGAGTTGTTGAGTGAGTTGGGACGTTATAGGCATGAAGATGCAAATCTTTAGTGAGAATACGCTGCATAGTGCTTCTTGAAATGTTCAATTCCTGAGCACGATACCGAATGGATGTTCTGGGAGTCTCGGTTCGACATCAGTAATGAACCTACTCTCCTCAAATTTTCTGATTATTCTCTTCGCAGTTGATGAACTTTGGAACATTTTACTCACCAAAAATTGGACGCTATTTGCGAATCGTGGCAGTTAAACTTTCACCATTTTTGAAGTAATGTTTAACAATAATAATGCGTTGTTGTGTCGAATTGTAATCCATTTTTAATAATGGCGGACTATCTACCATCGAACTGTCATAAGGGTTCAGCTGTCAAAGCACAACAGAAAAAATGGCGTCAAATTTAAATTTTCCACTCTTGTTGGGACACCTGTTATTAAGAGACAAATAACTGAAATAAATACGAATTTTTTAAAGAAAATAATTTCCTTGTTTGTCAAAAATATATTTTCGCTTAGCTATTATTCTTTGAGACTACTTCTCTAAACAGGCAGAGAATGCCAAGGCTTGTTAGAATTCCACTTTTGGGAGGCAGCCAATAAAATTTCTTACTACATCAAAAATAAATTTTTCGTATTCGCTCTCCAAACTGATTACTTTGGAAACTGTCTAGGATCCTCAAAATGGCCATTTAAAGGCCTTGTACTTAAAGTCGTCGTGGCAACATTTTAGCGGACTCAAACATTAGTTGCCATGACGACTTTAAGTACAAGGCCTCTAAATGGCCATTTTGAGGATCCTAGACAGTTTCCAAAGTAACCAGTTTGGGGAGCGAAAAATACATTTTTGCGAGGCCTCCTAATATAATGCCGCGTTAATGGTAATTGAAACTTCATATTATAATGTTTGGAAAGCTAATACAAAAAAACGTTGTATGCAACACGTCCTCAAATGGCTTTAGAGGACTCATCTTCATATTACGGACTCGGCTTCGCTTCGCTCCGCCTCGTCCGGAAACATTACGACTCGTCCCCTAAAGCCTTGCTTTGAGGACTAGTTACATAAAGTACTATTCTAGAAGTAAGATATGGACTGTATGGAGGACGACTGGACAGCTGGGCTCTAGATTCTTATAATAAATTTAAAGTTTTTGCGCCGTATGGGGACTTGCAAAGACTCGAGAAGGGAAAATTTAGTTATAGTAATAGTTTTATGATCGTTGAGAAAAATTACTGCAAATGGACTTGCAGAAAGTAGCCATAATTTTTTGTTTGCACTTTCGTTGGCATTGCCTCGTTTTCAAAAACCCAACACTTTATTGATGTTTAATTTCGGGGTCGTAATTACAGAACCAAGCTCATCGTTCACAACGATATTAAGCACATAGTCCTGTATCGAACTTTGATGACACAAATCGACACCAGTCCACATTCGTTAACTGAAGAACAAAATAAGCACTGGTCGGGTTTGATCGATTAACAAATGTGTAGCTCGTCTACTGATCTAGCCCGTCTTGTCCCGGGTCTATCCCGTCTTGTCCCGGGTTTAGGCGGTCTTGTTCCGGGTCTAGCCCGTCTTGTCCCGAGTCTATCCCGTCTTGTCCCGGGTTTAGGCGGTCTTGTCCCGGGTCTAGGCCGTCTTGTCCCTGGTCTAGCCCGTCTGGTCCCGGGTCTAGCCCGTCTTGTCCCGGGTCTAGCAAGTCTTGTCCCTGGTCTAGCCCGTCTTGTACCGGGTCTAGCCCGTCTTGTCCCGGGTCTAGCAAGTCTTGTCCCTGGTCTAGCCCGTCTTGTCCCGGGTCTAGCCCGTCTTGTCCAGGGTCTAGCCCGTCTTGTCCCTGGTCTAGCCCGTCTTGTCCCTGGGCTACCCCGTCTTATCCTTGGTCTAGCCCGTCTTATCCCTGGTCTAGCCCGTATCCGTCTTGTCCCGGGGAAAACCCGTCTTGTTCCGGGTCTATCCCGTTTTGTCCCTGGTCTAGCCCGTCTTATCCCGGGTCTAGCCCGTCTTGGCCCAGGTCTAGCCCGTCTTGTCCCGGGTCTAGCCCGTCTTGTCCCGGGTCTAGCCCGTCTTGTCCCTGGTCTACCCCGTCTTATCCTTGGTCTAGCCCGTCTTATCCCTGGTCTAGCCCGTATCCGTCTTGTCCCGGGGCAAACCCGTCTTGTTCCGGGTCTAGCCCGTTTTGTCCCTGGTCTAGCCCGTCTTATCCCGGGTCTAGCCCGTCTTGGCCCAGGTCTAGCCCGTCTTGTCCCGGGTCTAGACCGTCTTGTCCCGGGTCTAGCCCGTCTTGTCCCGGGTCTAGCCCGTCTTGTCCCTGGTCTACCCCGTCTTATCCTTGGTCTAGCCCGTCTTATCCCTGGTCTAGCCCGTATCCGTATTGTCCCGGGTCTAGCCCGTCTTGCCCCTGGTCTAGCCCGTCTTGTCCTTGGTCTAGCCCGTCTTATCCGGATCTAACCCGTATTGTCCCGGATCTATTCCGTCTTGTCCCTGGTCTAGCCCGTCTTGTCCCTGGTCTAGCCCGTCTTGTCCCGGGTCTAGCCCGTATTTTCCCGGGTCTAGCCCGTCTTGTCCCGGGTCTAGCCCGTCTTGTCCCGCGTCTAGCCAGTTTGGTCCCAGGTCTAGCCCGCCTTGTCCCGTCTTGTTCTATAATACATTTCAACTAAGAATGCGATTAATTCTCATGGCGACGGTATGTGGTTTTGTTTAAGTCTTTGTTGTATATATTGGGATTTGCATAAAAGCATATTTTACTTCGTTTACTTTAAACATAGCAATATAACTATTACTATCCTTTTTCTAAGTTATTTTAGAGACAATACTACTTCGTTTGGAGTTACTATGTAGAATACGTCTAGCGAATATACAACTCTAGCGCTTAAACTACCATTGGAATGGATTTAGTTTCCAAGTGATTCAGTTACTAGACTAAATTACACCTTGTTCCGCTTTTCGTTTCCACTACTGCATTCTGTTACATTTCAATTTTACCAACTCTTAGCGCCTTGATGTTAGGCACTACACAGTGCATTTTTAGCCTAGTTCTTAATCAGAGTCGGTAGTTCACAATTCTTCAAGCTTTGACATCTTGACCTTTAGGTGGCGTACCTGACGTGCATTGTAATATGTCGATATCGAACGTTATTGGGCGATTTTTATGTCATTTATTTTTCGGTGATCGCTATTGGATTATGTCGTAAATCGACACTCGTTTATAGATTTTTGGGAACAAGTGAATTCTCTCTTCCTGGGCCCGTTGGCGTCCATTTTTTATGGCTTCGTGAAATTACTTCGTTTTGTGCAAAAATCTCCAGACTTGAATGCAGATTCGCTAGTTATTGCTAATGTAATTAAATTCCCTTTGATGTCTGGTAGGTAGTCTTTGTTTCCTTAATTGTGATTCTAATCTGTGAACTTCTCCACTTTCACGTTCGATTTTTCAAGTGAGATGCTCAAGTTCACGATTTAAGTGCGTCCTTCGGAGTCCCGGCCTCCCGGCTATTGATGTATTGAATTCGTGTTTAGCTGTGACTGCGTGCCAATTTTCCGTGTTACAAATCGCACGTGCAACTTGCGGATGAATTGCTAGCTCTGCTTGGAGATGTTAAATTAGGCCACGACCTGGTTCTTACCGTGCCGAAGTTTGGGTCCATGTTGGAAATTCACTTGCCAGGTGGCTGTCGTTGAAAAGGCTTACTGCTGCGTTCGAAGATTTATTACCGCATCATGGTACCGCCAAACTAAGGTGCTCTAAAAATTGTTATTATGTACTTGTCTTGTGCTGCCCTTTTGCCGTCGAGTTCCTGAGTGCAGCTGATTTGTTTTGGCATCGTTCACCTCGTTTAGGAGCTGCAGTGTTCAAGGACTTTATTTGGGAAATTTGCCTTCGAGTGTAATGTCCCGTCATTCATTTAATTGTAGCGTCAAGCGCATTCGACTGCAACTCGTTGCAGGTAAATTTCATTTAACCTATGTGGTGGTATTTATAATCGATGTTGTTAACAAGTATCCTAGAGAAGCGGCCAAGCTCATTAAGATTTAATTATTCAGTTTTAGGGATTTTATTCTAAATTAGATTTTGCTTGAGTTGATATTTTCAACAGTGTTTAATCATTTAAATTTTATGGGTTGTAGTGTAAACTGTAATTTGACTTTATGGACGGATCCATTCTTGCTTATTTTGACACTGTCAATTGTGTTTTTACATTTAAATATTTCTTTATGGTACTACTGTGACTTGAACGTAGTTAATACTGTCACACGTTCGGCTCATTGACAGGCCTATTTGGCTTCTGGAAGCGCCACATTTACACAGATCTGTCTAAAGGGTACGACCACCAGGTGTAGACCCCGCTTAACATTAGAGCAGCAAATGCAAGGTGCTCGTTCACTTGTCGTGTGTCAGAACGCGACATTTGAGGACTTATTTACATATTTCTTAAGGTAACTATTTTAATTAGAAAATTGGGGTCCTAATTAAATCCAAAATCATAATTACATTTTATCATGTATTTATTTTAACTCGGGCTGTATACTTTATTTAACTGCATTGCATATTTGTTCTTAACCGTACAGACTGCTTCAAATATTATGGAACCACTGTGATTATTATATGTGTAGTAATGCTCTCTGGCTTTTATTTACTACTGCATCGAGTCTCTGTTTTTCTTTATTGAGCTATTTAGGTTCGCCGTTACAAGTTTCATCTGGGAGTGATAAAACTGAAGTTGGAAAACGGCGTGGCGCCCTTTCGAAACCTGCAGTATCAGGTAATTTGTTCTTTGGAACTCACTCCCATCTGCGGCTGAAAGGTCGCGAGCGTATACTCCCAAGGCACCCCTTTTTGGTGACAGAGATTCATTTAGCAGGTATTAGTGCAGGGGGACGTTGTGTCATTTTAGTGGATAGTTTTTGTTGTATTGAATTAAGGTGGGGGTGACAATTCACCACCTTATTACAATATTTCTTTGGTGAAAGTTAATTACTGCAAATGTTGAGTATTGCAAATAATTAGTTTCGCCAAACATTCGGTGTCAATCGCATTGAGTGGTAACAAAAATGCCTCGCCGTAGTTTACATTTTTGACGAGAGAATGAACCGTGGTGGATTTAATATAAACTGGTAAACCTGGTTTTAAGTACGACAACCCTGTAATTCTCTATCTGCATTGAAGAAATCAGTAAAACAAAGACAGCATCACGAACACTCTTAAATATATACGTAAGTATTCATTTTACTGCGAGCAAACCAGAAATGCAGAAGAGAATGCCAATAGCTTGACATCGTTTCGCTTAACTAGCAGCACTAATAACCTAGAGTTGTATATTCGCTAGACGCACTCTAGTTTAATTTCACCTTCCTCTCTTATAACTTCATTGGACATTATTCATGTTGGCTGGATAACATTTCTGTTTTTCTGTCGAATCGATTCTAGTGCCTTCTGCATCAGAGAATGGTTGCTATTTTACTTGCCGTTTTTTAATTGTTAATTTTGATGTAATAACCAGTACAACGATCTTTATAACGTAGTTTACTGGCTATTGAATTAATTTTCTTTTCCAACGTGGTGTCCTTTGTGAATTGTTATTACTACCTCGTCTTCAGCGCTTAACCTCAATTTAACCTATAATTTGGAATACGTGGTTTTACCTGTTTTATAACCAATGATCATTTTGGCCTGAAGATGAACCCAGTACGTGGAGAAGACTACTGCGTTTTATTGCTTCTTGTTTATCCAATTAAAATAATAGAGATATGCAAATTTGGAGTAATTTGGCGAATCTACGCGATTTTTTATGAACTAGGTGACGCTGGCATTTTTTTTTAATATGGCCCAAAGGAGGTAGGTAGTTTATGTATAAACTAGAAAAGGTTGGGGGAGGTTTTATATCATTACTCTTTACAGTCAACATTTTTATCAATTCTGGTTGGATATTCAACAAGGTGAAACTTTTTTACATAAAAAGGTGCTGCTATTTGAAATCGCTGAGGGCAGTAGTTTTTGGAAAAATCAAACCTAAAAGTTGAAATTCGTTGCTTCAGGAGACTAACCTACTCGTAGCAATGCGTTTTTCCATATAATTTTTCTCGAAGCTGTAGCTTCTCGATTACGCATTTCAGGAGGTATGTTTATAGGATTTTTTCTTATTTTGATGTAAGCTATCCACTATTACAACGTTCTGCACACTTTCGATGACACTCTGTATAGGTAATCATGTACCGAAATACCTAATAACATCGTATGGACTTACAGTTGTCAACTGTGGGGCTATGTCAGCAGAAGCAACATCAATAAAATACAAGAATACATTACTAAGGAACATCGTCGATGCTGCTTGGTGTGCTAGAAACACTGAAATTCACAGGGAGCTAAGGATGCCAACTGCAATAGGAAAAAAATAGGATGTTGGCATAGAAGCTCTTCACCTGCTTAATAAGGCTTCCCCAAGTGCGCGGATGTGGAATTCGGATCATTGATAATGGCGGGCGACGAGAGATTATCTCCTTTTGATAGCGGGTGGACAGCGCGTGTCAAGGACGGATAACAACAATGCTCAAGGTACCTGGCGGAATCACATATTATTCCGGGAAATTCAGGCTGCGTTTCGGCTAAAAAGTTTTGAGGGCCGGGCTGTGGAAATACAGCGGGCCTGCAGGTCCTGGAAAAATTATACGATGTAATTCGGTTTTTGGGAAATTTTAGCGCTGTTCACTTGCGGCGATGATGTCCAGGCACCCGCTAGTAACAGCTAAGAAAGTATGGGGTTTTCTGGGCTTTGAATTGGCTAGAACAACGTGGCCCGCTTCTCAGGTCTGCGTTGCTTTATAAATTAGGAAGTTATGGGGGTTTCGCGACTCTGAATTAGCTAGAACAACGGGGCCCCATTTTCAGGTCTGCGTTGCTTTAACTTACGAAATTAGTTGTTGGCTATTTACTTAAAGTAAAATTATCTATAGCACGGATAATAACTTTAGACAGCGGGACGGGTTAACTAATGTTTTATTCTTCGGCAATCTGAATCGAGATTTTCTCGAATAATTCTGGTACAATTTTGGTGACCCAGCTGGAGCAGGAACGAAGTGCTTCCCCAGCTGAGGGCGTCGGGATCGACCGAAGAACAGTTTGCCTTTCCGGAATAATTATTCTCGAGTCTCGCGGAATAATTTGATTTTATTATATTCGTGGTTGTTCTCCCCTCTGGCGTCAAGGCGGGAGTAGAAGTGCGCGGCAAACGCTTCCTCGTTGCGATCGCGCATAACGAGTATGTTACAGTTTCGCGCGGGCTGAAGGTTTTGCAACGAAAAAGCGAAATTTTAAATGCCCATAATATTGTTTTATAATTAATTCGCATTTCAAATAGAAGCGAAACGTTACAGAATTAGTAACAAAACTCAAGGTTACAACAGTGTAATTCGTCAGTGGAAAAAGCAGAAAAAATTGAATATGCGCACGAGTCAATGGTAGTACAGCACTAGCTGAAATTGCATGTATAAAACAATTCGAAAATTTATATTAGAGTATAATTGCATGTTACTATGTTAGACTATGTAAGGCAATATTTTGCTCTTTTCAGTGTATCCCCACGAGGGGGAATTACTATCTTTTTCCATTCTTTACGGTTGCCCGCCAATTTAATTTAATGGGGGTATGTTGAGATACCTGTTCTGTCCATCTCTCAAGCTACCTCCTACTGCTTCTTTTTCCTTCGCTCTTGTCTTTTATTTATTTTTATTTAAGTTATGCTCCTCCCTTCTCATTATATGTCCAAAGTATTTCAGGATATTACGACTATCTTGAGTTTATACTTCTTAGATTATGGCCTGGTTTCGTTGTTCGTGGCACTCTTGACATACAACACAATAAATCGAAACCTTTAACTCTTTTACGCAGGTTCAGTTTTATAGTTCATGTCTCGAATTCATATATGGCAACTGGAAAGACATGATCTTTCTAACTTTATCCTTCCACATTTCATTTAGTTTTGTAATCGTTCATCTTCCCATGGTTAAATGTCAGATAATTTATTCAGCGCAGCTACCTCTGTTTTTGATAGTTGAGCCAAAGTACGTGAGTTCCACGTGGCTAATCGTATTTTGTTTCCTAGTGATAAGTGTGCAGTTTTCCTCGAGGCCGTTACCTCCGTATACTGATTTTGCTTCGAGTGAAACCATGACAATTCTCTTGGAAACTGCAACCAAGGCAGTTTTCCGTTGCCTTCCTTGGCGATTAGATCTTACGAAGTTAACTCTGTGATTGTTCGGGAAGACATTTCCGTAATCCCGTAATTCAGTTATCCCGCTGGTGTTCGGTCGACAGAGCCTCGTTTGCGTGAACAGGGTGTACCGAGTCCTTTCTTGACGGTAGGTGAGGTTGTCATTTGAATAAGAGAGGCTATATGTTGCGCATCATTATCCCATTAATACCCCATGTCCTTAGCTCTGTAAAATTAAGAGAAATATGCATTTTATATAATAAGATATTTTATTATTATGAATGATCAATGTGTAAGGGGTAGTGACTAAAGTGGAAAAACCTATATATTAGACAAAGAACTAAGAAGGTGCAGGTAACAGGAATATCTAATAAATTATGTGGTAAGAAACGAGTACCTACTTGTTAGGATAGTTTGGAACTTGAATGTCGGATTGTATTGGCGCGAAGTGGTTAGCAGTTTTACTTTGGTTGAGCCCGGAAAGCTAAAGGCAGTTTGAGTATTTGACCAGCAAACATCGAGCAGAGAGCTTATTTTGTGAAGTGAGCGTTACGCATTTTTAGAGTTGACCAGAGACAGTCGTCAAGTAAGGGTTTTTGTGTTTGCGATGTGAGTGTACCGTTCCGTAAATGTAACTATTTGGTGAAGCCTTACCGTTGTGAGGGTCGCGTATTTATAAACATTTTTATTTTAGCTATTTTATTTCTAGGAAGGACAATAGTAACTCGTATTTCATAAGTAGATGTATTATTATGTATGGTAAAAGTAAACAATTATAGCTCTTAAACGAAAGCTTTTATTTGATTTAAATAGGTTGTAATCCAACTCCTCTTGCAGCTGTTAAGGGTGCCGCGGGATGTAATAAATACCCCGGCGTGAGAGGCGAAAAATGCTATATTAGATTTATGACCAGAGGCTTAGGCGGATTTGTGAAACAAATAGCCCAAACCGCCGACTAATTTAGTTCGGAATTTATTAGGTTACGATTTCAGCCAAAGAATTTAAAAACTTGATGGAAAAAGGAAACCCAATGTGTTTTGGAAGGGCAGCTACCAATTAATTTCGCGTCGCTATGGCAACGAAATTTAGACTTTGTTGCCAGTGGCTGGACACTCCGCGACCCGGAATGGAGGATTTCAAAAGTTGGATAAAACGATCTGAATAGGACGGCAGGGGGGAAGAAAAACGGGGTCTGGTGTATGTGGCAGTTCTACTGGTAATACGGAGAACTACTAAAACAGCTGATAACTTATTTAACTCTAACTTCACTAGGTACAGCGCAGCCAGACATTGCGGGATTTTTCCCTGTTACTAAGGCGGCGTGAGTACCAACTCTTTGCCTTTCTTATTTCACCAGGTACAACGCAGCCCAACATCGCAGGATTTTCCCCGTTAGTAAGGCGGCGTGAGTATCAACTCTTTGCCTTTCTTATTTCACCAGGTACAACGCAGCCCGAAATCGTGGAGTTTTCCCACTAGTAAGGCGGTGTGAGTACCAACTATTTGCCCTTCTTATTTCACTAGGTACAGCGCAGCCCGACATCGCGGGGTTTTCCCCGTTAGTACGGAGGCGTGAGTACCAATTCTTTGCCTTTCTCTTACTTCACTTGACACCGCCAGGCACCACAGTAACCAGACTCAGGCTGGCAGACAGCCCTTATTGCCGCTAGGCGAGCTAACAACGAACGTCCGACATCAGTTTAGGCTCCAAAATAGCGCAAGAATTGTAAGAGTAAAGTAGTACTTTCACCTTGGCCGTAATAAAGAATAATCGATTTCTATGACGCTGTTTTTTGTGTAAGGACTAAAGGTCTCCAGCGTCTATACGAACTGAGTAAGTTAGCCTAAGTGCCACCGTTTAGGTTAATCACCTGTAACTCCGTCAAATCACCCCGTCGTAACCAGGAAACATACACAACGTAGGTACATATACGAGCTAAAAGTAACAAGGGTGTGCACCGTTACACCGTGCCGCATTGAGAAATTTACAACGATTGTCGGATTGACCCATCTTCCCCGAAACGCAGGCTACTAAGTTTGAAATTCTGATTTCTCGTCTTGAAGTACTGTGAAAAATTCCTTCCGTTTTCTGGTGAGATTTAAAGAAACCACTATTGTTCATTGTATCGCAGCCATCCCCGCATATCGACGCATCCATAAAGAAACTTTCTGTATAACGCGTGTAGATTCATGCCGAGTGCTTGTAAAAGATTGTCAAGCAGCCGCTGTTCATTTTTTATCGTCTTGCTGACAAAGCTTTGGAGAAGCTTCTCCTACCTCACGTGTAGGACCACACAACTTTCTCTGTCGACATCCTGGAGACGCTCCTCATTTTGCTTCCGTTTTCGAGTCAGGTGCCTTACTTGCGAGCCCACCTTTTTCGCTTCACTTTGTCAGCGAACCCGACCTGCACTTCTGTATCTTTTAATTCTCTGTACTCAAATATAAGCCATTTATGATTTATTGGCAAATATTGCATGTGGATATACCGTCAATTTGAAACAAGTTGCCGCTCAGTTTAGTAAGTGTTTCTGTGCATTGTGAAATAGATTTTGGGGCGTATCTCTGTCAGCAGCGCAGTAACACCTTCAGCGCTCTGCGCAAAGTGAGTCCCTGTATTAATAATGTACGAGCAGTTTGAACTTTCGTTGACAATATGTTGACGTTAAGTGTTCGTTGCGGTTCCGACCTTTAGCTGGAGCCCGATTAGATGTATTTCAAACAATGTTACTTTAGCAGAGCTCTTTAAATATTCGGTATGATTTTCATTTCTGAAGCGCAGTGCAGTTCCGCGTATATTTAAGCCAAGTACACAGAAGTCCAGAAATAAGGTAAGGTCCAAACCTCGCAGCTGAATATCGTACATTTCCCATCGTCATGAGGCTTTCTATGGTGAAACCTTCACCTCCACAACCATGGTGGCGCCCTGAATTAATAAAATTAGGAATATCGCAAGCGAACTCCTTCTTGTTTCAGTTTAAGACCTGTCCTCTTCTTTAACTACTGACCACCCATTGAGCTTGTTACATGACGTAAACGGGAATTCACCGGTAACATACTATAATCGAAGATGTAGTTCGGGCGCTCTCTAAAACTACTCAGATACAAAAAACAGAACTGGACTACAGATGCAAGATCGCTGGTATTCGAAGAAAGAAGACATCTGAAAACACGTTTAAGCATAGAAAAAACCTATTTAGCTTTTTATATCGGGATATAAAAAAACTAATCATCAGCGGGCTGTGGAATGAAAAGTCACGTTTTTACTTGTGTCAGATAATAATTCGTTGTCATTTTCTATACGAATCCGGTAGAATGTTAAAATGGTTTTTAATACATTTCAAAGTGCATTCATTATTGAATGTTACTTTCGAAACGGCTTTCAAGTTGACGGAGAATGGACCTATTCTATTCCTCCTTGTTTTGTGGAATTCCGAGAGAGTTATCCCAATGAAAATATTACATATCGAAAATTTTATAATTTGGTTAAGAAAGCAATTTTCGAGAAACTGGAAGTGTTGGAAAGAAAGAAGGGTTTGATACGTTAAAGAAGAGAGTACCTGCTGTTAGACAACGAATTGATGAGTCTCCAAAAACACCAGTTAGACATTTATGTCAGCAAGTTGATTATTTAAGTTACGATACATGCCACATAATATCGGGACAAGATTTGCATCTGCATCCTTACCGATGATTTATTTCCGTTCAGGAGCTTTTAGAACAAGATTATCCAAAAAGGGTTCGGTTTTGTCGTTGGTTTTTGGATAATCTCAATGAGGAGCAGTTAAATTTCACCTTTTTTATGGAAGAAACCTGGTTTTACCTTAATGCGTATATTAATTCACAGAATATGCGAATTTGGAGTAGCGAGAATCTACACTTTACAATTGGAGCTCCTCTTCATCCATAGAAAATAGGAGTCTGGGTTGGAATGAGTCGTCGTAGGTTAGTTCGGCCAATATTTTTCGAAGGCGCGATAACTGCAGCAAGGTATAGGAACGATGTATTGCAACCTTCCTTAAATGAACTACACGATGATGAACTACGGGATGGTTTTCTGCAACAGGATGGCGCAGTAGCTCATGCAGCTGCAGATACAATTAATTTTTTACGAGAATATTTTGATAACTGGATCATTAGTAGGAATACTGCAATACCCTGGCCCCTCGCTCTTGTGATATTACTGTTTTGGACTTTTTTTCTATGGCCTTATTTGGAAAAAACTATTTTTAAGATTTAAACGAACTGAAACTTGAATTGAAGAACACTATCAAGAAATTAACAATTCACCTCAATTATTGCAAAATATTTTTGAAGGTATGAGAAGCCGAGTTCAAAAATGTTTGGAAGGAGAATGCAGACGTTTTCAACATTTGTTATGATCATTACATTAGTTCAGGTTTATTAATTTCTTTTACTGTTGCTCAATAAAAAAATGTCTGCTCCTAAAAATGACGTTTCATTATTATTTAATTCCAGCTGACACAAATAAAGACGTGACTTTTCATTCCACAGCCCGCTGAGGTTCAGTTCAGTTTGAATTAATATTTTTCTTTGTAAATCTCATTAAATATTGATTTTATTTCTGAATTTTCAAAATTTTATTTCTCAAACAGGTTAGGTTCGTGTTTGTTTTATTTTTTGGTTATTAAAACTTGGAATTAATTTTTGATTTAATTAACTACCCCACATCTCGAAAAGTATAAAGGGGAAAATATACCTACATTAAAAGACAAAAAAAAACAAATCAGAATTAAAAATCCAGAAGTATATTTCAATTATTTCCAACTTTTTTAATGTTCAAATGGTTGAAGTTTTGAAAATTTTGAAATGTATAAAGTAATCAATAGTAGTCGAATGAATCCTATTCTCTAAAATTTTTACGATTTCAATCAGATTTACTATTGTAAAAAGCTATTGTTTTTAAAAATTGTTATTGCCTAATGAAGCTGGTATGCCAGCGAAACGTAACGTAGCCTTACTTTTAAATAACATTTTAATGTGTAATTTGGCAATACGAATCTCTTTTTGAAATATTGATTTTCAAATAGATTTTCAAGTGGCTAATTTTATACAAAACCAACCTAGGTGATTCATCTCCAATTTCAACATATTAATTACTGAAACAGCCGTAATTCAAATATGTATTTAGAATAAGGACCTATTGTTTTGAATTTAATGTAAACATGAATGGTGTAATCTATTTACATTGTCGTGTACGTATACCTTAGAGATTTATAGTTTTAAAATTGTTCTTGAGAGAGATTTTGAGCTCCAAGAATTTGTAGTTGAAGACAAAGTTATATTTTCAGGCAGGTATTATTGGATAGCTCACACATTCTCTCTAAAATAGAATGTGATATGCAGATAATCGTATTATTCTTATACATTTGGAAGATGTTACTATGTCGTAAAAGTAAAGTTCGGGCACTTCATTCCATATAGGAACATGACCTGAGACAACGGGAGTCAGAGTCGCAGAAATATCTCTTTCCGAAACCCAGTCAATCTGGCACACCGTTAACGGCGTACTGGGTGATGTGGTTACCGTCCGCCTTCGACGACTGCCTTACTTTCCCTACTTCCACAACTGTGGTTTCGGTACCCAATTTTTAAAGCGACTGAGTGGGCCGCCCGCCAGTTGCTAGATGTCGAGATTGAACCCTGTACCGTGGCATCGCAGTCGAGCTCCCGAGCTCGGCCACGCTGGCGACAGGTGGTAATAATAGTAATGAAGTATTTTGTTCTGTATTCTATTGTAAGGTTGTAGTTTATGTGTAATTAACTGTGTAAGATTTTTGAAATTAAAATATAAAAGTTCTTTGTTTTACTGGATACCCATCTGTAAATGTAGTAATTAAAAATGTACCAAACAAGTGCAGGCACTGCAATGTGCTTAATAGTCTTCGCCCAAAAGTTACTGGCAAACAACTTTAAATATTTAAATAAAAATAGAAATTGTTAGCAGGTACGTGGTTTGAAGGATCGGTACTATAATTTAAATTTAGCTGTCAAACTATCTGCTCCGTAAAACTTCATTTGCGAGAAATTCACGACAAGATCTTCTCCAATCTGTATATTTGCAGGTTGCAATACAACACCTTTTATAAGTACAATATGCAGAACTGCTTTCCATTTTAAAAACACGAAACCAAATCGTAAACAATAAAAATGAATAACTTAATCAATAAATTAAACTGTGAACATAAATAAGAAAATACATAAAATACTAGCAGGAAACTGATAAATATTTACATCGTAGTCAATGTGGTAACTGACGTTGCATTGCAAATTTGAAATTCTCGCTCGTTAGGTTCACTAGATTAATACACCAAGTGTAAGGTACCACCATTCCATTCCTCGAGTGAGAATGTGAGAAAATTGTGAGATAAAGATAACAAATACAAATGTCCCAAATGCAATAGGGAGGACACTAGTTTTTGGGGATTTTTTTTTTGGTGTAATGGCACTGCTGTAAAGTCAAATTATGGTTAGATTCATTTTAAACTTGCCCACTTCCCCACCGCGTGGACGACGCATATATCTAATACTTACTATATTGCTAGCGGCTATGAGTGGGAAACTCACCAATGAAGTGAGACACACAACCAACTCCTTCATGTATACGGTGAGCTGTGCGCAAGCGCGGCGGCGTCGTCCGCCCAATGGGGAAGTGGTCAAGTTTAAAATTTGCTTCTAAAGGCGGAGTTTGAATTCCCACGCATGCGCACGAGACGCGTTATACTCTAAGTGAGACTATATTGGCGCCGTAATGTTTTCTGAAGTTTCCAGGCCCTACCAGCAATATATGTGTATTATATATATGGGACGACGCTTGCGCACAGCTCACCAAGTGTGTAAAAGAGTTGGTTGTCTGTCTCACTTACGATGTGACCTCCCCACTTACACGCGCTAGCAATATAGTAATATTAAATATATGGTTAGATTGTGTTTTATCCCCAGTTAGAGAAAATTGTGCGACAAGGATAGATATGAAAAATCACTAAATGGCGGTACCTTACACTTTAGTGTGTTGATCTAGTGACCTTACCGCTCGTGGATATACAGCGCTCTGCGGAGAATCGCGAAACTTCACATATGTCCAGGTCGTATAAAGTGACGTTTGTCACACAATTTAGCAGGCCGTGGTAAACATAGTACCAAACACGATTAACATTTCCATAGCAACGATTTATTTATTATTAATTTAGCGCAAGGAAAAAAACAGACATCGGGAAAGGTTTTCCGTGCGTTGTTCTGAAAAAATCTACCTTTATGTCATTGCAAAAACAGATGAAAACAAGGTGTTTGCCGCCCGCCGAGCGTTTTGGGTTTCCGCGTGAACGAAATAGGTAGTCACGCCCGAATGTTTCCTTGACAGCGCCCGTCATTTGTTTAAATAATCACGTCACATGTCATAGACTACGCTAGTATTTTAAATTGATTGTCATTTAATTTTTTCAATAAAATGAAATACGAACTTTCCCTTAATAATACGCTTAGTTGTCGAAAAAATTGTATCTATTCGAGCTAAAAGTGCTCTTGCCGCTTTTGCATGATTGCATGCGCAAGCGGCAAGAATGCACTTTCAGCTCTTAACATACAATATACTATACAGGGTGATTCAGGAGGAATCTGCCAAACTTTAACAGTATGTTCCTCCAACGATTTTAAACAAAAAAAGGTATATGAACATAGGACCGATTCGAAAGAATAATGAAGTTCTAGCCTACTAAAGAAAAATTCATGGATGTAGAAAATAACCGTTTCTACTTAAAACATAATAGCAATTCTAGTGAGATAACTTTATTAAAACTACATTAACTGTTCAAAATGGCCACCTTCGTTTTCAATGCACCGTTGAGCTCGTCGTACTAGAGAATTAGTCGAATTTCGCAGTACTTGAGGTCTATCCCGGATGTAAGCGGCCAGGGCCGTAACTAGACACACTTTTGCGACCCTCAGTACACTAACGATAGAGGTGAAAATACTTAGTTATAGTATGACTTCTACATTTATTTCGGGATATATGATTTTAATTCAAATACTTTAAAAATAAGCAAATAAACGTTAACATAATAAAATACAGCACAACTAGAATAGGAACAGAACACAAGATTATAAAACACCATTCTAATAAAGAAACCTGTAAAAGGCTTTACTAAAAACTTCGCTTGCCAGTGGACGTTGTAACCCTAAACAATTTTAAAAAGCAAAGGAAAATAATAATACTGAAACAATAAAACACTAACTAATGCGAATTATATCAATTTTCTAATAAGAAACATTACCGGTAGTGGGATTCGAACTACAGTGCATGCGAATGCTATTTCGTTTATATCCGTCTGATCCACTGGACACAGTTACTCTTGCCTCTTTTTGACTCTTTTTACCCTGTAACTGTTGCGTCCCATTTTCGTCAATTGTAAAGCCTGAACTGTGTGTAAATTATTACTTTTATCTATTTCTAATGTAAAGCAAAAATAAATAAAAAAGGAAATTTTTTGGTGCTCAACCTATGTTGGGTCCACAACATGCCCTTTTTCGTCAAGGATAAAAACCTGAGTTATGTGCAGAATATTACCCTCATTTAAATAATAGTTCTGGAGTTAAAACAAAAATTGAAAGAATTTAATTTTTGAAAGTGCTCACCCTGTATATATTTTACCGAAATATTCTCGGTTTCTTGCCAGGAATATGCACGCAAAATATCATCTTTCTCCAACAATGAAGTTTATAAGTTATACGGCTAACAGGCAGACAGACGGAATTGAGAAAACCTGTTTTTCGTCATCTAGGGACCCTGAAACGTGAAGATCTGAAAAAACCGTGGAAAGTTATTTTTTTCGCGATTACAATACTTCCTTCGTCTTTTATAAGAGGAAAGCAAAAGTCTTCTTCTTCTTCTTCTTCCCTCAGCCTTTATTCGTCCACTGCTGGACATAGGCCTCCTCCAGTTGGCTCCATGTGTTTTTGTTTCTAGCAGTAGTTATCCATTGTCTGCCTGTGATGGTCTTGACGTCGTCAATCCAGCGTTTTTGGGGTCTTCCTACACTCCTCTTAGTTAGACGTGGTCTCCAGTTTATTAATCTTTGCGTCCACCTTTCAGAATCTTGCCTTGCTGCGTGACCGACCCATTGCCATTTTAGTCTAGCTACGCGTTCCACTATGTCTGTTATTCCGGTTCTGATTCGGATGTCTTCGTTTCGGACTCTGTCCCTTCGGGTTATTCCCAACATAGCCCGTTCTGTCGCTCTTTGTGTTACACTTAGCTGTTCCATGGTCTTTCTTGTTATGGCCATTGTTTCTAACCTATATGTAGTTACAGGTAGTATACAACTATCGTATACCTTGCGTTTCAGGTTCATGGGTATGTCCTTGTCCCGTAGTATATAGCTCAATTTTCCGAAAGCTGCCCATGTTAGGTGGATTCTTCGTTTGATTTCAGCTTTTTGATTATCTTTACCTATCTTTATAGTATGACCAAGGTATACGTAGTTGTTGACTGTTGCTAGCGTTACGTTGTCCACTATTATGTTACTTGGTTCATTGCTCATTATTTTTATTTAAATTCATTCTGAGACCCACTTTCTGTGATTGATGGTTTAGCTCTTTTATCATAATGTCGAGTTCTTCTGTGTTCGTACTAATCAAGACTATATCGTCAGCAAATCTCATATGATTTAGATGAACGCCATCGATTTTTAAACCTTTTTCTTCCCAGTTTAGTTGCTTGAATACGTTTTCCAGCGCCAGCGTGAACAGTTTAGGAGACATCGCGTCTCCCTGCCGGACGCCTTTTTCGAGCCGTATCTTCTCAGTTGTTAGGTTATCGTCTATTTTGATGTGGAAGGTGGCTTCTTCGTAGATATTTTTAATCAGAGAGATGTACCTTGAGTCCACTCTAGCGTCTTCCAGTGCAGCAAAGAGTGCCCAAGTTTCTATGCTGTCGAAGGCCTTATGATAATCTACGAATGCTAGATGTATTGGAATATTGTACTCCGTTGTCTTTTCTATCAACGTTCTAATCGTTTGCAAGTGATCTATGGTGCCAAAACCCCTGCGAAAGCCCGCCTGTTCAACCGGTTGATAAGAATCTAATTTCGCAGTGAGGCGGTTCGTTACGATCTTAGTCAACAGCTTATATAAATGTGAGAGTAAGCTGATCGGTCGATAGTTTTCAATATTACTGATATCTCCTTTTTTGTGTATTAATACCACCTCTGCATTCCTCCACATTTCTGGTATTTTGCCTTTTAATAAGCACTCATTTAGCAATAGTTGTAGGATATTCTCTAGGGTTTCCCCACCATATTTTAGCATCTCTGTTGTAATTCGGTCTTCACCAGGAGCCTTTGAATTCCTCATTTGCTTAAGAGTATGTTTTAGTTCCGCTCTAGTTATTTCAGGCATCTCCTCCGATCCGACATTTAGAATGGTCCTGGTGGTATTGTTTGTTTTTGGTATTAATGACTTGTAGAGTTGTTGATAGAATATCTGAATTTCGTTCACAATTTTGGTTTTTTCTCTTATCTCGTTTCCTTGTTGGTCTTTTACCTTTACTATTTTCGATTTTCCTTTAGCCATGTTCGATTTGAGTACTTTCATGTTTTTGTTGTTTTCTATTGTCTCTAATATCTGTTTTTTCTTATAAGCTCGTAGGTCTTTCCTTATGTTGGTTTTTACGGATCTGTTAATAGTTTTATATTCTGGAGCGTCTCTATTTGTTTTTCTTCGTTTTTCTATTAGTTGTATCGTTTCGGGGTTTAACTTGTAAGTTTTTGTACTCTTTGTTTTCGAGCAGATCTTTTTTGTGGTCGTTTGTATAGCTTTTACTATTTTTTCCGTTAGTTCATCCACATCTCCATTGTTTAGGGTTAATATTGGTTCTAATCTTTTTGTCAGTTCTCTTTGATATTCTCCTATATTTTGGTTAAGTACATCTGTTGTTGGAGATCTATTTTTCGATATGACTTTTCGTCGTTCTGTTTTGGTGTTTATCTCTATATTGGCCCGTACTAGGCGGTGATCGCTGCCCGTGTTAAATTTGTTCAGAACTGTGATGTTTTTACATATTTTTCTGTTGTTACACAGTATGAAGTCTATTTCATTCTTTATTCGTCCATCTGGGCTACGCCATGTCCATTTTCGTTGGTTCTTTTTAGAGTAGAATGTGTTTAGGCAGAATAGTCGTTCGCTGCTGAGGAAATGGGACAGCATGTTACCTCTGTGATTTCTTTCTCCAAGGCCAAAATCTCCTATGTATTCGTCGTCGTCGGGATATTTCTTTCCTATTTTCGAGTTAAAATCTCCTGTGACGAATGTGAAGTAGGCGTTCTCTTGATTTCTGGCTTGTATTATATCTTCGTATAAAGCAAAAGTACATATTATTATGTAGTCAGTAGAACATTTTATAAACCCCATATATATACATGTGGTGTACCTGCCTCTCGCCCAAAATCGGAACGCCGTTGCATCATTTATAACACAACCATACGCATATGTGTGTATCAGTGAACACGAGTTTGAATCCCACCGTCTGCAATGTTTTTTTTCCAAATTCATATAATTCGCATTGCTAAGCGTTTCAATATGATTAGCAGCATTAAGCTATTTTTTACTTATTTTCTAGATAATTTTGAAGACTTTTCAACCATAAAAAAAGTGTTTTCCCTGCAACATGCTTTCTGTATTAAAGACGTTGAAAACATTTTCTTTGTTAACTTTTTTTATCTACAAGTCAATTTTAAAAATGCAAAAATTATTTTAATTGGAATAAGACCACCTATAGTCTGTTCAGCAAACATAAAAACACAAAGTGGCCTTTGATTTCCAAAATTTCATCAGTGTACTTCTAGAATTTATCTTTGTCTAGGATTGTACTTACAAAAAGTTACTAAAACAAATGGTTTAAGGGTGTAATTAACTACTTTTAAGGGTATTATATAAATACGGTGTTGGATACTATTGACGTAGTGGTTATTAATAGGTATTTTTATTACATTTTATAAAACTTCAGATGAAAAATAACTACCTTGACACCGAAAATCAGAAATATGAATTGTCATTTTTAAATTCAAATCTGCCTGTACACAGGTGTGGACACCTTTGCAAAACAAAATACAGAATCCCTAGTATAAAAATTATATGCACATGTCAACTTAAAAAAAAGTTTTTGTGTTTACTGAATGCGAATATGTGGTGTGCTCAAAAGCTAGTAAAGACATGTCAATATGGTATAATAATACAATATGAACAAATAATTACATATTATTATGCGTAGTATCATATGAACGTAGAATAAGTTTCTCTACTCGCAGCCACACCGCCACACCGTTTTGTAGTAATCAATATAGTATTCAAAAGCTTTTTTTATCTTGCATAATGCCGATTTCGATCATCTCTTTTTTTTAAAATAAAAACTGCCATCGTATAGGGTCGCAGAAGTGTCTTAAATTGGACAAATTCCAGCGGTAAGTGATTATAGCGAAAAAATGCTATATTAGTGGAACAAGTACTCTCGAAATCGGTTTGTGGTGTTTTTCTGATTGTTGCAATGGACCGCTGTACCAGCGATGAGCCCAGAGCAGTGAATGTAATTTATATGTATATTATGAGCATTCAGTTGTTTAAAAGTTAAGTTAGTTTGCCGCCACTGCTGTATTACAGTCAGTTTTAACAATGCAAAACATTTTATAGTTAGAATAAGGCCACCCATGCAGTGGGATAAAAAGCTAATAATTGTAATGCTTTGATTGATATATGTGGGAATTGTAAAACAAACGCCGTTGCAATCTGGTAGACCTATAACATTCCCTATGCAAACTGCACAAGGCAATATAATGTATCGATCAGATTGGGCGCAATTCGCATTATTTAGGCTAAAATCGTTAATATTAAAAAGAATTTGTTTGTAATACTTGTTTAATTATTTTTTTATTAGTATGAGAGGAATTATTTTTTTCAGTGCCATTTTGGCGCCCCTTGCCGCATGCGCCTGTAGGCGGGGGCCTACTCGGCCTATACCTAGTTACGGCCCTGTAAGCGACAGCATTTTAATTTTTTTCGAATCGGCCCTATGTTCATATACCTTTTTTTGTTTAAAATCGATAGAGGAACATACTGTTAAAGTTTGGCAGATTCCTCCTGAATCACCCTGTATAAACGTTACTCTCTGGCGAAAAAAATATTCAGAAACTGCATATTTTCTGGTCCCCGTAAAAAATATGAAAAGCTATTCATAATTCCCTATGAATTTTTCAAATTATTTCTCCCTCAATCTCATGCAATCCTTGATGTTACTTACATATTCTTAACATGAATTAACTAATGACATTTTGAAATTTCGTACTATTTTTAGTAATACGCTAGTAAATCAAATATTTTTTCTACAACCACTACTAAAAGTAGACCTTTTAGCACTAGCTTGTTTCATTAAAAATGACGTTGTGTTGTTGGTGTTGAATTTAGAATTTTAAACTGGAAGTGAGGTTAGTTATTTTAGTTACTTCTTTTGTTAGAAGTAAAATGTTTTTTAAATAATTAAAGCATTATGTAATGAATAAAGTAAAATGTGTACTATTATAATTACTTTTGATAACTAACTCTGACGGCTACCGACTGCAGAAACAGTAACCTGCGCCGTCAAGGCCATCTCTTTACTATGACATAAATTATAACTGTCATAAATGCAAACCTTTGTTAAGTCGACATTTATGGATTAATAAGAGTAAATTTATGGTCGTAGAAAAAATATTGTGTGCAAACTCGTGCATAAACATTCACTTTTAGCACTTGTTGCACGGAGGTCCTCGGTCTCTAACCATGTCAGGCTCATGGAAAACACATATTCGTAACTCCCTTAATGCATAAATATCTATTTTTGCATAGCGATCATGAAAGTCGTCTTTTTGTTAACGAATTTTTTTTTTCACTAGTGAGTATAAAATATTTTTATACTCACTAGTGAGTAAAACTTAATTTTAGTCACTGAAAACAGTTGTATAATGTATTTTTTTGTTGACCGCTTGTTAATTTCAATATTAATGAATTATTTTTCCTAAAAAAGGATGGATTAATAAACGTCATTAATACACCGTTTTTGATTAATACACTCTTTTTCATTAATTAACTGTTTTTTTAAAAAGGATGGATTAATAGATCTATTAATACACTGTTTTTGATTAATACACTCTTTTTCATTAATCAACTGTTTTTGTGATTTTGACGTTTTGATGATAGTTTGCATGGAAGTTAGTTGTATTAATCAAATTTTTCGCCACAAAAAAAGACTTTGCGGTCAACGAAAAAATTTTGTAATCAACTCGTTTCTTAATAGGCGATTAATAATCTCAACTATTAAAGGCACTCACTCGCTATCGCTCGTTCGTGCTTTAAACAGTTTCGATTATTAATCGCTTTCATTAACACACTTGTTGGTTAAATAACTATTATACTCACTAGTGAATAAAACTTCATTTTAGTCACTGAAATCAGCTGTATAATGTATGGTAATAGGTGCTACTGTAACTATCTATTGTCTGTTCAAACTGTTTAGGCATACGAATTGCTACTGTAAGATAAAACGTCGTATATCACACGTGAGCGAAATGCCATTATAAGCTAGTGAGAAATTGTATCGCTCGTGCTGGGGCACTCGCGATTCAAAATTCTCACTCGCAAATAATGATGCATTTCTCTCACTTATAATATAATCTACTATTTTTAAAACTATTTTATTGAAATATCAATTTGACAGTTGTAAATTCCGAAGTCCTTTTCGACTAAATTTCGAGTTACAAGAGATCACTATGCAAAAAAACTACGTGTACAACACACTTTGAAAGTCCCTCGTTAATCAAACTTAAAATTCATGAAAAAAAGTATGACTTTCAAAATTAGTTGTACAAATTACTATTACCTGTTTTATTGAAATTGTGAATTGTCAATTTCGAGTTAGAAGATCTTGTTGCGTTTCACAATTCGATTAGTTTGATTCAGTTGAATTATAATAAAATCAACTATTGGCTCGAGCTTAAGTAGTTGTCAAATGTTGCGAAGTAGCATATTAGTAAATTAAAAACAAATTTTGGATACCCTACAGAAACGTCTGCGTCCGTCCCTGCGCACTTGTAGTCAACTATAGGTTTTGTTTAAAGATATCTAAATTATCATTCTACATTGGTCAGATATATTTGTTGTACATTGCTTATATTAATAAACACTATTAATAAAATTATAAATATCATACACTGAGCAGTAAACCCTCAACTGCTATATTTCATCCCTTAGCAAGAGGTCCCATGGTGTAATGGTTAGCACTCTGGACTCTGAATCCAGCGATCCGAGTTCAAATCTCGGTGGGACCTGATTTTTCTATTTTGTATTTATTCTGAATCTGCTACAAATTTTTATAGCACCTTAAATTCACCTGTAACGAACTATTATTGGTTGCGACTAATTGCGTATTAAAATGGCGGATTTTAGTATACCTGTTTTACATTTGCTTAGGGAACATATTGAGCAAAACGTTATCTTGCTGATTATTATAAACTAATGCAAAAATTTTAATAAAAACGTCACAAAACTACTGTTTTGATAGTTTGTTCAAATCGGTGTCGCTTTAGTTAGTCGAGTGATGATGATAATAATTAGTATAAGTAGTTGAATTTTTCAGGAAGTTTGGAATCTTCCGCAAAACAAATTGTTGAATTACGGACTATAATTAGTTAAAACTGAAATAATTTAAACACATTAAATAATTATAAAAAATATTGTGCCGAAACCCGGGATTGAACCGGGGACCTTTAGATCTTCAGTCTAACGCTCTCCCAACTGAGCTATTTCGGCGTGACGATTTAGTGTTTGAAAATGCTATCATACGGGGAATTTAATTACATTTATACAAAAAAAATTTGAAAATCAACATTGTTTCATTCATCATTGATCAACTTCAAGGGAGGGTGTCAAAATTGTAGTAGAATGGATTATTACTGGAAAGTTACTCAGAAATACCTTCGTCAAACAGCTACGATATACTTGCACTCTTCTCCGAACTTCATTTTAGAAACCTTTTTAACCATTGTGATTTTTTTAATTTACATGTATCAGCATGTTGAAATTACTCGAATTTCCAGAAAAATCCTGCGGCTGAGGCCTCATACTATTTACTGTCAAGTCAAGTCAGGTATGGTATTCTCGTAATTATTTACAAAATACATATGCAATCGTTTAGGATCACAACCGAGTAGAGACTCGACAAGCACCATTGTTACACATTATCAACGCAAGATTTACACAGTAAACCCTTCGACTACTGCTGCTTACAATCGCCTCTCCGGTAAAGGAAGTTCTCATTCGCAAGTAGGTTGGATATGTCCGACATACCCGATTAACGAGGCTTTGGGAGAGCATCAAACCAATTTAGAGAAAAAGCACTATGCTGATCAGTTGCTGGCACTGACGCCAGAGCAGTTTGTGAAGATTGATAAAGAGAGGAAGCTGCGTGAAAAGGAGCTAGATAACTACATGGCCTCTCTGTCTACGCTTTGCAAAAACGTGATGAGAAAGAAGTATTCGACGAGAACGCTCACTCGACAGGTTGAAATGGTGCGAGAGAATCTCGAGTGCAACAAAATGTCGTTGGAAGGCAAATACTTGGGCCTTAAAACCGATGCGATGACGAGGAGCTTGTTCTGTTTGCTGGAACACCTTATAACGAATAGTTCCCTAAAAAATCCCTTCCCCTTTAGGGGAGACATTACGACTGTGGCATTAGATGCTGCTGAGCTGTCACGGAAATATCCCATGCCAGAGACCGACTCGTGGGATGCCAACAGCTGTGGGGGCATTTCTGAACTAACGGACGACACTGCAATGGTCGATACCTTTCGAGACGAAGAGTGGGATAAAGAAGCGAGTAAAATGGAGTGCACATAGTAAAAAATATAAATTCTTGTGATATACTTAGTTGATGTTGCATTTTGCTTTCTTTATTATTTAAAAAGTAATATGTGTAAAATTGTAGTTCCTGCAAAAGTTAAGTCTCTAGCTAAAAACGATTGTGTAAAATCCTTTGAAAAAATGGTAAATTTAAAAAGTGATATTAAAGAATTAGCTAATTTATTTGCTGGCGTAATTATTTGTACGATTCCCAAAACACAAAGTTGTTCTAGCACTATGCGTCATTAAAACACGCAGTTTAATGAGTATTTTTTTGAAGTAAAAGCAACAGTCAAATATGCTTTTGCAGAACCGAGTACCTACAAGGGTATGAATCATCTACCAATTATATGGGTTTTTATGTTTGAGTTATTTTATTAACATTAAATTCTTGTCTTAAAAGTTGTTTGGCATATCATCTTAATAGTAATTGATGCATATGTATCGTGCAATATTTTATCTACGATAGAATTTAGAAAACACGGTAAATATAAAAAAAATTTAATTTAAATTAGGATTACCAGCAACCGGTCGTAATTTTGAGTGTTTTAAAAATTTTAAAACATGTTGCTACTGACAACGTGCCTAATGAAATCTTTTAAACACGTTAACGTTAACTAATGAAACCATGTAATTAAACAGTCGTTTTACAAACTTAAAACTGCCAACTAAAAGGCAATTTTACACACTGTCATAGATAAATAGTTATTTGTACAATACGTTTTGAGAGTCATACTTTTTTTCATGAAATTGCAGTTCAAGCAAATGAATGAAAAAAGGGGACTTTCAAAACGTGTTATACGCGTAGTTTTTTGCATAGTGATTTCTTGTTACTCGAAATTTAATCGAAAAGGACTTCGGAGTTTACAACTGTCAAATTAACAATTCAAATAAAATAGTTAAAAAGTGTAAATTTTTTCACGATTTTTCGTTAAAAAAAGACGACTTTCATGATCACTATGGAAAAAAAGCTATTTTATACTGTATATACCAGGGCGGGGCTTTCAAGACAAAACACACAGAATTTGTATGGGAAATCACGTTCCGACATTTTGCTGCTCCGCATTTAATCACACAGAAATAGCAATGCCGTCAATTAAAAAGAAAATTATTGTATATAAGAAGGAACGAAAACTAATATTGCTGAATAGCCTGAAATGATAATTATTTTTCAATGTTACTTATACAAGTAAATATGTCTCACCCAAAAACTATAGCGATTTAAAACTTTTGGTAAAGTAATATATGCAATAATCTTCTCTTCAGTTGATATTGTTACCATTTCTACATTATTTAATGACCAGCAGCAGTACAGCGTGTCTGACGACATACGGAACACGTAGAAATTCGTAAATTTTTGTTACAGATAAAAATGAATTGCAAATTATATTATATCCAAAATTGATTAATCTTGGCAAGACGATGTAAATGAATGCATGCAGAACCAGATCCAATAAAGATAAATCATCGCTGCACAGCGGAGACGTGATTCTTAATGAAATTTACCATTAGCATTTGCCTATATTCCACGTCATCAAACACACTGTATAATTAAACGTGGTTTTGCTTGTAAATATAATTTCGTTGCGAAAATACAAAGATAATGTATTTGATTTTTTAATCTGTAAGTAGTAATATGTTAACTGAGCCAGGGATAAAAATAAGATGCTGGCAGTATACCTACAGCGTGGAACTTTGGAACTATCGAAATAATTCTATACTTTATAAAAAAACATGCATGATTCTTGGACCAGAGATACTAACACAAAAGTGTTTAGATAATTTCAAGGTACTCAAAGTTTTAAGAAGCCATAAAAAATCTGATATCTGTGGTGTTTTGTCATTTCATTTTACTATTATGTGTCAAAAACAATGGAATTCATTCAATTCGAACCCAAAACACGAATACAATAAGATGCTCCAATTGTGTCCTCTTCGATGGTGTCACAGACAGTTCTTCGTTAAATTATCCTAATGGGACATTAGGAAGTTGCAAATAAAATGTCAAAGCTCCACAACTATTTAAATTTCAATTGTTCCCTTTTTAAGCTGGATCTATCTGGTTTCAGAATTTTAAGTCTTGGTTAATCAAAGTAATTAATAAAAATATAGTAAATTAAAAAAAAAATACGGAGAAGCTAAAATCCAACAACCAAAGACAGTTACAGTAACTCTGAAAATAAAAGTTTACCCTTTATATTCGCTAACTTGGTAATCCTATTGACTTATGACTCGAACCATTTAATCTACAAACAATTCCATTCACAAAATAGCAATTCAACATTAAAAATAAATGTTTTATAAATTCTTTAACGTTATGCGTTTAAAAAAAAAATAAAAACAAAACAATCTAATAAATAAAGCGCTATTTTTGTGATTTGTGCTTATCTGAATATTGCTTTTACAACCAAAACCATTTCTTACAAAATATTAGAAAAACACAAACTTTTTCTAAGTATCAGTCACCTAATAAATGCCCAAATCCTGGTGTTGATGTTTGAAAAAACCGGTTCGTTTTCAAGGACAAATTTAAATTTTGCGCCCAATCATTAACATTTTAGCAAAGTTTCAAACCAAAACAAGATGGAATCTACTTATGCTTCGATGCTGGTTTGACAATTAATTTGCCGCCAAATAAATTTCAAGGTTGTAATGTATAAATGACACCCGGCTTCACTTTAACTTAATTGGAAGTTTCGCGTGATTTAGGAATATTTGAACGAATGAGAATCTGATTGAAATTACTTAAAATGAAGCAGAGCATCTCTGTAATTATTACATGATCAGTTAATGCATAAATTTTATTAACACGTACATATTACAATGTTTTAGAAAGAAAGCAAAACACAAAGAGACAAACTAAGTATATCGGTAAGCCACTACATGCTAGAAAATCATACACAGATCCAGCAAAATTTTGAACACGTCGTTGTGTATGAGGAATACTTCTGCAACCACAAGAAAGACAATTACATGTCAGATTTGAAAAATGTAATTAATCTTATTACAGCAGTAAAAAATCTTTGTACAGAATAATGTATTTTACAAAATCTGAACAGGTACTGGTTGTATTTACAATTTGTACAATTTCCATAATTTTTACACCGAATCGAAGGTAAACGAACTCTGTTCAGTATTTGTGCAAAATACAACTAACGATTTAACACATTTACTAATCTTAAATCTATAAATAAAAATACATTCCAAGAGCGTAAAATGAGAATCAAACAAATTCACTGTATAAACACGAGAACTACTTGTACTCCATAAATCAGAATATTATGAAGCTGCAACGAAATATGGTCTTTTGTCGTCTACTACAATTTCTACCGATGATTTCAATGGAATGATAAAAATAAATATGTGCAGTCTTTGTTAATTTACGTTTTATTTTTAGTCGCATATTTTGATTTGCTAATTTTAAAAAACTGCAGGTCCTAGAAAGTGATATATTTATACTCTACCTGTACACAAACGATTATCCTCGATGATAACAAACGTTCTGGAAAGCTTAATCCAGTTCTGTAATAATATACTTAGTAATAACACTCTTATGTATTTATCTTTTCACAAGTCTCAATCGTACATTAGCGCTGAATGTAGAGAAATTTAACTCAACCACGTTTTTACCTTCTACAAGGAACTTTCATTTCTTTCGTGACTACAAAATGCTACCACAATCTTCTTTAAAATTTAATAATTAAACGTCCTTAGCTTACACTCGAACCCCTTCACTTACCAACAATTTAGTAACTGCCCCTAAAGTTTCCTCTGAAGTCACCTCGACCCCGGAAGTCACCCCTTCCTCTACCACCTCGCCCTCTCATGCCCCAATTGTTTCTAAGACCGGGCCCGCCACGGTTGCCTCTAAAAGGCATGGGGCCCCGCATTCCCCTCGGAGGCCGCCCACGTCCGCGGAACTCATTCATACCCCTATGGACCCAGTTCCCTCTCATAGCCCTATTATTAAAATTACCCCGCATATTACCTCCTCTTCCTCGGAACGGAAAGCGAAACTCCGGATTAGGAAATTCAGCTTCTTGAAATTTAGGTTCTTGAAATTCAGGTTCTTGAAATTCAGGTTCTTGAAATTCAGGTTCTTGAAATTCGGGTTCTTGAAATTCAGCTTCTTGAAACTCGTCATCTTGAAACTCGTCTTCTTGAAACTGCTCCTCTTGATAGTCATTATTATAATCCTGGTCCATCCAAGCGGGCGACATGTCTTGCGAAGGCACTTGTGAAGTGTCCATGCGAGGAGGTTGCGTATTGAATGGATTTGGGGGATTAGAGAAGTTTGGTGGAAACGGCAACGGAGCATTTCCTAGTAGTCCGGCCTTCATGTTAGGTGGAGGGTGGTCCATGCCTTCCAGGCCCTCTGCGTCAAAGTCTTCCAAATCTTCATTCATGTCGTCTAGGAAATTGTTTGCATCTACATCGTCCAGCAGATCTGGAAATGGTGGCGGCAGCTCAAAACAGTCGCTACTAGGAGACGGATTTCTGGCCTCTGTAGCCTGCAGTTCCTTCTGAACGATTTCATCCTGCACTAACTCAACGTCATTGTTGTCATCGTCGCTAAGGTCCATGTCAATGCTTTCGGTGTTGTCTTGCAATTTTCTAGGCGATAAGCCAGGCCTCTTTTTATTCATCACCGGCCCCAAGCTTTCGATTAAACCGCGATCCATGCCCATATGATCTTCCGTAAGTCCAGTCGAATTAAATATGCTGGTGTCCATGGTTTGACCGGCCAACATGTTCGGTGGTGGAGGGGGTGGTGGTAGTTTAAGGTTTGCAAGATTGAAAGGCACTCGGTAGTCTTGATCTATGTTATTCTTTATATGGGAAGCTTTACGGTAGTCCTTTAATAAAGAAGGGTAACATTAAATATTGATATGGTGGGCTGGTTGTTATGCAAGGTGATCGCAATTTAAATTAGGCAATGAGTTGCTCATTCTTCTAAAATAATTGATAAAAACTCATTACAGTTTCCGAAAGAAGCAACTTGTGCTCCATCGAGCTACAAAGCTCATCCTGCTACCGGGCTCAGAAGCGCCTAGTATGTAAGTTTATTACGGGATTGTACCGGGTGATTATAAATGCTTTTCCATCAAGTTGCCTTTGAAAAATTTGTTGTATGGATAATATGTTGGTGGCACTGTAAGTCTATGTCAAATTCGAGGTTAGCAGGTTAGGCTTTTCATCAGTCTGTGTCAAAACTGACGCAAAACCTAACCTGGTAACCTCAAATTTGACACAGACTTACTGTGTCACCAACATATTCATACAACAAAAATACTGATGGAAAAGCATTACTTTTGATAGTCATCTAAAATATCAAATGTAAATATTCTGATATTTGTAGGATTTGTACACATATAGAAAACAAAAGAAGAGAGAGACAGGGGCGATAAGCGGAAAGGGTGTTTTCGGTTGTTGGACAGTTGGGACTCCTTCCTAGTCGAATCTGACATGCCCAGATGAATTATCTGGGTATCTTATGGATTTTCCCCATCTTCAAAAAAAAAAATATCCAACTATGGAAGAGTGCTCAAATGTAGAATGTACTTTCAGTTTTCAGATTAATTCAAAGGTTCTTGAGTCATACAAAAACCCTTGTGTTCTTAGCGTCTGAGTTCCAAATTCCTAGAAGACACATCTACAGTTCGTCTCTTTTTTATGGAAGCACTGAAGGGCCAGAGTAGAGTGATTTTTTTAAGACGATTAGTAGTTGCAATGCAACGTGACTAACAGATGCGCAATCGTTAGTCGTGTTGTATCGCGACTAGCAGACGCGCAACTGTTAGTCGTCTTGTATCGCTACTAACAGACGAGCAACTGTTAGTCGTGTTGTATTGCGACTAACAGACGCGCAACTGACCGTTGACAGATGACAGGTGACAGAAGACAGTTGACAGATGACAGGTGACAGATAACAAATTGCAGTTGACAGATGACAGGAAAGAGATGGAAGTTGACAAGTAACAAATGAAAGTAGACAGATAACAGATGACAAATAACAGATGACAATTGACAGACGACAGATGAAAGTTGACAGTTGACAATTGACAGATAACGGTTGACAAATAACAGTTGACAGATGACAGTTGAAAGCTGAGAGACGACAGATAACAGTTGACATTTGTCACCTGTCATCTGTCACGTGTCGTCTTCCACCTGTCATCTGTCAACTGTCGTCTATTATTTGTGTTCTGTCATCTGGCATCTGTCAACTGTCAGTTGCGCGTTTGTTAGTCGCAATACAACACGACTAACAGTTGCGAGTCTGTTAGTAGTGATACAACACGACTAACAGTTGCACGTCTGCTAGTCGCGATACAACACGACTAACGATTACGCGTCTGTTAGTCGCGTTGCATTGCAACTACTAATCGTCTTAAAAACATCACGCTACTCTGGCCCTTCAGCGCTTAAGTACTTTTCTGAGTAATGTGCGTGGTGCAATCAACGAAATTATTTCAATTATGTTTGCATCACTTTTTCCTCTTTATTAGTAGAAGAGAACATTTTAGATTATTTCCATCGTTGCTCTTACACATATAACATTAGGAAAATGATATCCGAACAAACTGTATGAAACAGATGATTGGTTATATAAGAAATATCACTTTGTTCACTACATAAAATGATGTGGTCATGGAGACTATGCCTCTATTACCAGCGTACATAAATCAAACAAGTAGAGACACTCACTGCCGATTCCTTTCATGTCAAAATACCTATTTGATGACCTTGAATAGCTCCTGGGAGGTACCTTCCAATAGTAGTAACAGATGGCGCCACTACTTTACCACATCATGATTGGTAGCAGAGCCAGTAACTGGGCTCTGATTGGTAGAACTCTGTGCTGTCATCTGATAGTCAAGCTTAGAAATACCCCCTAAGGCACCGTTCCAAGCACTCTAGACAGATCTTGACATTTGGCATGAGTGTCTCTACTTGTTTTATTTATGTACGCTGGTATTACTACAGCAAACAGCTACTGAATGAGGAGTCTTCTTCCCTTTTGGTTCACTATTATCTAGCTGTGGCTAAACCTGCAATCAGTATCTAAAATTAAGAACGCCCTCACTCTGGTAAGTCTCTTTATTTGCTTTGTATTATTCCATATAGAGCTAGCCTACTTTGGAGCTTTTGGATACTACTTTAAAGGTTCAGGGTTTAAACATATTTTTTTGTTCTGCTGCATCAAAAAGCTATTAATTTCGGCAGTGTTTAAAGGTTGGTGGGAGAGGAAAATGCTAAGAAGGATATTTGGAGGAGTGAAAACACAGGGAGAGTGGAGGAGAAGAACCAATGATGAGGTCTACGAACTGTACCGAGAACCCGAAATTGAGATTATAATCAAACAAGGAAGGTTACGCTGGCTGGGCCACCTATCGAGAATGGAGGAGACAAGAATGCCAAAGAGAGTCCTAAAAGAGGAACCAGAGGGCAGAAACAGAAAGGGCAGACCACCAAAAACGTGGATGCAGGACGTAATGGAAGACCTAGCACGCATGGACATAGCCGATGATTGGGAGATACGAGCCGGAAATAGGAAGGAATGGAGGAAGATTGTAGCCACGGGCCTTCGAGGCCTTTTGAGCTGATAGATGATGATGATTAAAGGTTGAAAACGCCCACTTTTACGTACAAGGACCTTTTACTTTTCCGTAGTAATAACCATAGCAACAGAAACTAACGATGTGTTTCTATTGGTCAAAATTAAAATACACATTGCCATTTTTTGGTATGATCGTGACCGCCTTGACTTTTCCCAAACTCCCCCCTGTCATTCTTTAATTAAAAAAAAACGCTTCCAAAGCAGTAGAGTAGTAAATTATCTATGTAACTTGAACGAAAGCGAAATGTTAGACACGCCTTATTTATGTGCCTCGTTCGCTAGGCTCGCTTGGCCGTAAACTGTGGCTCACCCAAAACGTACTTAATTTCGTACTTGTAACATAAATTGCTGTTTCAGACAGCTAGCTTCTGGCATTTGATTCAATATAAGGATTTTTCGGACAGTATTATAAGGTATTGTAATGGGTGTGGCATTGAATAGTTCGCTTATCACATGTGCCACAAAAAAACAAAAAGATTAGTTTGTTGTCAGTGAACAGAAGTTTCTTTGACATGGACCGTTTTGTCCATCATCACCGTATCTTTATTGTTGAAACGCTCCTAAGAACAAATTCTGTAATTCAATATCAACGTGATTTCCGACGAAATTTCAATATACGCCGTGCTCCATCTCGAAACATAATTTAAAACTGGGTAAGGAAATGACGTAACTGGATCTATTCATAACATTAAACCGCCAGGGCGTAGTATTACTGTTTGTACCCAACACAATATCGAGAGAGTACGAGCAGATGTGGAAAGAAGTCTCCAGCGATCAATTAGATGCCATGCAGTTGATCTTGATTTAACAACACGAAGTCTTCAACGAAGCTTAAAGAATAATTTGCGCTATCATCCTTATAAGTTACAAATAGTGCAAGCACTGAATAACCGAGATTTGCCTAGCCATCTTAATTTTTCTAACACATATTTACAAATGACAAGGGACGATCCAAATTTTCTGAGTAATGTTCTCAAGAATGGTTATGTGAATAAACAGAACTTACGATATTGATCTGACGAAAACCCTCGTTCAATTCATCTAAAGCCTCTTCATTCTATAAAAGTAAGTGTTTGGTGCGGAGTATCTGCTTTTGGAATAATAGGTCCCTACTTTTTTGAAAATCAAAATAGGTAGTCACTTCTGAACGGTATGTATAGAAACATTTCTGGTTCCATACTTAAACCGCATCGGTAGAAGAAACATCTGATTTCAGCAAGACGGGGTCACCGCGCATACTACGCGTAACAGTATACAAACACTCCGCAGACCGTTTCCTGGACGTCTGATCTCTCGATTTGGTAACCTAAACTACCCAGTCCATTTGTCAGATTTAACTGCACCTGATTTTTTTTATGGACCTCAACAGTAAGGTCTATATGACTCGTCCAGCCATAGTAGAAGACCTGAAGAACAGAATATCTGAGAAGATTTTGCGAATCCCAAAAGATATGTTGAGACGCGTTATTGATGCTGTCTGTTCTCGAGTACAAGAATGTGTTGAGCGTGACGGTGGCTATTTAAGTGATTTTATTTTCAAAACTGGACCCTAATAAATCTCCCATCTTTGTTCTATGGTTTCGTAATATTAAGAACATTTGAACATGTTAAACTTTGAAAAACTTGCCCATTGCGCCATCGCACATATCTATTAAATATTTTAGGCACATAGCAATGCATTCATAATTTATTTTAAGAGAAAAGATGGTTAAAAGTCAATCCAATGAAGGGTTACAATCATTTTCCGGCAATAGTGCAATTTCCAATAGAGACTTCTTATACGATTATGCTCTCAGAACCGGTCAATTTTCTTCAAACTCCATAATATTATACATTTTCTTAATCTTCTTTAGCAAACCTAATGCGAATAAAGCTAAATCTAAGAATAATACTTGTTTAGTAAAATGGAAATTGGGTTCAAGTGACTACTGCATGCTGTAAAATTCAGTTGTGTAACCCAAGATGGAGGTCAAGGCCCTTTATGGACTGTCGTACCATTGAGTCAGTGAAGAATGAAAAAAATTCAAAACTGAATTACATTATCCGGGTGTCTTAAAATGAATTACATCTAGTGTGCATTGAATTTCCCATAATGCCATCTAAAATTTTACTTAAAATTGGCAAGACTGTAAGTCTATGTCAAATTCGAGGTTTGACATAGACCTGCAGTATTGCCAATTTCAAGTAAAATTTTAGATGGCATTATGGGAAATTCAATGCACACTAGATGTAATTCATTTTAAGACACCCGTTAGTAACGAGTGTTCATTAGAATTTGTGGTCTAGTCGGCTTTGGAACTGATGAAGTCATGTCATGCATTAAATCATATGGCTGATAACTGACACTGGTGACACTGTCAGTCAATGTCAAATTCGAGGTTAGCAGGTTAGGATTTGCGTCAGTCTGTGTCATTCGTGTCAGTTATCAGCCATATGATTTAATGCACGACATGACTTCATCAGTTCCAAAGCCGACTAGACCACAAATTCTAGTGAACACCCTTTACTTTGGGCAATATTTCAATGATGACTTTCAGTTATTTCCTCTTATACAATATTAAGCAATTACTGAAATCTGCATATGAGGAATATGGAAAGCCGGTTGGAGTTCATAATACTCCCAACGGACTTTTTAAACCCATAGGCTGAGAATGTGTCACACAAAACTGGATTTTTTTTCCATAATATCTACATGTTATTGTCAGCGTACATAAATCAACAAAGAGACACTCATGCCAAATCTTGAAACTTGTCTGGAGTGCTATGGACAGCGACTCGGGGGGTGTTTCTAAGCGTGCCCACCACATGGCAAAACCAACAAGTCCCTACCTAAGGTCACTAAATCTTGTTAGGGCCATTTCACACCAAACGCATCTTTTGCGGAGAAAGTTTGTTAGTCTGTGTCTTTATTTCAGTAAAGATGGACTATCTTGCTCTAATAGTATTACGTCAAATGCAAAAACGAAGAATTATAAAATAGCAAAGAAACTTTCTCCAAATACCAGCTATACAATCCCTATCTTGGTGTTTGGGATTTCTGGGATTATACATTTTTGATTGCCTTGCATCAATAAGATTAAATGTTTGATGTCCATTGCAATAACAAATAAATGCAGGGCACGGCATATTATTATAATCAAAATCCACCATGCGCTGGGCTAGACTGGCACAAAAATTCGACCGGGTCGGACTCTATTTCAACCTTGATGTGGTTAAGGTGACTAGATTAATACACTGACAGCCAGTCTTATAAAGGCCACTAATCTGACGTTAACTTTAATTCGCTGTTAAAATAAACAAAAGCGCATCAAAATTTGTTTACTATTGAATGAAATGTCATAAGCACTAACGTTTTGATGCTCTTTTGTTTGTTTTAACAGCGAATTAAAGTTAACGTCAGATTAGTGGCCGTTATAAGACTGGCTGTAAGTGTAAGGTACAGTGGCGGAATTAAAAATCCGGACACTTAAAATGATTCAGTGTATATCTTACTTTACTTTACTTATCATGTTACGTGGTAAAATTAGTCAAAGTCAAAATAATTACTCGTACATGACAGCATGCCTCATTTAAGAGTCAAACAAAAAATGCAAGTAATTATATTATCCAAAAATTGCAAAAATCATCTATAAGACTCGTCCGGATTTTTAATTCCGCGACTGTACTGCCATTCCATTGCTCGTGTGAGAATGTGAGAAAATTGTGAGACAAAGATAACAAATACAAATTTTCCAAGTGCAATAGGGAAGACACTAGTTTTTGGGGATATTCTTTTTGGTGTAATGGCAGTCCGTAATGTGTTAGGTTATGTCACTTATTATTAGTGTAATTGTGTAATAAACGCCAGTGACGTTTGTCAAACAATTCAGCAGGCCATGATTTTAGATTTTGCTTTAATCCCCAGTTGGAGAAAATTGTGCAACAAGGATAGATATAAAAAAATCACTAATGGCGGTACTTTACACTTTAGAGCAGTGTTTCCCAACCTTTTTTCCTGGCGTACCACTTCACAACACAAAAATATTTTGCGTACCACTTAGTCACGTGGAGGTAATTATGGATGGAATATGTGTATTATTTTACTAATCTAACTAACCCATTTTCCAACCATAAGTATGAAAAATAAAATTCTGTGTAGTGTTATAATATTTTATTAATTGATATGAACAAGCGGAATTCCGCTACCGTAGCGGATTTTCAGCCCTCCTAGCGGCAGCAAGATCTTTTTTAAAGAGAAGTAGCGGAATTTGTGTCTACCAAAAATAATAATATTTAAGGATTTTTTTAAATCATGATTAAGCAAAATTCTTTTAACATTTATTTAACGTACTTACACAATAAATTAGTTTTGTCAATTCGCATTATCATGTCGACATCAGTTGCACGAAGGAATGCAATCAGTTAAAAATTTATTTGTACTTCAAAAGATTTTCACGAGGAATATATTTTTAAAAATATTGCGGTACGAGCCCTTATTATTTTGTGTATTCCACACGAGAATGCTGATGTTGAAAGAATATTGTCTAATATTACATATATTGAAACTAAAAAAAGAATACGCTTTCAACATCACTTTTGAAGCTGTACTGGGAATAAAAGTTGATCTGCATGGCAAGAAGTTGTGTTGCCATAATTGTATTCTTTTTGTTCAATAACCAAATTTTAAAACAATTTTTTTTCCCGTGTGCATAGCACCACGTACCACCACAGTGGCCTCTGCGTACCACTGGTGGTACGCGTACCACAGGTTGGGAAAGACTGCTTTAGAGTAATGATTTAGTGACCTTAGAAGTGGTAAAGTAGTGGCGCCATCTGTTGGTAATATTGGAAAGTGTCCCCCTTGATATTGATATTTTGACATCAAAGGAACCGACAGTGAGTATCTCTACTTGTTTGATTTATGTACGCTGTTTTTGTACTATATCAGTACTGTCTGCTTGATCAAAATGCCACCCATAACAGAAACGGCCATTAAAGTTTAACAGGCACGGCCGTTATAACCGTTGCTATACAGGGTTCGGCAATAGAATCTGACGGATTAGGAGGCGTGCTAGTTTATATAAAAAATGAAGTAGGAATCTGACAGTTGCAGAAATGTATACCTCCATGCATGCAGTTTTAGTTACTATGTACAACTGGCCAGTGAATTTCCGCGTGTTTGCCGTAACTACATACAGATTGTCCGAAATCCGTTTTGAACATAGGAAATTAATGAGTGCGACAAGGAAGACATAAACAAAATGCGTAGCAGGACAAAAATAGAACGTAATCATGGCCAGCTAAATTTTTAAACTAAAATTAAGTCAATGAAACAAACAAACACTTCTGTCAAATATTTTAGCTGTTGTTAAGAGTATAAAGTGAGGTTTAAATAATTAAAATAATTATGTGAATAGTAAACAATATTATATTTAAACCTCACTTTATACTCTTAACAACAGCTAAAATATTTGACAGAAGTGTTTGTTTGTTTCATTGACTTAATTTTAGTTTAAAAATTTAGCTAGCCATGATGACGTTCTGTCTTTGTTCTGCTACTCATTTTGTTTATGTCTTCCTTGTCGCACTCATTAATTTCCTATGTTCAAAACGGATTTCGGACAACCTGTATACTGAAACCAAGTCAGTTACCATTACACAACGTCGACGTATGTTTAACGTTGCTAGGCATCAGGTATCAACATTAATGATACTTGGTTTCAACAGGACGGAGCAACTGCCCATACGGCCCAAGAAACATTAAATCTTTTGAGAAACGTTTTCCACAATCATTTAATTTCACGATTTGGCGATATCCCTTGGCCTCCCCGATCTCCAGATGACCAGATGTAACGGCGCCAGATTATTTTCTATGGGGAAAACTCAAAGAAAAAGTGTTTCGATCCAGGCCACACACCATTCAAGAATTAGAAAATCGAATAAGTCAAGAAATCGAAGAAATTAATCGAGATAAAAATTTATTACAGCGTGTAATGGATAACTTTCGTAAAAGATTAGAAGAAGAATTGGCTGTACGCCGCGGATCACATTTATTTGATGTAATATTCAAAAAGTAATTGATTATTAATAAATTGCATTATTTATACGTTATTTATTCATTAGTTTCATTTCAATAACTGTTACCTTAAATTCGCAACAGCCCGTTGAAATCCGTCAGATTCTATTGCCGAACCCTGTACTACCAACTTACGTGCATTATTTTAATCATTTGTAAACATCCGTTGCTACACTACCAAATTACTGGTTACTATTGTTTTTATTTATATTATTCACATTACAATCACATAAACTCTATTTACTATAGTCTCGGATTGTCAAAAATGACGTTTTATGGTGGCACTGTTAAATTTGTATTGGTTTTTTTGTTACTACTAAGTTGGACAATGCAAAAATGTAATTTTGAAAATTTACGTGTTTGTTACCTGGCAACTTTTATTTATTTTTGCTTAAGTCAGTTCAAAATAAAAAATATTTTGATTTAACCATAATCTATAATTTATAGTTTTGACATTAGTAACTTAATTGTTTCTAGTTGACAATCCGGGACTATAGTGAACAGAGTTCATCTTAAAATTGGCCACTTTTAGTACCTATATACAGTGAAATCTCCCTTACTGGACACCTCTAATAAGCGGACACCTCTCTTACACGGACATTTTGTTGGGAACCAACTTGCTTGCATTAACTTTACTAATAACATTTTCTCTATTAAACGGACACTCTCTTAAACGGACACGGACACCATTTTTCGACCATTTTTAGACCGTGAATCTCTCTTGTACGGACACTTCAAAATGCAGGCCCAGCTAATGTCGTGAAGTGTCAAAACAATCCATAAATCCAACATTTAATGATCATGTTGTTAAAATATAGTCAACTTAAATCAGCGTTACGACTGCAGGAAATTCGAGACTTTCATTACCCTATGCGCGATATTATTACAAAACAATCCATGTTGCTTGATTTTAGAGGCCTGCAATTCAAAACTACTTTGCCTTTTGCGTGGGCAGCCTATTATGATAAAAATAAAAATAGCAAGAATTTTTCCTGCTTGCTTTTATTGAATGAAAGAATAAGAAAACTAGGCTCAGGGCCCCCGTGACCGCGAAGTCTACGGGTATCAAGTTACACCAGTGTACTCAATTCGAACCAGAGGACGATTTACCCTTATCAGTAATGGCTGAACTGTATAGGAGTATCCCAGAAATCGAAGACGTCGACCCTGACGAATTTATAAATATTGACAAAGAAATAAGCGAGGAAGATGATGTAACCGAAATTTCAGGTGAATCAGCTGCCGTTGATGTGCAGTTGGCAGAATTAGAAAACAATGGCGACTTAGAAATTTGGGAGAATGTAATCAAGACCCACACGGAAGCATTAACAGTGAAAATTTTTAAATGCTTTGCTAAAGAAAGTAACGACTTTAAACTATTCAAACTGTCAAAATATTTAGAAATCCATGTGGAAAGTATAAGCAGTCAGAAAAAACCCTTACGTCAAATGAGTATTTTAGATTTTGTAACAACTATTACATAACTTTATTTGAATTATTTTATATTCCTATCTGTATTGTTAGAGCGTATACCTTTGCATAATACAACTTTTTTAAACATAAAAATGGATTTTTCTCTTAAGCGGACGCCTCTAATAACCGGACAAAAACATTGACACCGTGCGTGTCCGCTTATGGGAGATTTCACTGTATAATGAAAACTGTTAAAACTACATATGGCCGATAATATATATAACTAATTCGGGTAACCTATTAGCCTCAGGCTAATCAGTCTCAGCCACAAAATTTATCCTCGGCCGTTAACACGCTCAATATTGGCCTAATACTGTTACATACTATACTGGTTGCCCAACTGTCAAGCTGCAAAACTCATTATACACTGTGGTCTTTTTATCTCGTTACAACACATATTATGTCCAGCATTTTTCCATGAGTGTTTAACATTTTGATAATGCCGCTGCAACGCAAAGCCGCAATTTAAATTATGTTATTAAAAATGTTATCAAAATGTTAAAACACTCATGAAAACACGCTGGACCAAATATGTGTTGTAACGAGACAAAAAACCACAGTGTATACATGTAGTTGATAGAAATGTGCTTTGATGGCTTATAATGCTAATACGAGGAGCGTTCGAATATGAATTATAATTTTAATTGAGCACCAAAAGACAGAGACATGCGCAGAAGTTGTATACATTAATTAATTCTCTAGAACAAGTGGTAACTTGATTCAGTTTTTGAGTCGCTACAATTTATTTTTATTCATTTGGCAAGCACGAGTGAAGTGGAAATGCATTTAAGCATCGAACAATGTGTTATTAGTAAATTTTTTACTAAAGAAAGTATCAAACCATCAGAAATTTGTACAAGGGTAAAATACAGTTTTGTGCGCAAGCACTGCCAGACTTGAGCGTTTATAAAAAGAGTACAGCATTTAAAGCTGGTCGTGAACGTGTCGATAATGAACCACATTCTCAGCGTCCAACATCGATAACAGAAGAGAATGCTGACAGAGTAAAATAAACTTTTTTATAACGATCATCAAATAACAGTGAAGGATATTGCGTCTGCATTAAATATCATTAAATATCGCTGCTCATACGCTGACTACAATTATTCAGAAATTGAAATGGACAGTGCTCCCCATCTCCATACAATTCAGACCTTGGTCCATCAGATTTTTATTTGTTCCAACACGTAAAAGAACTTATAAGAGAAGAACAAAATCTTCCTAATGAAGAGGTCATTGAAACTGTTCGTGAATGGGTGTGTTAGTAGCCAAAATATTTTTTTCCTTGCAGAATGCAGAAGCTGTTGAAAAGATGAACTAATTTATTCAAAGGGATGTAGAACAATGACATGATATACAATACATTAGAGTATTTGTGTTTGTTTCTGATTATCTAATAAATTATAATTTATATTTGAACACTCCTCGTAATATACAAGATGTTCTGAAAGGAATGGTACGCTGTTCATTGTCATCAAAATAGGCTAATAGAGCCAAATATGCCGAAGTAACCTTAACAAGGCAAATCCTTATGTAATATTTTTTATCTTCACATTTTTGGCACTGCAGGTACAGGAAAGGAGAATTACGAGTGCAACAAACCTTCTGCAAGAAAAACACTTCGTTGCCAATAAGTAGACGGTGATAGTAATGAAAATAGTTCAAGAGTATTTTTACACTTTTTATAACACTGTTGAATTGATTTGTGGTTTGCAGTGTGTGATATTACGAACTTTACAGAGGCATGAAGATTTATTGACTTTATTTAGAAAATGACTGGAATAAGGAATTGATGATGGAGGCAGTCAAAGCCATTAGGGATAAAAAATGAGGAACCAAAAGGCTTCCAAGCAATTTCATGTACCAAAAAGTACACTGAGGGACAATGTCAAAAATATTAATAACACACTAGAAGAGTTAGCTAATGTGAAGCTGGGAAGGGGAAGAAAGACCGTGCTGTCAGACAAAATGGAAACGGTACTGTTTACAAATGAATAAGCGGCTCTATAGTTTGACTTCTTCAGATATAAGAATTGGGTTTTAACTCACTTTACAAAATGGCTTACCACATCTATTTCCAAGTGAAAAATAAGCAGCTGGAAAAATGGCTGCGAAGATTTCTTCCACGTTACCCCAACCCCTTAATACCAAGTTGTTTTTTGTAGATGACAATTTGTGAACATAACCTCTTCTTTGCGTGAGTAAACATTTGTTACGTGAATTTAAGTTTTGTTTTTGCCTCAAAGATAAGTTACTGTATCCATTTCACATGAAAAAACACTATGCAAGCCCACAGAACAGAACTTTTTTTTAAGGTTATGTTTCTATTTCATTTTAAATAGATTGGTATGACTGGATGACAGACAGCTGCAAGTGAATTTTAGTTTCTTATATATTCCGTTCGCGTTGTTTTGGCATAATAGGAGGCCATGATTTATTTTTTTTATGTTAAACACAATTGCGAACATATTTACCGTGTTGCTAAATTTCCAGGCAACCATATAACACTTTAAAACGAGATTGTATTGTTTGATCAAGTCTGCTGAAAATGATCAAAATTGGTTGATTCATCGGGTTATTCCTGCTTTGGGCAAGGCTTGTGTTAAATTACATTAAAAACAACTCATTTAAAAAAACAAAAAAGACCGTTTTTCAAATAAAACGCGTATTAAATAAAAACTGTACCCAGACCTGGCAGGTGTCAAAGTGGTTGCCTAACCGATCGACGTTTTAAGGCGCAGAGGGTCGCAGCTCCGTTTGGCTGCTGAAACATTTTTATTTAATACGCCTTCTATTTGAAAAACGGTCTTTTTTGTGATTTCTCGAAACCGGAAGTGTCACGTGACTGAAATTCGGTTCCTGAGCTGACATGACCATTCCAAACATATAACTTTCATAACTTTTTTCTCTATCTCTTACGGTTTGGCTGCTGAAACAGCGTCCCGGACGGACAGACAAGTCTATTAGATAAAGGATGTGTGAGGATTTTTCTATTTCAAAACTAGTAAAACTGACAACAATGCACTAGACATTGACGCTATGTATAACCTCAAACTTAGAAAAACATAACCTAATTAAACTGACAGTTTTACTGCCAACTTAAATGCCAAATTTTTCCATAGCCTCATATTAAAAACAACTTTACGGAATGTATAAGAAAAACTTCATGTAAACGGAATTGCAATTTACTTTTAACTGGACTTGTAGCTTCACTTTACAAAAGCTTTTGATGCTGCGGGAAATAAGTGTTTGATTTTGCTATTTTCAAAACATTTTTGTCAGTTGACAAGCAACTGATACTGTGTTCAACCACCATTGCACTAAATCCACCCTTCAGTTTTTTTTGTACTAGCATCACTAGTATTGGATTTTCTTATTTGCTTAATTGTTTTCTAGAACCCGGTTTACGTATTGGGAGACCTGAAGGACATGTTCTATGCTCCAGCACAACATATTTAAACGTATAAAAAAGCAGCTCTATGATTCTCAATGCAGGTTTAGAGGTGGACGTGTAGTACAAGAATGCATATTTTCAATAAAGCAAATAATAGAAAAAAACTTAGGTTATGACAAGTCTCTAGTGTTACGTTTTATTCATATGCATAAAGCATTCGATTCTGCAGCAAAGGAGATCTGGGAACCACTGAAAGAAAATGGAGTGACCAGCGATTTCTTACTGTCAATAATGATTATAATTAGATTACAAATAAACAAAGTTAAGACAGTAGTTACGATAGTAGAAAGGGAGAGAAGAAATATATGAATAATGCTTGAAAATCACCTTTACTCCAGATGGATCAATACAAGTAGAAAGGAAAATTGGATAACAAAATCAGCAACTGAATAAATTCAGCAATAAGACTATACTACCCAATAAACAAATATATAATTAACAAACGCGAGATATATTTAAAAGAATGAAAATTATAGTAGTATACAGTGTGTAAAAGGAAATGTCATACATAGGGAAAAAGCAATGTAAAAAATTACAAAAAATCAATTATATCTGTGGTCATGTAACATCGCAACATTGTTTGTTTTATTGTCTGCGCAACGATAAATTTGTGTTATACATGCACTAAAGTGTATTGTTGGTGGCACTGTCAGTCTGTGTTAATTTGAGGTTAGTAGGTTAGGTTTTGTTATTTGACACTGACTGATGTAAAACCTAACCTGCTACCCTCAAATTTGACACAGACTGACAGTGCCACCAGCAATACTCTTTGGTAGTGCTAAAAGTATAACACGAATTTCCCGTTGTGACACACAACGTTGCTATGTTACATGATCACAGCTATAGTTGATCCTTCGTAATTTTTAATATTACCTTTTTCCTATGTACGACATTTCTGTTTACGCACTGTATAATATAGTGTATGTGCCAATATTACAGGGTTCCCAGCAAGTTCACAAACTTAACTTCCCCGACTTTTACGGGTTTTCCCTAATTTTTAATTTTGGAATTCGATTTGTCAGAATCCATCATGCCGGAATTCGACTGGAAGTCTTTTGACTGGAATGCATTTCGCCGGATATCAAGATCGGGGACACTATGCTGATCGTGGGGACAACACCGGCCGTGGTAGCGAAAAAAAATTATCAAAAACTGCAACTAACCTAAACAGACTACATCGAGACACAATACTTTGCCGAATTTCGTGATATGACACGTACCCTACAGTCCAGTGAAACGAAATCCGGCGAATAGCTTTCCGGTGAAATAATTATCCGGCGAATGGGAAGGCGATGTTGCGTCCTCAAATAGTTTTTCCCAATAACCAACTAGTTAAATAATTAATAATCAATGTTCAGTTAAAAAACACACTGCAGAAGACGATAATTACAAAAACCAAAATTTGCGAGATTCTATGGTTAACAGCGATCACCTTGCATATACACTCTTACTATCGTTACCTGATCACCCTGTGTTGTCCAAAGCTGCCGCGACTCACTAGGTGAGCCCGTTAAACTGATAAGGTTGCGATGGTCCACATCTTTCATCCTATGTACAGGACCCTTATCTACACAAAAATGAAAGTAAATTCGATAAATAAAACAAATTACCCTACACTACCGGCTGGTAAAGAATCAGTTATTAACGTGGGAAGCACGCGGTGATCGACATCCTCGGCACCTTCGTATACGTGGCCGTCGTGGTATTCAACAGGGTCACCGTAGCCTTCCTTTTCGAACAACGGTGGGCTTTCGGGAGTGTCCAATTCGATTGGAGGAGGTTCCCAGGTTGGTTCAGGTTCCCACGTCTCGAGGTCTTCTTCAGGGTTGTACTCTTCAGCTGCAGGATAAGGGTTGGCTAAGGGGACTGCGGGTGGCGGATAATTCGGAACAGTAGTTGGAAGAGGCGGTTCTGGATTTTGATAAGGAGGCGCTGGAGGAGGGTAATTCGAGTTGAACGGCTCATAGGTAGGTGTAGGAGGTTGCTGCAATGTGGGAGTTGGGGGTTCGTACACTGTACTGGAAGTTTGATATGTTTGAGGTGTAGTTTGGAACGGCGTGGTTGTCGGTTCATATATTGCATTCGCTATCATAAAAAAAATTGCATTTGCTATTATAATAAAAAAGAAAAATTACTAAATGTTCGCTTCGCGAATAATTTTAACTTACTGTAGTTGCTGTTATTGCTATTGCTATACGAATCTCCATAGGTTGGTGCTGGATAGCTGTCATCAGGTTTGCTAAATGGCGGCATGGGTGGTGGCAAAAGTGGCACATGAGAAGAATTACCATACGGATAATCAGCCACAGGCGGTGTGGGTTCTGTAACAGTGGTAGGAGCCGGCGGAGGAGGCGGGCAAGCCATAGAAGGGAAAAGGCTAGAAATGGCGTTGTTTATATCGTAAGTGTTAGTGGTTTGAGTCTGATTAGTATTATTTGTCGTGCTATTTTGATTCTGGTTATTTCCAAATAGGGATGACGTATTGAAGTTCTGGAAATATAATCGTTAAACACATACTTTTTGTAAGTCACATTACTTACTTCTAAGTTGAAAGGCATGTTCGAACCAATAAAACTAGAAAAATTGTTGTTGTTAAAGCTGCTATTTGAGTCGGGGGCTGGGGGAGGGACCGGATTGTAGTAGCCTGCATTAGTGTACAATGCTGATGGATTGCTAAAGATGTTCGAAGAGCCTAAAATATTGCATTAAAAATGCATGTTGAGTAAGAGTCACATAAAATGGTATTAATTTTGATATTTGTGAGATATAGTGGTAATGCACAATTTTTAAGAAGTTCTTACGTAATAATTCAAACTTGAATCAGTTATACCGTGTGATTGAAAAAAAAATAAATAGAGCAGACTGTGGTATTGATTCAAATCTGGTATACTTATAATTGACCTGCCTTGACAAGTATAATCACAATACATGAACACTAGCCAGGGGGCCATTAGAGCTATCTGCCGGAAAGCATCTGGATGTGTCCAGAGCTGGGTAGTATTTGTATTTGTAAATACTTTTTTGTTTAAATACTTTGTAGTATTTAAATACTTTTAGACTATTTAAATATTTTTAAAGTATTTAAATACTTTGAGAGTATTTAAATATTCTCAAATGATGACGTACTGGATGTTTAAAATTACGCAAAAAGTATTTACTATGTAGTTGGAAATATATTTTTTTGAGAAATAAAGGTAATTAAATACCTTTGCGAGTATTTAACTACTTTTATTTCTTAAAAAAAAATGTATTTCTAACTAGTAAACACTTAATTTTAAACGTCTTTTAGGTCATCATTTGAGCTATTCGGGCATTATTAGACATTACACGTTGAAATTCACACTATGAGTCCGTAATCCATATTTTAGCAAAAAAATATTAATAAATTTAAGCAAAACAAAATACCAATTTTACATAAAAAACTTTCAATTAAACAATATTGCTTGAATAAAAATGAAGTGGAGTATTTGACAGAATACGTTTGTAGCGGAGCAATAAATCAAAGAGATCGTCGCCGATAGTTACCATAAAATAAACAGTGCGTGTTATAAATATTCTTGAAGAGCAAGCAGTTAGCTTAAGTGCCATTTGAAAACTTTCTAGCTAAAGGGTACACGCAGTTAAAAACGCCTAATGTCAGAAAGTGATTTGTGCAGTGGAATTCAAACGAAAAGAAACTCTCCAACGTCTTCGAATGTCCATCAAACAAAAGTTTCCTAAATCAGAAACGAAAGTGGATGCACAATACGGGTATAAAACTGCAGCTGTTAAAATCAAGAGTGAATTTCGAGTGGGTCATAAACATCGAACCCTTTTGGCAAGTGAAAGTGAGCCGGCCCTTCGTCTTGTAAATATACAATACCATTGTTACGACTAGAATAAGAAATCCTTTTGTAAATTGTACAACCAGGGTATATATACGGAAGGGATGGAGCTTGAAGATCATAGCGTACTAGGTCATAGAGCTGAACGACCACTTTGGTTGTTCGGAACACAAAGAGTCAGATTCTTGATGTGTATCAGTATCAAATCTCAATACTTACTGAAGCATTCACTTTGAATGTTTCAGGAGCTAAGTGTCAGATTCAGAAACGCTCATATGTATTCCGATTAACTCGACCTGATCGCTCCGCACTTGTAATAGTATAGTAGCTAATCGGCACATGTAAATTTATGTCTGTAATCCGTTGCGTAAATAAAGAATATTAAAAGTGGTATAGTTATTCGTGTGTGTAATATCTAACGAGCACCTTAACCACCCACTTTACGTTTCTAAGCCACTGGTTTTAGCATTAGCCTGAAAAGAAAAGCTAATATATATATTATGGATTCATGATAACAACAATCGCCAGTAAGAAAATTAATCTGGAAAAACTAGAAACAGAAAATCTCAAGTATTTTTCTTTCTCAAATATAAAAAATATAAGCTCAGATGCTAAATTTGAAGGACAACTTTGTATTTGAACTGAAAAATTTAAATTGATCTTCAAATTTGTTATTCGCTGAAGGCCTACAACTAATGGTAAAGATGTAACGAAACTGTTACGAATATAAAAAAATTAAAAAAAGCGTTTATTTTGTTTTAAATTTATATTTGTTTAACTATGGATTTACTTTTTTGTTAATATTCAATATAAGTAATTTTATCAAAAAGTATCTTCTGGATTTTAAAATTTTTTGCCGAAATATTTATAAAATAACATCTAAACTATGCATTCACCACAAACCAATATATATACAGTGAGGTCGTAAAGTTTGGAATAAATTCAGTATTTCGTAACATGTACGTTTCCGGTTAAAACGCTCGGACCCGTTGATTTTTATTTTTATTTGAGCATTTTTTGAAATAAAATGCATACATACAGGGCGTCCCGCATATGAGGTATGGCGTTATCAATGTTTTTTTTTAAATGGAAACCCCCTTTTTTATTACGGAATCTGAAAGAACGCATCTTTTTACTTACGGTAAGCTGATTTTTGAGTATAAATCAGATGATCAAAAATTAAGAAAAAATTAAAAAATTCCAAAATACTAAGTTTAGTAATTTCTAAAACAACTAAATTAAATGTAGAAATTGTGCACCGTTGTCTGCCTGACAGTAACTAAGACAACCGATATGTTTTTTTGTTGATTGCTGTCATTGATAAAAGCGTAAAATCACACTTCTTAAAATCAAATTTAGTATTTTGCAAATTTTATTTTTTTTTCTTAATTTTTGATAATGTGACCTATACCCAAAAATTACCTTAGCGTAAGTAAAAAGATACGTTCTTTCAGATTCCGTAATAAAAAAGGGGGTTTCCATTTAAAAAAAAACATCGATAACGTCATACCTCATACGCGGGACACCCTATATGTATGCATTTTATTTCAAAAAATGCTCAAATAAAAATAAAAATCGACGGTCCGAGCGTTTTAGCCGGAAACGTACATGTTAGGAAATACTGAATTTATTCCAAACTTTACAACCTCACTGTATATATATATATATTTTGGGGTTTTAATAATTAATGCAAAATATCTTAAGTTATACCATCTGTACCACTTGGTTTACTACAATTTATTATTAGAACAAGTATTCGAATGAAAGGAAATTATGAACTTTAAATTTACTTTTGAAAAATCGTTAAACTGCTAAAAAGGTTAGAAATGCTGCATTACTATTTAAATACTTCATAAACCTTTTTACATTTTAGTGATATCTAAAAACTAAAAGTATTTTAATAATTTTAAAATATTTAAATACTTTTAAAATATTTAAATATTTTTATCTTCATCAGTGTTGTTACAGACTCTTAACCAAATTAATTTTAGTATTGTTAAGAGCTTCATTACCGCACTCAGTGCGGTAATGGATAGATATTACCACACTCAGTGCGGTAATGAATATTACCACTCTTTTTGTATAAAGAAATACATTGAACCAGAATTTATTGATGAAGATAAAATATTGAACAACACACGTTTTGCTCATGGCAGTTAACGAGACTCGATTGATTGCCGCAAAACTCGGCTCACCGCTTCGTTTTTTGGCAATCAAACTTGTGTTGTTAAGATGCTCATAATCAAACTTGTATCGTTAATATCTATAAAAATATTTAAATATTAAATATTATAGGTATTTATTATTTAACTACTTTCTGGTCATAAAAAGTATTTAGTATTTAAATATATTTGATTTTCATAAAGTATTTAGTATTTAGTAGTTAAATACTTTTTAAAAGTATTTTGCCCAGCTCTGGATGTGTCCATGAGTTGCATTAAGATTCATTTAACAGCACTAGTGTTGTTAAGAAAAATAACATATCGATATTTTATTACATGTTGGCAGTACTGACGTGTATTGTTAGTGACAATGTCAGTCTATGTCAAATTCGATGTTAGTAGGTTAGGTTTTGTTTGTTATTTGACACAGACTGACGCAAAACTGAACCTGCTAATCTCGAATTTAACTCAACCTGACAGTGCTACCAACAATACAGTACTGAGTGATACCACCACAGCCATAGCAGATATGTCTCACTGTTGTGTCATTAACAATTTTTCCTGTTTTTTGAAAAAGATTAGTATTTTAGGATAAAATAAACCGTGTTACGATATACATAACCTTATCTGCTTTCTACATTACTCGAGAATTTTAAAGAACTCGTTTCTAACGTCGCTCGTTCATTCAAACTATTCTCTCGTAATGTAAAAAGCTTGATAACGTTACTTGCATCGTAAATTACTATTACATAATTATGCATAATAACAGGTGATTACAAACATTTCAGATTAGAGCAGGCGCTGTAAATTGGGGGTAAAAACCTGAGCTATGTGCAAAATATTACTTTCACATATAATCTCATAAGAGCATTAATTCTTTCTGGAAATTTTTTTGAGTGCGTTCCAACAACGTCCTATTAATTTGCTCGAGCGGGACGCGAGGGCAAATTAGGACGTTGTTGAATGCACGAAAAATAATTTCCGGATATGAATTGATGCTCGAATGCAGATTCGGTACGAAAATCGCAACGACACAAACCCTAAAAAGAAGTAATGTCTACCTACAAAAAATTTCCAAAAAATTTTGTTGTTGTCTTGGATACGGCTCGTGAACTAATTTTTCTATTGGTCATTAATGAGTGTCGTACGATTTTCATTTAAATAATAGTTCTCGAGTTAAAACAAACATAGACAGCTTATTTTTTGAATGTGCTCACCCTGTTTATATTTTACTGAAATTTTCTCGGTTTCGTGCCAGGAAGGCATGAAAAAACAAATAGTTTTTGAGTTATACCGCCAACAAACACACAGACGGAATAAAACATGTTTTTTGTCATCTAGGGACCCTGAAACGTGAAGCTCTGAAGAAATCTCGGAGAGCGCGTTTTCACGATTACAATACTTTAAGACGATGGAAGTAAAAATTCTAACAATATTTGTTTATGTAGTAGCTTTATAGAGCAATGGGCCATTTCATGAAATGTTTAGGGTGCACCGTCAACACAGCCTCGTTAGAGTAGCTCAGACAAAATAGCTTCGTACCAAAATAGCCTTCCGCTGATGTAATTATTTTATCTATGTACTTAACTGTAATGCTGGTTACTTAATGACTTTTTTGAATATTGCAAATCACCCAAAATTACCTAATTCTGAAGTTCTGTAGTATTTGCCCAAGTTCTGACCAGAAAGAGCGTTGCTTAACTCTACTGATCGAACGTGGACGCTTGTTCAAGCTACACCATCCAGGACCTTATATACAATCTGTATCTGTATAAATAAACAAACTGTAACTTTGGTCATGTCTTGTATTTACACATATTATTGTGATTTTTGCTAGGGATGTTTTGGCAGGGCTATTTTGACGGGGCTATTTTGGACTGGGCTATTTTGTGTGTGAACCATTTGTCGGGGCTGTTTTGACGTGTCACAAATGTTTACACAGTACATGAATCGTAGCCAGTTACTGAAATGGTTAAACATTTTAAAAGAAGGCTAGACATTTTAGACATTACACTAGGTGCGTGATTTTCTAAGATGTAGTAATGCTGCAAAACGAACTTGCGGCTACTGAAATTATTAGCTGAACATACCCTCAAAAGGGCTGTAGCCGATGTTTCACAAAGTGCTCAAGTTTCACAATAGAAAGCAGAAAATTGACGCCAATAACACATAATAGGTTATGAAATCATGTTTAGTGACTGTTTGGACGTCAGAATGTTTGTGTTATGATTCATGAATAAAAAGACAAAAACTGGCTCTATTGCTGCATTACTGGTAATATCTACAGAACTGTACCGAGTGGTTAAAAAAGAGCTAGTTGGCTGTGAACTTTTGGTGTAAAATGGAATATGCCGCTCTCGCGTAATGGCGTAATGTTGTTATGCGGTAGAAATAACATAACCTGCTTTTAATGAATTTTCAAATGGGTTCGTGCCCTTTAGTTTGTTCTGTGGTGTACTACAGTATTTTCGTTTACTTTCAAAGTGCATGTTAATGAATTATTCAACAAAATGAAAATTGTTGGAAGTAAGACCCACTTAAAAGTGATTAATCCTTTATTTTTTACAGAAAAAACAAAAATACTACTAGAATTATGTTTCAAATAATAGGGAATATTAAAGATCGTGGTCCTTAAAAGGGCTATTTGAGGCTTCTCTAAAGTAAGTGTTCGAAGTGATCACCATTTTGTTGAGTACATATTGCCACACGACGTTTCATGTTGTCGAAGATATGCTGCAATGTGAGCGGTGTTATTTCGTTGCATTTAATTCTAATGCGATCCATCAGCTCCTCCAAGTTATTAATTCTTTCTTTGTAGACCTCGTTTTTAAGATGTCCGAAAATGGAATAATCCAATGGCGTATAATCTGGTAAATTTGCTGCCCAAATTCCTCTGCTCAGTACTCGGTTGGGGTTCATGAAATTCCAAATTTTCTCGAGATATGTGTGCCGAGGCTCCATCCTGTTGGAAGTAACCTCCATTAAATTCATCGGGGTGCACTTGATCCAAAAATGGCACTAACAACTGTTCTCGATAACGCTGACCGTTGATGGTATCATGGACGAATATTGGTCCTATTATCCTACGATGTGACTCAGCTAACCATATTCCAACTTTAACCGGATGTAAAGGAGCCTCACCATGATTGTGTGGATTGTCAACTGACCATGTTCTGTAATTTTGCTTATTTACATATCCACTTAAGTAGAACCATGTCGCGTCAGTAAAGAAACTTAAATTGTTGTTTAAGTTTTCTTGAAAAAAGTTAGAATATTGTACCCGACTAGCATGATCTCTTGGTCGGATTTCATGCATCACAGACACTTTGTACGGATGCATGTGCAGTCGTTTCTTCAAAATACCCCGAACACTACTAATAGGAACACCCGTTTGAGCTGATATACGACGTACTGATGTTTGCGGATTTTGTTCGACAAGAGCCTCCACATTTTCTATGACATTTGGGTCAATGTGCGGTCTTCCAGAAGATTTGCCTCTTTCTACGCTTCCTGTCCTCTGAAACTTTTCCACGTGACGAATATGGTGTTGCAAAACAGTATCTTCAACAATTCTATTGGGAAACTGCAATCGGAACTGTTGTTTACATTCGGCATAGGAATATTGCCATTCCCCATTTATAAAATGTTCCGATCAGAAATATGCCTCAATAATGAATATATTTTCTTGTAAAGTGTAAGTCTTCTTGTCAAAAATTGATGTTTAATTAGTGACAGTTCTGGCTAATTCGAGAACAATAAAGAATATAGCGGCACATACAAATTTACAAGCAAACAAATTTCAAAGCCAACTAGATGTAGCTGTTTTTTAACCACTCTGTATATAGTGTGCCCATGATTATTTTGCCTGACATCACGTGCATATGATGTAATCACGAAAATGGCCTAAAATTGTGTTTGTATTTGTTTCTCCTTTTTAGTAAAAGAAAATATTCTAGCTCATTTGCCCATTTGCTCCATACGCACATGACATATGAGAAAATATCCCGGGAAGAAACTGTACGTGAGTTTGTCGGAATAAAATTTTACACACCAAGTTAAGATTAAGGTGTTACCAACATACGATGTTATGACTATTTTCGGCCAGTCATATTTAATTTAAAAAAAGAACACGTACATGATAATGATATCGAATATGTAGTTGCTTATAAAGATTTAAACGATAAAAATTATCTGGTTATCATATAAAACTGGACATACTGGCCGAGTAAAAAATAGAAGCAGCTCTAAGGCCCCGAACACACGGGATTCCGTTTCCCAGATTCGGTATGCGGGATACAGAATCTGAGTCTGTTCAGACACGGCGACTGAATCACAGACGCGGGCCTTCAGTCACTTGCAGTGCCGTGCTGTTATGGACCTAGCATTGCTGTTCTTTGTTTCTGTCGAATTAGTCTAGAAGTGCTGTATTTAAAGTCAGGGATTGGGCTCTACAAAGCTAATAAACTTTTCATTGTCAAATAATGTACGCTCTATGATCGTTGTATAGTAAGGAACGCCTTGCTTATTCGATTTAAATAGAAGTTGTAGAAAATCTGCTACGCCTATGATATGATATCATATGTTCTGGCTGGCAAAAGTAGGCGAGTCCAGGCCGTGGTACACGTGGACTCATATCCTCTATATGCTCCAATGGTAAATCGGTATCCGAGATATAGAATGTGTCGCCGGCGGCCGAAATGGAGAGATAAAGATTTTAATGGATGGGAGAAGTAAATTTAGTAGATTTTTAATCATTTCATCCATCAAGATCACTTAACAAAATTCTTGTTGTTACCAAAGGAAACCAAATAGATAGAAGTTCCTTCTCACTTACTAAGTATTGTCTTGAGAGACACTTTGTGACCCATATATTTATGTATCTGTTATTGGTCTATATTTGCTATAACTCTTCAGATTAACTTTAGTCATTATCACTATTCCGAGGAAAGTGAACAGCTTCTCCAAGGTTGCTGTGGAGAATGTTTGTAGTTACATCCACAAATAACTAAACTTTTATAAATATTTCAGCTAAATGGAAGGGTTTGGCTGTGGTTTATGTCTATTCTGTAGATTTCGCTTCCGATCCACAGATGTCTGTAGCAGCGCTCTTTTGTTAGAGATTTCTATTTTTTATCGCCTAAGCCTGCACGATTTTGCTGTAACTTTGTTTGTGTTCAAGAGTTCCTCCCGATTCTTTTTTGGTTGTGTACCTAGGGCATATGCAAGATGTGTTAAATCTGAAGTACTATATCATTCGCATAATATAAGCTGTTTTATATTTTTACCTACTAGTTTCTAATTGTATTCGGATTTATTGCCTGAAGATAAAGCTTCGCTGTTACAAGGCATTTGTGGTTAATCTGTATCACCTAATTAGTAGTATAAAGCTGCCAATCAGAAGCAAATGCTTTACTGTTTTACTGCATTCATCAGCTCCAGAAACGAAACTGAAGGCCACTACTACATGATAGCATTGTTTAAGTTGTAACATTTAACGTGTAACTTAGTACGAATATAATATAACCTATCTGTATTAATAAAATTCTGGATATTTATGTTATTTCGATTATTTATAATTGCTCGTATTTATTTTTTCAATAGTAGGAATTACTTCATGTCATCAACAAATCCAAAAATCTGTGTCTTCATCAGATACCGATTTTTGAGTTTGACCATAGCATTAAGTATAAACAACAATCGTGTACATTTTATTCTTTATAAAATTTTAAAGTTGACTTCGTTGGTTTAATTGTGCTTGCAAACACCAGAGGCACTGTAAACGTCTACAAAAGCTAACATGTGCTTAAGGCATTCATAAAAGTTTAGCGATTTGTGATTACCTCAACCCATTGTTTTACAAAATGTCCTCTATGTCTTCTTGGACAACTAAATCTTTGATTAACATTAAGTATATGGGAGTAGACTAAGGTAGATAATCGTATTTCAGGGCGTATTTTGTCGCTAGTACAGTGAGCAGTCCAAGGTATCAGAAATATTCTTCGTCAAACCTACATTTTAAATGACTCTATTCGACGTCTGTCTGTAATATTTAAAGTCCTGTCTCGGTGGCATAAAGATATATATAAATTTCTAATAATAGGGGCTCGTAAAATGCAAAAAGGCAATAATCGTGAATTTGAAATAAAGTGACAGACAACTGGAAAAGTTTGTAGCCTGAACGTATCATTGTACATGATCATCTAAGATCTAAGACATCTGCAGGGCGAAGGCAGAATCAAAAGGTCAGACCAAGACAATAAAAATATGACAATAGTTTGGATTACAGAAACCAATGGTAAAAGATGGTCTGTAGGAGTCCAGTTTGTGCAATGGTAAAACATATTTCTTTTCTCAGAACAGTAGAACGTTCTCCAGGATGAGAACTTAAAATTGGACATGCGTCAAGTAATATACCTTCAATGTTTGCCAAAACATTGATTACAGAGGAAGAACTGATGAAGATCATGATAGAAGATAATATAGTTGCTAATAATAATGATAAATATGATAATGGTTCAAAATGCCTTCCTCTAGGAAATACTGGGAGGTGTGGCTTAATAGTACCACTATTCAAAAAGGTGATAAGTTCCAGTTGCGACAACTACCGCGGTATAACATTACTAAATGTATCCTATAAGATATTCTCAAATATACTCTACAATTGTTTGGTTAAGTATACGGAACAACAACTGGGTGACTACCAAAATGGGTTCAGGCCAAATCGATCGACAACAGAGCATTTTTGTCACTAGACAAAACATGGACAAAGCATACGAGCACAATATCGAACTACACAACCTGTTTATCGACTTCAGACAAGCATTTGATAAAGTGATAAAGGAATTCTTAAGAAAATAGAAATTAAACAGCTTCAATGATTTGGGCAATGATAAACTGTGGTATGGGGATGGGAACTGGAATGAAAAAACAAGTGAAGACCAAGGATCGCATGGAACGTGAGAATGGCCGGCACCCTTAAGAAGAGGGGACTATATTGTATTCAAACAAAGAAATTGCAAAGGGACGAAAGAGATGACGAAAATTCTAGTCCTTCACGTCTATGGCAGAAGAGATTGCGGATAAATAAGTAAGTAGACCATTAAATTCAAAGTTTGAGAAACTCAATATCAAAATTACAATTTTGAATTGATCACCCTTTATATATATTGATGAGGCTTCTTGCATTTTTTACTGTTGCCTCAAATGTATAGTTGATTTTCTGTTTGTAAAATGTATTTCCTATGTTAAGATCATTCGCTATACTAAACTAGACTAGTTCGACCAAATTAAAATTCTTGGAATCAACGATAAATTGCCGTTTTTAATGGTGCTTCTTAGCCAAAAGCAGAATCACATTGTTGAAGCATTAGAACATTTTTAAAATCATAGCTTGAAAGTGTTTTCATGTTAAATTCATAATTTTCACTTCAAAATGCCGCTGTCATGACTATGCTTGACGGTTTAGCTAAAAAATATAAAATTTTACGAATACGCATGTTTCGTTCATCCAATACATTTACAAATACCCGATTCCAGAAATTTTCAGCCTTACCCTTGTATCACAAGAAATATCGATCGATTTGGTAATTCATTAAGTAACGACAGTGCAGGCACTGCACGGTGCTTTATTATTTTTTGCCCCTTAAAGAAATTACTCGGAAAGAACTTTCTTCAAAATACCAGCTATAAATAACAGTTCTTTCTTGTAGTTTTCGTTGTTTGTCTGTATTTAAATAAAAATAGAAAATAGAAATTGTTAAACAGGTATGTTTGTTTAAAGCAGGGGTCGGCAAACTACGGCCCGCGGGCCATATCCGGCCCGCCGTCTGTTTTTAATCCGGCCCGCGGGTTAATCCATGAAAAAATTGAAAATAAATCAAATTACGCACTGTAACCACTGACATATACCGTCTGTTCTATAAAAAAGGCCCCGCCTTCTAGCTACTTTATTATTTATTTTAGACCCAATATACCTTATATCAAATCAAATGGCACATAAAAACCTACATTTTAACACTATCAAAAATTTTTTATCTTCAATTGTTTCAGAGTGGTGACGTCACGTGCAATTTTTTTAAATGACACTGTATATATTTTTTTACATTTTCTGGTCGAGGTTTTTTTTCTCTTTTCAACAATATAAATATTTTATGCCCTTAAGCAGCGTACACATTAATAAATATTTACGTTGTGTGTTGTATGTCAAAATGTAGCGCACTTATTTTCGACGCAAATTTAATGGAGGGGCATCATTTTTCGACGCACAAATTTGTGTTGTGCGTTGTGTCTCGGTGATCCGCCTGTTCGTCGATTTGCAACGCGGTGCATTGTGCATTCTCTTATTATTAGTAAGTTTAATTATATTTGCAACATTTGTGGAAATAAAGAGTAATAACAGAAGATCGAATGGAACAACGAAGATGCATTGGCACTTATTTAAGAGTACCAGAAGCATACATTGTTGTGGAATCCTCAACATCAATGGCATTTTGCATCTATTCTCTTGATTTTTGGCTCAATCATATTAATGAGGATTTTAAAATCCACTGATGACATAGAAGAACGTTGCGGAATTGAACAGTGCTTTCATCAATTGCTAATGCTGTTAACAAGCCGCTACCGCCATTTTATATTGATAAAGTTGTGTCATCTAGTAACTCCTTTCTTATTATTGAGTTTATTTTAATTTTTTATAATTAAATGGTGCATTATAATAACGGCCGCATATTTCTTTTTTACTAATAATGAGGTAATAAGGCATGGTTAATTAATAATTTCCTTCTACAAGTTAGAAAGTTCATTCCTAAAACTAAATTAAAATTAAAGCAATGCGAACACATATATGCACTACCAACATACGTCTACATCAGCACAACGTTGCGCCGCAAATCTCTTTGAAGTTCAAATAAAAACCGACGGGGCGATGGATAGCGTGCGTCGTTCGTCACGAAAATATTTGTGTGCGTTTGTGTTCGGCGAACTGTCCACATCTACATTAATTTCAACGCACACGCACAAATTTGCGTCAAATACAACGCACAACGTAAATATTTATTAATGTGGACGCGGCTTTACATAAGAAAATTTTCGAGAAAAATTAAAAAACTTTTTTATCGGTTGGAGGCCACCATACAAAACTATAAACAAAAGTGTAACTCAGAAAAACAAAACAATAAACACTTTAGATTATTCTGAAATCTGACAGTTAAAGCGTTTGGCTACTATTTGTTTTGTTTTTCTGAGTTACACTTTTGTTTACAGTTTTGTACATGGCCTCCCACTGTGAAAAAGTTTTTGTAATTTTTCACGAAAATTTTTTTATGCAAGTGCATGAAATATTTATATTGTTGAAAAGAGAAAAAAAACCTCTACCAGAAATTGTCAAAAAATATATACAGTGTCATTTAAAAAAATTGCACGTGACGTCACCACTCTGAAACAATTGAAGACAAAAATTTGTTGATTGTGTTAAAATGTAGGTTTTTATGTGTAATTTGATTTGATATAAGGTTTATTGGGTCTAAAATAAATAATAAAGTAGCTAGAAGGTGGGGCCTTTTTTATAGAACAGACTGTATAAATGAAATGACTGAAGCAATAGAAATTTTTCTAAATGAGAAAAACTGCCCACAACCACCATTATCTTACAATGAATGGCTATGGAAATTAGCATTTGCCGCAGACATCATGGGATATCCTAAGGAATTTAACTTAAAATTACAGGGAAAAACAGTGCTCATATGTGAAATGTATTCTGTCGTAAAGTCATATCGCCAAAAATTTGCATTGTTTGAAACACAAATCACATTAACCAAGTTTGACCATTTTCCATGCTGTAAAAATTTTTTAATATTAGGGAAATCCTCATTCCCAAAAAAAATCGCGGCGGATACATTTTCTGAACTTAAACTACAATTACAACAGCATTTTTCGGATCTTGATGAAAGTGCAAAAGACATTTCCATATTTCAAAATCCACTTGCCTGTACAATTGAGAGGCTTCCGTCAAAACTTCAATTGGAAGTGATTGAACTGCAAAATGATGATATGCTAAAAATGATGTTTAAAGAAATGGATCTAAACCAATTCTTTAATATCTTTCGGAAGATAAATACGCTCAATTAAAATCATATGCTCGGGATTTTATATCTTTACTTGGGAGTACTACTACCAATGCGAAAGGACATTTTCGAAAATGAAGGATGTAAAATTGCAATACAGATCATTATTAACAGATGACCATTTGCAAATAACTTTAATGATAGGATTTACTAATTTTGAACTTAAGTATGATGAACTATTATTTCAGAAAAAACAATTAAATTCATCTCATTAGTACAAAATGTAACCAGTTATATAATAGGTTTATTAACAGATGGAAATATTTTATTCGTTTTTTGTGTTAGTATGTATAGTATATATAAATATTATGTAAAAATATCACTTCCTAATAAAAAAAATAAACCTGTTTTTTTGCTCTATGAGTAGAATAAATTGCCCATGTAAATGTCTTCGACTTTGCTACCTGGCCCGCCGAGCCTACAATTTTTACGTTCTGGCACTTTCCAAAAAAAGTTTGCCGACCCCTGGTTTAAAGGATCAGTATCATAGTTTTAAATTTAGCTTTCAAGTCACTTTCTTTGTAAAACTTGGTTTGAGGGAAATTTATAAGATCTTATAATTGGTATATTTGCAAGTTGTAATACAACATCTATTATACGTATGCAGAACAGTTTCCCATTTTAATAACACCAAACCAAATCGTAAACAATAAAAGCAACTAAATTAATCCACAAATGAATCTGTGAACACAAATAATGTAAATAAGAATATAAACAAAAAATTAGCAGGAAACTGATCAAAAGACACCAAAACCAAACGTCGGATATGCACAGGAGGGCAGTAGTATTCATCATAATATACACCATGGAGCTTAGATATGTCACAATTTTGATTAAAATAAAAAATTACATTAAATTATATTATATACTGTTGTCAAATTTTAATAAACTTCGGAAAGATTAATCAAATATTTGTATCGTAATCAACGTCGTAAGTAATGTTACATTGTAAATTTGACATTCTTGCGCTCTGCGGAGAATCACTAAACTTCACATATGCCCAGACCGTGCTTAGACCTTGTCCATAACAAACAAACAAACCATTTAAAACATACCAAACTGCTATGGCAACTTTTTCCCTATTGTTTCGATCACATGTGCCATCTTCCAAAACGTCCTAATGTTGGTAATTCTTCAGGGTCTGCTAAAATTTTCGCAAGAGGTGCCAGGCACCCTCTGGCAACTGCATATGATGAACTTTCGCTTATTACGATCGTATTTCTAGGCAAAACTAATACCTAATTTCTGTTTCTAACGAATTTTACATAGATAAAATTAGGAAATCTAATAGGGCTTAGAAACATGACAAAATTATCAAATGTAAACAATATTTTGAATGGATAACAAACATAATTTTAGGATTACCTGCACGTAGCTATATTACGTAGTCTTAATCCAGTGATCCTATAACATCCTGATTACTATGGAAGTATCCTCTTTCCTTCTTATGATGTGAATTTACAAAGATTGCAAAAACAACGAAACAGAGCGATGCGAAATATTTTACGATGTTCTAAATATACTACTACTAAGTTAATGCTGAATACATTACCACAGCTAAGTATCAAACTGCGTAGTTATTTTAATACAATGGTTTTGATTTACAAAGCTGTTAATAATTTATTACCAAATTATATGTCCGATTATTTGATACTAAATGCTGATGTTTATCAATATAAAACGAGGAATCAATTTGATTTAAAAAAAAAAAATTAAATAAAGCATGTACACAAAATTCTCTGTATTATAACGGACAAAAAGCCCATAATTTGCTTCCACAGGATGTAATATAATGATAAACATTGATAGTTTCAAAAAATATTCATGCAGCTTTGTGCAGCAATACTATTAATATTAATGTTATTAATGAGAAACAAGCTAAGTTATAATAATAATTCTGCAAGAGTGATTACCAATATATACACTGTGGTTTTTTTATCTTGTTACAACACATATTATGTGCATCGTTTTTCATGTGTTTAAAATTTGAATAATCTTTTAAATAAACTAATTCCATAGATACCGCTGCGGCAACTATGAAATTAATTTATTTAAAATATTATTAAAATTTTAAACACTCATGATGCACGTGATATGTACTGTAACGTGATAAAAAAACCACAGTGTATTTCAGTTCGTAGTAATACTACTTTTTAAAATTTCACATTTACGTATTAGCCTCTTTTATTTAATATAACTCACAAACGAGGCTGACAAGTACTTTTAGTAATTCGCACAATATCAATTTTCCATTGTTAGAAACTTCATCATTAGATACAAGGTATAAAGACAAAATTGACTTACAAGTGGAAACAGAATTGGGCGAAGAGGTAGGAACAGACGTGTTCTCATTTCCTGGCAATTCAATATCTGAATCTGGACTAGGCGATGGTGCATTAATATCAGGCGATGGAACTGGACTCGTCAACGTGGGAACTTTGTCATCGAGTTTCTTCTTTAATGTTTTAACTCTTGTAGCAAATGTCCTATACGCCTGAAAGGAGAACACCTGTACTTTTATTCGTTTACTAATTTAAGATGCAAAATTAAAATAACATGAAATTAGCTAAATTGGTAGCAAAACGCAGCACTTACAGTTGTTACTAGTTTAACATCCTTTTTGTCATTTTCAAGCTGTGTTTCTGCTTGGGTTAAGAGAGATATAAGATGGATTCTTGCTTTTATTTCTAACTTTAAAGCATTGATGTAATTTTCCATTTGCTTATTGTAGTCGTCTATTTCTTTTTCAACATCATCCACATGGGCACGATCTAAAATGCCAATAATTACAATTATATTTTTACACTTAGCTAAACTAGATGTTAAATTATAGTAAACACAAGTGGATAGAACACAAACCTTTTAAAGACGAAATTAATAACTCGCTCTCTATTTGTATCTTTGGATTATGCTCCTTCAATTGCCTCAATTTAATGTCAGTATCGGTCTCTAACTTCGAACAAGCCCTAATTTTTTGTATTAAATAAGCAGACTGAAAAATTATGATTGCATTAAAACAAAATTCAAATCAATTAATCCTTACTTGAAATTCGTGAGTCTCATCGCCTTTCCTTGCCGAAGGCGAAACGCTTATTAGACCACACAGGTCACTTATAAATTCCTCCCCATAAATACCTCTTTGCTCCCATATTTTAAATATCCGCAATATTTTGTGCTTCACTTTTTCATCTCTATAAAGTAAGATACGCATTAATTTTATATAATACGTACTTCTGACAAGGCTTACCGAACCATAGTGGTAGCTTTCTGTAAAGACGTGCCCCAGCTCTCAACAAAATCATAATTTCGCCTTTTGGAATACTGAATTACATCGTTGGCAAGGTAAAATAATGTAAGTCGGTGTTCAATTTTTACGCGTTTGAGAACATTCAACCAACAATTAACAATCTTCTTATGATGGTGCCTATTTTGTAAGCACCAGTGGCAGCAGGTGTTGATACTTTCTTGCGAGTCTTTTAAGCCCGTTAGTCTCTTTTCAAACACAATGCTGTTGAACTCAATTTCGGGAGCATTTCCCGGAATAGCGACTTTATCCATAATGCTCCTTTTATTGTCGGTATTGTTACACGTGAACCGACATTTATAGAAGAGCTATGCAGCATTTAATCCTAGAAGCATTAACTTTGTAGAGTTGAAACTATCAACAATGGTTGCGTTGTGTTAATTCTTCTCAGGGAACGACTGAAAACTGTAGGTTTACTAATGTTTGTCTACATACGAATTCATATTAACATATTTATCGCGTGTTGCTTCTAAATCGCAGATTTCACATGGAGCAAAACATCCTAGACGACGCTATCAACTTGCCGATTATTTGTTTTGGCACTTTTAATATATCAATGGCAATTCGTATATGAAAATATATGTTTTCCCAATTGATCACTATATTAATGTTTATAATCTTAAGTTCGTATCTTTCGTAAAATAGTTTAATAACAAAATTCCGCTCAACTAATAGTTGCCCTCCATTTTGTAAACGTCACTTTCTTGCCGGTAACGTAGAAATCTCTCAAATAATACAATACGCTCCTGAGTTGTGCTATATTTAATAAAATAGTCCGCACGAAAGAACATTTTAAATTTGAAGTACCATCCAGTGATTTTGAAAGATATAGATATCGTTTGCTCAAAAAAAAGAAACTCATTTAGAGCAGGCATTGGAAAAAAAGAAAAAATCTAGTCATGTCTTAACCTTGGTCTTAACTTAAGTCTGTAGGTCAATGTCAGATTGCATTTTGTTTATGAAAACATCTGTTACTGTGACAGGCAAAAGTTTACACTGCATTAAGTTTATATGTATCATGGTCGACTAAATTATAGTTGGCCGGCATTTACACAACGACAACGAGCGTATTAATCACAAGTCAATAAAAATTGTTTTTATTATGGGCCGGTTTCAGAAAGCAATGTTAAGTCTGGTGTTAGCTAACGCGACGTCAAAGTGAACAAAAACGAATCAAATCTCAAATGTTTATGGTAACTAATACATTAGTAAACAAAATTTGATGCGATTTTGTTCACTTTGACGCGACGTTAGCTAACACCAGACTTTCTGCAACCGGCCCTTAAGTGTTTTGTACATTTTCAGGAAAGTAGTTCAAGATTAAGATGTAATTTAGTTCTCTCTGACTTATGGTAGTTCATTTGCTTCAATCAAGTTCATATAAAGTACTTTTTTCTATAATAACTGTCAAAGTGTTACAATGTTGATAGATATGTAATTAAAACGATAGGAAATTTGTATACCTCGTGTTGGTAGAACTTATAAAGTACTTTTTTCTATAATAACTGTCAAAGTGTCACAATGTTGATAGATATGTAATTAAAACGATAGGAAATTTGTATACCTCGTGTTGGTAGAACTTTTTCAAAATTATGGTTATGTGTCAGTTTTGAATGTCAAAGTTTCTTAATTTGAACTCTTGACAAATTTCTTTTTTTAACATGAAATCATTGTTTATTTTCAAATATTGTAAGTTTAATAATTAATCAATTTGCAATATTTTACCATGCTGTTCGTTTTACCCACTACTATGACATAACTGTCAAATGACAATAATTTTTTTAGTGAAAAAAAAGAACTAAAAACCTATGTACCAACATTATTAAAACTAGGGGCCCTGCAGGAATGCAACTTATCCCCTAGAAAGTTGACCTTGAAAATTATTATAGGAAAAAAAATGTACTTTATGTATTACTCATATATTTAATAGTACTATATTGCTAGCGCGTGTAAGTGGGGAAGTCACAGCGTAAGTGAAACAGACAACCAACTCTTTTACACACTTGGTGAGCTAAGCGCAAGCGTCGTCCGCGCGGTGGGGAAGTGAACCTCACTGTCAATTTTAAAATTCGCTTCTAAAGGCGGAGTTTGAATTCTCAGGCTTGCGCACGAGAGGCGTAGTGTTCAGAGTGAGACTATGTCGGCGCCGTAATGTTTTATTTTAGCCCCTTCCCAGACCCTACTAGCAATATAGAAGTAAAAATCTGGTGTGATACACTCACACAACTTCCTTTTACAGTGATCTCATAATTAGCCAAATTTTTGATTTTTAATTTTTAAGCAATTTTCAAAAATTACAAATTCTACAAAAACAGTACAAAATAGAGCATTAGTTGAAGAGACAAATTTTCTCTAAAATTTTAAGCTGAATTCAAAAATGTAATAATATACCTGGTGTTCTATTTATAATAGGAGTTAATAAAAAAATAGAAAAAAAAACAAAAGAAACTCATTTTAGAAGTATTCAACTGGAAAATCACCTAGCTCACATCAATATACATTAAAAAATGTAATAAAAATGTAAAGTTTGAAAAAAATCGTTAAAGCCGTTTTTGAAAAAATCGAAAAAACTGAAAAATCATAGAAGTAAACACCTACTTCCGGTTATGCGATATTCTTCAAAAGCTTGCTGTCTCATCTACACAGTACAAAAAACTTATATATGAAGTTTCACCATCATACCTCTTTTAGTTTTTTAGATATTCTGTTCACAGACAGACACACAGCCAGACAGACAGACACACACACATACAGACACACCAATGAACAAAAACATGTTTTTTGGGTTCAAGGGACTCGAAATCGTGACGATCTGTTGAAAACTCAATTTCGAATTTTTGGGGTGAATCCAATACTTCCTTTATCGTAAAAGGAAGTAAAAATGTATGGTATTACTATATGATCAAGTTATGACAAACTTCAATTTGATCATGGCATGCTGCGAATGAGTTTTTTTAAACCCACGATACAACTACAGCATTAACGTATTACATACAGTTATGTGTCAAGATGTGTAACATTCATTTTTTATACTATCTTCTTCTGTAATACAGCATTACAGCATATGAATATAGATATGAAATAAGCAAACACGTATTTCGTGATTTTCCGAAAAGCAACCCTTTAGGGGGTGAAATGGGATAAATAAGCCTAAAAATCGATATGGGAAAATATGGAAAATTTTCCAGTGTATTGGTTAAGTGTAGGTTTCCAAAATATTTTGTAATTGAAATAATGTAATTAAAAATCAAGATTCTCATAATAAATAGGTATATGAAAATATATATGTAAAGTGGGGGAATCTAACCCACGTTCTCTCGAGAATAGATCTTAAGTCTGACGCCTTAACCACTCAACCAACCCAATAATTGTGAACAAAGTGTTCAAATAATTTTGTTTTGGGTATTTGGAATGCCTACTAAAATACCTACAAACTATCACTTGTTTTTTTCAATACCTTTTACATAAATGTCTTCGAATTTTGTCAGTATTCACTCTAATTCCATTTGAACCTCTTCTTGGTAGTCTGGTTATAGCAGATGTTCGTATTATTATATCATGCACTAAATTTACGATGTTTTCTTTGCATAATTAAAAAGCATATTGGTTAAACATATTTTATTTACAACTTCTTACATAACATGTATACAATAGGGTATAAATTAGATCATATACAATTTCACCCGCTCGTCTGCGTCAATAAAAGTTTGCAATTCGATGATAACATACATTTTAAATTTGAATAGGAGTTTCCACAATAATGTATCGTTAGCGTACTCCCATCGCAGCGTATTAAAAATTATTGAATAGTCAAGCCAAACATCTTCTGACTGTTTAACTTTTTCAACAATCGCTTTACCAAAATTTTCGAAATTACACTTTACACGCTTTAAAGCGTTGATTTTCATTACTATTAAGTTATGCATTTGTAGTAGATTTGATAGTGTCTCATATGTTACGTAAAGAATGAATTTGTTTACAGGGTCCTTTGGCATAATCCTGCAGGGGTCATTGGTCACATATTCCCCTTTATGTTCTTTTAACTCACAATTGAAACGACTTTGTTTCGCCATCACAAATATGTCAAGTAGAGAGTCCCGAAAAGCTATGAAAGCTTCCACACTGAATGGAACGCTATCTCCGGTATCGATCTTTAGGATTCTCGCTAAAGGTGAATTTTTTTATAGGAATCCAACCCTAGATGTACAACTTTGCTGGAACTGTTGTTTAGGGGCACATAAAAATCATACAATACCTAGTCGCTTCTTTTCACGATGAATTTGTTTATTCTCGGTTGGTATGTCTATTGTTACTGTAACGAGACAGACTTGTGGTGTCGTAAATGCGCACGCCGCGGCCGGCGTCTTCTGATGGCCTCTAGTGATCTATAACCCTCTATGTTGTGCACATCAATTTGTTTTAATTAAACAGATTTTATGAATTATTAGGGTTCTTATAACAGTCGTAACTGCAAGTTCTTCATTTAAGTAGGCTCATACACACACTTTTATGAAATAAAACGCAAAAAGCGCCTTATACATTTATTAAATCAATACTCTCGTATATAAAACTAAATTTGAACAACCAAATTGTCCCCTTTACCTTTCTGTATTGGGCACAGTCTAATGGGAATTTTTTTACTCTTCAATTGTTGGTGTAATTATAGCAATACCGCGACTTAATCAGTGCAAAGAAGGACTTGAGGGTGTGGGGGAAATTATCGGTGAAGGAAATTGCGTCAGGTTGCCCTCAATCTGCAGTAGCGATGAAATCGCCCGCCGACCGAATGTAGCGTCAAGTAGGCAATTAAGATAATAGTAATTACGGGTGTCGTCCCTCAATCTTCTGTAGCGATGAAATCGCCCGTAGATCGCATGTAACGAGAACCGCGTAATTAGGAATAAGGAAAGCTAAGGCCGTCAGCCCTCAATCTGCTGTAGCGATGATATCGCCCGCTAATCGAAAATAGTGACAAACACGTAATTAGGGATTAAGTAAGGTGCCCAAAATGTTGCCCTGACTCTGTTGAGTTAATGATTCCTCTCTCGATGTTCTTTTACCTTTTGCTTAAATATCAGTTAGTAGTGGATATCCCCTCTCGGGAATTCCAATGGTGTTTCCACCATCCAACCAATCACAGCGTTTTCGCTGGGTAATTATCCAATCACAATGTTTCCATTATGACGCAGTATTTCTACGGCAGTTTAAATCGTATTATAATATTTTCGGTGTTCTAGATCTGGGTGGCTAGCACCCAGAGTCGTAAATTGCCACTTTAATCCCTCTTTAGCTTTCGCCTGCGTAACTTATTCCCAAATTAGACAAATAGGTGTATCTCCAGCTCGCTGTAAGAAAAGTGTGAATTATGTGGCCACATAATTCACTATTAGGCTGAAAGCAAAAAAAAACTATATGATCAAGGGCCTTGTGTGTGTAACTTAATACGTCCTCAGTTGTAGCTGCGAGTCGAACCTTAATCTACCCATTAATATGCCTGCACGTGCAACAATTCCTGACATTGGGAAGACCTTCTACATATAGCAATCACCAAATTCAGACGAAAAACTTAAGCATCTAATATTAATTGTTCATGTTTGTGTCCATTACCATAACCTATAAGCCGCGTCCTTCACATTGCCCCCCCCCCCCAGATTATAATGCTAGTGATAACAATTATATGCAGCTTAAATCTGTAGAGAACGCTACTATTTGTTACCGCACAATAACCCCACTTCACTCTTTCACCTTATTGCTCTTTCTCACTGCACTTATTTTATGCCACGTACCGAGAGCACTTTCAAGGTTTGCAAAATGGTGAGAGAGAGTTGCAATCAGAGAGAGGAGTCGACGAATGGGCGCAAGAAGAGGACGTGGATCAAAGAGACGAGGAACCCCCATCACTAGACGAAGTACGAGTATTTATTAAGAAAATTAAGAACAATAAAGCACCAGGTCAAGACGAATTAGTGTCCGAGTTAATAAAAAGCGGTGGTCAGGATATTGAAAGGCAATTACATCACATAATTAAGTTAATTTGGAGAAACGCAAAAATGACCGACGACTGGAGGTGTGGCGTAATAGTACCACTATTCAAAAAAGGTGATAAGTTCCAGTGCGACGACTACCGCGGTATAACATTACTAAATGTATCCTATAAGATATTCTCAAATATACTCTACAATCGTTTGATTAAGTATACGGAACAACAACTGGGTGACTACAGATAGCATTTTTGTCACTAGACAAACCATAGACAAAGCATACGAGCACAATATCGAACTACACAACCTGTTTATCGACTTTAGACAAGCATTTGATAAAGTGATAAAGGGATTCTCAAGAAAATAGAAATTAAACAGCTTCAATGATTTGGGCAATGATAAACTGTGGTATGGGAGATGGGAACTGGAATGAAAAAAAAAGCGAAGATGAAGGATCACATGGAACGCGAGAATGGCCGACACCCTTAAGAAGAAGGGACTATATTGTACTCAAACAAAGAAATTGCAAAGGAACGAAAGAGATGAAGAAAATTCTAGTCTTTCACGTCTATGGCAGAAGAGATTGCGGATAAATAAGTAAGTAGACTTGTAGAAGCTTAATAAATCCAATGACTCCTAATAAATGTCAGCTTGTCAGCTCCTAATCGCAGGCTGGCACCTGCTTCACGTAGACCCCAAAACTGAGTGATGATTTCAAGCAGACTAACTTCCCGTAGGTTTTACCCCTAAAACTTGTTGCTATAATATCGAATTTCAAGATAGAAGGTCGGAAAGTGATACTCGCTCCCATAATTCCCTACCAGAACGGTGGGTCAGTATTATTCACCTACTATAACCGAAACCACGAAAACTTGCAAGATTATCACATTATTTTCCACGAAACCTTTTGCACGTTAAAATGCTGTCACTCGTTTTTCAAAACAAAATCTGTTATCTATTTTCTACCCTCTAGTAACAACCATTGCCACTCTGATATTAATTTTTATGAGCTTTCACCGCGTTATTCTCACTTGATCTTTTATTCCCTACTTATATACCGTAAACTTCGAGTATTAGTGCCATATGCTTTTAGCACGTAACAAATTAGACTTGGGTGTGTACTCCTGAAGGCGAACGTCTCGGACAGTTAGCATTAGGGCATGCTATATAAATCGTCCCCCTTGTGTATTTTTTTATTAGGCCAACCTTGGGCACAGTTAGCATTGGGGCATGCTATATAAATGGCCCCTCTTGTGTATTTTTATGTTAGGCGAACCTTTCGCACAGTTAGCATTAGGGCATCCTATTATAACTCGATAGTACGAGGGCATGTTATACTCATCGTCTCATTGTAGATGTTTTCTTTTAGACTCAAGTTAGGGCTAGCTGCATTAGTTGTGCTGCCGGTTACTGAAAGCTACTGTTTAAAGTTATTTCGGCTTACCTGAAGTATGTCAATCTTGATTCCGGGTTGCCGGTACCGCGCGCGCTAGCCTGGCGACCCCTTCGGTAGTGTGTGGGAGGCCTCGCTTAAAGTTTATCTTTGGGTTCCTACAAAGTAGAGTAACATAGTACTTGGAGCTTTAGAAGAATTGTAGTAGGATGTTTGCACTTACCTGTAGCACGTTTTAGCTGTGTTTGACGGCCAAGCCGCGGTATTCTAGACCCCTTTTGCCGCAGGTCGTTCTCCGCTTTTTGCAGATTAAAACCACAACACAGATTAAAAGCCGTTTCTTGGCTGTGGTTAGCGACCCGATTTCGGTAACCTATTGCTCGAATTCAGCTTCCGTGAACTAATTACGCAATTTTACGTTTATTAAACAAATATTGTTAAGAGCAAATTCAAGTAGTTGTTGTAGCGTTCATGAATATCTTGATGACTTTACATTAAGAAAATTCCTCGATTTCGTATGACAATACTATCGCACGGTGTCTTCGCAAATTAGAAATTTTGAGTAACGTCTTAATGTCAATTCGAGCTAACACTCGGGGTTAAAAGTTAGCCAGACACTTGCACTACTCTGTCTTGCCGCGCCCCGCCGTACAGGGTGCGTGCAAAATGGTGGTGCCTACTTTGTACAGGCGTATTAAAAATTATTTACACTAATCTTTTATTGCCTAATTTCCACGGAACGCCGATAATCTTACTGATGCAGGTCGCATAATTTTAATTGCATATGCAACGCCCCTTTATTTTAAAGTATTAGATTTGACATTACCTGCCTTGTCATATATTTATTACTGTATGTGTGTGTTATTGTACTTACCATTAATTGTCGCCGCTTGCACTATAGTACCGAATATTTAAGAAATGCTGTGATAAGTTATTGGTCTTTGCTAATTGATTTTCTGGATTTATCACATATCTTGAGAAGGTCCGACTCAAGGATTTGTGGACGTCAAGGACCTGGCGCCTTCTCCCTTAGCTTTGTTTTTCAGCGTAGCTGGAATTCCGACCCTTCTCAGCGAGTTAGCCAAATAAGGCAGATATTTACCAGCCGGCAAAATTACAAATACAACTTTCGCCACCAGGTAAGGCCCACCCTTTAGCCACCAGGTAAAGCCAACCCTTTAATCCTTCGTCACAAGATTTCAGAACAGGTTAATTTTTAATCAAGTTTCAGACAAACTATCTACAGTGAATGATCAAACATACGTTGTTAACTCTTAATTCTTTCAAATATTCAGCAATTCGTACTGGCTTTCCAAAATGTGAAACATGATAACGTGAATCCTTTCAAAAATCCTACTGCATTATCGAATTTTTATGGTGCTTCCATGTCACTAGATATCCAGTATATAAAATATGTACTATCAAAATGTGATACCACTTTTCTAACTAGCGATCATTAGATCCACTCTTAATGGATTTCAGGTTGTAGATTTGACGAAGTTTCATTGACATTAAGAATCAGATTTCTGTCTAATGAGTTGTTCTTCATAAAAGTGCAATGACGTGGTTGGGAATGTTATTAAGTTCTTTTATGCAGTTTGCTCATGCGAAAGCTTGCACCTGTAACGACAAGAAGGCCAGAGAAAATAGTGAAAAGCTGTATACGTCAGCTTTTCCGATACAAAGGAAGTATATTATTGCAAAGGTCGTTGACACATGTTTCCTCTCTTCCACATTATCTGACACGCCACGTGCTTTATAATAGTATTGTAGTTAGTAAATGGTATTATAATTTTACACATAGCTTTCAATTTTTCACTCACATTATGGTCAGCGCACTGAAAAGCGTAGAGACATTTCCGAATTCTTATGCGGATGCCGATATATTCTCGTGTCTGCTGTTGTTGATATATGTAATCCAACCTGGTGAACTACCGCAATACTTTCCAATTAATTTTGTGGTAGTTTAATTAAATAAATTCAAAAATACCGCTAATATGTATCTAACACCAATTTAATTATATGCAAAACAAACTCGGACTTCAAATAAACAGGTTCGCTACAAATTTATTATTACACAACAAACGCTAGGTTAGTTATATTTAAGACGAACCCAGAATTCAAATTAATTATTCTTCTGTAAATTATTACAAAAGATTCAATAAACAATAGTATACGGAAAATACGCAAGCACAAGACGACGATCAACTAAGAGCGCTAGGTACCGGTTTGGCAAGAAAAAAGCTATAATTGAAAAAGCATCCGCTAGCATTGAAAAGCTATTTAATAAAGTGCATCATGGATTTCGTTGCATGACGAGGCCTTATCGAAGAGACACAATCATAAATATGGTACTCTTTATTATATTAAAAAGAGCTCTCCATTCCAGTAGCCAAATAAATGTATGCGTTAATGAAACATTGCCGTTTACTATTTTACAAATAGAAAAAAGTGCAACATAAATGCAAGAAGTACATCAATCAACTGACATTGGTAAACAACACTTGATTATGCTCGAGTATAATACTTCTAACCTGCATTCGCTGATCACGACCGTTGAAGAGGGAAGGAATCGTAATCGGACCAGAACGAATTTGTTGGTACCAGATGGTGTTTCTTAAGCGTGCGATATGCAGCCGAACTCATTCAAGATACAAAACTGCTTCATCGTCATTCAAAGATTTGTGAAAGATTATCGAAAATGGCGTGAAGGATATCGAAGGTTGCTTGAAAAGTAGTAGAAGAAATCCGATAAAACGTAAAATGATATAAAGGTAGGGCGGTAATTAGTTCCGTACCTGAGATTTTAGGTGGCCAAAAGGCTAAATCCTGAATCGACCAGTGCGTACAGAGAGTCAAAAAGTCATTGAGATATTATACATCCAGAATCACCCCTCATAAATGCGTTTTACAGTGTCGAAAGCAAAGTGAAGAAAAATCTAATTTGAGACAAATTAATATGAAAATGATAACTGTTGAGTATTCTATAGGGGTTTAGGAATTTAGAAAGTAAATACATGCTTGTATCACACATGACACATGTAAATTCTAATGAAAAAATATGTTGAAGTAGGTAAGACTCAAATAAACTTAAATTATAGATGGCATTAATAATTAAAATATGGTAGTTAGGCGAATATTAATAATAACAAATTATAAAAACATGTACTTTTTACAATTTCGGTATGAAATAGAACATAGAAATTTACCCTATTTTTGAATGTGTTACTTTTGGAAATGTTTAAAATGGGTTATTAAAAATCTACGAGGTGAATATACAAGAGAAATATAAAGAAGATTATTATAAGTGAAGCATCAGTTATAGAAGAGTATTGGAAGATGGAAGAATTAAATAGAAGCACGAACAGTTATTAATTATGGAAGAATTCAAGATTTGGATGGAAATAGTTTATTGTAGATAATACAATTGACAAGGAGTTACATTGGTTTGAGTCTTGCCAAGTGCTAGGTTCGTTGCAGGCGTTCTGAAGGCAAGAGGATCTGTTCGGGGAAGATAGCAGAGGGACTACTGGACTTGAGGTATTCTGTTGGTTACTGACAACAGAGGTTGGTGAAGCTTGGAGCTACGGAAGAAGGATATCAATTGGAGATAGTCTGTGACAGATAATTTGCCGTGAAGCTGTATGAAGGAGGGTGTCTCTGGAAGGTAGCAGTAGCACGAGCAGAGTAGAAAGAGGTCTGTCCTGGTAGCAGCGTCGACAAATTGACAGTTGTTGTAAGTAATCAGTACATCATAGGGGGACTAACAAGGGGTCCAAGCTGCTAACGTCAAGAGGATTACGATCTTGGAGCTGATAAGAGCAGTGAGAGTAGGAACAGTGCAAGGTGAGTCGTAGTCTTGTTCAATCAACGCTATATCAAATAAAAGACAATTTAAAAAGGGCTATTAACTATAAACAAGTACTTACCGTAGAATATAAAAGTCAATATAATACAAATAGAATTGAGCATTTGTCATATTTGATTGAGATTAGTAATAGAACTTTGTTTGATATAAAATGTGACACTTAATGACATTACACAATTGAAAGTCATTTTTAAAATAAAATTAATTAACAAGCAACTAGATAATCGAACCAACGCCGAAAGAGTCTCAAGGCGCTATCAATTTTAATAATCAAATAATGTTGAAATTCGAAAGATACAATTCAAGTTAAAATTAAGAGCAGTCACTGCAATATATTGTTTTGTGTAATACAATCAGGTTCCCGTAAATAACATTTTTTAGTGTAATGTATGTTAAACAAGAAAAGTAAAATGCAGTCGGGCGGTTGCTGCGGAACTCGACTTGTAAAAGCTGCAACCCACTCTATTTGGAATATACTTAGTAGTTCTTGTTACGGTACCAAAGAATATTCGTCGGAGCCAGCGATTCTGAAACTAAACGGTTAAATATGACAGCATCCAATGGTTGCGCTGTTTACGTTGGATGTCGAACTGATCTTGCTAACTTTCAATAATAACTCTGGTTGGGTTTCCCCTCTGGGGTAAATCGGGTAGCTCCTGGTGCCTGGTGCCTCGGAGCGAATTCTTACCTTATAAAAGACCAAGCGCCAGCAGGGCGCTTCGCCGGGACTTGCAGCGGAACTGCAGGTCAATCTTTTAGGTCTGAGAGAAAGCTGAAATTTTATCTAACAGTACTTTAGGATCTCGCCCTTAATTAATTCTGCTAGTGAATCAACCTGGTAAGCGATTTCCATGCTTTTTGCGGCTACTCTAAAAACGTATTATTGTCATTTCTGCCTTCCAGTGTTAAAGCCCTTGCCGAAAGGGAGCAGGAAGAGCAGGTGAACCTCAAGTAATGGATCTGTCGGGATTCACTTTGGGGGTCCTTTTTGAGATTCGTATTTAGGTGTTGGTTCCAACAACTCAGGAGCACGGCGGTAAGCGGTTTCAAGGAAGTATTTGGAATGTCTTATTCAGGTGCTGGTTCCAATATGCTACGACTAAGAAGGGAAGCAGTTTTGAGGAGATATTTGGAGGTGCTGGTTCCAACAAGCTATACAAACTCGTAGTTAAGTTTGGAGTGCTGCAAGATTTCTAAAGGCTTCTTAGGGTAGGTCTAGATCTCGGATTAGCGATGAGTCGTCTTTCAGGGCAAGACGAAGTTCAGATTGATGTGGCGGGCCTGTTTCGCTCGCCAGAATCAAGCGGCGGCGTCGGGATTCGATAGAAAAGCCTTCCCTGGCTGCAGGCAGCTTCGGCCAAGCCCAAAGCGCCTGTGTGTTTTTGTAGTTAGAGCTGGATGGATGGGTCGCTAGACCCAATTATCTTTGGCAACCTGGGTGTTTTTGTTTAAACTTTTCTTATGTTTGGACTATTTTCTGGGGAACTTAAGAAGGGATGCTTAAGACTGGGTCGCTGGGCGGTTTTATTTATCAACTTAATAGTGGCGTGTGATTTCTAAGCTTCTTATTTATGCATAAATTGAATTGTATGCATGTTCTAACGTCCACTCCGATGTTACAGCCAGTTCTTCTAGTCCCTTCACAGTCTTTGTTGCTGTCTATGGTATTTTCTATTACAGTTCTTAATACGTATTAAATATATGTTCCCGTGCTTGTTGCATAGGTATAAAAGTAGCCTGCATCTTTTCTAACTCTAAGTGTTCCCCATTTGCTGCGTTAATTGTATTTCTAACACCCTGGAATACACTTCCACTACGCAGACAATATATGCTGTATTCATTTCCTAAGATTTTCTCCTGTATATATATAAATAAACAGCCCTAAACACCACACTTTTTGTAATTTGCCCGGCTATACTGTAATAATGCTTAAATTTTTAATTCTAATTTACTTTCATCCCAGGGTTAGGTCGCTACATCTAATTAAAAAACGAATATGAACTTTCTATGATTACTAATTAACTACGTTTGGCTATCAATAATTATTTCAAGTCTTATTTTAAAATAAACATTTAATTGTAATCACTCCGTATATCGCTATTTTGCTAATGGAATTTGACAACTGGTTTATATTTTTAACTGATGAAAGCAAGTACAAAGCCAAAATGGTTTCCTTGCTTCGATAATACGTAAACAAGCTGACAATTTTAATTAATTTCTCGATGTCCACGCAATTAACACTGTTGCTATGCGATAACAATAAAATGTAAGTATTCCGCCTTATAATCAAAACACTTCTACCCACGCCATGAACCGGAAGTGATGCTCTAAGAGAGCCAACAAAGCACATTCACAAAACTAACACTTTTAGGAAGCAAATCTGAGCTTTTGATGGCTTCTCCGTTGAAAATAGGGCTACCTGCTTCTCGCAGGAACACCCACGATGCTCTGGGCCACTCGTTGTTATTTACCTGCACTTACCAAGGCTCAAATCTGCGCTGTAACCCACCTGGTGAACGGCTGATGCTCCCGAACGCCTCTGGAATCGCCTCCAGTGAAGCTGGAGCCTCAAATCTCGTACTCCACTGTGGTACACGCCCGCTGCTCTCTTATTCACTCGCATAGGAATTTATAAAGCTGGCTAGACCTCCTTAGAATATGACCAAATCACCACAGCTTCCACTAGACCACTTTGACGCCTCGTATTTTACCTGTGCGCAAGCCCAATGCAAGGTAAAACCTCCACAATTGAACTAGGACAGAATCACTCAATTAAACGACATTTTGAATTAACTTGGGTATTTATTAACACATAAAATAACTTTATTTTTGGGGCAGCTTGGCAATTTCACAATCAAAGCTTTCGAAAAAGCTACCCCAATTGGTTTTTTTACAGTTTTCACATTTGTACATGAATTGCCAAGCCTGCTCTGATTTTATTATGTTTTAAACGTCATTATGCAATTATTTTCATGACCTATGCTACTTCTTAACAATTCTGAAATTCAAATTATTACATTTACTGAACATTCTTATAATAAATATTTGCATTGTTGGTTATGTTATTAATTACTGTTAATTATTAAGCGTAATATTTTTTTATTAACAGTATAGGTATTTTTTTCTTTTTAACTTATGTAAATTGTGATTCATTATTATATGTGTAAATAAAAACCATATTATTGTTATTGTTATTATATAAAGGCTACTAAAATATGTTCATAGCAATATATTGTGTTTTGTTGCTGGTGCGTCAAAGTTTTTTATAAACATACATGCGACTTTTAAGCAAAACGATAGTTAATATTTTAATAAAATGACTTAACTTTGCATCTGAATGTTTAAATTTAAGATGAAATTCTCAATTTTTAATTAATTGACTCAAAATGACCACAGTGGTAGTTATCGTGTAAAGCTACAGAACTCATCACATTGTGTACCTATATTATTTCTCCTTGAGAATCTATTCAGCTCCTATATGTATCTGAATAATATAGAATAAAGATGTCATATGGCATTAAAGAAACTAATCTAAACTGGAGCTGAGCAAGAAATTGGCCAATTTTTTAAGATGCTTGATAAATGGCAAGTTAAGACTATAAGAATTATTAAAGAAGGTTTTATTGTTGGAGTATTGCTATATTTTATTCTCTTCCGACTGTCTGTATGAAATATAACTGTATTGAGAAACCATTACAGCTTTAATATTGCAAACGTATTTTAGCCACTTGCTTTCCATTTGATACCTATAAAATATTCTGCTTTTCAAAATTCAGAGGTGAATAGGACACTGTATATCGTATATCGTCTAATTGTAAGGTTATGTTGTTCTACTTTTCTTTTAACTAGGTATGACAGAAAATTGAGGCTACAATTATTTTAACATTGCAGACATTATAATGTCTATGAAACGTGTTTGAGACTAATAGACATGTTTATTAGTTGTTCATTAGCTTTGCCAGCGGCTGATAAATACATATGCGAAATATGCTGATCACGTACTGGTACAACTGCCCATATTAATGAACACTCTCGTTTATTAGTGTGAAACTGTTTCGTTGCTCTGAATAGTAGGTTACGATGTTTAAACACTCAATGATACAAAGCTAACGTAAAATAAAATGCCAAGAAGTAGTTAATTATGGTGGCAAAATGAAATACATTATTTTATTTTACTTATATTTATATTAGGTTGGCCGGCAGTACATCTGAGTGGTATTACATATCTCACGGCACTTGTAAAAGTTAAGATCCAGTCTGCTCGGTCAGTACTTGGATGGGTGAACATCTGGAGAGTGGGCGTAGTGTTCTAGCCTTAGACAGGCACCACTACCTCAAGTACCTCTGCCGAATTTAAAAATGCACATACCCTCAGCGGTTCGGCGCGGCCGGCACCCCAACACTGTGTAAACGGTATAAGGGGCTACAGATTATGTATGTATGTATGTATATTAGACTGAATAACAATAAGCAAGGTAAAATTTGCAACATAAAAACTATTAAGACATTAAACCGAATAAGATAGTTAATTGTAGCCTAGGCGTTTAACAAAATGTAATAACATTTATTGCGAAAAAAATTTATCAAGCGATAGCATAAGTTAAAGGTCTGGTAGTTTTTGGGGTCAAATATAATGTACACCAAATTAAATCATACATCCCTAGCGCTGTTCACCAAAAAATTTAATGAACATCAAAAAATCTTAATGGAACCCGAAAAGACAGCACCACTAAAATAGCTATGTTGCGTATTGTTTTACCATTGCTTACATTTTAAATTCCATATGTCTATTGATTTTACTAAATGTTCACCAAATTTAGAACGTTCAAGTTATGCGTCCGTGATGTACATAATACATATTTGCGCTATTAATTTATATTTAATCTTTCGAAAAAACTACTTGTGCGTCAAATAATTACTCTGTTACTCCAAAAATGAAATAAACTCGCGCATCTCTCCTTCTCGCTTCCAGACAAACTTCTTGCAGGCTTCAGCTTTCAGCCACACACTGTGCTTGGTAGCTTATAAAACATGATAGATTTTTCTCATAAGTGATATTTAGGCTAACAAGAATTATAAATCTGGGAATACTTTTAAAATTGAATGTGGTATAAAATATGGTAAACATTGTGTATTTTTGCTAAACAAATAGTTTTTTTAACTGCTAAATAATATAAGACACTGACGAAAATTAAATATTTGGGTACCATGTTAGAATTAAATGTGGAATAAAATTTGGTGAACATTTAGCATTTTTAGCCAACAAAAGTTATTTTTAGGAACAAATAACATAAGAGACTAGCATGATGTCAATATTTGGTTGTCGCTCTAAGATTATGTATTTTCATAATTTTTGTGAGCATTTCGTATTTTTGGGAAACGAAAGTATTTTTTTGCACGAAAAGATTGGGTAAATTTGGTAGACTGTTAAATACCACCCGTAGTTTTTTAGTGTGCATCCATAATATTACAACAACACTTACTGCCGTTCTTATAAAGGTCACTAATCTTACGTTAACTTTAATTCGCTGTTAAAATAAACAAAAGCAGAGCCGGCATCTTTGTGTTTTGCCGAGTGTTGCTCGTAGAGAATAAATAGCACACATTTGAAAAAGTCGTTTTAATACCAAATAGTCCTAAATATTTGATACAATAAAGTTCCATGAGAAGCTGATCTACTGGTTAAAATAATCAAAGAAGCGTAGGAAACAGTTATACCTAAAGAAACAACAAACCAGCAATAATGATTGTGCACAAGGAAAACGACTCAGGACTTTTAAAAACTATCGGCGAATAAGCTTTATGTCACAGACCATGGAACGGTAGAAGAAGGAGAAGGAAGTTGAAGACAAGGTGGTAAGACGAAATAAAAAGAGTAGCACGACTGAGATATATGAGAAATTCACAAGATAGAGGGAAGTGGAAACAGAGGAATGAGTTTTATGATTAATACTAGGCGCAACAAGTCTTATAAATAGAAAGAGATGTGATACGCAGATACCAGCACAAGTAAGTATATAAGATTAGGTACACAAATCCCAAACCACCAGACGAATGAACGCATTAGTGAATTAGTAATGCGTGGAACGGGACACTGCGAGTATTGTGACTGACTGTAGAAGAGTACAGCAACAGCATGCAGCGTTGCCAATTATTTTATTTGCTTGTTTGTTATGAACAACATCTAGGCATGCATTTTGTTTGTTGCCGCCCGAAGTCCGGTGTGTTGCTCACATTGTGTGGTGTGTTGCTTGAGCTCGCAAGCAACACAACTGATGCCGGGCCTGAACAAAAGCGCATGAACACGTTAGCGCTTATGACATTTTATTCATTAGTAAACAAATTGTGATGGGCTTTTGTTTATTTTAACAGCGAATTAAAGTTAACTTCAGATTAGTGGCCTTTATAAGATTGGCTGTTATAGTAATAAAAAATTAAAATTATTTAGAAAACGCCCGTGACACATATCGTATAAGTGTCAAACGCAAAATTTTGAGTGTAATTGCTAAGTGCTAAGTACCTATTATTTCAGCTGATTGTTCTTAACGGTCATCAGCGTGAAAGTTATGACAAATTATTTTTATTTAGCTAAACTTAAATATGGATAGCAGTTTTAGTGCAACAAAGTAAAATATAATTTATTAATAACTTTAGTAAGTAATTTTGTATTATACAGGGTGATAGGGTGTCAGGCCATTTTGTAGCTCTTAGTAATTCAATTAACTACTTAAAGCCCATCACAGAAAACTGCACATTTAGCATTTCTCAAACTTTGTACATTCCTGGTACCGCTGTTTCTAACTCATAAATTTTGTACACCTCTTTTACTGTGTTCCTTGCACCTGCATACTCCAGCAGTTGTAAGCACGTTGATTTCGAGTTATTTAAAATTCAGCCCGTGTGAGCAACAAGGACAGTCTTCTGTTAGACTCGCCCGCGTACAGTAAAGCGTACAGCGATTGTGTCGCGCGCTGTGCCATGATTGGCCGGCGTTGATCTGGCCAGACACAGCTGTATTCACGAACGCGTTTTCTCGAGGCACATAAGTCCCAGGCCATCGACCAGAGCGGTTGATAGTGCGATTTTGTGCGGGAGTCCCTGCGCTTTGCGGGAGGGCGCTTGTCTTTTCGGAAGGTGCTGTGACAGCAGAGTGTTTTCATTGAGCGTGTTTTCCTCAAAGCAGTTAGTGGCGAGACGTTGTTTAGTCAAGTCGTGGTGCACTCGTACGCGTGAGTTGGAGATTCCCGTAGCACACCGTTGTGGGAGTTCCGTCCTTATGGGGTCTGTCAAACCAAGCTTCCGCTGATGTTTGTAGGCGGGATCCAGTTCGTGAAATTTTCCAAACAACGGTTACGCTATTAGGCGTGATGGCCGAGGCGGCCCGTGACGCATATCGCTCTTCATAAAGGTTCCCAGGAGACTCCGTCGTCTTTTGACCTTTATCACACATACCCAGGTGCGAGCTAATCACAGACACTGCAGGAATGCCACCGCTGTCGCAGGCTGAGCCGATGAACAGGTACCAATTGTGTAATAAGCTATGCTCGTTTGCCAAATTATTAAATAATTCCAGAGTACACTCTGTTCAAAATATAGAGTTTTGAATTAACAGTTCGTGCTGCAAGCCAGCTATGTTTGTTTGCCAAATTACTTAATAATGCCAGAGTGCACTCTGTTTAAAATATAATGCAGTGAACTAACACTTTGTGCGGCCAGACAGCTGTGTCTTTATCAAATTAATCGTTCATGTGTGCGTTTGGACACTCACTGCCGCAGGGCGGAGTTGTTAGTCAAACTAGCCATTTGAGAGTGCGCTCGACGCTTGAAGAACGTATGGTACACTCTAGCGCAAATGTAGCGCTCGTTATTCTTAAATGTATCACTGTAAGTCAGGGCGTTCTGGTAACTAGAATGCAACGTCAGGCTTTACACTCGCACGTCCTGCCTGTTGAGGCCTAGGCGACGTTTTACCTCATTTGATCGGGACTTGGCGTTCGGCTCAGTTCTGCGCCGAAACCTTTATTTAAAGCGCATTCCAGCTGGACGTACCTTTTAAGTGATCCCTACGATTAGGCCTACGTGCGGAATATACCTGTATTTGTATTGTTTTGGTGTATGGAGATTGAGAGGCCAATAGATGTGTTAACCGTGCACTTGTATTCTTTACCCTTTTGTGTCTTGTGCATGTTTGTTTTCAGGGTGACTACGTCACTGTGCTACGACCATTGTAAGGTGAGGCCCGGACGTGGCGGATGAGCATTCCAGGTAGGTGTTTGTGTCTGTCGCTGCACCGGAGTTTCCGAAATAGTTATTTGAGTATTTATCGGCCCAGTTGATTTCCCAGTTTTCTCTGGGTTTATCCTTGGATTTTCGTATGTCAATCAAACTAGGTGGCGCCCTAATCAATTTTATCCATGTCTACCGCCCTTCTGGCCGTTGCCCTCAGGTTATTTTGTAAAGAACCCTCCCTTGTTCCACTGATATTTAGCCGGCATTATCTTGTTGCGGCGTGGGCAGCGCCTAGGTGAATCTTTGTACCGGTTTGGTAAAATATCGTCGCGCCGGCCGTTTAGTTTTTGTATGCGCCGGCGCGGTGTTGTAAAACCCGTTTTAGACCGTAACAAGGAGATTAAAGTAAAAATTTTTTTATTAATAGATTCTTTAGAAAATCGTATGACACTCATTAATGACCAATAGAAAAATTAGTTCACGAGCTGTAACCAAGCCAACAACAAAATATCTTGAAATTTTTTTTGTAGGTAGACCAACCTAACTGTGAGGGTTTGTGTCGTTACGATTTTCTTACCGAATGCTCTTTTGAGATTATATGTGATAATCTCAATAACTAGAAAGTTGCAACGAGTTAAAGCTTAGTCAAATAAGAAGTAGTTGTTCGGAAATTATGTAGGTATAATTTATGTTTTAAATTTAAATTGAGGATATTTGAGATTACTGAACCACATTTAATTAAAAAAAAAGATTTTAAATTAATGTAAAGTAGAAATCACGGCTTCTTCATTTTTTCTTTTAATGCTCAATAATTTTTGTAGCAACTATTGAGAGTTGCTAAATAATAAAAAAATAATAGGAAAGCTGCTGTTGAAATTTAGGAAAGTGTCAAGTTGACATTTCAGTAAATTTGAAAGCATAACATTTAAGATTTATTATTAGTGGTTATTATTAAGTTATTAGTTTGGATAAAATGGTGAATTACACTAACGGTGAATACACGGATATGGTAATAGTTTATGAAGCTGCCGATGAAAGTGCTGCACGAGCAACGCGTATATATTTAGCAAAAAATCCAAATGAACTGATCCCTTCCGAAAATAAATTTCTCCTGGTTATTCAACGTAGAAGAGAGACTGGGAATTTACACAGAAGAGTCATAATTGTGGAAGACCAACTCGATATGCGGTTGATGCTGAAGAAGAAGTATTGAAAAGGGTAGATGCTGAATCGACAATTAGTACACCCCAATTGCCCAAAACTTTGAGGAAAACTGCAGAATCCGGTGCACATTATTAGAAAAAATTATAAATACATTTTTATTAGGAATAAATAAATAAATAACTCTCCGCTTAAGCTATGAAGCAGCTTGCGTGCGGAGTACATATATATAATATACAGCAAGAGTGTTTCGAGCTTTTGCTTATTATTTTTTTAAATTGCCTGTAACATTTTTTTTAAACCACACCAATAAATAAAACTAGTAAACAGAAAGAAAACAGTAAATACAATACAAAATGATTATCAATAGTGCAACAAAGAAAGAAGAACCAATGCACACAGATTTCTGGAAGATATAATTAGAAATCATTAAAAAATTAATATAAAAATCAATTAAGTGTTCAGGGTGGAGCTTGTAATGGACTGTATGAATTTATTTTGGACAAATTACAGGATATGTCTTAGGGGTGCAGGAATTAAAAAGGGTGCAAACCAACGGTCTCGTGCGGTCTCACACGAGATGATGTAGCAAACGATCTGGGGTCCGTTGGGCAGCGTGAACACAGTGAAACAAGATTTCAAGCTGTATTAATTTAATGACTAGTTCTTTCCTATTTATATACATAAGAATACTGACTTAGCTTACAAAGTTTAACATTTGCCCTAGTTCAACTCCTATTTCTACGTGCGTGTCTAATTTCATAATAAACAGACTTGCAGAGTGCAGAATTGCAGGCTGTTCACCGGGTCATTCGAGCACTGATTACATTACTGCTGACGCATTGTTAAGCATTTTCCGTATGCAATATATGTTTGTGAAATACACGCCTAATTAAATTAAAAGGATTAAAATTTATGTTTGGTTCCTAAACATTCTGCCGAACGACGATGGGCCGGGAAGGTGTGGCTGATTCTGTCTCTCCATCTTCCTCATCTGGTGGCAGTGGTTGTAACCTGAAGCTTTCCGACGGGTCTGATTTTGGCCGTGGCTGCGGTCTCCTGTTCTTTCTTCAGTATTTCCATAATGTCCAGATGATACAACCTGATACTAAAATACAGATTGTAGTACCGGTGTTCACCATGATGGTATGTCGATGGTGCCAAAATCGATAGTCCTGATGTAACTGCAACTCATCTTCTTCTTCTTGTAGGCGTTGAAAATGATCGGACGGTAGCAACACGGGTTCCTCCATTTGCAATTGAGGGTGGCTGCTTGAATTCTGCAAAGTAGTGTTAATAATTACTTGCATTGGTTTGTTGAACCCAGCTACGACAGGAATAGTAGTGAATAGCTGAGTATGCAAAATAGTCCGTTTTGTGTATATAGTACAATCTGGGGATATTTGGATTATGCCAACATCTTGAATCTTCACATCTTCTCGATTCCCGCTGCATTGTACTGCTGCTGTTGTAGGTTGATTGGGAATAAATAACCATGTATTGGCGGCGTACAGTTTCTTCCATACCAGTGTCTTAACTGTAAACTGATGGACCAAACATTTGATCTTGTTCAATCGCTGATAGATCTCGTCAATGGTGCAATTAGGATTGTCTTCAATACTTCGAACTGGGGATGGCCTGCATAGGTAAAGATGTTTTCCTATTGCCTCGATCTCCTTTAACTTGTCCTCTTGGATTTCAAAATAGGTTTGTTCGTTGTAGTTGATAGCTAAGAACTCCATTGGCAAGTTCAGCGATGCGTAGGTTCCATTTCCCTTCTTTACTGGAATTGGAGTTGGTTTTATTAAGTTGTATTCCCGCTTCTCAGTTATGTGAAAATAACTGAAGATCTCGATTGATTCATTGTTGATGCTAACTTCCATCTTGTGCGTTGGCGTAGTAAGAATCTCTAGGTTTGCTGGAAGATTGACCATTGCATTAGTTATTATTCTGTCAAATTGTGACGATGGAATAAATTGCATGATGTCTACCCTTTTAAATTTTACATTTAGAAGTTGTTTGTACTTCTCACCCATCTCTTGTAAGTAGTTGGTAGCCATCTGATATGATGTCAACACATGTATGTTTAGCTTGTTGTCGTCCGTCTTCTTGTACCAAGGTTCCATCTCATTGATTGCTAGCAACCCTTCATTAAGTTTTCTTTGAAAATTATCCAACTTCTGGGATATTCTGGCTTCAGTCTCATTTAGAGTTGCTGCAGTTGACAACATGATCTTCGTCTGATGATTAGATGAATGTATTAATTCTAGTTGATTTTTCTCCAATCATTCGATGTCATGGTAAACTTCATCGTTGACTCCAAACACTGAGGTTAGTAGCTGCCCTAATAATCCTCGCTTGGTCCTGACATCTTGACTATAAATGCTTCTCATATTCCAGATGATCTGCGTTGCTGCTCTCTCAGGTGATGATTTAATTCCTTGCATTGGGATTCTGCAGATAATACCAGTGCCTTGTCGCATAAGGTATTCATTTGTTGGATTGTCTTGTTTATATCTTCTTCATCTACTTGGATGCTGGAGATGTTCACTGCTACTTCGATCCTGAAGTTTCCCCTCGAGAGTTTTGCGTGGCCAAGTTCTTCAATGAATAGGCCAGGTGACGGATACTTTACTGTATACGACCCCTTGGTTGCCGAAATTATGGTGCATAACGTAAGTAAGAGTGTTATAGTTTATGTTACTGTTGACACTCCACTACCCCTGCTTTGCTTTCTTCTTCCTTCCTCTGCTTCCTGTCTTGGTAACGGAACGAGCTTGGTAATAGGACGCTTGAGAATTGTGTCTTCCTTTGTCTTAACGGTTGCAACTCTGACAATGCCATCTGTACCTGGATGCACTTCTGTCACTCTTGCTAAAGGCCATCGATTGGGAGGACTGTTTTCATCCTTTTGTAACACTAGATCCCCTACTTGCAAATTATCTTCCTTCAAAGTCAATTTCGTTCTGCGTTGTAACCCAGATAGGTATTCCTTAGACCATATTTTCCAAAAGTCGTTTTTCAACTTTTGAAGTAGTTTCCATCTTGTCAGTGTTTTTGAATGTACTTCTAATGGTAGTTTATTTGGTGTTATAAGTTCCCTTCCAATTAGAAAATGGCCAGGGGTCAACGCTACCACATCGTTAGGATGTGTGGTTAGTGGACAAAGTGGTCTCGAATTGAGACATGCCTCTATTTGGTACAGGAGGGTCGATAGTTCTTCAAACGTGAGGGTACTGTTACCTACAATCCTTTTCATGTGATACTTTGTTGACTTCACCGCTGCTTCCCAGATGGGTGTTGTCGTATCTGTTCCTTATACTAAACCATGCAGACTCGTAATTGGCTTCAGTTGCCTCCAGGTGTTGCACTAACTTGCTGGCTTCCCCCCGTAACTGCGACTTCAAGTACTGCATTTTTTCCGCCTTACTTAGTCGTGGGTTTTCATGAACAATTCTTCGGAAAATGTCATGAAAGCTAGGCCATGCTTCGTAGGTCCCTTCAAAAACTGGAATTTTGAGAGCAGGTAACACTATATTCGCATGGCTGTTTTCCTTGACACTTTGAACCTCTTCATCCTGGATGTGCTGGTACAGGAGCACAATTATTTCGTTGACCATCTTCTTGGTCTCGTGGAACTCCTTGTCGTCGTAGCTACCGTGGGATAATATCTCTTCGTTTAGAGCTCTGATGTCATCCCAATCATCCTTGATGTTCTTATTGTTGTATTCGTAATACCTTTTACTGCATTCCTCATTCAACCTATTACAGACTTCCTGAATGTCGCTTTGGAGTGGATTTACCTTGATCTGTAGCCTTCTTATTCGGCTCTGTCCCTCCTTGTCAGCACGTGCGGTCGTGTCCTCTTTTGGTCCAGCTGGCTGCTGTGAGCTTTCTCCTAGTGTGGCTAGATTTTCTTCGTACTTGTCGAGAAGAGCAACCCCTTCGTTGTAAACGTCTTTGGTTTGCTGAAAAAAATTGTTTTTAAAATAAGGGTGTTCTTCCTCGACTTCCTTCGCCAGGACTGAGTGGTTGGCCTCAAATTCTTCCCAAAGGTGTTGTAGGGTGGATTTTCGGGCGATGATGTATGCTTTTTTCTTGATGGGCCGTCTTTCTTCACATTAATAATCTGCCTGCGAATGGATTCTGCTAACTCTTCTTGGGTTTTGAAAATCTCCCGTCGCTGCGCCATGGTAACTGTCTTGATCGTAGAGGGCTGACACGTTTTAAGGGATTAATGGACCAAATGCTAGGGGCTGGATCGCTCAAAGGCTTGAAGGATCAAATGTTAGGGGCTGGAACGTTTAAAGGATCGAAGGACCAAAATGTTAGGGGCTGGAACGTTTAAAGGATCGAAGGACCAAAATGTTAGGGGCTGGAACGTTTAAGGCTCGAAGGACCAAAATGTTCAGGGTGGAGCTTGTAATGGACTGTATGAATTTATTTTGGACAAATTACAGGATATGTCTTAGGGGTGCAGGAATTAAAAAGGGTGCAAACCAACGGTCTCGTGCAGTCTCACACGAGATGATGTAGCAAACGACCTGGGGTCCGTTGGGCAGCGTGAACACAGTGAAACAAAATTTCAAGCTGTATTAATTTAATGACTAGTTCTTTCCAATTTATATACATAAAAATACTGACTTAGCTTACAAAGTTTAACATTTGCTCTAGTTCAACTCCTATTTCTACGTGCGTGTCTAATTTCATAATAAACAGACTTGCAGAGTGCAGAATTGCAGGCTGTTCACCGGGTCATTCGAGCACTGATTACATTACTGCTGACGCTTTGTTAAGCATTTTCCGTATGCAATATATGTTTGTGAAATACACGCCTAATTAAATTAAAAGGATTAAAATTTATGTTTGGTTCCTAAACAATTAAGAATCAATTAAAGAAGTTGTGTAATTCTATCCTAGAGTATTGCGAAAGCCAACACTTTACGCTGCACATATAAGGACGATATGATTTCATATGAAGTGCATATTTTAAGATATCTGGAGTTATATTATAGAGGTTAACTGCAAAATGTAAGAAGCTTCTTGTGCCAATATTTTTTTTACAAGTAGGATTATTTAAAATTTTGTTTTGTTTATTTCTTGTTAAATAACTATGATGTTGTATGTCTCCGTGTAATATAGTGCAGTGGTTATTGCTCTCTAAATGATGATAATTTAATTTTAAATAAATAACTAGAGCTACCAAAGCAAATATTTTTAGTTTGGGTTCGTCAAAGAACTAATGAATTAACTAAGTCTCTCAGGGATAATTAAAAATGAGCTGTGTAGTAACTCAAGTTTAAATAAATGATCGTAAGCCCCTACTTGTGATTTAATCTACCTGCAATTTAAATGTTGTTGGCTAAACTCACGGCAGACATGAGCTCTTACTCAAGGTATGGGTTCACAGTAATTTTTGGAAATTTATTCGTACGCCACTGGAGCGTAGGTCAAATGCAAAGTAATATGCTTCACTCGAGCTAATCTGTCACAAATTTACGTTATGAAATTTATCAAGTGCTGGTCGTTCAGTGTTTTTCAATATTAATTACAACAACTCAGTGAGCAGATCTAACAGGTAATTTTAAATTCTCCCGATTAATTGAAGCGTCAGTAGCTCGTCTTTTGTTTTTAAGCAAAAACACAATTTCGTTGTTTCTCAAATCGACGCTGCAGAATCCTAACCTCACTTCTACATTTTCCAATTATCAGATCTAGGCTAACTGAAGGTTTGAAATGCCTGGAAACAGCTTCGGAGCAGCTTTCTTTATGTGTCCGGTAAGTTTCACGTCCGTAGCATTTAAATTGGCTTCATAAACTGACCCTATAATTTGACGCAGGCAGTGCCTCGATGCTCGGAAGGGTCGAACTGGGCCAAATCTTCTGCGGGGGCGCCTGGAATAAAGTGCCGTGCATGCAGGAGCTGCATGGGGTTGCCGGTGATGTGGTCTCGTGCCTAGGATCCCCTCACGATGCCTGTCGTTGCTGGTACGAAGCTGGATCTCTGGTGCGAGGGTCGCTCGGAAGCCGATGATGAAAATTTCACAAACTCAGGAAAAATTATGCCTTCATTTCCCCGGATGCACTGAATTTTACTCGTCACAATGGTGTTATTATTTTTAATGCATTTTGATTTTTAATAGCTTAAGTTAATTGGAGATGCAAAAACCAAGCTGTCAGCAATAATTTATTCAATTGCTAATTTTTTTAAAATTTCGTTATCAAATTCATAAAACGGATATTCGAACTTATTCAACTTAGGTACTTTTTACAATTAAAATGCTTAAATCTAAAAACTTTTACAATAGTAACTTATTTACTAAATTGTCCTATAATTTTGCAATTAATGTCTTTCGATATATCTCGCACTGCACTCTTTTAACAGTCCTTTCGCATATCAGTTGCACTGATTAATTATTCATTTCGCGCACTTCCTTTTTTAATAACTTTGGTGTTCAAATAAATGTCCATTTCATTTTGCACTTTTAAGTCAATTCACTGTTTGGATTCCAACTAATGTTGAACATTGATGATCCATTTTTTTATTAATTGCATTAGATCTGTTATAATTTGTGCTCGTTGCACTTTTCTCCTAGCTTTATGCTTTATTACCATATTATAATACGCTCAAAGAGAATTTTTTTATTAATTACTTATGACTTGCAAATACACTCGACAAGCATGTAATAATTATTTTCATAATCGATTCATTCTTAATTGGATTGGCTTTGACATTTCACCATCCCCTTTATTATTTTTAATTAATTAAATATTGTGTGAATCCATTCTCTACGGTTTTGAGCTCTGCCTTTTTTCTTATGTTATGAAATTAATTTACTTATTACTGGCATTGCTTTGCAAATATGATTACTACTTCAAGTCTGATTTATTTTACTTATTGCAATTAAATAGTATCTCCCATTCAGAGATTTTATAAATTATTCATTACTTTGCAGTGCTCACAGAGGTGGGATTCAGGGTTTAAAACCATTGCAATAGATGTGTTTTTATGGATCTTACTTAGAATAGATTTGCCATAAAGTTATCTTATATCTACTAATTTATATATCTTGGGTTTTTTAGCATTTTTTATGGGTATCGAGGAGCTGGCCCGACGCCCCAACCCCCAATTTGGAGGGCCAGGTAATTTTTAGTCAAGGTTTTCTTCCTCTAGCTGCAAGGCAGCGGTAGATGAGAGTATATTTTGTGAAAATAGAGACCTCTAGCTTTCGATTTACCTAATAGCGTAGAGGTATGGAAATTATAAGAATTGATCAAGGGAGACCGATAGAGTAGATGAAGAGAAGGGATCTGACTCAAGACTAGTTGAAATAATTAATAATTTAGTTTCAGTAAATAATTGATATGTATCTACTACATTTTTTAAACATTATTTTTATAATCAACTTTCGAAGAATCTCAAGACACCTAACCGTGGTTTTGGCTACTCCTCCCCAACCAATAAAGCCATAATTTAAATGAGATTCAACTAATGAAAGGTATACGTGTTTTAGATTATGTATGGGAAGAAATTGTCTTAGATGTCTGAAAACATAACAAACGCTTCTAAGTTTCGTCACTAAATAATTTACATGCATACCCCATTTCAAATGACTATCTAAAATAATTCCCAAATATTTTGCGCTCTGTACTTTTTCTACAAGGGTAAAACATTTACAATCGTTTTGGTTGCATTCCTTTTTGTGTAACACAATACAATTATAGTTAGGTAAATTATTTTGATATGAGGTAAAAGGCACACATTTGGTTTTAGTAATGTTAATCGTAAGTAAATTTCTGTCAAGCCACGTTTTTATGTTATTTAAATTTTATTATTATTTGGCTGACTACATCATTTAACGTTAACCAGTCATTTCCAGAATATACTGCCACTGTATCATTTGCATATGACAATAGCGTTCCTTTTAACTTTAGTGACAATAGTTCATTAATATAAAGAATAAAAAATAGGGGACCAAGTATAGTACCTTGAGGTACTCCATGTTTGATTTCCAAAGGATCACTTAAACTGTTTGCTACCTTAACATATTGTATCATATTCGTAAGATAACTTGTTATTAATTGGTACGCCATACCTCGTATACCAAAATCATACAACTTTTCTAATAAAATATTATGGTTAACGGTATCGAATGCTTTTGCCAGATCAAGAAAGACTGCTATAGTGGGCATGCTATTGTCAATGTTTTTATATAGAACCTCTGTGAGTGGTGCTATTGCATCCTGTGCAATTAATTTAGTTATGAAACCGAATTGGTGTGGAATAAGAAGATTGTGTATGTTAATAAATTCCACCAACTTTTTGTTAAGACATTTTTCAAAAACCTTTGCAAGATGTTAGAGAAATGGGCCGGTAGTTAGTGAGTACCTTTGCGTCGCCAGATTTATGAATTGGTCTCACTATAGCAGTCTTAAACGAATCTGGACAAATCCCAGATTAAAATATTCTATTTATGAGATCTGAAAAAGGATTTGCAATTAACTCAGCTATTTCGTGTAAAGTTTCAGCAGTTATACCATCATGTCCGGGAGCTTTCATAAGGGCCATACAAACCTGGAGGAGACGAGCTGCGTCGTGGCTCGAATTCCGGGGTGAGAGAGGTTGTGGAGGGATTCGAACACCGGGCGTCGGAACTGCTTCGTGACGAAAGGGCGCAGTGTCCCCGTAGTTAAATCGCAGTACACATCTGCGTCCTGATCCGGGAAGTAGACCTTCTTGGGCTTTTTCCAGCCCTTTGTGATTAATTGGGCTGCC